>QLOC01000012.1:0-604482 GCA_003413675.1 Phytopythium vexans | reverse complement strand
CCTCACCCGGTTACACCTGGTAGCACTTTGTAGTCCGTCCAACGACCGACTACATCTCGTGCTCAACATGAATGAGCACGCGGGAGAGAACCTACCACTGGACGCCGGCGCGTCCAGCGGTACCCACGTGATCACGCGAGAGGTGTGTCCACACCTCTCCGATTCGGAATGGGCTGCGTTCCAACGATTGGCGGCAATCGTTGGAGAGACTTCGGTCGCAGCCATGCTGCGCTCGCAGACGCAGGACCAACACCTGGCTGCGATTCGCGGGTTCATGCTCAATGAACTCGAGCAGCAGCAGCAGAAGCGCACTGCTTCTGCTGGTGATGGAGCGCGAGGCGCGTCCATCAAGCTGACGGTACCTCCCTACCACGGGAGGAAGGACGAACCACTCCTGCGGTGGTTCGTGGAGTTGGAAGACTCCATCACGCTTCGTCGGATCACGGATCCGACGACCCAGGTCATGTTTGCCATGTCCTGTTTGGGCGGCAGCGCACGGCGCTGGGCCTACGGACGTAGGCTCGCCGAACCTACGTGCTTCAGCACGTACGAGGACTTTAAGCGCGAGCTGCGCGGGTCGTTCGAACCCGCGCAGAACGAGTTCCGCTCGAGGGCTCAGTTCCTCGAGCTGAAGCAGGGTAAGCTGGATATCCATGCTTACGCGGAGCGAGCTCATTATCTCGCTTCGAATATCGTGAGCGATCCACTCACGGAGTCCACGAAGGTCGTGACCTTCATGAAAGGTCTCGTAGATGGGCCTGTGAAGTCCCATCTCTTTCGCGTCTACCCCAAGACGCTGCAGGAAGCAATCGATGTTGCTTTCTCGGAGGACTTCAGCCTGCGCCAGGCTGAAGAGTACTCGGCGGTTCAGCATCGGCGTTCTCGGCCGAGGGCCGATGAGCCAGAGCCGATGGATCTCTCCACTGCTGCTGTCGCCCCTCGACAGCAGCCATACAAGATGCCAAAGCACGAGCAGCAGTGCTTTGTGTGTGGCCGCACTGGCCACTACGCTCGTGAGTGCACGCGTGGAGGCTCGCGTGCACCTCAGCGCGGCGGTCGTGCTGGCGGATATCGCCAGCACCGGCCAGCAAAAAACGTGGTGAACCAGTAGGGGCGGGGCGTCCTACTGGTGTGGTGGCGTCACATGTCGATGTCGGACACGTGACGGCCACGGCCCCCAGTGAGAAAGGCTCTCACTGCAGCGACGAGAACGATTCAGAGAGGCTGATCGTTCTCGAGGTGAACACGGAGGGTCGGACTCTCCAAGCATTGGTGGACTCTGGCGCGTCGAACAACTTCGTTCGACGTCAGAGCCTACGAGGATTACGTTTCGAGGAGAAGGGAATCCCTCGAAGCGAGTTGGTGGTTCGACTGGCGACTGGCGCCAGTCTGAACGTTCGGAAGCGCGTGGTTTCCCTGCGCTTCCGCTACAAGAAGCGAGTCTTCAAGGAAGACCTTGTCGTCCTGGACTTGGACGACAAGTACGACATGATTCTGGGGATGCCGTGGTTGCAACGGCATGTCCCCGTGATCGACTGGAACACGCAGTCGATCACAAGGTTCGATACGGATAACAATCGTACAGCCGCGACGGCTGTACGTGCAACAGAGAGCGTGAGCCCTGTTAGCGCTGCAGCTGTATCGAACGATACAGTTGACTGTATGGAAGGGACGACAGTGAGCGATGGCCCTGTCAATCCCTCCCGACAAGTCAAGAAGCGTGCCGCTCGCAAAGGTTGCGAGCGCAGCAAGAGTCTCTCGGTTCTGGGAACCGAGAGCAGGCGCTGTGCGCCGAGCGCTCCTCAATCGGATGAGGACGCTGAGAGCATTTCCCCTCTGCCGCGGACGCGCGGGCAGAGCGAGGTCAGCGAGACGTCTCTTTCCCGGGGAAAGGAGACGCGCAGCCCGTGCATTCCCACGGGCGGCAGTGAGCAAAGCACGCTCGCTGCGGAGCCCCTCCAGACTGGGTCTGAAGAGGAGGCCGAGGCCGAACACGATGACAGGGTCCGTGTTCGTGTCGACTCTGGGCAGTCGACGCGCGTAAACAAGCGCGATGTCAAGGCGATCAGCGCCTTGACGCAGACCTGCACTGGCGTTGAGTGCAGAGTCGTTGAGGTTGAGGAGCCTCCGAGGACCGCCTCGGAGCTGACAAACCTCCCAGTTTTAAGCTGGAAGAAGTTCTCTCGAGAGCTGCGCGAAGGCGCTCTCGAGCAGGTGTGCATCATCTCTGAGGAAGAGACGATGGTTGATGTCGACAAGAGGGTCGAGGAGTTGAGGCAACTCCTCGTTGATCCCGCTCCGGAGGGCGAGGACACCCTCGGCGCTAAGACCAAGCGCGAGCGATTTGAGGAACAGAGCTGGGACTCCCTCAAATCGAGCCCGTTCTACGACGTGCTGCGAGAATACGCAGACGTATTCCCGGACGAGGTTCCGGAGGAACTCCCCCGTGATAAGGGAGTGCGGCACGAGATCGACCTCGTGCCGGGCACGAAGTACTGTGTCACGCGGCAATGGCCATTGCCGCGTGATCAAGTGAAAGCCATCGACGAGTTCTTTGAAACTCGTCGAAAGGCAGGACAAGTGAGGGAGTCGGTCTCCCCTCACAGCGCACCAACGTTCTGTGTCAAGAAGGCACAGGGCGGATGGCGCATCGTTCACGCTTACAACAAGCTGAACGATGCGACGGTACCGGCGCAGACGCCGATACCGAGGAAGGACGTCATCATCGACTCGATGAGCGGGAGCACGATCTTCAGTGCTCTCGATCTGCGTGACGGATTCTATCAAATCCTCATGCGTGAGCAGGACATCCCGCTCACGGCAGTGAGCACCCCGAGCGGCATGCTCTGGGAGTGGCTGGTGATGCCACAGGGACTTAAGAACGCCCCTGCCACCTTCAACAGATGCGTCACGCATCTGCTGCGCTCGGTGCGTGACTTCGCACCAAGTTACTTCGATGATGTGTTCGTTCACAGCAAGGCTGTGGACGGGAAGTCCGATGTGGAGATGCATCGAGAGCATCTCCGTCGTCTTCTTGTGCTGATGCGCCAGCACAAGTTGTACGCAAACCTGAAGAAGTGCATCTTCGGTGCGCACGAGATACCCGTGCTCGGGTGTCTCGTCGGACGCAATGGCGTTCGCCCTGACCCAGAGAAGGTCAGGGTGGTCAACGAGTGGCCAGTTCCCACGAACGTCAAGGAACTGAGGCAGTTCCTTGGTCTCGCCACGTACTTGTGCAAGTACGTGAGCAACTACGCAGAGCGGATCCGTCCACTCTCGTCTCTCCTGAAGAAAGACGTGCCGTGGACGTGGTCGCCTGAGTGTCAGGCGGCCTTTGTGACAGTCAAGCAGGGCTTGACTGAAGCGCCGGTCCTCGCTATCGCGGACCAGGACAGACCATTTCATGTTGTCTGTGATGCATCCGATTTCGCAATCGGATGTGCGCTGATGCAGCGCGATCACGAGGAACGTGATCGCGTGGTGTACTACCAGTCACGTCAGCTGAAACCAGCTGAGCGGAATTACCCCGTACATGACAAGGAACTCCTTGCCATGAAGTACGCTCTCGCGAAGTTCCGCGTCTATCTGCTGGGAGATAGACCGTTCGTGGTCTACACGGACCATGCGTCTTTACGAACAGCCGTAAAGACGCCGCACCTCTCTCAAAGGATGGCCAGGTGGCTGTCCTTCTTCGCAGAGTACAACTTCCGGGTTGAGTACAAACCCGGAAGGCTGAACGTCATTGCTGACGCGCTGTCGCGTCGTCCTGACTACGCAGTCAGGACGGAGGTCACTGCGAACGCGATCAGCGCTCGCAGCGCGGACAAGCCATCGTCGACCTTGCTCAACGACGTCCGAGCAGCATATGCGTTTGACAACGACGTCAAACGCTTGGTTGAATATGCAGAGACGCCGTCACCAGCGTCTCTCAAGGCTCTGCCTCCACATTTGCGTGCACGGGCTCATCGATATGCCGTGCACGAGGGATTACTGCTGTATCGTGCAGTCGACGATGGCGTCGACCGCATTGTGGTGCCAGACGATGAGGATCTGAAGTTGCGGATCCTCTTCGAGTACCATGACTCCCCAACAGCAGGTCATCTCGGTCGCGAGAAGACGTATCTTCTTCTCGCGCGCGACTTCTACTGGCCACACCAGTACAAGTGGGTTCGCAAGTACGTGCGTGCTTGCGAGGTTTGCCAGCGCGTCAAACCGGCGCCTGTATCTCAGGCGCCGCTCAAGTCACTGCCGATTGCATCGGAGTGCTGGGAGTCCATTTCAATGGACTTCATCTTCGGACTCCCGCCTGACGCGCGACGACGCACAGGCGTCGTCGTATTTGTTGACCGATTCAGCAAGATGGTGCATCTTGCTGCGGTTCCCAAGACGGTCACAGGCGCACAGACAGCGCGCCTGTTCGTTGATACTGTCTTTCGAGCTCACGGCATGCCGCGTGAGATCGTATCGGACCGTGATCCACGGTTCCGCGGCCGATTCTGGCAAGAAGTTTTCAAACTTCTTGGAACTCAGTTGTCAATGTCGACAACTGACCATCCCGAGACCGATGGTCAGACCGAGCGCGTCAACCGCGTGCTCGGTGACGTGCTGAAAAGCTACGCTCACTCATTCGAGAGTTGGAGCGAGTGCTTGTCGATGGCCGAGTTCGCCATCAACAACTCGGTGCATGTCTCGCACGGACATACACCGTTCTTCGTGAATGCCATGCGGCATCCACGCTTGCCGACCGTCCTGGGGACGATCGCTCCTACCTTAAGTGGGGGAGGACCCGCAGATTTGACACCCAATCTGCAGGAACGGAGTGGCATATCGGACAGACAGCGTGAAACGCTGTCTGCAACAACGGCAGGGACGGCTGCGCACAAGCCGTCCAAGGACTTCCTAGAGCGCCGACAAACCGTGATCCGGTTTGTCCAGGATGCGCTTGCAGCTTCTGTGGATCGACAGAAGCTGAATGCCGACAAGCATGGCAGGCAAAACACAAATGAATTCGAAACGGGTTCATTAGTGCTGTTAAGCACATACAACCTGCCTAGACATGCAGTGTCCGACTTCGGAGCGAGCAAACTCGCTCCGCGCTACATTGGACCGTTCACGGTGCTCGCGCGCCGTGGTACAGCATACACACTGGACATCCCGTCCAGTATGCAACTGCATCCGACGTTCTACGTCGGACGCCTCAAGCCGTACCGCCAGTGGCGCGAGCCCGAGAGCTCCGAGGGAGCTCCCGCTAATCCGAGTCGTCCGAGCGAGGACTCGCGAGGCGACGAGTCAGCTCGTCCACCTTCTCGACGAGGCGACCGACCCTCATCGAGAGGTTCGAGTGTTCCTGCGAGAGGCGAGCGTTCTCCGCCTTTCGCTCAGCCACTTCAGCTTGAAGGCGAGCAAGCTGAAGCGCCACCTCGTACGAGGTTGGCAACGCCGTCGACTGAGGAGTCGACGCGGGGTATTCACCCACCACCGCCACCGCCGCTGCGCGACGCGGCAGGCCAGACTCGCTGGATCGTCCAGCGAATCGTTGCGCATCGTGACCCTCGGGGCTCCCGAGGTCATCGTCGCTTTCGTATTCGTTGGAGAGGATTCCCTCCCCAACACGACACGTGGGAGTCGCGGAACGTCCTGATGGAGGACGTTCCGGAAATGGTGAGGGCGTACGAGGCCCTGCACTGTTAACAGCATACGAGCTGACGTATGCTGCAGGCGTCGCCGTCGCCGACGGCGCCTGAGGGAACAGCGCATTGCGCTGAGTGATGATGCTCGTGGGTACGCTGAAGCTCCCGTACCCACGCAACTCGCGCTCCGTCAGCCGACGGGCGCCGAGCACACAGCTCGGACACTCCCTGTTGTGCGGCACCGCACAGGGAATGTCCGCCGCCATGCACGCATCGTGCAGGCGTTCCACACGACCATGCGCACTGAAGCGCATGTGACGCTCACGCGCGTTGGCCAGCCGTCTGCGATAGCCGGCTGGGTCCTTGTTGAAGTTGTCAACAAAGGCACTCCAACTTTGCGCAAGTGCCTGAGGGACAGGCACTTTGCTTCGGTCGGACACATGCTTGCCCGACCGCCATCGGAGCTCATGGAAGAGCCCGATGTAGTAGTCGCGCCGCTCGGTCGGGGAGGCGAAGGCCATGGAGGCTGCCTCCTCGTCGTCTGTGATGCGCTCACAGACGTACAACAGCTCCGCATGCGGCGGAGCTGACGTGCCGTACCAGCGCTTGATCAGCGCTTCGTCCGGCATCCATGGCGGACGCTCAGGAGCAGCAGACCCTGCTCCTGCACTGCGCGACGACATGCCGTCGTCGTGCTCGCCGAACTCAATCGCAGAAGAGCGACGCTCGCTCTTCTGGCGCTTGGCAGCCGCGTCATTCACGCGCGAAGGCGAATCGCGCGCGCGCCGCGAGCCCGAGCTGGGCCTCGCAGGCGAAGACTCTTCAACACGATCGCCGCGTGGCGATCGTGGCGGTGTCGACTGCATACAGTCGACAAGGAACTCCATGTCGATCGCTGGGGCCTTGATCGACGCGAGCACAGACGCTGTGCTCGCGGGCTGGTCGATCCGCGCCGCGTGAGCGCTCGCAACGCGCTCACGATACTCGCCGACCGAAAGCCTTTCGGTCGGTGCAGCCGCTGCTGCAGCCGTCGTCGTCTTGGCCGCCGCCGCCGCCGCGACCTCGTCGGAGCGCGCGCTCATCGTCGTTGAGCGCGTCGGGAACAGTCGAGAAGCTTCTCGACTGAAGGGCGTTCTATCTTTGGAACCGACCAACAAGTGCCACCAATCACGTGTATACTGTATAGTATACACTCAGACGCACCATTTAGTATACATACCACATGTATACTATACGATATACACACCGCTTGTATACTATACGGTCTGGTATACTCGTACCTTAACGGGGGGGTGGTGTAATGGGGTTACACAGCCTGTAACTGGGTTACAGAGCAGTACAGTCGGACTGTACTGCGTTAAGTGTGCCACACTAGCATTTGTTGGGTACATTTTGGGATTAGTGTGACCAACACTAATCCATACATAAATTCGGTTGGAGCGTCCGTGACCAGTCATGGACGCCTCCCAAAATACATGCATTAGGGATTAGAGGTTTGGTACCTAGGCAGAACGCTAAACAATAAGACAGTTCTCATTTTGGACACTAGCACAGACTTCGGTTTATTTGTATTGAACTGTACAGTGAACTGTACAGTTTGTATACAAATTTGTATACGCTTCCTTACACGCGCTAGTGTAAGCCAGTAACCGAGCGTAAGCCTCACCCGGTTACAGGCAAAGTTAGAGCAAGTCGAGCCGCGTTTGCGTCAATCCCTGCGTGCAACAAGCGCCAGCGTCGGCGTTTCGGCGGCGACTTTGCATCGGATGGTCAAGGCGGGCGACATTTGTCGCTCCTCCTCCACCATCAAGCCTCTTCTGACGGCTGCGCACATGAGGAAACGACTTGATTTTATTATGCGTTTCGTGGGATCAGGTATGTCAATTGAACGTCTCTTTTTACATATGAACTGAGCATTTTCGTACTGTACGCATACTGTAATGTCTAGAGCTTCCACTCGCTTTCACGACTTCTACAACTATGTTCACATTGATGAAAAATGGTTTCATATTGATGTCGACCGTAAGTCGTTTTACCTGACATCCAACGAGTCGCCGCCGCCACGGCCCTACCAAAGCAAGCGCCACCTGCTCAAGGTGATGTTTCTGGTCGCGGTTGCGCGGCCACGGTTCGACACCAAGCGAAATCAATGGTTCAGCGGTAAGATCAGTCTCTGGCCATTCGCCAAGACGATGCCAGCTCAGCGGAACTCCAAGTTTCGGCCCAAGGGGACGCTAGTTACCGTTCCCGTGAGCGTCACGCGCGCTGAGGTTCGGCAGAAGCTCGTTGAAGACGTCATTCCAGCGATCAAGAGTGTCTGGCATGGTAAATGGTCAACTTAGCAACTCATTTCAGTGGATTCTAATGCTTCATTGATTTATTGTACTGATTTGTGTTAGGAAACAAGACTCTGTTCATTCAACAGGATAATGCGGGGCCACACTGCCACGCAGACGATGCAGAAGTGCTGGCCGCGTGTACCCAAGACGGCTGGAACATCAGCATCGTGCCGCAGCCGGCTCAAAGCCCTGATTTTAATGTTCTGGACCTGGGTCTGTTCTCTGCTTTGCAATCGCTTCAGCAGACGAAGCGCATGACGAGTTTCTCGGGCATAATCGCGGCTGTCAGAGAGGCGTTCGTCGAGCTCGAGAGGGATACACTGGACAACACGTTCCTCACCTTGATGTCGGTGATGGAACAGAGTCTCGCTGATGAGGAGGGGAATCGATACTCGATTCCCCACCTCAAAAAGGCAACGCGGCGCAAGAACGGCGAGGATCTGCGGTCGCTTCCGTGCAGCACCGACGCTTATCAGACGGGATGGGTGGCTAGGTACCTAAAGTAGAAATTGGGTTCGTCGTTTGTGTTGTTTTGGGTAATTACATTTGATTTTTCTGATTGGTTATTTTTTCATGAGGATGAACCTGTAATGGGGTTACACAGCCTGTAACTGGGTTACAGAGCAGTACAGTCGGACTGTACTGCGTTAGGTGTGCCACACTAGCATTTGTTGGGTACATTTTGGGATTAGTGTGACCAACACTAATCCATACGTAAATTCGGTCGGAGCGTCCGTGACCAGTCATGGACACCTCCCAAAATACATGCATTAGGGATTAGAGGTTTGGTACCTAGGCAGAACGCTAAACAATAAGACAGTTCTCATTTTGGACACTAGCACAGACTTCGGTTCATTTGTATTGAACTGTACAGTTCACTGTACAGTTTGTATACAAATTTGTATACGCTTCCTTACACGCGCTAGTGTAAGCCAGTAACCGAGCGTAAGCCTCGCCCGGTTACAGAACCAATCAGAAAGCGTCATTGCTCATTTTAGTGAGGCGATCAAACGGCTGATTGGCTCTTAATTCGAAGAACTTGTTATAATTCCCAAAAAGAGAATTTGCTTGCGGATATTCAGCCGTTTTTATTTTTCCAATTTGCATATTTTTGCGCCCAAACCGGTACATTGTATTTAACCTCCAAAAAATTGTCGCAAATACGGCGATCGATTATGGCGATATTGCGTTTAGCTGGAAACGTGGTAAAAAATGGATAGATCTGGCCAAGACGGATATATCAAAATAATGAGCGAATCAAACTGGTCAATATTCACGGCAGTGTGCCTCGCAGAGTGGCTTGCCACAAACTTTTTTGAAACGGAGTAGTAAGTTGTTGCTGCCTTTCGGCGAGCTCTGCCATTTGCTTAACTAAATCTAGTGTGCTCATTTTCCTGATTGCCTCTTTTGTTTGTTTGCTTGCGCTGTTTTGATGTTATCCTGATTATTTTCGCTTCGATTTGCTTTATTTTGCTTTGTTATGTTTTGCATTTTTATTTTTACTATTCATTTTCAATTATTATGCTTTTGTGTTTGTTTTGTTTGCTTTACTATTTACATTGTGGTTTGTTTTGTTTATGTTTGTGTGCTTGTGTTTTGCAATTGTGTGTGTGTGTGTGTGTGTGTGTGTGTGTGTGTGTGTGTTTACCAAAAACAGTGATACGAGTTGTTGGTAGATGGAGGCAGCCGAGATGTAAAGATTTGTGAATAGAATGAATGCATGGTCAGCTCAATAGCTTTAGCATGGACCATGATGCAAGTGGAAACACTAGTTTTGGTTCCTGTTCCGGATCTATACGAATTGCACATTTTTAATGTGTAATTCAGTTAGACATACTGATAAAACAGTTTAGACACCCCCGTTTGCTAACGTAGGCTTGCATCCATGCCTTTGTTAGCATTGAGAGCTATAATTTCTCATTGGCGCCAATTTCACCAACAGGCCAGAAAGACAATGAGGTGGTGACCCGGCGATCTGTCATTCCCTGGAGAGTAGATAAATAACTAGAGAGTCATCCAGACGCAACAAGCATAACAGACTACAACGATCGTTGCTTGGAGGCAGGGGCCTATTTCTATCGCGAACCTGGTGAAATTTCATTTGTTTGTGACAAATTTATGAGAACGGCAATTACTCTTTAACCATGTTTGCGGATTCAGTTTTGGTGCTGCAGATGTCCTTGTACGAGGTGTTATGACAGTTGACAAGGTGCCAACTAGGTCTTCGACTAGTTCGAAACGGTGGTTGACCAAATCCGTCAGCTTTCGCAGCAAGTTACGGGCATCCGAGTCGTTGGTGTTGGGGATCTCGAGTTGGAGAAACTTGACAAGTTTTTGCAGCTTGACGAGGATGATGAATAGGATTTTTTTCTTCTTCTTTCCCATGCGCTTGGTGACAACCTTGGCAACCATCCGGACAACTGTTGCGCAACCAGCAAGCGCAAGACAAGCCATACGGATGCGATCCTCCGTGCCAGCAATGGCGGGGTTGTCAGATCTACTATAAGTTAGACCCAAAGCTTGAGTTCCCTGTGTGCTGCGCGATTGTCGCCAGCAAGGCCAAATCCAGTCCGAAACCCTGACAAAGACTTGTAGGAACAAGCCACCTTCCAGCTATGCCACCCAGTAGCTGTTCGATGTGCGAGAGAGGCCTTCCGGAATATATCGCACATTCAACCACTCGTAAAATGGGATTGCTTGAGTAACTTCAAATTCTCCGAAGATGCGGATGGTAAAAATGACCATTGAGTGCTGTCACTTGTAACGAGGCTGATGAGAGGAGAAGAAAGAGCTTGAGGAACAGAGTGGAAAATTGGAAATGATTCATTTTCAACAGTTCTTAGCTCGCTAGCACTACATCTAAGCCGCCACGGAAGCTCCTGCATGTCCTCGTCGCTGCGCTGAACGCTCTCTCCACGACAACCAACCGTCCCTCTATCTCACATGCAGACCTACACACCACACTCTACAAGCTACCTAATTGGCTAGAAACGTTGTGACATTCGCTAGTTTTTTTGTCATCACAAGAATGACTACGTATACCATGACAGTAATTCGCATGCGTGATCCTTTGTAGAAGTTGTGGTGTCGCGCGGTGACTCCATCTTAGCTAAAGTGTCCTCTGCGACGCAAACAGCGGAACAAAACTCGCCCTGGTATTGCCCAATTCGTTCGAGCTGACGCTTCGAGACAATTTTGTGCAGCCAGAGGAAGAGAAGTACTCATGATTGATGTAGAAAACCATGTTCTCGACGTAGTCATCTGAGGCGCTATGGCTGCTGTACCGCCGGTGCTGCCCAGCGATGTGCCTGCTCATCGCATCCGGAGGGATGGCACAAACGTCAAACCAGCTTTGAAACCGCGCTAGGGGACCGTTTTGGTTGACCATCCATGCACAACATCAAAACGTAGTGCGCTGCGGGACACTCACACACCCGCCTGTGACCCAGGTGTAACGGGGTTACATGGCGGATGTCGCCCGAAGGTTGTGCCATTGCACAAGCCTTCTAAGTACGGTCGTACTCGGCAAAGTACGACCTGGTGCGCACTTGGTTAAGTGCGCTCCCGCTCCGTATAAGTACGAGCGGGTAGCCTCCCACGCTGGATACAACGACATCCAAGGTTTATAGGTTTGCACAGGTTGATAAACATTCATGTTGTTAGGTTAGGCTAGCTAACAGTTACGTCACCCAGTACGTAGGAACCACCCATTTCTGCGGGCTTCTAAACGGCTGAAAGCCGCCAACAAAACAGTCTCTATTTTGCTTAGCTAAGAATAAGTCTCTTCAGCTAACAGTACGAAAGTACTTGGTGTTTGTATACACCAGCACGCTTCCTCCGTGCATAGTGCTGTGTGACTCCCGTCACACTTGGTAGCACTTTTGTAGTCCGTCCACGGCCTACGCGGGTCGACGGACCTGAACCTCTGTGAAGAGAGTTCAAGCTCACGATGGAGCTAAGCAGGGCTCAGTTCCCCCACTTAAATGAGGCTCAGTGGGGAGCCCTGCGCAAGATGCAATGCATCTTGGGGCCGGATGGCCTGGCGCACCTGCTCGCGCAGGATGCCGAAGCGCAAGTGGAGCGCGCGGAGTCGTTCGTTCGGTACGAGAACGCACTCCTGGACCACGTTCGCGGTGCGCTGCAGACGCAGCAGGCACCGACACCGGTGGTGGTGTCGAGTGGCGCGAAGCCGCTCCACCTCAAAGTGAAACCGTTCACGGGGGACGAGGCTGAGAGTCTCCTCCTATGGTTCCGTGAGACGGAAATGGCCATGCAGGCCGCGCTCCTGATGGACGAGCGCCAAAGGGTTGCATTCGCGGTCTCCCATCTCGGGGGACGCGCGAGACAGTGGGCGCTCACGCGCGACAGCACTGTCGAGGGTGCATTCCCTACATGGGAATATCTCAAGCATGAGATTCGGGTGATGTTCCTTCCACCCAACGCGGCGTATCAAGTACGCTCGCGCTTTCTGGCGAGTCGCCAAGGCAAGCGTGAGCTCGCCGAATATGTGCAAGAGCTGCGAACGCTACTTGCGGGCATGATCAGCGATCCGCTGCCCGAGATCGTCAAGGTGACGATCTTCATGGAGGGCCTTCGTGTTGGCCCTGCGCGGACGCAGTTGTTCCGCGTTCAGCCAACCTCGTTCGAGGAGGCGGTGCGCGTAGCCCTGCAGGAGGACTACTGCCACCGCCAGGCCAGGACGGCTGGCCACCTCATCGGCGCACCGGCGCCTAAGGTGGATGGTCCGCAGCCGATGGAACTCGGCAGCGCCGAACAGCGCAGCACGATTAAATGCTATGGATGTGGCCAGAGCGGACACATGCAGCGAAACTGTCCTCGTTCCAACCAACGGAACGGCCGGGGCCGGTTTGACCGCTCCCGACGCGGTGGACGCTCCTGGTCCCCGCGTCCGCCCGGCGTGCGCTCTGGCAATGAGCGCTCCCGCGGACAGGGAAACGCGTACACCCAGTAGGCGCGGGGCGCCCTACTGGGGGAAGTCTAAGCTTCCATGGTGGCCGGGGTGGCGAACACCAAGGAGGCTTAGCCCCCGAGAGAGAACAACTCTCTCGAATTGGAGAAGCCAGCAGCGGAGGGCTGCTGGTCGTTCGTGCGAACGTCAAAGGGTTCGCCGAGCCGATGAGAGTGCTCATCGACTCAGGCGCGTCGAGTAGTTACGCTCGGCGCGCCAGCGTGGAGCGAAACCGCGCGGTCTATGAAGACGCACTGAGCGCTAGCAAGCGCTCGGGTCGCATTGCGATCCGCCTGGCAACAGGCAAAGTGATCGAGTCACCGAAGATCCATGTGGATCTTCAAGTCCGCTTCGAGGACTTTGATTGTGTCGAGCGCTTTACAGTGCTCGACCTGGATGAGAAGTATGATCTCATCCTGGGCATGCCATGGCTCGAGGAGCATGAGCCATGGATCGACTGGAGGTCCAAGTCGATCGGAGCGAGTAAGCCCCATAGCACCGATAGGATGTCGGTGAGCAAGGTGCCCACCTCTGCCAACTGGCAGCGTCGGCGCTGGCGAGAGCGCCGCGTCGATAACGACGAGTACATGGTCGGGGTGTCGGAGTTGATCGACATCCCCGAGGTGGATGTGTCCACCGAGCGTCAGGGTGACGCCGCTCTGCCTGAATGGCATGGAGCCGAGCGGTCGGGACACAAGTCCACCGCTAACGTTAAGGCGTTGAACGCCACGCGCCACGAGGGCGCCGCTCCGTCCGAGGGACGTGGAGCAGGGCGGTCGGGACCGAGGTCCACCGCCCCGAAGGGTACAATCGATAGCGAGCGCCGCAATGGCGCCGCTCCGCCCATGAGGCGTGGAGTTGGACAGCAGGGCCGAGGCCTAGCTGTCTCCGCCGAGGCGGAAGAGAACGCGATGCGCCGTGAAGGCGCCGCTCCGCTCGATGGCGAGCGTGTGAGCAAACGGTCGGGCCCAAGGGCCGCCGCATATAAGCGGGTGCACTGGGCACCCATGCCTGAAAAGGCGAAAGGTCGGTCTAAAGATAGACCGACGGGTCCCGAGGTCGGGACCAGTTCGGAAGGCAGAATGCCAAACCGTGAGGTGGGGACCGCCCCACAGGTGAACCGGTTCGAGTCCGGTTCACAAGGATGTGACCGGTTCGAGTCCGGTCACAAGAAGGCTAACCGGTTTGAGTCCGGGCCTCAGGGCCGTGACCAGACGGTCAAATGGTCGAACGACCCGAACAATCGGGCCGACTGTTCAGAGTGCCGGAAGGGCGCTAAGTATAGCGAGCGCCTGGAAGAGGCGGGGGCGTGGCAGAAGCCACGACCAGTGCGGGGCCAAGCTGGGGACCGTCCCGACATCGGCCGTGACGGCCTAGAACCGCCCGAGAGGGTTCATGAGCTAGCACCACAGCTAGGCGCTGACGGGACACACAGTCCCGAGAGCAGTTTGCTCACACGTCGAGGCATAAGGCCCGACGGATTGATTGTTAATGCCGGCGCATACAGCGCGCCGGCGAGTCACGAGGAGGTGACGCGTCCGTGCCCGAGGCCGGACTACACCCTCGTTGATGGTGTAACCGGAGCCGTGTTGGCCCCAGCCGTGCCACTGGCACCGCTCCCAGAGCTCAACGCTTTGGTGGAGCTGGACGAGATGTCCACTCAGGACTTCGTTCGTGCCCTTGAGGGCGGGGAAGTCGCTGAGGTGGTCGTGATCCGACCTGACGTGGAGGAGCTCAACACCTCCTCCGTCATGGACGAGAGTGTCCTCGAGGAAATCCGCGGCAGGATCAACCTGCGCCGCGGGTCGGAGATCCTCAAGAATCCGAAGGATCCCCTGTACTCCTTGCTCAAGGAGTACGCGGACGTGGTCGCCACCGACCCTCCATCCGTGTTGCCACCCGACCGAGGGGTGCGCCACGAGATCGACTTGGTCCCCGGGACCAAGTACTGCGTGACGCGGCAGTGGCCACTGCCGAAGGATCAATGCGACCACATTGACTCCTTCTTCCGTGCCAAGCACGAGGCTGGATTGGTGCGGGAATCGAAATCCCCACACTCCACGCCAACGTTTTGCGTTCGCAAACCGAACGGCAAGTGGCGGATCGTCCACGCGTTCAACAAACTGAACGCAGCGACGATCCCGGCGCAAACGCCGATCCCTCGTAAAGAGGTCCTGCAGAACAACATGGCAGGAAGCACGATATTCAGTGCTTTGGATCTGGTAGACGGATACTACCAGATCCTGATGAGGGAGGAGGACATTCCCCTCACCGCTGTGAGCACCCCAAGCGGGATGCTATGGGAATGGCTGGTGATGCCACAGGGGCTATCGAACGCCCCGGCGACATTCAATCGCCTGGTCACGCAGCTGTTCAGGCCCATGCGCGCGTTCGCGCAGACCTACTTCGACGACATCTTCGTCCACAGTAGGGCCGAGAGCGGCCGGACCGATCTCGAGGTCCACACCGAGCACCTGCGTAGCGTGCTCGAGTGCATGAGAGCCAACAAGCTCTTTGCCAACGTGGACAAATGTGTCTTTGGCGCCGAGGAAATTCCATTCCTCGGCTGCTATATTGGCAAGCACGGCATACGTGCGGACCCAGGAAAGGTCAAGGCCATCGTCGAGTGGCCGGTTCCGAGGAACCAGAAGGACCTGCGCAAGTGGTTGGGTCTCGCCAACTACCTGCACAAGTACAGCGAGGGCTACGCCGAGATGGCACGCCCGCTGTCCCTCCTTCTCAAGAAGGAGGCGGAGTGGAGTTGGGAGGACGCTCACCAACATGCCTTCGATGGCATCAAAGAGAGCATGCTCAGAGCCCCGGTGTTGGCACTCCCGAACGCCGACAGGCCGTTCAGCGTCGTGTGCGACGCTTCCGATTTCGCAATCGGATGCGCATTGCTCCAGGCCGACGATGAGGGCCGCGAGCGCGTGATCGCGTTCGAGTCTCGGCAGCTGAAGGCTGCTGAGAAGAACTACCCAGTTCACGACAAGGAGCTACTCGCCATGAAGTACGCTCTTGTCAAATTCCGCGTTCACCTGCTCGGTGAGCGGGAATTCGTGGTTTACACGGACCACGCATCCTTGCGGACGGCGACGTCCACGCCACACCTGTCCCAGCGCATGGCGCGATGGCTGTCATTCTTCGCGGAATACAACTTCCGCGTCGAATATAAGCCCGGCAAGCAGAACGTGCTTGCCGATGCGCTCTCGCGCAGGCCAGACTACGAGTTGGCCCATGTCACGACACTCACCGTGTCGTTGATCGATCAGATACGCACAGCGTACCGACATGACGAGACGTGCCAAGCGCTCGTGCGCTACTTCGAAGAGAAGGAGCCACAGGCTCTCTCGGCGCGCTTAAGAGCGCGCCTCCATCGCTACTCGTACAGCGATGGCGTGCTGTATTACAGCACGGGCCGCAGCGACTCGCCGCGAATTGTGGTCCCTCTGGATGAGGACATTCGCTATGCGATCCTCTATGAGGCGCATGATGCCGCATCGAGCGGGCATCTGGGTCGGGAGAAGACCCATTACGCAGTTGCGCGCCACTACTGGTGGCCCCACATGTACAAGTGGGTGAGCACGTACGTCACGTCGTGCGAGACGTGCCAACGAGTGAAGTCGGCGCCGTCTTCGGAGGCGCCACTGGCTAGCTTGCCAGTCCCAGCTGAGTGCTGGCAGTCCATCAGCATGGACTTCGTGTTTGGGCTCCCTGAGGACGCCCACGGCAACGACGGCGTGGCCGTGTTCGTCTGCCGCCTGAGCAAGATGGTACATCTGGCACCATGCTCAAAGAGTATTGATGGCAAGGGAGTGGCCGCCTTGTTCATCGAGCACGTGTTCCGTGCTCACGGACTCCCAAAGTCCATTGTCTCAGACCGAGACCCGAGGTTCAAGGGTTTCTGGAGCGGGTTGTTCGCCCTGCTCGGCACCCGCCTCGACATGTCGACGGCCGACCACCCCGAGACGGATGGTCAGACCGAGCGCGTGAACCGCACTCTGGAGGACATCCTCCGCAGCGTGTGCGCGGCAGAGCCACGCTCTTGGAGCCAGCAGCTCCCATTTGTTGAGTTCGCGATGAACAACGCGGTGCACGCCTCAACGGGCTGCACGCCGTTCTACGTGAACGGCCTGCGCCACCCAGTGACGCCTCTGACGTTAGGCCCACGTGGGGTTTCCACCTTAGGTGGGGGAGAGGCTCGGCAAGCCGAGCTTGCCTCCCGTTTGGGCGATAAGGCCCAGTTGCGCTCAAGAAGCAACTGAGCGCGTTTGTCGACACGCGATTGAGCGTCTTACGACGCGTGCGGGATGCCATGGCAGCCGCACAGGACAAACAAAAGGAACAAAGCGACAAAGTTGGTCGTGCAAATACGAATGTATTTGAGGTGGGGGACCTAGTGCTCCTAAACGCTAAGAACCTACCTCTGGAGGCGATATCCGCTGTCCACAAGACGAAGCTGCGTCCGCGCTTCGTCGGACCGTACAAGGTCCTGGCCCGCAAGGGCCACGCGTATACGTTGGACTTGCCAACTAGGATGAGGACCCATCCTGTGTTTTACGTGGGGCTTTTGAAGCCGTACCACGATCCGCAAGAGGCGACGATGCCTGCGGAAGGGCCAGAGGGCTCACCCGTCCGTGACGGGAGGACGAATGCTGCGGAGCAGCAGAGGGCCGGGCCTCACGACGGCCACCCTCGCGGTCGTGCGACCGCGCCTCGTAGTACGGAGCCGGCTGATAGCCAGCGTCCGACCGAGGAACATACGAATCCGCCGAGTAGTGGTAGCGGCCACTCTCGGCGGAGCGCTCAAATGACAGCGCCAGCGGCTGACCATAGCCGCGACCGGCGACAGCCGGGTCGTACGAACGCGGCGCGCCGAAGAGCGGCGCTGGGTAAACCGAAGCGGCAGCCCGCACACTCTCAAGCTGGTGAGAGAGCGAACTCACATGGCTCGACAGAGCCGCCACCTGCTGGTGGAGAGCGTCGATCGTCTGATCGCGGCGCTCAACCTGACGGCGGAGCCATCGACCCCACTCGTGGTGGTCGTCCTGCATCGCCACGAACTTGGCGTGTAGGTGACCGAAGTCACGCTGGAGATCGCGAATCTCCTGCGGCGCAGCGACCGCCGCCCCCTCTGTTGGACCAGAGGGGTCAAAAGCATTATCACGTTGAAATGCTTCTGAAGCGTCGACTTCGGAGAGGGATCCCTGAGATCCTCGTGAAGTGGAGGGGTTATCCACACTCAGAGAACTCGTGGGAGTTGGAGCAGACGCTCCTGGAGGATTGTCCTGACCTCGTGCGCGCTTTGCGCTCGAAGGAACAGGGTCCTCGTAACGAGTAGCCGTCCGCTTCCGCGAAGCGGAAGACGGCTGGGCCGGCGCGGGTGCGCTAGAGGCCCGGGGAGTCGGAGCGGGTGTGCTCCGCTCCCAACGTGAAGTGGATGAAGGATGAGCCGGCGCACGCGCCAGGCTCGGGCGTGAGGAACACCCATGGTCGCGGTCTTCACCGCGAGCCATCTGAAGATGAGTTCGGATCTCATTCTGGATGCTCTTTCCGAAGCAGCGCCGGCGGGCGAACTCCGTCCGGAGGCTGCGTTCGGACTTGATGTCAGCCTCGCAGGGGCTCCGCATCAGGTCGTCGATGGGCTCATCGATGACCCGAGCCCAATGTAGGAAGCGCCCTTCGGCGACTTCCTCCGTCTCCCCTGGATGCAAGGAGACGGGCACGTGGCGCTGGAGATCCATGACGGATCGACCCTTGCGGGTCTGGTTCAATCGAGCTCGATACTCTTGAACCGAGAACACCAGCGGTGTGAGCCAGTGTTCGCGCCATCGTTGGCGCTCTGCCTCTTCCTCGGAGGTAAGCCCGCGTCGCAAGACGTCGGGCGACACGACAAGTGTCTTGGGCACGCGGAGCTGAGGCGCAGCCTGTCGGTGCTGCGTAGCCTCCGCGGCGCGGTCGCGCGCATGCGCAGCCGCAGCAGCACGTCTCTCGACGTACTGCTCTTGGGCATCGTCCAGATCATTGGAGATGTCCAGACGGCCAGGCGTCGAAGGCTGAAGAGCCTCGGTGACCTGACCGTCCTCGACCTCGCCGTCGCTCATGACAGAGCGAGGCGCAGATGACGAGCGCTCGCGCGAGAGATAGCGCGGCGCCGAGTCGTCCAGCGGCGGAGCCGCCTCGGCACTCTCGGAGTCCGCGTCGGACTGCCGAGACCCGCGAGAAGAACGGCCGGATTGGCCAGCACCGTCACGGTGCGGGCGGGAAGCTCGACGTACCTTCCCGCCCAGAGCAGCGTCATGTTTCGCTTCGCGCTCTTCCGCATCGAGCTCGCGGTTCAGAGCTCGGATGCGCGCGTCGTCAGTCGGCGAGGCCAACGCCTCCGAGTCGGACTCGAAGCTCGGCGGGTGAAACCCGTCGGCTTCCGACCCATCGGTGTCAAAAGACACGTCAGGCGGCGTGTCGAGGAAGTAATACTCCCACACGCCGAACCTGTCGGGCGTCACGCCCTCGCGGCGAGCCCACATGTTGCGCTCGCGCCGCCACCGGCGTTGGCGAGCCTCGGAGCGGTCGAGCTTCGCTTCAGCCTCCGCCTCCGCGGCGTTGACAGCCGCGATCGAAGGATCTGGCTCGGCGAACAGGCCCTGCTTAGCCTGCGCGTCCCGCGCACGGTGCCACTCGCCATGCGAGAGCTTGGGCTTCGCGTACAGCGAGGTGCCCTCGGCGTCCCGAGGAGGGAACGCCGCTGCGTCAGGAGAGCTGGAGGCTCTCGACGCATGTCCACCGGTCGAAGCTCCCGAGGGAGCTGGCTCAGAGCAAGCCTGCGGGTCCGTGGCCACGGGCCGCACCCGACCGAGATTGAGATGGAGAAGTGGGCGGGCGGTGTGCCCGCGCCAGCATCAGGTGATGCTTGCGCCGCCGCCGGAGCGGCAGCGCCCTGCTTGGAGTGAGTCGTCGGCGCCATGAGTCGGTTGATTCTTTGGCGCCCAGCCGAGACGATTGGCTGGCTCGAGTAACCAGCGATGGGTTACTCGCGTCTAGGTGGGGGAGGATGTAACGGGGTTACATGGCGGATGTCGCCCGAAGGTTGTGCCATTGCACAAGCCTTCTAAGTACGGTCGTACTCGGCAAAGTACGACCTGGTGCGCACTTGGTTAAGTGCGCTCCCGCTCCGTATAAGTACGAGCGGGTAGCCTCCCACGCTGGATACAACGACATCCAAGGTTTATAGGTTTGCACAGGTTGATAAACATTCATGTTGTTAGGTTAGGCTAGCTAACAGTTACGTCACCCAGTACGTAGGAACCACCCATTTCTGCGGGCTTCTAAACGGCTGAAAGCCGCCAACAAAACAGTCTCTATTTTGCTTAGCTAAGAATAAGTCTCTTCAGCTAACAGTACGAAAGTACTTGGTGTTTGTATACACCAGCACGCTTCCTCCGTGCATAGTGCTGTGTGACTCCCGTCACACAGGTGCATTTGAAGTGGTTTGAGCGAGGTTATAACGGAAGTTGCAAAACCAACGCTCATCGAGGGTCGATGGTTTTGAAGGAGGTGCTGCTTGTTGTTATTGGGTGCAATGAGGGCGGAATATGTTGCTGAGTTGGAGGTTAATCCGAGAGTGAATGGAGTTGAGTTGGGGTTATCGGCTCACGTTTAATAGCTCGAGAACCATCTCTAGATGGCGAATACAGCCCGGATTCATCCGCCGATGCTCCAAAGGCAACTTACAATGTGTCAAAGGCACGTGTCCTGTCCGATCCAACAAGATCTAGTTGAAGTGGGAATCTAGCCAATTTGTTGCACCACGTCACTCACTATGCGACGTGTGTATCTTGCCGTCAGTTTGGAAGTGGCCGGGAGAGGCAGACATGTCGCCCATGCCGTCTCTCCGGCCACCTATTAACATCCCTCGGCATAATATGTTGAGGTTGGAATTAGGGACTTTTATTCTTATTGGCTGAAAAGCCACACCTACTAAATGTGGGAGAATTCCATATGTCACTTTGTAACACAATCAGAAGTTAGTACACGCATCTTTCAACCAATCAGATGGAGTGTTTTTTTAGTATATTGACCAATCAGATCACAGTATTTGGTCCGGCCTCACACTCGTCCCGCTGTGCTCGCTGAGACCACGTGCCACCGCCGCGTGATCCATTTGCGCGCCAATGAGACTGCTAGGCGCATCGCCAACAGCAAATACAACGAGCTATTCCTACTACTTGATTGCCGTGAGCGCCGTGATCACCTGCATGATAGGCGCGAACATCCCAAAGAATGCTGGAGACGGCGTGCTGGGTGCCAACAGCACCGACCGTCGAAACCATGGCGCTCGATATTACATGTATGTGTGCGAGTGCCGCGGATATGGTGGCATGCAATGGTTGTGCTTTCTATGACAGCGAAATGGAGCCTCTGGCGCACCATCGTGGACGCCTGCAACGACTGGGTGAGCTCCCTTTCGTCGTCGAAAGAGTCGACGAACGGCGGCGGTGCAGTCGACAGCGACAGCGAGGGTGACGCATCGGCTGTGTGGAGCTCGCGCTCGAGTCGGAGAAAGTCAGCGACGCTGCTCTCCAGCATGACCATGGTTCCTAGCTTTTTGGGATCTCTGTGCTGTTCTATAACGTTGTCTTGCGGTTCTAGAAACTCAGCTAGAAACTTAAAATCGACCAATCACAGGAGTCTCAATGCGTTTGGAGGAGGCAGCAGAGGAGGCAGCACAATCAGAGGAGGCTCGCATGGGTTGAAACACAGGCGACGTTGAAACGAATGAAACGAATGAACGTCGTGTTGTTATCGATGGTGGTCACGCTAGACCTAGAACAAGGAGACAAGCACGCGTCTTACATGCAAACAGCACCACGGAGTCCCTCTGCTCGAACAGCTGCTGAGGAGAGACGACTGGATCAACCACGGATGTGGTGTTTCACGTATTTCTGATGGCTCACCGCGTTGTCGTTGCTGTCCTTGCTGTGGCTGTGCTTGCCGTCCTTGCTGTCACATTTGGCATCGCTTGAGTCGTATTTCTCAGGACCCCTCGGGCATGGCGTAGGCTTGCAAGGCTTAGGCGTCGGGCATGGCTTAGGCGGGCATGTCGTCGGGCATGGCTTGGGTGGGCATGTTGTCGGGCATGGCTTGGGTGGGCATGTTGTCGGGCATGGCTTGGGTGGGCATGTCGTCGGGCATGGCTTGGGTGGGCATGTTGTCGGGCATGGCTTGGGTGGGCATGTTGTCGGGCATGGCTTAGGCGGGCATGTCGTCGGGCATGGAGACGGACACGTCGGCTTGCACGTCGGAGGGCACGTCGGAGGGCATGTCGGAGGGCATGGAGGCGGACACGTCGGCTTGCATGTCGGTGGGCATGTCGGAGGGCATGTCGGCTTACACGTCGGTGGGCACGTTGGTGGACACGTCGGCGGACACGTCGGCTTGCACGTCGGTGGGCACGTCGGAGGGCATGTCGGAGGGCATGGAGGCGGACACGTCGGCTTGCATGTCGGTGGGCATGTCGGAGGGCATGTCGGCTTACACGTCGGTGGGCACGTTGGTGGACACGTCGGCGGACACGTCGGCTTGCACGTCGGTGGGCATGTCGGAGGGCATGTCGGCGGACACGTCGGCTTGCACGTCGGAGGGCACGTCGGAGGGCATGTCGGAGGGCATGGAGGCGGACACGTCGGCTTGCATGTCGGAGGGCATGTCGGAGGGCATGTCGGCTTGCACGTCGGCTTGCACGTCGGAGGGCATGTCGGTGGGCATGGAGGCGGACACGTCGGTGGGCACGTTGGTGGACACGTCGGTGGACACGTCGGCTTGCACGTCGGTGGGCACGTCGGAGGGCATGTCGGAGGGCATGTCGGCTTACACGTCGGTGGGCACGTTGGTGGACACGTCGGCGGACACGTCGGCTTGCACGTCGGTGGGCACGTCGGAGGGCATGTCGGAGGGCATGTCGGCTTACACGTCGGTGGGCACGTTGGTGGACACGTCGGCGGACACGTCGGCTTGCACGTCGGTGGGCACGTCGGAGGGCATGTCGGAGGGCATGTCGGCTTACACGTCGGTGGGCACGTTGGTGGACACGTCGGCGGACACGTCGGCTTGCACGTCGGTGGGCACGTCGGAGGGCATGTCGGAGGGCATGGAGGCGGACACGTCGGCTTGCACGTCGGTGGGCACGTCGGAGGGCATGTCGGAGGGCATGTCGGCGGACACGTCGGCTTGCACGTCGGAGGGCATGTCGGAGGGCATGGAGGCGGACACGTCGGCTTGCACGTCGGTGGGCATGTCGGAGGGCATGTCGGCTTACACGTCGGTGGGCATGTTGGTGGACACGTCGGCGGACACGTCGGCTTGCACGTCGGTGGGCATGTCGGAGGGCATGTCGGCTTACACGTCGGTGGGCATGTTGGTGGACACGTCGGCGGACACGTCGGCTTGCACGTCGGTGGGCATGTCGGAGGGCATGTCGGCGGACACGTCGGCTTGCACGTCGGAGGGCATGTCGGAGGGCATGGAGGCGGACACGTCGGCTTGCACGTCGGTGGGCATGTCGGAGGGCATGTCGGCTTACACGTCGGTGGGCATGTTGGTGGACACGTCGGCGGACACGTCGGCTTGCACGTCGGTGGGCATGTCGGAGGGCATGTCGGCTTACACGTCGGTGGGCATGTTGGTGGACACGTCGGCGGACACGTCGGCTTGCACGTCGGTGGGCATGTCGGAGGGCATGTCGGCGGACACGTCGGCTTGCACGTCGGAGGGCACGTCGGAGGGCATGTCGGAGGGCATGGAGGCGGACACGTCGGCTTGCATGTCGGAGGGCATGTCGGAGGGCATGTCGGCTTGCACGTCGGCTTGCACGTCGGAGGGCATGTCGGTGGGCATGGAGGCGGACACGTCGGTGGGCACGTTGGTGGACACGTCGGTGGACACGTCGGCTTGCACGTCGGTGGGCACGTCGGAGGGCATGTCGGAGGGCATGTCGGCTTACACGTCGGTGGGCACGTTGGTGGACACGTCGGCGGACACGTCGGCTTGCACGTCGGTGGGCACGTCGGAGGGCATGTCGGAGGGCATGGAGGCGGACACGTCGGCTTGCATGTCGGTGGGCATGTCGGAGGGCATGTCGGCTTGCACGTCGGTGGGCACGTCGGAGGGCATGTCGGTGGGCATGTCGGTGGGCATGGAGGCGGCGTGCACGGTGGTGGTGGGCATGGAGGCGGCGCGCACGTAATCGGCGGGCATTTCGGTACCAGAATTGGTAGCGGCTGGATGGGCGTCATTTTCGCTGCTAGCGGTGGTGGGGGTACGCTTTGCGGACACGAAGGCGGGCACGGTGTCGGGCATGGCGGTGGATGGCATGGCTTCGGTTCACATGGCTTTGGTGTTTCGCAAGGCTCCGGAACAACCACGCTCAAGCTGCGTTCGACGCTTTTGCCGCTCTTAAGGCTGGACGGGAAGACGCAGCCCCACTCGTCGTCCTTCACCTTGGTGCACTCGGCATTCTCGGGAGCCGTGCAACCCGCGCCGTCCCACGAAGGCAAGTAGGGGTGGCAGTCGGCCGTGGCCACGTCGCCCTTGAGCGGGCACGCCGTGCCAGCTGGCGCCGCTCCCTTGCCCGAACACAGCGCGCCGCGCGATTCCGCGAGCGTGTAGGTCGCGTCGTGCTGCACCAAGACGTGGTAGTTGGCGACGGTCTCGTGCAGGCCGAGACCCGCGAATGCCACGGCGAAGGCGGCAACGCGGGAGAGCTTCACCATGGAGACGAAGGTCAGGAGGTACCGGAGGTCGATGCGCTCTCGATCGAGAGAATTGGAGAGTGAGCTGGGAGGTCGGGAGCGTGGCACGGCGTGGCACGGCGGTCAGCTAGACCGAGGGAGAGCAAGGTGAATAACCATGAGGAGGGCACAGCGGACATCCATGGGGATAGCGAGGCGAATAGCCATGGAAATAACCAACGAGGAGGCTTCGAGAGCAGCAGGACAAAAGCCTGGACAGCAGAGATGGAGAGCGAGCGAAAAAGCCAAGATGGCACGCAGGTTTCCGTTCGGAAGTGTTTCCATGTCAAAGCTAGCTGCTCGTATCGTCGCTTGGGGTCCCTAACGGATATCGGCGGTCCAATCAAGTTGAAGTGCACGTTCGTCCACTGTCCGCCGTTGAGAGTTGCTGTTCCGCCGATGTGAATTCGTCCGTGCCGCCGCTTTAGAGACGATGGGTGGATGTTATCCGACCCAACGTGACCCAACAAGCGGATGATATGGAGATCCACGCACTCCGATATCGCTCTGCGGCCGGTCGCTCATGATCGGCGGATCCGAGCGGCGACCACGACCGGCCCTCAGCTCGTCTACCGCCCTTCTGACTGTGTGGCGTAAGGATCGCGCCGTAGTGGCTAGAAAGCTGGCGCTGACATCGCAACTGGTGGCCGCGACCTTGCTGACCACTCCTCCACCCCGGCCACAGTCACTTGACGGTTCAGAACGGCGGACGACGATTCAGATGGATAGCCGTGACTCGAATTGCCCTTGCGTGTGGAACTGTACAGCGAGCAGATCTTGGAACGTTGTGCATGTAGCAAATCTCGAGAGCGACAGCAAATGCCGGTCGCGAGCAAATGCGGCGCGCTGGTTGTCGTTAGTGAAGACTGGAGAGTGTTCGATCTCAGCTGAACCGTGTTCGAATTTACAAATGAACGGGTATGTCGCTCCGATTCAGTACAGCAGCTACTCCTGCGACCGCACATTCCCAATCTTCTATAGAGAGTTCGACAAAGCCAATTAGGCCAGATGGAAGAAACATTACCTTTGAGCTCACATTGTTGAAGTTTTGTTCGCCGACGACGCTGGAGTCCGAGAAGACAAACGATATCTGGCGCAACTTCGGACAATGGAGAGTTTGATCTTCGTCGATGCAGCTGAAGACGGAAACAAGAGCAGATACATCAACTGTTTGCTGTACACGAGGACGCGCAGCGGATACTTGATGTCTGAGCGACCACGATGAGCTCCTTGGTTGCCAATAACCTGATGATGTCGGTCTTGTATTCATCGTACACGGGAATGCGACTGTGGCGTGAGACCAGCATGGCGATCATGTCGCTGTCCAGCTTCGTGTAGATTTGGAGCATATGACGTAGAGCTCCACACCCACACATACCCTCGAGCTGTGCGACTTCGAGCTGTGTGGCTGTCGTTAGATCGGCACCGTCGCCAACGAGGTGCCGGGCGAGTTGCACAGCCGCGACTTGATAGTACTGCAAAAGAGGTCCGCGCTCCCGCACGGCTCGACGTCTGCCTGACGTGTCGATGCTCAGCACTCCAGCGAAGCTCCTAATACATCCAACCATATGTCTTTCTGTCGCCTCTGTGCCAACATTTTTTCCGCAATGCGTCTCTTGTCGATGATTATAGTGGCGTCTGTGAGTTCGTGGTGCAGCTGCAGCGAACGAATGAGTAAGAACGGATGAGTTAGTGAGGATGCACCAGCGTCGCGTTAAGTATGCATACACATGTGGGTTGACTCTCAAGTCGTATAGACCATCCTTGTCTCAGTCAAATTGATTTCGGCTCACAACATGCCTATTGGCGAGATCTTC
Source organism: Phytopythium vexans (assembly GCA_003413675.1). Lineage (NCBI taxonomy): Eukaryota > Oomycota > Peronosporomycetes > Pythiales > Pythiaceae > Phytopythium > Phytopythium vexans. The sequence goes on along the minus strand of QLOC01000012.1, from coordinate 577,941 downwards.
TGACTACTCTCTATACAGCTCGCAGACCGCACTCAACTTTCGACTTCGACTTGACTGACCCACGCGCATTGAGGAGCGACTTGATGCGTGAGAATCGACTGCGACTTGGACGACAGCTTAGCCACCGAGGGTACGACCAACACGGTCGTGTTAGGAAGCACTGTCGACGAAGTCTGAACCTCTTTCTCTTCCGCCGCTCCGGTCCGCACCGACATCTCCCGGTCGCCCGTGACGCGCTAGTCGCGCTGCGTGTCGACTAGCACTCCAGGTATGTTGAAGTTGACGACGATTTTTAATCGAATTGAATTCCATGATGAGAGACTATCTTGCACTTTTGATTGGCTGATATCGCGCAGTGTAGTCATTATATCACTTCAAGATGCGCATCAACACTGGCCGGCAGAACGCCGGCCTGACCAACAGACGTACGCGTCTGGTGCTTGCTCATGCCTCGTGCAGCCGCACCGCGCGTCAGACTCGGGACGCATGGATTCCCATCACACACTCATCTACCTGGCTAGTGCCACATATGTTTTCGTCGTCTATCATCCTGCTAGTCTGCCACGGCGCCATACCGACAGCTGGTCGGCAATACACTTCACTCGTTACTGACGCAGTCTCGTCATCCGTTGTCGTCTGCCATCCTGCCATCGCCCGTCGCACTGATTCGTCTACACCCACCGCGTCAAGTCCCGGTTTGAACTCGTACCTCTCGCGAGTTCCCCGTTCGTAACACGCCTGCATTTCTACGATTCCAACCGTGCCACACCGAGCTTCCCACCAAGCATCAGATTGCGCTTCTCGCTCTCCACCGTATTGATGGACCATCACAGACACTGCTCTTGGAACGCGCGCACTGTTGCTGCAGACGCTCGAGCTCCTTCTCGTCACGGATCGAACCTTCCGCGAGCGGATGCTTCTGAACATTCGGTTCAGACTCGCCATCTTGCTGAGCCTTTCGAGCCTCGACTCGACCTGCTGCAGCTTCGTGCTCCAGACGCGTGATCGTCTCGAGACTCGCCTTGTAGATCTCGTCCGAGATCTCCACGCGGTCGTTCGCGCGCTTGAGTTCGTCCTTGGCGTCGTCCAGCTCCTGCTCAAGAAGTGCCTAGTGTCCCACACACCCACGGGTCGGCATTTAGTATTAGTCCAACACGCCATTGTCGTGCCGCGACCACGAACGTACCACTCTGGCCTCCAACGCTTGCACGCGGTGCGCTTGAGCTAGCTCAACAACGAGCTGACCTTGATCCGGAGCTTCAGACTGAACATCGTCTTCACACTCGATCTGACCCTCACTGTCGTCGTCCGCGGCGCACCACTCCGGCAGATCTTCAGGTGCCGCCAGCGACTTGGACGAGCGCACAAACTCGCGCACCCATGTGCCGCCTCCCTCTCTCGTCAAGCTCTCGGTCTCGAGCGCCTCGATCTCCTGCGCGATTGCTGCGATTGCTGCGGTGGCGGTATCTGGCTTTGAGATACGTGAGGAACCCCTCGAGCGCGAACGGGAGCCGCTGACCAGCACCGACGGTTGCGGAGGCGGCCATCGTTCGTGTCGTCTTGAGGTCTCTTATGTTGTTCTATAATGTCGTCACGCGGTTCTAGAAACTCAACTATACACTCAAAATCGACCAATCACAGGAGTCTAAATGTGTTTTGACTTGATCAGGCTGCAGGCTGCACAAGCAGAGGAGGCAGCAGAGGAGGCTCGCGCGGGTTGAAACACAGGCGACGCTGAACCGAATGAAATGAAAGGACGTCGTGTTGTTATCGATGGTGGTCACGCTAGACCTAGAACAAGGAGACAAGCACACGTCCTACATGCAAGCAGTAGCATGGAGTCCCTCTGCTCGGAGAGCTACCGATGAGAGACGCCCCGCTCAATCACGGTTGTGGCCGTTGTGCCCAGGTTGGCCGTTATGGCCGTTGTGACGTTGGTCGTTTGAATCATTGCTGTCATCATCATCGTTATCGCACGGCGTCGGTGCAGGCGTCTCACACGGTGTCGGTGCGGGAGTCTCACACGGGGTTGGTGCAGGAGTCTCGCACGGGGTTGGTGCGGGAGTCTCGCACGGCGTCGGTGCGGGAGTCTCGCACGGCGTCGGTGCGGGAGTCTCGCACGGTGTCGGTGCGGGAGTCTCACACGGGGTTGGTGCAGGCGTCTCACACGGTGTCGGTGCAGGCGTCTCACACGGTGTCGGTGCAGGCGTCTCACATGGGGTTGGTGCGGGAGTTTCACACGGGGTTGGTGCAGGAGTCTCGCACGGCGTCGGTGCAGGAGTCTCACATGGGGTTGGTGCAGGCGTCTCACATGGGGTTGGTGCAGGCGTCTCACACGGTGTCGGTGCGGGAGTCTCACACGGTGTCGGTGCGGGAGTCTCACACGGTGTCGGTGCGGGAGTCTCACACGGTGTCGGTGCGGGAGTCTCACACGGGGTTGGTGCAGGCGTCTCACACGGTGTCGGTGCAGGCGTCTCACATGGGGTTGGTGCAGGCGTCTCACACGGTGTCGGTGCAGGCGTCTCACACGGTGTCGGTGCGGGAGTCTCACACGGTGTCGGTGCGGGAGTCTCACACGGTGTCGGTGCGGGAGTCTCACACGGTGTCGGTGCAGGCGTCTCACACGGTGTCGGTGCGGGAGTCTCACACGGTGTCGGTGCGGGAGTCTCACACGGTGTCGGTGCGGGAGTCTCACACGGGGTTGGTGCAGGCGTCTCACACGGTGTCGGTGCAGGCGTCTCACACGGTGTCGGTGCGGGAGTCTCACACGGGGTTGGTGCAGGCGTCTCACACGGTGTCGGTGCAGGCGTCTCACACGGTGTCGGTGCGGGAGTCTCACACGGTGTCGGTGCGGGAGTCTCACACGGGGTTGGTGCAGGCGTCTCACACGGGGTTGGTGCAGGCGTCTCACACGGTGTCGGAGCTGGTGTTGGACACGGAGTCGGTCCGGTGGTGGTCGGGCACGGCGTCGGGTGAGGACCGCTCGTTGTCGGGCACGGAGTCGGCCCTTCCGTCTCGGGGCACGGAGTCGGTCCGGTGGTGGTCGGGCACGGCGTCGGGTGAGGACCGCTCGTTGTCGGGCACGGAGTCGGCCCTTCCGTCTCGGGGCAAGGCGTCGGTCCTTCCGTCTCGGGCACGGAGTCGGCCCTTCCGTCTCGGGGCACGGAGTCGGTCCGGTGGTGGTCGGGCACGGCGTCGGGTGAGGACCGCTCGTTGTCGGGCACGGAGTCGGCCCTTCCGTCTCGGGGCACGGAGTCGGTCCGGTGGTGGTCGGGCACGGCGTCGGGTGAGGACCGCTCGTTGTCGGGCACGGAGTCGGCCCTTCCGTCTCGGGGCAAGGCGTCGGTCCTTCCGTCTCGGGGCACGGAGTCGGCCCTTCCGTCTCGGGGCACGGAGTCGGTCCGGTGGTGGTCGGGCACGGCGTCGGGTGAGGACCGCTCGTTGTCGGGCACGGAGTCGGCCCTTCCGTCTCGGGGCACGGAGTCGGTCCGGTGGTGGTCGGGCACGGCGTCGGGTGAGGACCGCTCGTTGTCGGGCACGGAGTCGGCCCTTCCGTCTCGGGGCAAGGCGTCGGTCCTTCCGTCTCGGGGCAAGGCGTCGGTCCAGTAGTAGTCGGGTACGGAGTCGGGTGAGGACCGCTCGTTGTCGGACACGGCGTCGGCTGCTCCTTATCGGTCGTCGGGCATGGGGTCACGCTCGGAGTCGACGAGGAAGGACTCGAGGGGGAAGGAGTCGGATGCGATCCAGTTTCAGCCGGGCACGGCGTCTCGTCATGAGAAGTCGACGGCGTGGACGGCGCCGGCGTCGGCTGCTTGTCGCCAGTCGACGGCTGGTCGCCGGTCTTGCTCGGGCTGGGTGTGGCCTTAGTCGAGCCGCCGTCGCTGCCGCTGGCGGACTGGAAGACGCAGCCCCACGTGTCGCCCGTCACGATGGCGCACTTGGCGTCCTCGGGGGCCGTGCACTGCGTGCCGTCCCACGACGGCAGGTAGTCGTGGCAGTCGGCCGTGGCCACATCGCCCTTGAGCGGACACGCCGTGCCGGCCGGTGCCGCCCCCGCGCCAGAGCACAGCGCGCCACGCGACGTCGCGAGCGTGTAGGTCGCGTCGTGCTGCACCGAGATGGGGAGGTCGGCGACCGCCGCATGCAGGCCGAGCGCCGCGACCGACACGGCGAAGACGGCCGTGCGGGAGATCTTCACCATGGAGATGAAGGCGGAGAGGTACCGGAGGTCGAAGTGCTCTCGAGCGAGAGAATTGGGAAGTGAGCGGGGAGATCAGCAGGTGTGAGGCAGTGGTGTGAGGCAGTGGCGTGAGGCAGTTAGCAAGGCGGAGGGCATAGCAAGGCGACAAACAGCAAGACGAGCAGTCATGGTGATAACAAACGAGGAGGCTTCAACGAGTGCAAGCGTACGGGTAGAAAGGAGAGAGAGAGCGGGCTTTGCTATCCCGTACCGTAGGCTGACGAGCCTCGGCCGTTTCGTGGCGAAAGAAAGAAAATCAAGGCGGCGTATGCAGGTTTCCTTTTTGGAAATTTGTTTTTCCACGTCGAAGTTTCGTGTTGGTGCTTGAGGCCTTAAAGGATAACTAACAGCGGCCCAATCACGTTGAAGCGGCCGCACCCTATCGCACCTCCAGCCGTCGCCAGCCGGTCGACGTTAGCGTTCCGCCGATTGTGCACCCACGTGTGCCGCCGCTTTAGGGGCGATGGTTGGGGGTTATCCGGCCCCAAATTGCCCCAACGAGCGGACGACGTGGGATGCGCGTGCCTTCTGTGATCTCTCTGCGGCCGGCCGCTCGTCATCGAGACCTTGAGGCAAATGGATGGCGGATCCGCAGGTCAACCACGACCGCCCTCCCCAGCCTGTCTACCGCCCGTCCGCCTGTGTGTCGCAAGGATCGCGCCACCATGGCGATAGCACACCGGCCCCAGCGTCAGCGTCAGTGCCGGCGTCGCAACTCGCGGCTTCGGCCCTTGCCAACCGCACCTCGGCTGCCGGTCGGCGGTTCAGACCGGCGGACGACGATTCAGATGGACGCTCGTGGCTCGGGTTGCCCCTGTGCGCACACTGTACTGCTCCATGGATGAATCTTAAGGAGGATCCTGACTGTTAGCAAATCCCGGAGACGGCGGCAGAAAAAAGACGCGTCGGCTGTTAGCAAACGCCACGCGAAAGCAAGCTCGAGGCGTTAGCACATGACGGTAGTGGGTGACGCACGCGTGTTCGGGACCGGCGGCCGCAGTTGCCGTGCTCCCACTCTGCCAAAAGAGCGGTCTGTTCTGAATATCCGTGCACAAAATTTCGCACTGTAGGCGGCGACGGCCGGATGATGGCACAATGCTGGTCCTTGAGCTTTACCCAGCGGTACAGTATAGTATTGCTAAACGGGTGCATGAAAGTCTTCGCCCGAACAGACAATCTGGATTTTTCGGCCTTCCGGGAATCATCTCGTGAGCGAAGATAAGCTCCAGATGCGGTCGCTCACTGACAGGCTCGGGTCGCCAGTCGGCGGCCTGTCGACCGCTGACAGTCTGGGCGATAGATAGCCAGTCGTGCTGACGGCCGCCTCCGACTTGGATCGCGATGGGTACGCAGCCGTGCAACTGCCGAGGCGGCCCTTCAATTCCCCAGAGAACGAGGAGGACAAAAAAAAGTGACTGTGAAATATCTTGCACTTTGCTGATTGTAAAATACTTGTCACGCGCATTTTATTTGTTTCACTGTCCGATACAAGCTGCAATTTGAATGGCATTCTGACAAAGAGTCGCTATTGTTCTGGACTATGGCGCTGTACATAACTCCGGCGGTTTCTTATTTTTCACTCTGCTGACAGACACTTTTTACGCCATATTTCACCCAAGTGCTCTTCTCAGCATATGGGATGGGACACCCGACGCTGCCCCTGCTCTGCTTCAAAGATCTCAGCCCAACTTCACGTTGAACTCGCCGTCTCCGCACGATCTGAAGGGATCGGCGACAGCTTGCCGTGATAGTTCGTGGAAGAGGGCGACTCAAGCACAGATCATAGTAGAAATCAAGTCGTCGCAGATGAGCGCGAGGATCGACCCGCCGTGTCGCTATTCACTGCGCTCGCCCTCAACAAAGTGCTTCAACAAGCGTCGAGGTTCGTCGAAGGCTCTTGCGTAAGCTGCTCACTACGGCTGATGCTCTTGTCATATCTGTGTCACCGGGTTCCATGTACTGCGCTGGGTACTCGGCCAGCTCGGTGGGTGGGGTGGGTGCTTTGAGGTTACCCAGTGACTATCCTGACGTGTCGGTAGTCGTCGTTCGAGCTTCGCTCAAAACCGATCCCTCTTCTAACGTCGCTGGGGTCGATCCGGGCGAAGCTGGCTGTGTGATTATGGCGCGTCGATCGTGGCCGCGACGGTGCCGACTCAGTGCCGTCGATCCAGCCAGATAGACGGCGTGTAAGGTGGCCGTATATAGCAAGCGTCAGCTTAGTCCGCCGAGATCGGCTTGTTGAGGTCGCCCAACGCCGCCGTCCCAGTTAGGAGGCGTTGCGGCTACGCGCTCGAGCTGGAGAGCATCGCCGTGGGGCCACGGCCATTGCTGGTTGTTGCCAATCTACCACAGTGCATAGACGACCATCACTCCATCTGGTCACGACAGGCACTCCTGTGCACTCCAAGTTGCCTTTTTGTGCTCCAAACACTAGACTGTTTCACTGTTTCACTGTTTCCGGCGACCGTCGAGGCTCAAGTACCACGGGATGGAGCGCCACCACAGGAGAAACCTCAATGACACACCAAAAGCGATCGGTTGAAAGCGACGCAAACACATCAATGTATTGAATCAGGAAAAGAGAAAAACATAGAATATGCAGAGAGTGCTGGCGTGACCAGAAGTGTCGTCGCGAACGTCGTCGCCTAGAACGCGCGCAGGCGCCGCGTCTTGTATTGCGCTCGAGCGGTCTTGGTCGATGTCTCCGACTCGGTCGTCGCTTGCTTCTGGTCCTTGGCTGCAGGCTGGTTCTTCGCCGCAGGCTGGTCCTTAGTCGCAGGCTGGTCCTTCGCAGCAGGCTGGTCCTTGGCCGCAGGTTGGTCCTTGGCCGCGGGCTGGTCCTTCGCCGCAGGCTGGTTCTCGGCCGCAGGCTGCTCGTATGCCGACTGATCCTTCTGCTTCTGCTCCTTAGTCGCAGGCTGGTCCTTCACCGCAGGCTGGTCCTTCGCCGCAGGTTGGTTCTCGGCCGCAGGCTGCTCGTATGCCGACTGATCCTTCTGCTTCTGCTCCTTAGTCGCAGGCTGGTCCTTCACCGCAGGCTGGTCCTTCGCCGCAGGTTGGTTCTCGGCCGCAGGCTGCTCGTATGCCGACTGATCCTTCTGCTTCTGCTCCTTAGTCGCAGGCTGGTCCTTCACCGCAGGCTGGTCCTTCGCCGCAGGTTGGTTCTCGGCCGCAGGCTGCTCGTATGCCGACTGATCCTTCTGCTTCTGCTCCTTAGTCGCAGGCTGGTCCTTCACCGCAGGCTGGTCCTTCGCCGCAGGTTGGTTCTCGGCCGCAGGCTGCTCGTATGCCGACTGATCCTTCTGCTTCTGCTCCTTCGCCGCAGGCTGGTTCTCGGCCGCAGGCTGCTCGTATGCCGACTGGACCTCCTGAACAGGTGGCAGTGGCTCAACCACTACGGCCTTCTTCTCATCCTTCGCAGGCTTCTCAGGCTTCGTCTCTTCGACAGCCACATCCTGGGTCGGTCCACCAGGCTGCTGCACTGGCTTCTGCTCCTCGGTCGCAGGCACCTCCTGAGGTCCCTTCCGTCCCTTCGGCTTGTCCTCCCCGACCACCTGACTTGGCGCACCGTCTTCATTGTCCTTCTTCCCATCCTTCGCAGGCTTCTCAGGTTTCGTCTCTTCGACAGCCACATCCTGGGTCGGTCCACCAGGCTGCTGCACTGGCTTCTGCTCCTCGGTCGCAGGCACCTCCTGAGGTCCCTTCCGTCCCTTCGGCTTGTCCTCCCCGACCACCTGACTTGGCGCACCGTCTTCATTGTCCTTCTTCCCATCCTTCGCAGGCTTCTCAGGTTTCGTCTCTTCGACAGCCACATCCTGGGTCGGTCCACCAGGCTGCTGCACTGGCTTCTGCTCCTCGGTCGCAGGCACCTCCTGAGGTCCCTTCCGTCCCTTCGGCTTGTCCTCCCCGACCACCTGACTTGACGCACCGTCCTCATTGTCCTTCTTCTCGCGGACGCGCTCCTCCTCCTTCGGTCCCTTCGACTTGTCCTCATCGCCTTCCGGGCATGGAGCATCCGCGCTGCTGTTGTCCTTGTCGTGCTCACGGTCCTTCGGTCCCTTCGACTTGTCTTCATCGCCTTCCGGGCATGGAGCATCCGCGCTGCTGTTGTCCTTGTCGTGCTCACGGTCCTTCGGTCCCTTCGACTTGTCTTCATCGCCTTCCGGGCATGGAGCATCCGCGCTGCTGTTGTCCTTGTCGTGCTCACGGTCCTTCGGTCCCTTCGACTTGTCTTCATCGCCTTCCGGGCATGGAGCATCCGCGCTGCTGTTGTCCTTGTCGTGCTCACGGTCCTTCGGTCCCTTCGACTTGTCTTCATCGCCTTCCGGGCATGGAGCATCCGCGCTGCTGTTGTCCTTGTCGTGCTCACGGTCCTTCGGTCCCTTCGACTTGTCCTCATCGCCTTCCGGGCATGGAGCATCCGCGCTGCTGTTGTCCTTGTCGTGCTCACGGTCCTTCGGTCCCTTCGACTTGTCTTCATCGCCTTCCGGGCATGGAGCATCCGCGCTGCTGTTGTCCTTGTCGTGCTCACGGTCCTTCGGTCCCTTCGACTTGTCTTCATCGCCTTCCGGGCATGGAGCATCCGCGCTGCTGTTGTCCTTGTCGTGCTCACGGTCCTTCGGTCCCTTCGACTTGTCTTCATCGCCTTCCGGGCATGGAGCATCCGCGCTGCTGTTGTCCTTGTCGTGCTCACGGTCCTTCGGTCCCTTCGACTTGTCTTCATCGCCTTCCGGGCATGGAGCATCCGCGCTGCTGTTGTCCTTGTCGTGCTCACGGTCCTTCGGTCCCTTCGACTTGTCCTCATCGCCTTCCGGGCATGGAGCATCCGCGCTGCTGTTGTCCTTGTCGTGCTCACGGTCCTTCGGTCCCTTCGACTTGTCTTCATCGCCTTCCGGGCATGGAGCATCCGCGCTGCTGTTGTCCTTGTCGTGCTCACGGTCCTTCGGTCCCTTCGACTTGTCTTCATCGCCTTCCGGGCATGGAGCATCCGCGCTGCTGTTGTCCTTGTCGTGCTCACGGTCCTTCGGTCCCTTCGACTTGTCTTCATCGCCTTCCGGGCATGGAGCATCCGCGCTGCTGTTGTCCTTGTCGTGCTCACGGTCCTTCGGTCCCTTCGACTTGTCTTCATCGCCTTCCGGGCATGGAGCATCCGCGCTGCTGTTGTCCTTGTCGTGCTCACGGTCCTTCGGTCCCTTCGACTTGTCTTCATCGCCTTCCGGGCATGGAGCATCCGCGCTGCTGTTGTCCTTGTCGTGCTCACGGTCCTTCGGTCCCTTCGACTTGTCCTCATCGCCTTCCGGGCATGGAGCATCCGCGCTGCTGTTGTCCTTGTCGTGCTCACGGTCCTTCGGTCCCTTCGACTTGTCTTCATCGCCTTCCGGGCATGGAGCATCCGCGCTGCTGTTGTCCTTGTCGTGCTCACGGTCCTTCGGTCCCTTCGACTTGTCTTCATCGCCTTCCGGGCATGGAGCATCCGCGCTGCTGTTGTCCTTGTCGTGCTCACGGTCCTTCGGTCCCTTCGACTTGTCTTCATCGCCTTCCGGGCATGGAGCATCCGCGCTGCTGTTGTCCTTGTCGTGCTCACGGTCCTTCGGTCCCTTCGACTTGTCTTCATCGCCTTCCGGGCATGGAGCATCCGCGCTGCTGTTGTCCTTGTCGTGCTCACGGTCCTTCGGTCCCTTCGACTTGTCCTCATCGCCTTCCGGGCATGGAGCATCCGCGCTGCTGTTGTCCTTGTCGTGCTCACGGTCCTTCGGTCCCTTCGACTTGTCTTCATCGCCTTCCGGGCATGGAGCATCCGCGCTGCTGTTGTCCTTGTCGTGCTCACGGTCCTTCGGTCCCTTCGACTTGTCCTCATCGCCTTCCGGGCATGGAGCATCCGCGCTGCTGTTGTCCTTGTCGTGCTCACGGTCCTTCGGTCCCTTCGACTTGTCTTCATCGCCTTCCGGGCATGGAGCATCCGCGCTGCTGTTGTCCTTGTCGTGCTCACGGTCCTTCGGTCCCTTCGACTTGTCTTCATCGCCTTCCGGGCATGGAGCATCCGCGCTGCTGTTGTCCTTGTCGTGCTCACGGTCCTTCGGTCCCTTCGACTTGTCTTCATCGCCTTCCGGGCATGGAGCATCCGCGCTGCTGTTGTCCTTGTCGTGCTCACGGTCCTTCGGTCCCTTCGACTTGTCTTCATCGCCTTCCGGGCATGGAGCATCCGCGCTGCTGTTGTCCTTGTCGTGCTCACGGTCCTTCGGTCCCTTCGACTTGTCTTCATCGCCTTCCGGGCATGGAGCATCCGCGCTGCTGTTGTCCTTGTCGTGCTCACGGTCCTTCGGTCCCTTCGACTTGTCTTCATCGCCTTCCGGGCATGGAGCATCCGCGCTGCTGTTGTCCTTGTCGTGCTCACGGTCCTTCGGTCCCTTCGACTTGTCTTCATCGCCTTCCGGGCATGGAGCATCCGCGCTGCTGTTGTCCTTGTCGTGCTCACGGTCCTTCGGTCCCTTCGACTTGTCTTCATCGCCTTCCGGACACGGCACATCGTCGCTGCTGCTGTTGTCCTTGTCGTGGTCCTTGTCGTGGTCCTTGCCGTGGTCCTTGCCGTGGTCCTTGTCGTGGTCCTTGTCGTGGTCCTTGTCGTGGTCCTTAGAATTGTCCTCATCGCCTTCCGGACACGGCACATCGTCGCTGCTGCTGTTGTCCTTGTCGTGGTCCTTGTCGTGGTCCTTGCCGTGGTCCTTGTCGTGGTCCTTGTCGTGGTCCTTGTCGTGGTCCTTAGAATTGTCCTCATCGCCTTCCGGACACGGCACATCGTCGCTGCTGCTGTTGTCCTTGTCGTGGTCCTTGTCGTGGTCCTTGCCGTGGTCCTTGTCGTGGTCCTTGTCGTGGTCCTTGTCGTGGTCCTTGCCGTGGTCCTTGTCGTGGTCCTTGTCGTGGTCCTTGTCGTGGTCCTTAGAATTGTCCTCATCGCCTTCCGGACACGGCACATCGTCGCTGCTGCTGTTGTCCTTGTCGTGGTCCTTGTCGTGGTCCTTGCCGTGGTCCTTGTCGTGGTCCTTGTCGTGGTCCTTGTCGTGGTCCTTGCCGTGGTCCTTAGAATTGTCCTCATCGCCTTCCGGACACGGCACATCGTCGCTGCTGCTGTTGTCCTTGTCGTGGTCCTTGTCGTGGTCCTTGTCGTGGTCCTTGTCGTGGTCCTTGCCGTGGTCCTTGTCGTGGTCCTTGTCGTGGTCCTTGCCGTGGTCCTTAGAATTGTCCTCATCGCCTTCCGGACACGGCACATCGTCGCTGCTGCTGTTGTCCTTGTCGTGGTCCTTGTCGTGGTCCTTGCCGTGGTCCTTGTCGTGGTCCTTGTCGTGGTCCTTGTCGTGGTCCTTGCCGTGGTCCTTAGAATTGTCCTCATCGCCTTCCGGACACGGCACATCGTCGCTGCTGCTGTTGTCCTTGTCGTGGTCCTTGTCGTGGTCCTTGTCGTGGTCCTTGTCGTGGTCCTTGCCGTGGTCCTTGTCGTGGTCCTTGTCGTGGTCCTTGCCGTGGTCCTTAGAATTGTCCTCATCGCCTTCCGGACACGGCACATCGTCGCTGCTGCTGTTGTCCTTGTCGTGGTCCTTGTCGTGGTCCTTGCCGTGGTCCTTGTCGTGGTCCTTGCCGTGGTCCTTGTCGTGGTCCTTGTCGTGGTCCTTGCCGTGGTCCTTAGAATTGTCCTCATCGCCTTCCGGACACGGCACATCGTCGCTGCTGCTGTTGTCCTTGTCGTGGTCCTTGTCGTGGTCCTTGCCGTGGTCCTTGCCGTGGTCCTTGTCGTGGTCCTTGCCGTGGTCCTTAGAATTGTCCTCATCGCCTTCCGGACACGGCACATCGTCGCTGCTGCTGTTGTCCTTGTCGTGGTCCTTGTCGTGGTCCTTGCCGTGGTCCTTGTCGTGGTCCTTGTCGTGGTCCTTGTCGTGGTCCTTGCCGTGGTCCTTGTCGTGGTCCTTGTCGTGGTCCTTGTCGTGGTCCTTAGAATTGTCCTCATCGCCTTCCGGACACGGCACATCGTCGCTGCTGCTGTTGTCCTTGTCGTGGTCCTTGCCGTGGTCCTTGTCGTGGTCCTTGCCGTGGTCCTTGTCGTGGTCCTTGTCGTGGTCCTTGCCGTGGTCCTTAGAATTGTCCTCATCGCCTTCCGGACACGGCACATCGTCGCTGCTGCTGTTGTCCTTGTCGTGGTCCTTGTCGTGGTCCTTGCCGTGGTCCTTGCCGTGGTCCTTGTCGTGGTCCTTGTCGTGGTCCTTAGAATTGTCCTCATCGCCTTCCGGACACGGCACATCGTCGCTGCTGCTGTTGTCCTTGTCGTGGTCCTTGTCGTGGTCCTTGCCGTGGTCCTTGCCGTGGTCCTTGTCGTGGTCCTTGTCGTGGTCCTTGTCGTGGTCCTTAGAATTGTCCTCATCGCCTTCCGGACACGGCACATCGTCGCTGCTGCTGTTGTCCTTGTCGTGGTCGCGATCCTTAGGTCCATGAGGTCCCTTCGGTCCATGAGGTCCCTTCGGTCCATGAGGTCCCTTTGGTCCCTTTGACCCGTTGTCCTGGCCTTCCGGACACGGCACACTGCCGCTGCCTTCGTTGCTAGGTTGGTCAGAGCTACCGCTCTCGCCTTCCGGACACGGCACATCGTCGTTGCCGTCGTCGTTGCCGTCGTCCTTCGGTCCTCTAGGTCCCTTCGGTCCCTTCGGCCCCTTAGGTCCCTTCGGCCCCTTTGACCCGTTGTCCTGGCCTTCCGGACACGGCACACTGCCGCTGCCTTCGTTGCTAGGTTGGTCAGAGCTACCGCTCTCGCCTTCCGGACACGGCACATCGTCGTTGCCGTCGTCGTTGCCGTCGTCCTTCGGTCCTCTAGGTCCCTTCGGTCCCTTCGGCCCCTTAGGTCCCTTCGGCCCCTTTGACCCGTTGTCCTGGCCTTCCGGACACGGCACACTGCCGCTGCCTTCGTTGCTAGGTTGGTCAGAGCTACCGCTCTCGCCTTCCGGACACGGCACACTGCCGCTGCCTTCGTTGCTAGGTTGGTCAGAGCTGCCGCTCTCGCCTTCCGGACACGGCACACTGCCGCTGCCTTCGTTGCTAGGTTGGTCAGAGCTGCCGCTCTCGCCTTCCGGACACGGCACACTGCCGCTGCCTTCGTTGCTAGGTTGGTCAGAGCTGCTGCTTTCGCCTTCCGGACACGGCACATCGTCACCACCGGGGTTCTGCGGTCCGCCGGTCTTGCTGGGATGGCCGGGTGTACTGCCACCAGACGTGCTTGGCTGCTCAGCAACGTGTGCGCCGTCATGTGGCGTACTGCCGTTGCCGCCGCTTCGAACTCCAGGAGCCCCGACCCCTTGATCTTTGCCGCCGGTGTTCCCAGCGACAGAGTTAGTACTCGTCGGTGACGGCGTTGCCTTCGCGCCAGTCAATCCACCAGTAGCCGCAGGACTGTAGTCCTTCGGACCAGTTGAGGATGGTGTCGCACTCGTGACAGACGCCGGGCCGCCACTGGCACCGCCAGCGGCACCAGCCGCCTCATGCGTGTCTCCGGTCGACGCGCCGTTGTAGTCAGTGTACACCGTCGGACTAGGCGTACGGCCCGCCGCGGATCCTTCAGTCGCACCCGCGCCTTCATGCTGGCCGTTCGTCACCTCACCTCCGTAGCCACCCGCCACCGTCGCCGCAGGCGTTGCTGCGGGTCCGCGCTCGCTTGTCGGTCCACTTTCGTGCTGGTCGTTACCACTCGGTGCAGACTGCGACGGGAAGACACATCCCCAAGTATCGCCCACCACGATTGCGCATTTGGCGTCTTCAGGCGCCACGCAGTACTTTCCGTCGAACGACACCAGGTATGGGTGGCAATCCGCCGAAGCAACGTCGCCCTTCAGTGGACAAGCTGTTCCAGCCGGAGCCGCGCCAGCACCCGAACAGAGCGCGCCGCGGGAAGTTGGAATAGTGTACGTGGCATCGTACTGCACTGACACAGGCAAGTCGGCTGCCGCACGATGAAGTGCCACCAACAGGATGGCAGCGAACGTCGGCACCTTCATGACCGCTGGCGTCAAAACAGACTTGGAGCTTGGTCCGAGCTTGCAGTCGACGAAAACAGTTAGCTAGGAGCTGCCGAAGAGAGAGGTAACTCGCTTGTCCAAGCGAATTGGAAAGTGAGCACCAAGGATGCACGAATCCGACGCGCCGAAGCGCCGACGCGCCGACGTGCCGACATCTATGAGGCGCGGCAGCAGGGAGTTCCATCGAACACGCCTTGAACGCGCTTGGCATACACAGGAGCCAGCCATGGCACCTTGGTACTGTCCAATGGCGTCGTCAGTCGCAGCGGCGTTGCAGTTCAGTGAGAACGATGAAGCCACTCGTGCGAATGAAAGCCGCGAGACTACTGTATTTCGAACCATTCTAATCGCACAGGCTGGCGGTATCATAAGTTCAGTTCGGGCTTCAAGTCGGCGACTTTTCCTCCTCTTGCATGTGACGTGTCACGCACAGTCCAGATCACTGGAGCAGGTGTCGGAAGTCAAACGGCAAAAATGGTCGGGAACTGCGTCCGCAGAAAAAAGCGATGGGTTCATCACGAATCCTTTCGCATTTGTGCCGGTGCACCAGTACCAGACCCTCCAAAACTCACTTGTTGTGCGACCGTTCAGTTCGTAGCGTCACCAGTGCACTGCTGGCCACTTACACTGAACCAAACTTGGGTGGATGCCAGAAGGGAACAGCAAAAAACGGCTCAGGATCTGCTCCCGCAGAAAAAATGCGATGCGCTACACCACGAATTCTTTCGCATTTGTGCCGGTGCACCGGTGCCAGACCCTCCAAATCCTGCTTATTGTGCGACCGTTCAGTTCGCAGCGTCACCAGTGCACCGCTGGCCACTTGTACTGAACCAACTTCAACAAGAGCCAGTCCAGAACTCGGACAGCGCAGTCGTCCGATCGCTTTCCGCTGCACTCGATCGATGCTTCCGGGTAGCACTGGCATGTTTGTGTCTGGCCGCCCGCTTCGCCATTGCTTGTTGCTAACGATCCATACATTGCCTGTCATATTCTTCGCGGCACGTCGCCAGCACCAAATGCGTCGCCACACCGGCAATTCACAACCATCCGGAGATAAACGGCCCTTGTTCAGATCGTACGGTTATAGAAAGCCGCGGTAGGTACAAACCCTGTGGGCATACTTGCGTTATCACTCACACCTCGACTGCACACGTTCAGGAAAG
The DNA here is from genome assembly GCA_003413675.1 of Phytopythium vexans. Classification (NCBI taxonomy): domain Eukaryota; phylum Oomycota; class Peronosporomycetes; order Pythiales; family Pythiaceae; genus Phytopythium; species Phytopythium vexans. Next base: position 562,486 of record QLOC01000012.1, on the reverse strand, counting down.
GCAACGAAATTGCTCCGCCCATCGCGTACAGTACAGCAGCGCGCGAGAACGCATCAACCGGGACTTTCCACTGTTCGAACGCTTCACGGCGGTTCGTTCTGTTGAAAGGTCCACGCCGAACTCTCCAGCACCGTGCGGCGAATTGTCAACCAGACGATCGTGGCCCCATCACCGTGAACCGGCACGGATCGTACATTCCGTAGATACCGTGGTCTCGCTCTCTGCACTGAACTTCACTCGCGTACCCTCCTCAAAGGGTACCGAATGGCAAGCCGATCCAACCGCGACCCTTCGTGTCACCGTCGTACGGCGGACATCACCGTCATGATATGGCTCGGCCAATGAAGTCGCTACAGAGTGATTACCGCCCCGAGCTCTCTTGAACGCTGCGTCGCCGTGGCTACCGCATCCGCGCCACCTGCCGCGTTCAACTGCTCACGGAGCACCTTGCATTCAATCTCAAGACTTGCCAATAGGATGAACATATCGTCGCGTCGATCACGATCTTGCTCCGAGTTCAGATCATACTCAGGGCCATCGATTGACTCTGCTGGGTTGTGATCATATTCGCCGCCATCGCCGCCACCAAATGGGGCTTTGTTCGCATCGCCAAACTGCACATTCGATGTTGCAGCAGTGCAAGAGCTAATCTGCTTCTCCATTTCAACCTTGGAAAGAAAGAGGCGCGCGACCTCGGCCTCGAGCTCCTTGACCGTAGCCTTAGATTTGCGCTCGACCTCGGTACGCGCAAGGAATGCGCGTGCGAGCTCGGCTTCGAGTTCATCAACACTCGCCTGGAACTTGCGCTTCTCTTGGCGGCTTTGTGCTTCATTGCGACCTACGAGTTCCTGCAAAAAGGCAATCTTGCTGTCACGATCAGCAATCTCTGACGCAGAAGTCTCTTTCATCGCTCCCAACAGTGTCCGCAACTCTTGTAGTTCACTCAGTTGAGTCGATACCAGTTCCGGCAGCGGATCGGCCGCCGCCACCTTCGGTGTCACGCTCTTAGTTTCACCAATCGCAGGATGTTCGTCACTGGTACTTGTGTCTTGGACATTCTGCCGTGCCGTTTCTACCTCCAGGATTCGAGTTTGCAGTAGCTTCTTGTCCTCCTCAAATGCTGTGCGTGCCGAGTGCTCCAGCTCGTCCACGCGTTGTATCACTACAGCGTTCTCTGCACGCAGACCGGTAAGCTCGTGAACTATCTCCCTCCACAAACGTTGGATGTCGTCTTCAACCACAGTTTCGCACTCAACTGCCGCGACTTGATCACTGTTGGGACGTGATTCCTCTTCTTTCGACAACTCACGAGCCATGTCAGCGCAGAGTCTTATCTGAAAGCTCTGAACTTCAGACAGACGCTGTTTCAGCGATACCATGGCCGCAGCATTGCTTCCAACATCGTCACAGCTCTCTACAGCGTCCAACTGCTTTGGCTCTTGACTGATTGATGTGACCGCCGCAAGCTGGGATTGCAACGACTCATTCTCCTTCTTCAACACACTCTGCGCACTGTTCAGCGTCTCCAACATATTGTGGCTGTCGGCAACCTCGTCCTGCTTCTCCTCCAGCTGCATGCGCAGATTCTCGACATGCTTCTTCAGTCGTAGAGTTTCAATAGTCCCCACTTCACGCTCTTCTATCGCCAGTCGCAATTGCTGCTCAATATCATGCTTGCTCTGCCGCTCTGTCTCCAGTTCAGTACGCAGTTGGTCTATCAAGGCACTATCGCTACACGTTGCCTCGGCGTTGCCGACAGTGTCCTGCGACGATTGCAGACTGTATACTTCCCTTCCACTTAGGCATTGCTGATGCTCTGATTCCAAATGCTCGAAGGCAAGCGTCAGTCCATTCAAACGCGCTTCAGCGTCATTGGTAGCCTCAGTAGCAGTCCGGATCTTGCTCTCGAGCCCTGCTTTCTCCTCTTCAAAAGCTTGCTGAAGCGCTTGAACATATTGCTCGTGCTTTGTTTCAAGCTGTAATACATCGTCCTGATCAACAACCCCAGCGCCTTTAGGATCGGTAACAGCCATCGGCGAACCATTGCTCGCGATGGTAGAATCATGACTAGCGGCCTGCAACGCTTGGCGCACGTTGGCTAGTTGCTGCTCGAGATCGTGGATCTGCTTGTCTTGCATCCGAATCAAATCTTGATAGGCTGCAGACGCACTCCCCATGTTGCTGTCACCGGCGCCGGAAGCGTTCGATGTATAAACGGCAATAATGCGCTTCTGGATCACATCCGCCATGCTTCGATAGTATAGCGTGAACGACTTGTCGTATAGCAGAAATAAATACGCGTCACTGTTGTCGTCATCGTCGTTCATCAAGCTGCTCGTGTCGCTGGAATCTGGGACGTCATAGACAGCGCGGTAGCTCAATAACATCCGTGAACTGAGCGCCTTGTTACTTCCGCGCGCACAAGTGACGAAAACAGGCGATTGCTGAAACTGCACCAATGCGTCCGTAAAGACAGCCAAGCCCACTCGATTGCCGATCATATCGAGCAGTTGTTCGCGAGTCATCCCCACACTGCCACCTGGCAATAGTGACGAACCACTTCTGGATGCGGCCGCGCTCCGTGCAGCAGCTTCTGTCGCCACCGCTGTCGCATCTTTTTCCTCAATCAAAAACTCTAGACAGGCTCCAAGCAGAAGCGCAACCAGCCCGCGAATTTGCGTTTGTTCCAGACCATCACGCGACGACGATTTCCCGCCGTTACCTTGCATCCGCTCGAACAAAATCGATAGGTTGGTCACCGACCCGACGATTTCACCGACAGCCTTTGTGCAATTGCGGCACCAATGGTTTAGCAGCAATAGCACAGCCACATGCACTTGAAACATAGCCGCATTGTACGCTGCTGCGTCGGCGCCACCAGAGGAACTTGTGGCTGACAGCAATCGGATGCATCGCGACAACAGTAACCCGCCTGAGACAACTTGGGCCTCTACATCATCATACCTCCCAGGTATGCGCAGCGCCAATTCCTGACAGTATCGGCTGCCGCCTAACACGCTCGACAGCCGGTGACTTGCTTTCCATGCTGATATCAAACTCGACCGAAGTGCAACAGGATCAACTTCACTGCCAGCTGACTTCACAATCTTTTCAGCGTTCACAACAAACGTGTCCAATAGCACCCGTCCCGCTGTTTCAGCGGGTGTCGCCGAGGCTTCATCTCCACCCTCGATTGATGGCGGCGGCGCATGCACATGCTGGAAAAGCGACATTTTAGCGCTTTCGTTTCCTTGAAACAGTGCGTCCAGCAACGACGTCGCGGCGACTGAGACGGGCGTCTCTTCTTCACCAACATCCAAGCGAACGAGTTCCGTGAGAACACTTCGTCGCGACGGGAGAGCATGAAGATTCACCAGCACGATCTGGTTGCCGCCGTTTCCGGTTGATAGCAGCTCAAGCAAGTCCAGCGCCTGCAGCTGCAAATCTGTAAGCGCCTCATCATGTGAGCATGCGAGCTCACCGATGGCACTCATGAGTGCCGACTGGCGCACAATCAAGCTCTGGATGCGTCCCAAGTCGGTTTCCTTCCGCTTTTGGTCGCGCTGGGCCACCTCATCAAGCTTGCCGTCTCGGATCCCTTCGTACAGTCCGGTCACCAGGAAACGAACCAGCTGCAGCGTGAGTTTGAGCGTCCGCTTCTTCTGTTGCACTTGGGTCGCAGTAGCACCGTCGTCCGCGCTGCCGTCCATCGACATGCTGGATCGTGATGCGCGCAACAGCGCTGGAAGATGAGATTCCAAGAAGGGCTGCTCCAAGAAGAGCGTCTGCGTCATGAGGTTGTCGCGCAGCATGTTGTTAACGATCTGCAGGCAGTCTGAGATGACGCTGCTGCTGTCGGCGAGCCCCTCCGACTCCATGATCTGGAAGAGCCGCGCGAAGCCGTCCTCGAACGCCAGGAACTGCTGCGCGTTCTTGTCGCGCTCTGTCAGCTTGACTACGACCTGGAGAGCCGCGTCACGGATATGCTCCCGCCGGTCTTCGACGACCTCGAGCAGGCGGCGCAGCCCTTCCTTGCACTCGAGCACCGCGACCGCGAACTCCTTGGGCTGCGCCGCCTGGACGCACTTGACGAGCGCCACCGTCGGCCCTCGGATCCACGGCGACGGGTCCTGCAGGAGCTGCATGCAGATCTGCATCCCCCACGTCGCCGGCGCGGCCGCTCTCGCGAACCCGCTCTTGGCGCCATCGGCTCCACCTTCAGCCGGCAGCAGCAGCGCGCTGGCCGTGGCCGGTGCGCGGCTCACGATGAACTGAAGCAGCTCGAGCATGGCCTCCATGAGCTCCGTGTCCCGCGGGTCCGACACGAGCGCCGTGAGCACGACGGGGATCGCGACGCCGCCGAGCGCCTCGAGCTCGGCGCTCACCACGCGCTCGCTGGTCTTCGGCAGCTCGGCAAACGCGGCGTCGTAGCCCTTGGCCATCGCCAGCAGCGCCGCGACCGCCTTCTTGCGCTCGCCCAGCAGCATCGCGAACTGCAGTCGCTCGGCCGCGAGCCGCATCTCGGCCACCGGCGGCGGCGTAGCCGGCAGCGGCGCCGCGGAGACCGCCGCCGGCTCGGAGACCAGAGCGCCGTCGGCGAGCGGCCCGCCCGACGGCGGCGGGAACGGCGTGGCCCCCTCCGCCGGCGCCGTCACGAGCCGGTGCACGCGCGAGATGACCGACTGCATGTTTCCGCTTGGGCAAGTTGCCGGGTGTCGTCGTCAGGAGGGGAAAAAAAGGAAACGCTTCCTACAAAATGGAAAAAACGCACTTACCACTAAGTGCGTACACCTTGAAACGGACTTTGTCAAGAGGTCAAAGGAGGAGTCTAGGCGTGACCGAGATGCCGGCTCGATGGCGCGCTGCCAGCGGCCTGGCGTGGCCGATGCGCCGGCAGAGCCCCCTCAGATGCGGCGCTAGGCCGGCCACAGCGCTGGGGCTGCGGCGCGCGTTCTCGGCGCAGAGCGGGGAGAGTTTGGTCGCCGAGAGCCTCTCGTACAAGGTGATGCGCGGCGCTGGCTTCTTGTCCAGGGTGGTCCTGGGGATGCCGTGGTTCTTCCGGTACCTGGACAACGAGATCTTCGCGGATGGCACGTCCGACATCGAGCGCAGCGCCATGTTCGCGTTCAGCCAGTTCCCGCGCAAGACCCACGTGGAGCTCGAAGGCTTCCTGCAGTCTGCGGAGCGAGTCGCGCTCACCGTCTTTGAGCACATGTACGCGGCGCCGGGTCCGGACACGGAGGAATATGTGGGTCGCGTCGCGGCGCCAGAGTGCGTGGCGGTGCTGGGACGCAAGCCAGCATCGCTCTTGCACCACCTGCTCCCGCTCTCGACTCCGAGCGGCGCGTCCAGGTTGGTCCTGGAGCAGCTGACGATCAACCGCGTCTCGCTCGCGGCCGTCGAGTACTCGCGCCGACCGCTTACCGCAGCACAGACGCTGACACGGAGCGACCACGCCGCCGAGCAGGAGTGGCTCGCGCTGAGTGTGCAGTACGAGGCGATGGAGCACCTGCAGGTCGTCAGCGTCGACGGCGCAGGCATCGACGACCGCCACGCGGTCCGCACGACGTTCGAGTGGACGTTCGAGAGCGAAGTGACCCGGCCGGACGAGCTGGACTGGGTGATCGCCCACGCGTCGCCGTTCTCCGAGTCGTTGACGATGCTCAACGCCTCCTCGGTGCGCCAATAGAGCAAGCGGCGCGCGCCGACGTCGAAACAAGGTGGCGAGAGAGAAACGCGGATGCAAACACAGCGATCGGGACTGGATAGACGCCGTTCATGCACAGCAGATACATGTCAAATCGGGTCTCTTGATGGTCATGAGCAGTTGCACCAAGCGCATGACGCTGGTATGGCACTTCAACTCTCGATCAGACAGCACTAATTGGTTTTGTATTTTGAGCTGCTAGAGTCTGTTCACATTTCAAACACCAATATTGAGTTCCACAGACGAGTCGGCGCATCACACTCGACGTCGAGGCGGCGGCACGAGTCCCACCTCCCTCTCCGTCAGGCGCCACGGGCTCAGCGTCAACGGCGCCAGCGTGTATCATGCGGGACTCGTCTCCCTCTCCATGACCGCTTGCTCGACGGCGGCGGCGGCCGTAACCGCGACGCCGTCTCAGTCTGCGTTTTTCTGAACTGTCCAGACCGCCAGAACCCGCAGGTGTAGAAATGCTCGCGTTCCTGCAGAACCTCCAGAACGCGGTAGCCGGTGGCGACGATGCCTCACCGTCGGGGCTGGAGCTCGCCTCCGGAGTGCTAGTAGCGCTCGTGGCCGCGGCGATGCTGGCGCGCGGACTGCGCGGCAAGAAGACGCCTGGGAAGCCTTTGCTGCAGCCCAAGTCGACGCTGCCCTTGCTCGGCAACACGCTCGACTTTGTCAAGAACAACGACATATTCCACGACTGGATCGCGAGTCTCGTGGAGGAGTTCGAGAACCGGCCGTTCGTGCTGACGGCGCCGGGCCGTCCCGACATGGTCGTCATCTCGACGCCCGAGACCTTCGAGGATGTGAGCAAGACGCAGTACGACAACTTCGGCAAGGGCGATTACCAGTTCGAGCTCTTCCACGACCTGCTTGGCACGGCGCTCACCATCGTGGACGGCGAGCGCTGGCGTTTCCAGCGCAAGATCTTCGCCAACCTCTTCAGCGCGCGGCAGCTGCGCGAGGTGATGCAGCCCATTATCCGCAAGCACACGCAGACGCTGCACTCGATCTTCACGGACGCAGTGTCGACGGGCGAGCCGCTGGATCTGTTCCGCTTATTCAACCGGTTCACGATGGAGACGTTTGCGGAGATTGGCTTCGGGATCCAGATGGGCAGCCTGGCCAAGAAGGAGGCTCATCCGTTCGAGACGGCGTTCGACGACGCGCAAGAGCTCTGCACGCGTCGGTTCTCACTCCCCGCGTGGTTCTGGAAGCTCCAGCGGCTGCTGCGCGTCGGTGGCGAGGCGGAGCTGATCCGCGCGATTGAGGTCATCAAGACGACCGCACTCGGGTTCATCAACGAGTCGATCGAGAAGCGCAACCGCGGCGAGAAGTCGGAGGCCAAGAACATCGTGTCGCTTGTGCTCGACTCGGTCGACTCGGATGTCGTGGACCCAGAATTGCTCCGATCGATCGTGATCGCTTCGCTGGCGGCCGGTCGCGACACGTCGTCGCAGACGCTGAGCTGGTTCGTGCACGTGCTCACGCAACACCCGGATGTCGAGGACAAGATTCGCGCCGAGATGTTCGCCAAGATCCCCAAGCTCTCGACCAATATCGGTTACCTGCCGACGATGGACGACGTCCAGGAGCTCACGTACCTCGAAGCGAGCATCAAGGAGGTCATGCGATTCTACCCTGCGGTGTCCTTCAACCTGCGACACTCGTCCAACGACACGTATCTGTCGGACGGCACGTTCATCCCCGCGGGCACAGACCTCGGCATCCCGTACTGGGCCATGGGTCGCTCGGCGAGCATCTGGGGCGATGACTGCGCCGAGTACAAGCCCGAGCGCTTCATCGACCCCGAGACGGGCAAATTGCTCCAGCTGTCGCCGTTCAAGTTCAACTTCTTCCACGCTGGGCCACGCAGCTGTCTCGGCATGAACCTGGCGCTGATGGAGATGAAGATCGTGGTTGCCTGTCTGTTCAGTCGGCACCGCGTCGTGCCGCTCCCGGGCCAGACTGTCACGTACACGCGCTCGATCACGCTGCCGATGCGCGACCCGTTCATGGTGCATGTGGAGTCCGTCAAGGAGGCGGCAGCCCCTACGAATTCGTGATCGAACGTTATAAAAGCGCGGTGCGTGATGCCCAGCTCCTGCTGGATGACCGTCAGCGTCGTGTCCACTTAGCCTCATGTCAAAGCGTCGAATAATTTGAACGGTAGCATCAGGAACTCGTCATCCGAGTCGCATGGAGGTTAACTAGAAGAATCGAGCATTGTGTTTTGCGTGTACCCGGCAACTCTCGGCACGCTGCCGAACTTGCGGCTGATCCGCTCTAGGCTCGAGAATTGCTACCATCACCAATGCGAGGTGCTCCTGGGAGATGTTCACAATGTGTGCTGAAGCACCAAGCTGTGCGAACGACACCTGAGCGATAGTAGGAGCTTCATTAGGTGTTCGACGAAGCTGCATTGCGAGCACAACGACCGACTTTCCATGTGGTCGGAGCCATTCGAAGTAATTGCAGCAGTTGGCATAACTCGTATGCGATGCGGTGCAACAGAGCTTGAACTGTTGAAGTGTCAGAATACGGACATGTGAACACGCCACGCTTGGTCAGCAAGAACTCTGTACTCAACTTATTCGGACGTTACACTACACTTCAAGCGATCAACGGGTAGCTTGCTCCGCTGTCAGCAGGAATAACGTGGACCTGTCGGCGCCTGAACGATATGATTGGTGGAGCTCGTCATCATTATTACATCAGCGGGCTGCTGGCGGTGGAGGTCCTTCTCCAGAGCGGCGTCGTTTCTGCATTGGCTGTCCATCGGCCACCGCGTCGTAGTTGCGCTTGGGATGCCACATTGGTGCTTTCTTCTTCTTGTCCCACTGATTCATAATGAGATGGAACACACGCGGATTCTCATCGGTAAGCTGTTGTTCCAGCTGATCGAGCTCTGCACCTCGTCGATTTAGGAACTCTGGCGTGGAGGACGACGACGTTGGGTTTCTGACCTCGTCTTGCCACCATTCGCGATCGCGTCGGTACTCCCTAACGCGGCCGGAGAATGCCCATCGCGACTCGTACTCGTTCAGTAGCCTGTTTGTGACAACGAACTCATCAAGCGCCTGGGAAAACTGATCCCCGAACTCCGACAGCAAACGCGCTTTCACTTTGCCCAGTCCCGACATCTTGTTAGTGAAAAAATTCTTCGTGTACGGGTCGGATGCTTGAGCAAGCTGCTTCTTCACAAATACATTCGTGACCTTGAACCGCTTGACTTCGCGTTCTAGGCGATCGGGAAGCTGCTTCGGGATAGATAGCGATTCGTCACGGCGCGGGGTTTGTTCAGCTCGAATTGGTTCCTCGAAAGCAGTGGATCGTGAGCTCTCGTGTCGATGCCCGCCTTCACCGCGTGGAATCGACCGCGTGCGTTCATGTTCCCTGGGTCGAGATCTGCTGTCAGAGTGACTGTTGCCAGGATAAAAGCTTTGGTCTCGCTTGTCACGGTATTGGTGATGGGTTGAAGATGCACGAGGTGGAGACCGTCGTAGTTCGTCGTGCCCGTGCGAAGTTTTGCTCGGATCGCGCTCGTAGCTAGGTGCTCGCCGTTCACTTCGGCTCGATCGATGTTCATCTCTGCTTGACGGATGGCGCGATGGATCGTCAGTCGCTTGCGTGGATTCACGAGTCGACCACTGATGTGCAAACCTGTCGCTCGCGCGCTGATCGTGCCGGTTGAACGAATGTCGTGCATAACCGTCGCTTGAGCGGGGGTCCTGAGTCACTGGACGGTGTGCGTAGCTATCGTGCGGGTGGCGGTCATCTCGAGTCGATGGCCGATGAGAATAACCATCAGCCATCACAGGCTTGTCTTGGCGCGGGTGGTGCTGCGAGTAATCAGATTCCCGCGCAGCTTCGTCTCGACTTGGCAAACGATGCGTGTAACTATCGTTCATTCGAGGTTCGTCTCGGATGAGCGGACGTCGAGAGTAGCCTTCATCGCCTCTTCTGGGAAAATCGCGCGCAGATTCACTGCTATGCCGAGGTGCCGAGCGCCTCTCATCGGTGCGAGGCGTTGACCGTCGTCTATCGGAGTTGTCATCTCGACCTACGGCGATCATCTCCTTAGAGCCGCGCCGATAGTTATCATGAGGTCTGAAGTCATTTGCATACGGCGGTGGCGGTCGCACAGATCTCGACGCTTCAGGCTCCTGTCGCCGATACACATCATTGGCAACACGCTCCAACCCGCTGTGTAGTCGGTCTCTCGATCGACTGCGGCTTCTCGCTCGACGCGCACCTCGATCTATATCTCTGTGCAAGGGGTTCAGCTTGTCGAACAGCTCGTGCAGCCTGGCAGGGGCCACGGATGTGTCCTCTTTTGCGGCCACCATAGAAGTAGACTTGTGCTGGTTGAGCGATTCGACGGGTTTGTCCTTGTCGACATCGCGGACACGGCCGATGTCGAAATCGTCGCTCACCTGCTTGACTAGGTTCCGTTGTTGCGACCGCGGCGTCTCCAACGGACCTAACCAGTTTGGCACTCTGACCTTGTCGAAACGTTGCGGCCCTGTCTTGCCTTCTGCCGCCACCTTGGTGTCTGGCGCTTCTGCTGCGTCGCCGTTTTGAGTGTTCGACGTCCCCTGCACGGGCTTGCGCGGCTGGAGCGCGCTCAGATCTACCAAGCGGCGCCGTTTGCTCGCTGGATCCTTGACTTCAGCAGACTCAACCTTGCTCTTGTCCGCTCCACAGCCCGCGCGTAGCTCTGGGTGGCGGATGGCCGCCGCCGGCGAGTCCGGTGACACAGGGTTCGAGTGGTCAGCCGCTGTCTCCGCGCGCCTCAGCTGACTTCGCCGCTCAGCCTCGCGTCCCGAGTCCGAGTCCGTGACGGTCGACGCATTCGGCCCATCGTCCGCGCTGTCTTTGCCGACAGAGCTCGCCGCTGGTAGCGCGTGGCGTCTCCCGCCATCCGTGACCGAGCGCGCCGGAAAACCTCCAGGCTGACGCGTCGGCGGTGAGGCGGCGGCGCGTGGCTCTGCCTCCGGCGGTACCTCCAGCTCCTCCTCCTCCTCCTCGTAGTTCTCCGTCTCGGTCGTGCTCCCGTCCGATCCGCCCGCTCCGGCAGCGGTCACCAACGCTCCCGCCATCGCCGCACTAGTTGGACTGGCCTGCAAGCCCGTCTGATACAGAAACGATGGACAAACAGCACAGAAATGTAAATATTACTTCACAAATGGACAGTGTACGTATTTACCGTCTGATCTGTCACGTGGCCCACACGAGATACGAGGAAACTTCCTTGCGCTTCCGGCAGCATCGCTGACTGACCGACAGACGCGCGAGCGAGCGGGGCTGTCATCCGCAGACGGCCAGCAATCCAAGCTGGGGCGACTGAGCGGCCTTGCTCCGAGCAGTGGACGCTGCAGCGGCGCTCTGGCCCGGCTGACGGGCGACTCGCCATTCTTCGCCCACTTTCTTCGCAAGGTGCAACCTCTCGGCCCAAAGCGCTTGTGCGCCTGTCCATCGATCTACCCAAACTGCAAAGCGCATTGGCTTCATCCTGATCAGCCGTCAGGTGGTGAGTGATTGGGCCAGCGACCACTGCTCAGGCAATCGACCGACCACTGCTCAACATATACAGCAAGAGCAACATGCAGCTTGAAGGACTCGGTGCTGGCGTGATCGACACCTCGAGCGATCGCAGTGGCGGCGAGCAGAGCGGGTCGACTGGACTTGCCCTTCAAGGGGGTTGGCACATCGTGAAGCCACTCTTCCTCGCCATCTGGCAGAGCGTGGCTCGAGGTGGCCGCGTCCGAACCGGCCCACGGCGTATCCCCCCGCTGCCAAAACGTGCGTGTGCAGCGACAGTATACTGTGTGCGAGTGAAATCACTTTCGCGCAGACGGGCTTGCAAGCCGCCCGCAACATGTAGCCACGGCGGACACTCGAACGCTCGGGCGTTCGGCGGCGAACGCGGCCAGGTCGTCATGTGGTCAGCGTGACAGCAAACTGGCGCCTCACTCCGAACACTGCAGAAGCTCCTCTTGGAGTGGCCAAGCCTTTCGGATCTCGGCGAGAGGCCAATCTGACGGCGAGCCGCCTGTCGCGCGCCGCCACTATCCTGCAACCCAGTCGATGGTGAGCCATTTGCTGCGCGCTGGACAGCGCCGGGCCGGTCGTGGATCGCGGATCGATGCTCATCCTGTCGCCCCATCCCCACTGATGCGATTGACGCGTCTCGCTCCGAAGTGGCTTGCGTGAAAGCTCAAGAGTACAGTTTAGATCGTTGATAAGCCTGATTTGCCGCCGAGCAGGTTACGGAGGGTTTCGATACAAACAGATCACCTTGGTGCAGTGTCGCGAATGGCCCAAATGATAAACCAGCAAGCCCGACTGCTTCCTGCAGTTCTGGATGACGGTCGGCCCCAGATTTCTGCCGCGCTTCGGGAAGCTTGGGAACGAGAGCGCGAGTCAACTGGCCGTCTGCTGCGGCTGAAATGGAGGATCCCGCCACTTTTCAAATCGCAAACCAAAGTTTGGCAACCTCAGTTTCAAGCACCGCACCATTGTCGAGCAAACATAATACTATACATGTTTCAAGGCTATCGGGTTTTATCTCTGTTCTTATCGCTTCGCCTCGATTCTTATGTGCTCTCTAGCCTATATTCAACGGCCCGCTACCATGCGCGAGGCTCACTTTCGCTTCAGCCCGCCGCAGCTCAAGTCGACGTTGGAGTGAGCATTTTCCTGCGTTGAATCGCCGACAGCAGCGATGCTCGGGTTCCTCTTCAATGTGCGCGACCGCGTGAGCGTCGAGGTGCAGCTCGCGTCGGCGGTGGCGCTCGGGCTCACGGCGCTGTACACGGTCTCGAGTCTGCGGCCGAGCAGGAAGAAACAGTTGAACGTGGCTCAGCCGCCGACGCGCAAGCCGCTGGTCGGCGACACGCTCGAGCTGCTGCGCAACAACGACAACTTCCACGACTGGCTGCTCGAGCTCTGCCTCGAGTTCGACGGCCGGCCGTTCTCACTCCAGGCACCTGGACGCCCGCCGGTGCTCGTCATCAACTCGCCCGAGGCGCTTGAGGACGTCGCCAAGACGCAGTACGACAACTTCGGCAAGGGGGAGTACCTGTACGATATCATGCACGATCTGGTCGGCGAGTCGCTCGCTGTGCTCGACGGCGAGCGCTGGCGCTTCCAGCGCAAGATCTTCGCGAGTCTGTTCAGCGCTCGCACGCTGCGCGAGTCCATGACGGTCGTGGTGCAGAAGCACGCGCAGACGCTCAACGAGATCTTCGCTCGCTCGGCGCAGTCCAAAGAGCCGCTCGACCTGTTCAAGCTGATGAACCGCTTCACGATGGTCACGTTCGCCGAGATCGGGTGCGGTATTCAGATGGACACGCTCGTCACTGGCAAAGAGCATCCGTTCGAACATGCGTTCGAGGAGGCCGAGCACATCATCGGCTCGCGCATGTCGTTGCCCGTGTGGTTCTGGAAGCTCCAGCGGTTCCTGAACGTCGGATCCGAGAAGCTGCTCAAGGAACATGTCGCTGTGATCGACGAGATCGTGTACGGGTTTGTGCTCGAGTCCATCAATGCTCGCGCGCGCGGCGAGAAGGTCGGCGGACGTGACATTATCTCGCTCGTGCTCGACAATTCGGAGGTGAACGAGAGTGTGACTCCCTCTCTGCTCCGCGACATTGTGGTATCGGCGCTGGTCGCTGGTCGCGACACCACTGGCGAGACGCTCAGCTGGTTCTTCCACGAACTGACCTCGCAGCCGGGCGTTGAAGCCAAGCTGCGCGCCGAGATCCGCGCTAAGATCCCCAAGCTGTTCGAGGACACGAACTACATCCCAACGATGGAGGACGTGGCGGATCTGACGTATATGGAGGCCACGTTCAACGAGACGCTGCGACTGAACCCACCGGCGCCGTTCAACTACAAGCACGCCTTCAACGACACGTTCCTGTCGGACGGCACATTCGTTCCCGGCGGCACCGACATTGGCATCCCCAACTACGCGATCGGTCGCATGCCACAGATCTGGGGTAACGACGCCGGCGAGTTCCATCCGGAGCGGTTCCTGGACACCGACGGCAAGCTCGAGAAGGTCTCGCCTTACAAGTTCAGCGCCTTCCACGCTGGTCCCCGCATGTGTGTCGGCCGCAAGCTGGCCATGCTCGAGATGAAGATCGTCGTGTCGAGGCTGCTCAGCCGTTTCCACGTGACGGAGGTGCCAGGGCAGACCATCACGTACTGCCGGTCGGTCACGCTGCCGATGAAGAACCCCATGATGGTCAACGTGCATCCCGTCGCGAGCCCGAGCGCCGCCTAGATGCCGCGATCGCGCGGACAATGTAATATGTGTGTGTACCGTATAATACACAACGAACAAGGTGTCGCACACTCTTGCTGTCCATGACCCGCTTCGACATGGGCCAACCTGGAAGTGACATCTCGAGAGCCTGAGTCATTGAAGGGAGTGAAGGCGTCAAGTACTATGCCGCGCCCACGCTGAAGAACAGTTGGTGGTCACATCCATATAGCGGCATGTGTCCTCGATACCCGCGCGTCACGATCCCTTCAGAAGGCAAGCCGCGAAATGTTCGGTTCGCCTGGGCAACTCCTTTCCATAACCATCTCCGCCCCGGAACCAAGCGCGTGATCAATGCCGGCGACGAAGACATGCCTCGCGGCCCACCACCGTTGCATCTGGGCTTCCCGGTCGCGGCCGGTCTGGTTGGCGGGCGGGTGTCCACCTATTCCCAACCCGCCAAGGTCCAGGACCCAATGTCCGGTCTGCATTGCAAAGCCTCGTGCAACTGTCGGGTGGAAGGCGACCGGATTCTCAGAAGCACCGAGGGACCAACGGGCAGAGCTCACTTCAGCTTCAGCGCGTTCGAGCTCAAGCCCACTGCACCCGCAACCGCCATGCTAGAGTTTCTCGCCAACCTGCGCGACCGCGTGAGCGTCGAGGTGCAGATCGCGTCGGCCGTCGCCGTCAGTCTTGCCGTGCTGTACACCGTCTCAAGCTCGCGCCGCGGCCAGAAGCAGTTGAACGTGGCCGAGCCACCGACGCGCAAACCGCTCATCGGCGACACGCTCGAGCTGCTGCGCAACAACGACAACTTCCACGACTGGCTGCTTGATCTCTGTCTGCGGTTCGATGGTCGGCCCTTCTCGCTCTCGGCGCCGGGTCGTCCGCAGGTGCTGATCATCAACTCGCCCGAGGCGTTCGAGGATGTGGTCAAGACGCAGTTCGACAACTTCGGCAAGGGGCCATACCTGTACGACATCATGCACGACCTCGTCGGCGACTCGATCGCGATCGTCGACGGCGACGCGTGGCACTTCCAGCGCAAGATCTTCGCGAGTCTGTTCAGTGCCCGCGCGTTGCGAGAGTCCATGGCGACGGTGGTCCGCAAGCACGCGCAGTCGCTCAACAAGGTCTTCGAACGCTCCACCGAGACGGGCGACGCAATCGACCTGTTCAAGCTGATGAACCGCTTCACGATGGTCACGTTCGCCGAGATCGGCTGCAGCATCGAGATCGACAGCCTCGTGACGGGCAATGAGCATCCGTTCGAGCGCGCATTCGAGGAGGCCGAGCACATCATCGGCTCGCGCATGTCGTTGCCCGTGTGGTTCTGGAAGCTCCAGCGGTTCCTGAATGTCGGAGCCGAGAAGGAACTGAAGCACCATGTTGATGTGATTGACAAGATCGTGTACGGGTTTGTGCTCGAGTCCATCAATGCTCGCGCGCGCGGCGAGAAGGTCGGCGGACGTGACATTATCTCGCTCGTGCTCGACAATTCGGAGGTGAATGAGGGCGTGACCCCCTCCCTGCTCCGCGACATCGTCATGTCGGCGCTGGTAGCCGGCCGCGACACGACCGCCGAGACTCTCAGTTGGTTCTTCCACATGATCGCAGGCCACCCCGAGGTCGAGCGCAAGGTCCGAGCCGAGGTTCGGACGGTTCTGCCCAAGCTGTTCGAGGACCCGTACTACATCCCAACGATGGAGGACGTACAGAACCTAATCTACATGGAGGCCGCGTTCAAGGAGACGCTGCGGCTGTATCCGCCTGCGCCGTTCAACTACAAGCACGCCTTCAACGACACGTACCTGTCGGACGGCACGTTCGTTCCCGGCGGCACCGACATTGGCATCCCCAACTACGCGATGGGACGGCTGACGCAGATCTGGGGACCGGACGCCCGTGAGTACCGACCCGAGCGGTTCCTGGACGACGAGGGCAAGCTGTTGACAATCTCCAACTTCAAGTTTAGCGCCTTCCACGCCGGCCCGCGGCTCTGCGTCGGCCGCAAGCTGGCCATGCTCGAGATGAAAATCGTCGTGTCGAGGCTGCTCAGCCGCTTCCATATGACCGAGGTTCCCGGACAGGACATCACGTACTGCAGGTCCGTGACCATGCCGATGAAGAACCCCATGATGGTCAACGTGCATCCTGTCGCGAGTCCGAATGCCGCCTAAGATAACGGCCCTGAACAGCATCCCGATCGCCGTCGGCGATATATGTCTCTACTGTGTTGAAGTTCGATCACAGCTCTGCCAGATTGAACCCTTAGTGTAACCAATCGAAATGAACCATGCAATCTGCAACGCGAAACACACGCAACGGACGTGGAAGCCACGCACTGTGTCGCTGCATCTGAAGCTAGGAAACCTCCCGAGCTCCGTCTTCATGCACCGCTTCAACAGATACCGACTCGCTCCATCCATTCGGAGCGGAGCCGCAAGCGTGGAGCGAGTGCCGATCTGTCAGGGTGTGCTTGCCATAATCACTGCTGATGGAGGGAGCGGCCGTTGACGACAGTGTTGCACGAGCAACTCCCTCGCCGCCAGCGCCACATGGTCGAGCAGCGTGGGACGGCGCCACATCCTTGTTGCCCAGTCTGAGACCGCATCCATTGCAAGAGACCGGCGGAAAAGATCGGGGATCACAGAGGTGGCGCCATCTGACAGAGCCGGTCGAACGAATTGAGCACCCAGTTTGAGCTCTAGGTGCCGTTGTATGGAGTATGGGAGACCTTGAACACAGAGAGCTCATCGCTCGTCATGGATTCACCCATCCACCCGCCACTTCGCTCTCCTGCCGTAGGCGGTGTATCAATCGCAACCAACACATTCAGGTGCATGCAAGCGGCGCGAGCCTCTTGTCTTTGCGGCCGGGTGTCGTCAATCCGAGCGGCAGTGTCGACAAAGATGTGTGCGGAAATTGCACGGACCGCGCGCAGTTTGGTGGTGGCGGCATTGGAGTGAAGTGCTGCGCGTGGACCTGAGCGTGTCCATGCCGCGAGGAGGGCGACAGTGCGATCAAGCAACCCATTCCCGCCGAGGCTCGAGAGCGACGGGCGGTAACGTCCGATCGTAGCGACGACCCCAGATGGAGTGTTGAGGCGGCCGTGCCATACTGTACCGACTTCAACACGGAGGGCTCGATCAGATCGATTTGGTGGAGACGCGGGTCTGCGGACCACCACCGCGCGCCACTGCAGTCGAAATCGCAGACCGTCCGCTTCCCGCTGGGGCCGCGAGGGCAAACGCGGCGGTGGCGGCACCGAAATGGCGAACTCAAGTCGAGCCGTCCGAGTTTGAGAGGGAGGGAGGAGAGTGCGACAGGCGGCCGACAGACAATGCAAAGAGCACCTATTGACAGAACCGGCGTGCAAGAGCTCTCGACACCGAGTGACAAAACCAGCGTGCATGTATCAGAGCACATCCTTTCGAGCGCTGATGCGGCTCCTCTCGATGGCTCTTCTCGGCTCGCGGCGCTTGATGACCTTCCTCGCTCCTCGCTCCCCTCGTGCGGCGTCTTCGTTCCCCAAAGCCGTCATAAGACCCGACCAGAGCGTATTTTCGGTCATGTATTTCTGGTCAATTTGTGTTGTTTCAACGGGTTTTATCCGTTTGTCTGGCCGGTCATTCGCTGGTTTGATGCGAATTGACCAAAAAGGCCGAAAAGGGCCAAAATGGAGGAGCCTCGTCTTACGTCCCTGACCGGATCGCGCCGCGCCGGCCATGTCCTCCTCCTCCTCCTTGCTGCTGCTGCCCACGACGTCACTTCTCGATTTCCGCACGTCGCGCGCACCGCCCCGACAGCTCCGCAACCATGCTGCCGCCGCTCGCCGCCCTCCGCGCGCTGGCGGACTCGAAGGACGGCCTCGCGACCGGCGTGGCGCTCACGGCGGCCGCGACGCTGGCCGTGCTGGCGTTCAAGGCGCTCGCATCCGGCCAGGGCAAGAAGCCGACGATCGAGAGCATCCCGATGCCCGAGTCGTCGCTGCCCGTGCTCGGCAGCACGTGGGACGTGCTCAAGAACTTTGACAACTTCCACGAGTGGGTCTACGAGCAGTGCCGCCACTTCCAGGGCAAGCCGTGGCGCATGCGCGTGCTGGGCCACCACACGGACATCGTCGTCATCTCGGACCTGCAGGGGTTCGAGGACGTGGTCAAGACTCAGTACAGCTCGTTCGGCAAGGGCGACCACCTGCGCGAGGTCGTCGGCGACTTCCTCGGCCAGTCGATGGTGGTCGTGGACGGCGAGACGTGGCGCTTCCAGCGCAAGGCGCTCGTGAGCCTCTTCAGCGCCAACGACCTGCGCGACAACGTGTCGGTCGTCATCCGCGACTGCGCCTTCAAGGTCGCGGGCGTGTTCGACCGCGCGGCGGCGCGCGGCGAGCCCGTCGACTTTTTCGGACTCATGAACACGTTCACGCTCGAGGCGTTCACCGAGGTGGCGTTCGGCTACAAGATGGGGAGCCTCGAGACGGGCGAGCCGCACCCGCTCGAGCTCGCGTACGACCGCGTGGACGACCGGTGCGCCGAGCGGTACTCGCTCCCCGTGTGGTTCTGGAAGCTGCAGCGGTTCTTCAGCCTCGGAGCCGAGGGCCAGCTGAAGCGCGACATGGCGCTCATCAACACGACGGTGCTCGCCATCATCCGCGAGAACCTTGAGATGCGCGCGCGCGGCGAGAAGAGTAACAAGAAGGACTACATCACGCTGGCGCTGAACGCGGCGACCGAGGGCGAGCTGCAGGACCCGGAGGAGCTGCTGAGCATGGCCGTCGGGCTCATCGTGGCCGCGCGCGGCGGCGTCGCGCAGTCGCTGTCGTACCTGACGCACTTCTTGGCGCAGAACCCGCGCGTGGAGGCCAAGCTGCGCGCCGAGCTGCACGCCAAGCTGCCGGTGCTCATGGCTAGCAAGGACACGTTCCCGACGAGCGACGAGGTGGGCGACCTCGTGTACCTCGAGGCGTGCATCAAGGAAACGCTGCGCTTCTACTCGTCCGGCGCCTTCAACGTCAAGGAGGCGCTCGAGGACACGTTCCTCTCGGACGGCACGTTCCTCTCCAAGGGCACGCAGTGCGTCATCTCGGGCTACGCCATGGGCCGCCTCGAGAACATTTGGGGTCCCGACGCGCTCGAGTTCCGCCCCGAGCGGTTCCTCGACGAGGAGACCGGCAAGCTGATCAACATGCCGAACACCAAGTTCACGTTCTTCCTGGCCGGCCCGCGCTATTGCCCGGGACGCACCGTCGCCATGATGCAGATCAAGATCATCATGGCCGGCCTGCTGAGCCGCTACAAGTTCACCGAGGTGGCCGGCCAGAACGTCACGTACCGGCGCGCCATCACCATCCCGATGCGCGATCCCTTCATGGTGCACGCGGAGCGACTCTAGACCAGCAGGACCACCTGCACACGCTTTGCATCAACAGAATATATTATCTTTCGCCATGACACACTTCCAATTGGAGTGTCAGACTTCCTCAACGCCACCATACAAGTCAACGGTAGGATGGGGTGGGCGACTACGAGATGGACCACTGCGCCGGCTGCTTGCTGGACGAGAGCTCCGACGACGTGTCCGAGAGCGAGTTGGAGCGCACGACGCTCGCGGACGTGCCGATGGCGCCGACGATCTGGTCGCGCGCGGCGTCGGTGGCGCCAGTGCGGACAGCAGCGTTGATGCACGCGGTGCAGAACGGCACCTTGCGCTTGATGAGCTGCGAGTCCGGCGTGATGAAGCTCATCTTCTTCACGATGCGGCACGACGAGCACACGGAGCGGAAGCACAGGCGGCACTTGGACGACGAGCTCAGGAACGGCTTGCGGCCGCACGAGACGCAGACCGACGTGGCTGCCGAGGCCACCTTGGGTCCGTGGTGGCCGCCGCCGTCGCGCCGCTCGGCCTGCCGCTTCTCGAGCATCCACGCGAGCTTCTTCATCTGGCCGCAGTACGAGTAGCGCGTCGCCGACAGCAGCGCCTTGGCGGCGATGGTCACCTGGAACATGCGCGGGATCTCGCCGCCCGCGTTCATGGTGCCGAACGACAGGTTCTCGGTCGTGTTGAGTCCGACCTGGCGGAACAGCCCGCACACGGCGCACCGCGCTCGCACGAGGTTGGGGAGGTCGCGCATCGCGGGGAACTCGACCGAGTGCAGCTGGTGGTACCCGACGCGCTCGCCATTGCGCAGCGTGACGAACCCCGTGGCCTCCATGTAGACAAAGTCGCGGTTCTTGACAAGACTCGTCGAGTTGAGCGGCGCGTCGAGCACCATCCACTTGATGATGAGCGACGTGAACGGGTTCTCGAGCGTCGGCTCGATGAGCCTGGCCATCACGGCCGCGCCTTGCAGGTCGTCCACGTAGGACGCCTTGACGCGCATGATGTCGATCGTCGGGTTGACGAGTCCGAACATGACGTCGTCCAGGTTACCCATGAGCGAGCCGAACGTGATGATCACCGGCAGCTCCGACGCCGTGAGCTGGTGCTGCGCGCCGGCTGCGGCCGAGCGCCGCACGCGCCGGTCGAGCTCCTTCTGCGACCGCTCGTAGTACGCGCACATGTCCTCGTCTCGCGAGTGGTACTTCCACCGGCGCTCGTCGAGCCTGCCGCCGTCCTCGAACAGCAGCTCCTCGTACCGCTCGACGTGTTCGCGGATGAGCGACTGCGAGAGCTCATGGAGCTCGGCCACCTCGTCCGGAGTCAGCGCGAGGTCCGGGAACGGGTTGGTCGTGAACCGTTCGCGACCCATTGCTGTGCTGGTGCTGGTGCAGTTCGTGAAGGCAGGACACCGCCAAGATCGAGAGTGAGAGAACGAAAGTATCTGTTCAGACACTTTGGGTCTATTCCAGCCAGGACATCAGACTGCATCAGCTGCATCCGGTGTTCCGCCTGACTTGGCGAGCTGCTGCACGAGAGCCGTTGGTGGATAGGTCGGCGAGTCGGGCCGAGCGATTTGCCGAGAGCGAGAGCGCGATGCGGTTGGCGTCAGACCGCCCATCGACTGCAACGCACGCCCGTTGCTGAGGTTCTGCACGCGGGACGGATCCCAGCTGCCAAAGCCGAAAAGTATCTTTATCGAGTTCGAGAGAGAGGATAAGAATTGTGAAAAGCCTTTTGTGTGTATTTGAACCACTCTCTCCACAAATACACTTTCGGAATGCCTGTGGTATCGTATAATTGTCAAATGCACGAGAGTAACTTAAACACAGAGGCTGTCAAATCCTGCGCGGTACTCTGACTGGACTGTCCAACTCCACTGACTAGCGCCGACTATTCCATTCACCACCGCGTCTCAATTGCTCGATCGTTGCTGCCGCTTCAGATCACACTGGCTTCGTGAAGACTGACTGCGGTCTTACGCATTGGAATGTTCAGCGCATTGCTAGCGATCTCTGGCATGAGGCTGCCAAGCGGCTCGACGTCTTCAACGGGAACGCTTCGATCGTGCCGCCGGTTTCGAGTCGGTAAAGGCGAATGCAGGGTCTGGGCGTGCATGGCGGGGCCGCATTTCACCATTTTTCCAGTTCGTATGGTGGCGACTTGTGGAGGTTACCGCATGCCAAGCGGGAGCTACAAACACCCTGTTCTGCAATGGAAGGACGCGAGGCGGTCACAATCACCTGTTTGCAGCTTCGCGCCTCGAGAAGTGTGACGCAGCATTTTACGCCACACAGAATCAACCGGCTGCACAAATTCAAGGAAAGCTGCAATGTGGCTTGTCAACGGTGATCGACACTGATGAGTGGAGGATGGATAGACACAGCGATACAAATATTGCATTGACAGTACCCTCGATACTGCAAGAAGTGGCGGCTTCGATCCAGTCTACCGCCCCCCTACAGGTTGCACGCGCACCATGAACGGGTTGCGCATGGGAAGCGTGAGCGACCGAGCGTACGTGATAGTCTGTCCCGGCAACGCCACGACGTGGTAGCGACTGAGAAGTCCGGCAATCACGATTTTCATCTCCATCAGCGCCAGGTTCATGCCGAGGCAGCTGCGTGGTCCAGCGTGGAAGACGTTGAACTTGAACGGCGACAATTGGACGAGCTTTCCCGTCTTGGGGTCGATGAAGCGCTCGGGCTTGTACTCGGCGCAGTCATCGCCCCAAATTTTGGCCGAGCGACCCATGGCCCAGTACGGAATTCCAATGTCCGTGTCGGCCGGGATGAACGTGCCATCCGACAGGTACGTGTCGTTGACGGAGTGTCGGAGGTTGAAAGGCACAGCTGGGTAGAGTCGCATAACCTCCTTGATGCTCGCTTCGAGGTACGTGAGCTCTTGGACTTCGTCCATCGTCGGCAGATAACCGATATCGGTCGAGAGCTTGGGGATCTTGGCGAACATCTCGGCGCGAATCTTGACTTCGACATCCGGGTGTTGCGTGAGCACGTGCACGAACCAGCTCAGCGTGTTGGACGACGTGTCGCGACCAGCAGCCACAGAGGCAACCACGATTGATCGTAGCAGCTCCGGGTCGACGATGTCCGAGTCGACCGAGTCGAGCACAAGCGACACGATGTTCTTGGACTCCGACTTCTCGCCGCGGTTGCGCTTCTCGATCGACTCGTTGATGAACTTGAGACCCGTCTCCTTGATGATCTCGACGGCGCGGACCAGCTCGCCTTCTTTGCCGACACCAAGCAGCCGCTGGAGCTTCCAGAACCACACTGGCAACGAAAAGCGACCCATCGCGATCTCTTGCGCACGATCGAACGCCGTCTCGAACGGATGAGCCTCCTTCTTGCCAAGACTTCCCATTTGAATGCCGTAGCCAATCTCCGCAAACGTCTCCATCGTGAACCGGTTGAATAAGCGGAACAGATCCAGCGGCTCGCCCGTCGACACTGCGTCCGTGAAGATCGAGTGCAGCGTCTGCGTGTGCTTGCGGATGATGGGCTGCATCACCTCGCGCAGCTGCCGCGCGCTGAAGAGGTTGGCGAAGATCTTGCGCTGGAAACGCCAGCGCTCGCCGTCCACGATGGTGAGCGCCGTGCCAAGCAGGTCGTGGAAGAGCTCGAACTGGTAATCGCCCTTGCCGAAGTTGTCGTACTGCGTCTTGCTCACATCCTCGAACATCTCGGGCGTCGTAATGAACACAATGTCGGGGCGACCTGGCGCCTTGACCACGAATGGCTCGCCGTCGAACTCCTCCACGAGACTCGCGATCCAGTCGTGGAACGTGTCGTTGTTGAGCGCCAGGTCGAGCGTGTTGCCGAGCACCGGCAGTGTCGACTTGAGCTGTCGCAGCGGCTTCCCAGGCGTCTCCTTGCTGCGCAAGCTCCGCGCCAGCACAGCGGCGGTGGCGGCCACAAGCAGCACACCCGAGGCCAGCTGAAGACTCGTTGGCGCGTCGCCATCGGGGCCGACGAACAGGTTTTGGAGCTTGGGGAGAAATTGCAGCATCGCTGGGGCGGTTCCGACGGTATCACGCGGCGCTTCTGTGTGACGCTCGAGGTGGCGAATTGCAGAGTGCGGTCGAGGTGGTCGAGTGTGAGAGCCGTCGATCTGCCCATCTGTCTATCCATTGTCTCTGTTGATGGTGCGACCACAACGGCATCGCCAGATTTTGGCGCTAACCAAATCACATGCAATCCGAGTGAAAAGAAGGGACAGAACTCCTGTCGAACACAATACAGGTACCGCTCTCACTTTGTCCCCTCGTCTTTCGTCATGTCCCTATCTAAGGTCAAATCTGGCGCCATTTCAACACCGCACTCAGATAGACGTCCATGATGTGAAACTGGTGGTCCTGGCCGCAGAAGAGCATGGTCAGCTCCGTGTGGTTGACGGTGAAGGGCACGGCGTCCGGCCCGAGCGTGTCGTAAAGCGGCACGAGCGCGTACGCCATGCGGTCGCACGCGTGGTTCACGAGCGACCGCTCGAGTAGAAGCTTGCTGAACACGCCGACCTTGGCCTGCCGCGAGAGCCCCGCGAAGCGTGCGACGCCGTTCGCGATCGCATCGCTGCGCCGTTTCACCTCGTCGTATGCGAGTCACACGAACATGACGACCTTGACCGTGTCTACGTCCACCTGTCATATGCCGTGGCACTGCCGCGATCCGCTATCCATGCTTCAGCCGCGCAAACACATTTGGCACAGCGTCTACATCGACTCGTCCTCGACCAGGTGCTCGGCAAAGTGTGTCGGCCACTGGGTCGCGTCCCGCGTGTTGGTCATTTCCTGCCTGGAGCAATGTGAAGAGTATCCAGTGCTGCACAAAGGTGCTGAAGAAGGGAGCGAATGCGCCTCCAGTAGACAAAACTGGACGAGGAAGTCATGGGGCCTTGCCCGACATGCCAGATCCTGAGAGAAGTAACGCTGAAAGATGTTCGTGCGCGAACAACGCGAGCGCGCTACCGTCTCCTAGTGTCATCAACCAACCCAGCAATACGCTCAGTGAGCTGGTCGAATCGCTGGGTCCACCGCTGTTTTATCTCATCAAGCACATCGTCTTCGCTTTCGGGGAGCAGCAGTAGCTGCGCGTAGCGGGATCTTTCCGCGTTGCCGCGCCATCGATCGAGCGCGGATGCTAGTCGGTCCGACTTACCTCCATATCGCCGACCGATCCTGATCACTGATTGGCTGCAATGATAGAGCTAAATATTGCTTCAAAATGATTATGCTGTGCAGACACCGCTCTCACATACTTTGCATAATGAAGTCGAAACGCAAATGCATTATTTATTCACACCATCTCAGAGGATGAACTTGTGTCCGAAAACGAATTGGAGCGCACGACGCTCGCAGCAGTGCCGATGGCGCCGACGATCTGGTCGCGAGCGGCGTCCTCGGCGCTCGAGCGCACCGCGTGACTGATGCAAGCGGTGCAGAACGGCACCTTGCGCTTGATGAGCTGGCCGTCGGGCGTGATGAAGCTCATCTTCTTGCTGATATGACACGCGTAGCACACGTGGTGGTCGCACAGGCGGCAGCGCGACTTGCCCATAAAGTTGGGCTTCTTCCCGCACGTGACGCACACGGCGCCGGCTGACTTCCCTCCGCGCGCGCGGCGGTCGCGGTGCTTCTTCTCGAGCATCCACGCGAGCTTCTTCATCTGTCCGCAGTACGAGTACATGGTCGCCGACAGGAACGCCTTGGCCGCCACGGGGACCTGCATGAAACGCGGCAGGTCGCCGCCGGCCGCCATGGTTCCCATGGACCAGTTCTCGACGCGGTTCGGACCGACCTGGCGGAACAACCCGCACACGGCGAATCGGCCGCGGATGCGGTTCGGCAGTGCGTGCGCGCTCGGGAACTCGACCGAGTGCAGCTGGTGGTACCCGACACGGTCGCCGTTTCGCAATGTGACGAAGCCCGTGGCCTCCATGTATACATAATCGCGGTTCTTGACGAGGTTGGTCGAGTTGAGCGGCACGTCGAGCTCCATCCACTTGATGATGAGCGTCTGGAACGGGTCCTTGACCGACGGCTCGATGAGTCTTGCCATCACGGCCGCACCCTGGATGTCATCCACGTAGGACGCCTTGACGCGCATGATGTCAAGCGTCGGGTTGACGATGCCGAACATGACGTCGTCCAGGTTGCCCACGACCGTGCCGAAGCTGATGACCACGGGTAGTTCGGATGCCGTGAGCTCGTCCTCGCTCCCGACCGTCGTCTTGCGCATCTGCCGGTCGAGCTCCTTCTGCGTGCGCTCCGAGTAGATGCGCATGTCTTCCTTGCTCGTGTGGAGCTTCCACCTGCGCTCGTCGATCTTGCTGCCGTTCTCGAACAGCACCTCCTCGTACTTGTCGACATGCTCGCGGATGAGCGACTGCGACAGATCGTGGAGCTGCGCGACCTCGTCGCCTGACAGCACGAGCTCCTCGAACGGGTTGCCTGTGAACCGGTCGCGGCCCATTCCGTGTGAAATCAGAGATTGCCTCGGTCGGTCTCTCGTCGGCGGTGAAATGCGCAAGTGGTGGCCGCAGTCCGACTTGCAATCCGAACAGCGTGGCGAGCTTTCCGGGCCGTGGACAGGCGTGACATGACGATCGAGGGCCGCAACCGGCAATGGCAAGCAGATGGGACCGCGGGAGCTTCCCGCATTCCCGCTCGATTGACGAACGCGCGCGATTGGGACATTGCGCAGCGCGTGCTGCCTCCGAGGTGCACCTGTTCCCCCGCTGATATGCACCGTGCTCCTCGTCACCAGCGCGCTGCTGAGATGTGCGATTGGCGAACACCTTTCGAGCTCAATATTGATCTGTCTACGTCGTATACAAATGTCCATCGAGCCTGTCAATAATGATACGATAACACTGCAAACAACTGATCGAGTATGAAAGGCCTGGATGCTGACGCACTTGGAGGGAGGGGGAGTTTGCTGCTCGGTCCAGGTTTGATGATGAGACAGTAGGCCGCTGTTCACTGGCTCAGGCCGCCGCTATGATCATCCGCCGTTTCAACACAAGCATCGCTAAGGCAGGCAGTGGCGCGCGCACTTATGGCGCCGTGCGGCTCACGAAGTCCGAGCTGTGGTGCCGCGGTGCCGACTCGAGTCAGTAGCCACTAGTTCGAAGTAGGTTGACCAGCACGAACATTCTGTTCTGTCTGGGCTGTTGATTCCCTTGGCCGATCCGCCTGGCAAGGCTTGCAGCTGTTGGGGTGTCGACTGCCTGATGCCATGCAGTGCATCTGTCCGATCTCGCGCGGTGCAGGTGCGGGCAAAAGATCCAGCCGCCGACAGCCAAAGGCGTGCTCGACAGCTGTGCGGTGCTCGCGGTACAGTACACGTCAGTGCCAAAAGCAATGCACTCGACGCCATAGCGCGCGCGCGAGCTGCGTCTCCTCATGTCCACATGAAGGTACAGTATGGTACGTGTGACTCGGACTCTCGACCAAACGAACTTGGTGGTACGGATCAACATTCGACGATCTGGTGGCGCGACCGGGTTGGTTACTCTTGACATGATGCAGCGCCGCAAAACGTTCGATCACGCGTCCGCGGGAGTTGCTGCCGACTTGACGGGCTCCACGAGCACCACGAGCAGGTCGCACATCTGCAGTGCGAACTGGCACGCATACTCGGCGGTCTGGACCTGGAGCAGCATGGCGTGGTAGCGACAGAGCAGCCCAGCGATCCCAATCTTCATCTCCACCAGCGTCTGGATCATTTCCCACACAACCGCGCGTCTCCGCGTGGTAGAAGTCGAATGGAACGGTAACAGCTTGCGCAGCTGGCCTGTGTTAG
This sequence comes from Phytopythium vexans, assembly GCA_003413675.1. Taxonomy (NCBI): domain Eukaryota; phylum Oomycota; class Peronosporomycetes; order Pythiales; family Pythiaceae; genus Phytopythium; species Phytopythium vexans. The sequence goes on along the minus strand of QLOC01000012.1, from coordinate 535,311 downwards.
AATCGATAGAGCGCTCGGGTCTGTGTATTCGTCCGGTCGTCTCCCCAGACGCTCGCATGGCGGGCCGTCGCTCAGTTCGAGTTCCAGTTCGCCACTTCGAACACAGCAGGCACTCTCACTTTTGATACCGCGAAATCAAGTCACCTGCGTCGATTTCATTTCGAGCCATACATCAATTTTTCAAAGCCTGACTTGATAGTGGCCATATCTTCTTGGTACGCAGGTGCATTTGACATTCGAAATATGAGCTCGTCGACCGACTCCGATGAGGAATGGCTCCCTCCCAGATCGGAAGCTCCTCCTCGCCGCCACCTCTGAGGATGACAGAAACCGCCACAGGTCGAGACGGTGGACTTGACCAACGCTTCCGATGAGGACGAGAACGAAGACGAGGACGAGGACGAGGACACCAAGACGGCGGCGGCAGCGACAGACAGGTGTCGAGTCTGCAACCAGGAGTTTTCCAACCCGAACGCGCACGCCCCGGACCCCTTGCCAGCCTCGGCGTTCGGACACTGTGCGCTGATAAAATGTGTCTGTTGCGACCGCACGTTTGGCGAGGGCGATACGACTGCCTTCAGTGAGAACCAGATCGAACGTGGCGGGTTGCTGCGGCGTTGCCTGGCATGCGATGAAGCTGGCGACGAGGACCTGTTCTATAGGATTTTGACCAAGAGCTCGATGGACGGTATTCTGGAGCAGTTGGTGACAGCCAGAGATGGCGCGTATTGCGAGAAGGATGGCACCAGGGCGGCGTCGCGGATCTACCGGGAGGTTTTCGGGCTTGACTACCACCGCCGATATCTTGAGCACGATGACAGCAGTCAAGACCTCGTGTACATTCCGCAAGTCGGCGATGATGTCGTGTTTTTTTCAGCAAGATACCGCGATGTGTGGCTCTACTACGAAGGGATAAGCACCATCAGCAACTTTACGATGTCGGGTTTTTGGAGTAACTATGCTGTGAAATGCCGCGTGATTGACGTTGAAGCCATCTTTCCTGATGCGTGCGCCTGGGGATCGAGCGCTTTGGTGATGACCGAGATAACGCTCGCGGTTCTGGCTGTCTCCAAACCCGGCAAAGTGCGGAAACGCAAGCGATCTAATGGAATCGCATATTTTGATGCCTCCAACCCAGCATTCGGCCAGTTCACAAGTGTCAATAAACAATTGAAAGCACTTCGGGACCCAGTGGCGCCGAGTCAGCGTCAGTGTATCAAGGTCGTGTGTCTCCCCGACTGCACGGAGGACTACGTCGTTCTCGACTCGACGTTTGAGAGTGGAGTGCGAGCGGGATGGCAAATCGGCGATCGGATTCAAGCCCCAATCATTGAAGGAGATTATTTCGACGAGCCTTTTGCTCGCGAAACCAAGTTTGGCGTGATTGAAGGGATCTATCCTCAAACGATGTCAAATTTGAAAATGGAGGTGCTGCCGAGTGTCTCGGCGGTTCGTTGCATCAATGTGAAATGGGACTGCAACGGCGAGGATCCATGGTTGTTTTCCACCATGTTAAGCCCATGGGATCTACGCTTCGCGGATGAAGTGCGGCAATATCGGTTGATGGAACAAGGTGAAAAACATTCAGCCACTCAGCGGCAAAATGCGCGACGGATTAAGGACAGCGGCAAGCAGGAGCTGCTCATGGCTTTAGATCGCATCATGACCCAGCGGTGCTTCCAGTATTTTGTAAATTTGGTGGAAGCCACGCCCAGTAACGACTACGTGCGAATTGTCGCAAACCCGATCGACCTCACTAAGATTCGAGCGCGCGTTGCGAACGGGTATTACCGGCTGCTTGAGGCGGTGGTCGGCGATGTGCGAAACTTGTGTCGCAACACCAAGTTATACGAGCGCGCAACGAGCGGGTCTTTTGCCAACGCGGATCGTCTTGTCGTCGCTGTTCAGGAGGTGATAGGTATTGTGTCAGCTCGAGAAGGGATCGCCGAGATCGTGCCGGAGTCAACGTCTGATCGATATGTTTACCATCCGAACGAAGTGACCAAAGTTTCTGCCGGAAACGCTCCAGCTCCTCTTCAACCAGCTCCTACGCCTCCAACTGTTGTGCACAGTAGTCAACCAGTCAACTTGCGAGACGAAAAGCTTGTAATCCCGCGGGATACGAACCATGGCGGCACGGTGGATCGAAAACCAAGCATCGCTGATACGAAGTAACAATGGGGGATGTCCTCTATCTCTCCAGTGCGACCATTTTGCTTCCGTAGCTTGATCGCATCGTCGTATTGCTGATGCTGAGACCGCTGGGTTCGCGTCTTGTTGATCGCGAGGCTCAGACATGTCTGGTAGAACGTTTGATCAACCTTGCACAGCCGTCGGCTGACTGCCTTCAGATACGCGTTGCACTCACTCTCCAGCTTTTGACCCTCCTTTTCGCAGAACTGTTTGAGGGGTTTCTTTGTTATGAGTAAATCTGTAGATTTGTTCTCTGCCTTGCGGGTCTTGACATCTCGTCGCGATTTCTTCAGAGGTGACGAAAGCTCACCTTCCTCGTTCACGACCTCAGGTGGTGTCCCAGATACAATTTTGTCTGGCGGTCTTCTCTTTCGTGGACGCTTTGACGTCGTGGCGAATGTGTTCGACTTGATGTGTTGCTATTCCCGAGCGAGTATGCGCACCGCAATTGCAACCGTTGGGATGTTGACTCTGGACATATGTGCAGGAATGGTGGACTTGGGTTTGACCGAGTAGATTGAGGACTGGTGTATTCAAAGACAGTTGAAATCTATGGCTGTCTGGTATATCTAGTGCTCCGAGGAGCTTTCCTACTGTTATACAGTCGTGAGTTGGAGAGGTTCGATAGTCCAGTCAATCTCGTCCGGCGTCGTCACGGCGGACTCAAACTGCCAGACGGACTCAGTCGTTCGAACCACAGTGCTCTTTTCGTTCGGGTACTCGACAGCGAAATGCTCGGTGAGACCAAACAGCACCTGCAACTTGAGTCGCTCCTGTGTGGGCACACCCACGACAAACGCGCCGTTCGAATTGGTAGTCGACCGAACAGGGACGCGCTGGAAGTCGACGCCAATCAGGTGGGCGTTGTGCAGCTCTACTTGCTGCAGCTCGAGGCGGACGCCTGCAGCAGCGGAGCTTTTCATAGACTTGATGTAGTCGTTAAACATCTTGGGCTTCAAGTACTGCTTGAGTTGGTGAGCAGCGGATGAATCGCTGATGGGCAGCGCGCCACTCACGGCATCAGCGAACTCGCGCGAGTACAAGGCGAGCATAGTAGCCGGCATGGCGTGTTTGGCACCCTCGAGGAACTCTTTGATGTCCAGCTCGGTCTCTCGGGGCCGGTTGAGCTGGTAGAACATGATCCAATTGTTCACGCTCTCGAACCGTGATGGAGGGAATACTCCGCGAGCCACGTAGTCAGCCAAAATGTGTCGACGCGCGCGCACGCGGGCAATAGTCGCTCTGGTTTCTGCGATCCATCCAGACGACGGCGCCGCGCCACTGACTTTGTGCGTTTCCTCGTCGTCTTCGAGGTTCTCGGGAGCTCGTGAACTCGAAAACGTGCGAGGGCAGTGGCGAGTTGCCGCTCGGTGAACCTGCGAGTAGCAGGTTTTTGGAATTCAGACGCGTGTTAGAGCAAAGCTCAAGGTGGGCTCGAAGCTGCCGTGCGGGAAGCCGCTCATACCGCAGTGTTCGAGCGGCGATCGGGATGGAGGCGGCGCGGCGATCGCGCCACCGAGCGAGACGCGAGCATCGCTTCTCGTCCCACCAGCTTTTGCAATGATGGCCGAAATACCGAAAGTAACGATTTTAATTTTGGGCGAATGGTGTGTGTGGCCACGGCACTATCATCGCCTCCATGCAAGCATTGCAATATCCTCAACGCGATCCCACGTTGTCAGTCTATTTATCACTCACATGACCGTGCAGGACGATCGCAGCTGCAATGGTGATCCGTCAATCGGTCGGTGTTGCGACCTCGCCGCGGGATACTGCTTTCTCAGTCTTGAAAGGAGACGCCTTGGCGATGTACCAGTCCACGAGATTTGCCCGCGACACATTCGAATCGAACCGCCAGTCAAACGTCGTATGCACCGTGTGCTCGATCGGCTCGGTCTCCAAGTCTGGGACGCTCACCATCAGACGCTCCGTCATCGAGAAGCGCACTTTGACACGCATCGCCTCGTTGAGCCGGAAGATACTGGTCGACTTGGCCCCTTGATCCTCTGTTGGTGTGGAAAATGCGTACTCGACTTCAGCCAGCGCCGCGTCCGTAACCTTCAGACCAGTGAGCGAGACGATCGCTCGCTCGGGCAGATCGAGGATTTTCTTGACCGCCTCGTTCTTCGAATCCCACACTTTCACCGCCGCTGGACTCGCGACGTTCAGCAACTGTGTGCTATTGCTGCTTTCTCCATCGTCCGAGAGCGAGTAGAGCAGCGGACACACGGTTTGCGCCGCCTGCTTGGCGCCGACGAGGAACTCGGGGATGTCCAGCGGCTCTTCCGGCGGTACCAGAGTCAGCAGGAGCATGAACATCCGCTCTCGCAGCGACGAGTTCGGCGTGAACAGCTTGGTCGCGGCCGGCGCCTCGTCGTTGAGCTCCGAGAGCCGCGGGTACGCCAGCACACTGCGAGCCACCACTTGGACGGCCTTGGCGCGCCTCAGCAGGTACCGCGAGAGCTCGTTCTGTGTAGAGAAGCGTCGAGTAGGACCCAGTACGACTGCCTGTGAGTTCTGAGCGCCATCCGCGCGCCGGAACTGTCGAAGAGCGCGGGCGGATCGCCGGAGCATCGACGGACTGCGGCCAAGCATGCTGGTCATTCCGACAGTTCTGACAGTGAAGTCCAGAAGAGCCTTCTATTCCAGGCAATCACAGTGCCATGAGTCGAACCAAGTACTGTCTCGATCCTTTGAATTGGTAACCCAACATGCAGAATCAGGTCTGGGCGTCCTCGGTCTCGGCCGACGCCGGATGCTCGATCGCGCGCTTGTTCAGTACGACGATGTTGGCGACACGCCACTCGACCTCGTCGGGTCTCGTTACGCGCGACTCGAACACGAACCGGTACGTGTTCTGCTGCTGCACGACGCGAACGCGCTCCTTGTTCAGAAAGTGGAGCTTGAGGTCCTCGACAGTCGCCACATCGATATGGAGCCGCAGTCGCTCGAGCGTGGCGTCCGGTGCCCACCCGGCAGGAGCGTGCTTCATGAACTCGACCTCGTCCTTGTACTGGTCCTCGGTCAGGCGGTTATAGTCGACGAACTGCAAGTACGCGCTCTCCACCGACATATCGAGACACTCGATGGCCACCCGCTGCTGCTTGTAGTTGCGCTTGACCTGCATCGCCAGCATGTTGTAGAACCCCGGCGTGCTGTACGTCTGGAGCCGCTCGGCAGCCGTACTCTCGGACGTCTCGCCGACAAGGTACTTGGCCAGGTCCATCGAGTTGACCATCATCGTTTGCGAGACCACTGCCTCCTTGGCACCCTCGATAAACTCCACGGCGTCGATCTCCGTCTTGCTGGGCATTTGGAGCTGCAGAAAGAGCAAAAACTCTTTGACGTACGCCGTGCTGTGCTCGCCGTCCGGCGAAAACACCTTCTTCTGCTTGTACAGCTCGAAGTTGTCAAGTCGATCGCAGCACCGCCGAAAGTGGCCGCGAATGGCTGTAAACCCGCGCTCCAAATGCGGCCCATCATTGCTGTCAGCAGAGGACGAGAACCCGCGATGGCCATCGAGCGCGCGGACAGCCTGTCGAGTTGAAGCAGACCCCAGATCAGTTTGCTGAGACCGTTCGTCTTCAAGGCAGTCGAACAACCGTCACAATGGGCCGAGCACGGGCAAACGGATCATCGGCCCATATGACGCTGCGCGGTCTCGACAGTCGAGCATACCTGGACGCGACTCACGCGCACGGCGGCTGCGCGTGCGGCCGTGGCGGAGCGCAGCATTCTCGTTCCCTACTTCAGGCGATTGCGGCTGTGATGTGCTTCAGCAATGTCCCCAAAATAAACAAGTCACTATTTCGGATGCCTCAAAAATACTGCCTGCCATTACTTTGAACGCTCGTGCTCTTCGTTGTCAGACTCTGAGGTCTCGCCATCGACACACTCCGTCGCCATCGTGTCCGCAGACGCCTCGTTAGCGTACACTCTCGACGAGAGCTCCGTTGCAGACTCGTTGACGGCGAAGCTGTCGAGGATCCACCACTCCACTTCCTCCGGACGAGTGACGCGACTGCCAAACTTCCACGTGCGCAGATTGGTCTGCTGCGCAACCACCTCCTCCACGTCCACGTTCGTCAGCTTCACGGTCTCGACGGTCTTCATCACGAGCTGGATCTGCAGGTACTCGACCGACGCGTCCGCAGCCCACAGCCCCGGCAGATACTGGTAGCCAGTCATCAGCGCCTCAAACTGGGTCTCTGTCAGCTGCACGTAGCGGATCCCAGTCACTTGGACCGCATCGACAGCAAAGTCCTGCAGCTCCATCAGGATATTCCGCTCCTCCAGCATCTTCTTGGCCGCGTTCTTGTACTCCGTGTAAGTCGGCGCAATGCAGTAGCTCTTGAGCGATTCGGCGGCCGCTGACTCCTCCACCTGGCCGGCCGCGAACTGAGCAAACTCCTCCGAGTTGATAGCCTTGAGCTGGGCTTCGGCCGCGACCTTGGCGCCTTCCAGGAACTCCGGCAGGTCAATCTCCACATGCTCCGGCATGTGCAGGTGACCAATCATGGCCCACATCTGCTCCGGACGCACGTCTTGCCGGAAGAGGTGCAGCTCCGTATCGTACTTTGCGAGCGCCTCGGCGCGGTTTAGCACGCGGCGACTCGCATCGAAGACGGTCGGGAGGAAGCCGCGCAGTGGTCCGGAGCGCGGCGTCGATGACGATAGCGCTCGACACGGAGCTGACACGAGCTGCAGACAAGCACCAACCGATAGACTCAGTACGACGCGCACGATGGCTAACCACTTCTGCAACTGCACCGACCTGGCGGGGCCGCCGAACGAGCGGAGCGCGCTGCAGCACCTGGCGCAGCCTCGGCACCATCGTGTCAGGTGCTGAAATGTGAGGTGAGGCTTATTTCGGGGGCGATCGGCTACGTGGCCCACGTTAATGTGGGGACACATTGTGTTCCGAGTTGATACGGTCATTAGTTCGGGACAGAGAGTGAGCCGATTGACTTGGACGCACCAAAGATAAGGAGCGGCCCATTCCACCGATGCTGCGGCTCGCAACGGCCACCCGCGGCCTCGGCCGCGTCTCTAGAGCGCGCGCCAAGCCAGCACTGACTCAGGTATGGCTCATTTCACAGCGCTGCGTATGTGAGTGTCTTTGTTGGCAGGTCTGACTGGACGAATGCTTGGTGTTACCCATCAAAACCCGGCAGCAATGCCTGTTTTCGTCGTCGTCGAGCCCCAAGCCGTCGCTGCTGGACGGGTTCGACGGCTTCATGCAGTTCGCCAATCGCTGCGTGGACAGGTTAGGTCAGCTGGAGCGGTACCGCAGAGAGAACGTGTTCCCGCCGTCCCATCTGGGGCTGTATAACTACGTGCTGTACAACAAGCTGCAGCTGCCGACCAACACGGAGATCGACGCGGTGGACTTCCTCGACGGCGCCAAGTTCGCGTGCGACCTGACGATGAACACCATGTACTCGCGCGAGTTTATCAACTTTGCGACGGGCAAAACGCGCGAGTCGCCAGCTGCCGAGACCTTGAAGCAGGGTCTCTCCGGCGCGTGCTTTGACGCGTTCATGTTCGCCATGCAGGAGACGACCAAGTCGGGCACATCCTTCTCGCTCACGCAGCTCGACTTCAACGGCGTCTACCTGTCGGGCGTGCACTGGGACCGGCTCTCGCTCGCGGAGCTCAAGAGCGAGCACGCGCTGGAAGAGCTCTCTCGCGCGCAGCTCGCGCGGCTCGACGCCGAGCAAGGCAGACCGGAAGACCGACAGCTTGAAGATGTGACGGTGGAAGTGCGGCCGGAGGAGCTGGTCGCCAAGATCACGCCCGAGGACCACGCCATCATGGTGGAGCGCATGCGCCTCGATGTTCAGTTCCACATCAAGGAGTCACTGGACGTGACGACGCCCGAGATGCCGGTCCAGTCGATCGAGCGCGAGTCGGCACCGGTCTGGCGCTTCGAGTCGATGGTGACGCAGCCCGAGGACGTGGACTGGCGCATTGTCAGCGTAGTTTGATGAACACTGGGATGGTTGAAGAGAGGGGGTATACTTTCGGGTAGAAGAGTGCTCGTTTGGAGATCAATTTGCGAAAATCACGGTACTGCTGTTCGATCCCTTGTTAGATCGCTATTTTGGGGACGCACTGTCATTTCTGGCCACATGTGGGAGTATGGACTGCTATGATGGCAGTTCGACGGAGAGCGAGCCCTACAACGACGACGACGACGACGAGTACGCGCAGCGTGCAGACCCTCCGGCAGGACCTACCGATGCAACACCCTCCCTCGTTGCGTCTCAGTATGCGCCATCGCCTCGTGAAGATGCGTCCACGGCCGCATCCGCAATCAACATATTGGACCTCTTCCAGGAGATCGGTGGTGCGCCAGGATTGATGCCTGCTCCTGAAGCTCCCGCCCCTCCGTACGATATAGCCCCAATGTTTATCGAGATCGATGACAATACGCCAGCGCCAGCGCTAGTGTCCGGGGCGGTGATGCCGTCAGCGAAGACTGTTCAACCTACTCGCGAGTTGCCAGTCGGTGGACCATTCGACCCGCCAGGCGATGCAAGGCAAGAACCAGCGACAGAGGCGAGTGCCGAGACAATTAGTGAGGGACGGGCCGCTACAGCAGCGGATCCGGTGGCTGATGCAGCACCGCGGCAGTGTTCGCTATGTAGCTTCCCATTGACACTAGTGGTGAAGGACCGCGGCAACATTCAGTGTAGCTGCTGCGAGCGCGATCTGCCATCCGCAGCGTTTTCGAAGAAACAGCGACGACATCAAGACCTGCGCCGTTGCCGCGACTGCATGGGTTCTACCACATCGGCGAACGCTGTGGTCCGCGCTGTACAGTCCAAAGGTTGGCTGAAGAAGATGAGACCAGACGAGTTCAAGAGGCAGGAAACAAAGGCAGCCGCGGCTGCTGAGAAGAAACGAGCTGCGGCGGCTGAGCAGAAGGCAGTAGCAAAGCTACAAAGGCAACAGAAACAGGAGGCGGAAGCCGATTTTCGAGCCCGCGTCAAGAAGTACAAGGATGCGGCGGCTGAGCTCGAGCGCCAGCGCTGTCGGGATCCGAACAGTGATATGTGCCGCTTGATTTGCTCGGTGTGGGACGACTATCTCAAAGCGCTCGACAAGGAAGGCATGGTATTGAAAGAACAAGCGGAGCGACTCCGGCAAGAAAACCCGATACTGTTTGACAATCTCACTTTGACGAAGAATGAACGCAAGCTGAAGAGGAAACAGGCAGCGGCCGATGCTAATATGGCCAGTGCTGGCGAAGAGAAAGCTTTAGAGCATCAGAAGGACAGTATCCCAGCAGCTTCCTCAGATTCCAAGGCGAAGGCTCCTTCACCCCCCGCGTCAGCACAGCAGAAATCGTCGTCGATAGAACTGCAGACTAAATCTCCGGCTTTGCAAGATGCGGCGATGAACCATCTACCAAGATCGACGCCAGAACCATTGAAGCCACCAGCAACTCGGCTGAACTCTGTGACGCCAACTGCACGAGAGCACCAAGTACAAAAGCGGCCACAGAACTCAAGTGGCGTGGCACCAACCACATTAACTGCTCCAGTACGACCGCAGTCATCAAGTGGAGTGTCGAAGTCAAAACCACAGCCCGCGATGCATCCGCTTCACTTGCAAGAGGCAAGAGCTTCTCACCGGCCTCCTCCAAGTCACGTGGTTCAGTCATCGACGACAGTTCCTCGGGTTGAATCGGCGCCTCAGCGACCGCAGCCACTGCCGCCTCATATATCACGATCACACCAAAGACCAACGACGAATACAACGCAACCATCATCCGCGCCATCGCAGCGATCACCCCCAAGGGCTTCGCTGCCGTCAGCTCGACTATCGTCCCGATCTCGCTCACCGACCTCTCGTCGTCCACGGTCGCCTCCGAGATCTTCGACGTCGTCCGCTCGACAGTCGTCCATGCCATCGCGACGATCACGATCACGGTCGCGGTCGCGGTCACGGTCGCGATCACGACCACAACTACGGTCACGACCACATCCACGGTCACGATCACGATCACGATCACGGTCACGATCACAGTCACGGTCACGGTCACGGTCACGACGACGATCACGATCACGATCCCGATCACGACCTCGACCTGTAGTCCCTCATCGTCCACAGTCGCCTCCAAGAACGTCACAGCCGTCTGCTCGACAGTCCTCGACGACATCGCGACAATCGCGACCACCACCGCCACAAGTGCACATGACGCAATTACGGTCTCAGTCCAAGCCGGCGGCGCAGTCGAATTCGAATCGAGTGCCAACTTCACGTGTGCCACTGCCGCTGCCGCCGAGACCCGAGTCGTCAGCGATTTCGAACTCACGAACGCCACTACATCGGCCAACTTTGTCCAAGCAATCCATTATCATCACGAATGGTTCTGACGACGAAGAGGAGGCGCCGATCGCCATGGCCGCTCAGCACTTGAAGAGTCGACTCGCATCCTCGTCAAACTTCATCAGCCAAATCTCACAACTTTCGTCGAATCGACGCGGGAGCCAACCGACAACTGGGTCGATACACATGACCAGCCGACCGGCGTCTCTAGTCCATGAAAGTGCTCGACATGCTACTGACAACCGAGAGCCGGGGTCGCCGCAGCATGCAAAGCGGCGGCTCGAGGAGTGGAGACAGAGGATGCCCGACCGCCATCAGCCGCGACCCCGATACTACTAGATCCATGATCCGAACTATTTAATGTAAACAAACGATCGGTGATTGCTGCTGTCCGGTTGGAGTTCCAGCGGGCGACGCCGCTAACTCACGGCTCGCTCTTGATCGAGCTTTGGTCGTCTCACATTGTTGCACCCGCCCGCAACCTTTCGTGGCTTGGGTTCAGGTTGGAAAGTATGATCGCTAACAAACGAGACAGTACATACATTGCAGCAGCAATATACTCCTTTTATTTCGGATCTTAATTCCTCGTGGATGGCAAACGCGGCATGTCGGAACCGTACGAGTACGACGGCAGCTCGACCGAGAGCGAGCAACTCGACGACGACGACGACGCCGCTCTGCAAAGCGAGTTCGCTCCTGTTACAGGCCACGCTCCTAGCACTGCCACTGAAGCGTCCATCGGGCTGACGGAACTCGCGGCAGCGACCGCTGCTAGCCCAACCGCCGCTGAGCCAACCATCAAGCTGGAGAGGACACAGGCGCCTCCCACGCTCAGTCATCCGACCCACTGCGCCAACTGTGGGAAAGCTTCGCTCGCTGACATCGCTGCTGGCGCAGTGCAGCTCAAGACCAAGGTGACGCATGTGTGTCCGTGCTGCAAGCTGTCACTGCCAGCATTCTGCTACGCGACAAAAGCAGTAGAGGCGGTTGAGAGTGCGTGCGTCGGATGCACCAATGGAGGCGCTCGAGCGTTGCAGCGTATGCGCGCGAGGACCGAGCGAGCGCTCAAGATACAGCGCATACGCGAGAAGAAAAAGACAAAGAAGGCGGAGCACGCACTGGCCGCCGCGGCCCAAGCTGAGCTTGACGCAGCGAGCATTGGAGCAGACGCCGAGTTCTGTTCCCTGTGCAGGTTCCCATTGCTGTCAGTGGACCCCGCGAGTGTCAAAGGCCCAGATGCGTGCGTCTGCAGCTGCTGCAAGCGTCTGTTGCCCGTTTGGCGGTTCGAGAAGCTGCAACGATCCTTCTCGGAGAGTCGGCGGCGCTGTCAGGGGTGCACCGGCAAGGCCTCGGGTGCGTCGATATCTGCGCGAGGCGAGAGCAACAAGGCGTGGCGCAAGGCTCGCGAAGCTTCCAAGACGAAGGACGATGCCGGGGAGGACAAGGAGTTCGAGCGACGTGTCGCGAGGAACGCGGTTGCGCTGGCCAAGGTGGAGCAGCAAGTCAAGCTGAAGCAGGCTGAAGGAGCAGCGATTCCGAGCAAGCTGACCCGAGAGATCAACACTTTGAAGAAGGAGAGCAAGAGACTGCACCGCCACGACGCGCACCGATTCCGGACGGTGACGCGATGACTACAGAAGGAAGGCCGGGTTCCTCGCAAACAACGAGGAGAGACCAACAAGAAGGCAGCTCCAACAGGTAAGCGGGTCAAGGTGGGAGAAAGCATCGCCGGTGTGGCGGATCTGCGAGTCAATGGATGTTCGATCAACTACAGCGCAGGCTAGGCAAGACAAACCATGATGTCTCGAACTATTTGGTGGTGTCCTGGTTCAATAGATGTCTTGCAACTCATCATCACAGTTGGAGGCGCAGCATTTCGACAAGAGTGTCTTGACCGTCGTGGAGTGAGCACATTCTCACATGTCACATGAATCGAGAATCTGCTCCAGAATAAACGATAGGTTTGTCGACAGGATTCAATACATTCTTCGAAGATATTCGCTCCGTACCCAACCGGATATTTCGGATCATTCGCCGATTGGGCGTCCAAAAGCCACCAACCAGATCGCATCTCCGACGATGGCGGACGAAGCGTACAACTACGACGACGCAAGCTCGACGGACAGTGAACCGTTCGACGACCCACCGGTGCTGCGCGTCTCGGATGACGAGAGCGAGCCAAAGCGCGAGGATCTGGTCGCAGTCGCCCACCCGATCGACGTCAAACGCGATGCGTTTGCTTCCGATGCGGTCGAGGCCATGGCGCCGGCAACGCACTGCTCCAAGTGCAGCAAACGGCTGCTGACGGAGGTGGCGGCCGCGGCGCTGGCGCTCGAGAACAAAGAGGCGCACGCGTGCAAGTGCTGCGGGCTGACGCTGCCGTGGTTCTGCTACACGAAGCAGCAACTCGAGGCCGCCGAGCCAGCGTGCCGCGGCTGTCGAGGCCTCGAGACCGTGTTCGAGCTGCTGGTCGCCCGCGCAAGGAAGCTGATCGAGAGCAAGAGCGGCCAGGCTGTGCCAACGCTGGATGCTGTGGCGCCGAAGAAGGCGAATTGCCAGCTGTGCGAGTTCCCGCTCATGCGGGTCGACCCCACGCAACAAGAGAGCGACCTCGTGTTGATGTGCAGCTGCTGCGAGCGGGAGCTACCCATCGACTTTTTCTCGAATTCGCAGTACCACAAGGCTGATCTGCGGCGATGTCGCGGGTGTTTGGGCCATGAGCGCGGTGGCAAGCGCGGCGACACGACCTACACGGCGTGGAGAGCCAAGTTTCGCAAGCAGCGGAAGGCCGCCTTGGGCACCAAAGATCAGACGCCGTCCGTAAAGACCATCCCGATAATCAAGACGCGCTCGCAGAAAGCGGAAGGCGCCACGGAAGAGGAGTTCCGCATCATAGTTTACAGGCACAAACAGGCGTTGCTGGCGCTGGAACGACGGCGCACAACAAACGATCTGCGCGGTCTGGCGCCTGAAAAGTTCGAGGAAAAGATGGCGATGAAGAAGAAGCAGATGGACCGTCGGGGCGAGCGGCTCCAGAAGAAGAACCCAGTTGTTTTTGATGATATCATGAAGAAGAATACCAAACGCGCGAGCGAAGGCGACGCCATCCACGACCAGAACAAAATGCGCAAACAGGAGGGAACTCAGAAGAAGGCGGACGCCAGCTCTACGTTGCAGTCGTCTTGTGCGGGAGAAGTTATGAAGCCCCATCCATCAGATTACGTGCCGACGCCAGCGAGAAGTGTTGTACCGCCTCCACTCGTCGTTACCACTCGATCCAGGCGGCGAGAGATCGAGGTCGTGGATCTCACCGAGTCGCCCCGGGCTACGCTGGAGGTGAAGAAACAGGAGCAGGCCCATTAACCATTCTCGAGCAAAATTCGAGTGTCTCGGCTATTGGAACACAACTCCAATAGCTTGCGATGCTACTTCCTCAGGTGTTTGGCAGCATTCCCGTCCCACGACAACCTTCCCACCACCAACCACGAGCATGCGATGAAGCCAAGCTTTAGTCTCAACATGGAGACCTCACGGAGGTTTGAATGTGGGACTCGGCATAACAAGCACTCATCTCAGGGAGTAGCCATCCATCCTACCGAGTGCAGGGAAATGAGAGGGCAATTGGTGCTAGTGTTCAATCCGCAATTCGTTTTCCATCGTCCGTTTCCTGATAGATCGTCGTCACTGAGACTGGCGCTATCAATAGTGTCAACGCGCCGCAAGGCGACCCACCGACCCGAGAGGTTTCGCTCGATCGGTGCGACGCGCCTTGGTGCTGACAAGCCCCAATTGCCTCGGGACACGACGGGGTGCCGTCAGTCATCTGCGGTCATGCAGAACCCCGCAACAGGGCCAGCGGCTGGCGGGCCGGCGGTCGTTGAGCCGCGAGTCGCGCACCTGAACGCACCGGAGCAGAACCAGCAGCTGATCGCCGCCAAGCGCTACGCGCGCAACGTGATCGTCACCTCCAAGTACACGGTCGTGAGCTTCGTGCCCAAGACCATATTCGAGTTCTTCCGCGTCACGGCCAACATTTACTTCCTCGTCATCTCGCTTCTTCAGGTCGAGCAGCACTGCGTGCGTTCGCGGATTCTGCTGTGGTTGTTGACTGGATGGATGTGATGTCTATGCAGCTGTCGACGACATGGTCTCCCACGAACCGCTTCACGACGGCCGGCCCGCTCGTGTTTGTGCTCTTCGTGACCATGGTCAAGCAGGGCACGGAAGATCTCAAGCGACACCACGCCGACGACAAGCAGAACAACCGTTTCTGCCGGGTATCACTGCTCAGCATCCTGTGTTGGTAATCATGGACTGCAGCTGACGTAGGCGCTGCTGCTCCAACAGATCGTCAATGGCCGTGGCGAGATCGAGCTCATCACGTGGCAACAGCTTCAGGTCGGCCAGCTCGTGTGCATCGAGAACCAAGAGGAGTTGCCCGCCGACATCGTCATCCTGGCGACCTCGGAGGAAGAAGGTCGGTGCTTCATCGAGACGGCCAACCTGGACGGCGAGACGAATCTCAAGCGGCGGGTGGCCGTCACCAACACGGCCAAGCTCGTGGGCTGGCGCGAACTGAATGCGGCTTCACTCGACCAACGCGACGTCTGTCAGGCCGCCACACGGCTCACGGGGTCCGTGGAATACGAGCAGCCCAACAACCAGCTGTACAACTTCACGGGTCGCATCCTGCTCGGTGCCGAGCAGACCGTCGTGCCGCTCGGTCCGGAGAACGTCATGTTGCGCGGCTCGGGCGTGCGAAGCTGCGCGTTCGTGATCGGCGTCGTCATCTTCACGGGCTCCGAGACTAAGTTGCTGCAAAACTCGCGGGCCGCGCCGTCCAAGCAGAGCAAGCTGTACCGCACGGCCAACCGGTGCATGGGACTCATCTTCGTCACCATGTTCGCGCTCTGTCTCGCGAGCGCGATCGCCGCCGCCGTGTGGAACGGCAAGAACGACCGCAGTGTGTGGTACCTGCCGTTCGTGAGCGCCGACAATGCGGCCGACTTTGTCGTCAACTTCTTCACGTTCCTCATCCTCTACAACAACTTCGTGCCCATCTCGCTCTACGTCTCGCTCGACATCATCAAGGTGCTGCAGGCCAACCAGCTCACGGCCGACGACGCCATGGTCGCCGACGGCTTCCGCGCCATCGCGCGCACATCCGACTTGAACGAGGAGCTTGGCCAGGTCGAGTACATCTTCAGTGACAAGACGGGAACGCTCACGTGCAACCTAATGGAGTTCCGCAAGTGCTCGATCGGAGGCATCTCGTACGGCTTCGGCACGACCGAGATCGGCCGCGCGGTCGCGGCGCTCAACAAGGCTGCAGCGGCCGAGTGTGAGCCGGTGACGGTCAACGTCGAGGCCACCGACGACACGCGTGTGCAGGTCTCGCCAGCGTCGCCAGTCTCTCACGCCGTCATGTCGCCGTCGTCGAGCGCCGCTCCTCACCAGACCGACGGCAGCGAACAGGCTGGTGATCCCCGAGCCGCGCAGGTGCATTTCGATCCGAGCATCCATTTTGACGATCCGTCGTTGCTGCAGCACCTGGCGGCCGGCGGCCCACAGGCCGAGCGCATCCACGAGTTCTTGACACTGCTCTCCATTTGCCACACGGTCATCCCCGAGACGGACCACAAAACGGGCAAGCAGGTGTACCGTGCATCATCACCCGACGAAGAAGCGCTCGTCAAGGCGGCCAAGTGCCTCGGATACGACTTCGTGGCGCCTGCACCGCTCACCAAGGTCGAGGTTACGCATAAGACGACGTCGGGTATGAGGCAGCCAGCACAGGCCGTGACGTACACGGTGCTCAACGTCAACGAGTTCAACTCGGCGAGGAAGCGAATGTCCATCGTGTGTGTCAACGACAAGAGCGAGTACGTGCTGTACTGCAAGGGTGCCGACAATATGATGCTGCCTCGGGCGGTGCCAGGGCCGGACGACGCTAAGTTGGCCGCGCATCTCAAGGTGTTCGCGAGCGAGGGACTACGCACGCTCGTGCTCGGCCGGCGAGTGCTGAGCGAGGACGAGTACAACGCGTACAACCACGCGTACATTACGGCGTCGACGTCGCTGACCGACCGCGAGGACAAGCTCGACGCATGCGCCGAGATGATCGAGAAGGACATGACGCTGGTGGGCGTCACGGCCATCGAGGACAAGCTGCAGGAGGGCGTGCCGACCACGATCTTCGACCTGGCACAAGCAGGCATCAAGATCTGGGTCTTGACCGGAGACCGCGAGGAGACGGCCATCAACATTGGCCACGCATGCCGGCTGCTGGACGACAAGATGCAGCTGCTGTATGTCAATGCTGAGGACCGCGATACGCTCGAGAAGCAGATCGACGCGCTCCGCAATGCGCCGCAGATCCAGGAGCTGATCCAACAAAAGCGGACCGCGCAGGACCTGGCCATGATCTGCGACGGCAAGGCGCTTGTGCACGTCTTCCCGGCCAAGGACGCGATCGCCAAGCTAGGAAATGACGGCGTCCGCAGAGCTCAAGTCATGGCCAAGCAGCTGCTGGACGTCGCGAGCGTGTGCAAGGCTCTAGTGGCGTGCCGCGTGAGTCCGTCACAAAAGGCCGAGGTGGTCAACCTGGTGCGCAAAGGCGCTGGACTGCTGCCGACGAGCAAGCAGCCGATCACGCTCGCGATTGGTGACGGCGCCAACGACGTGAGCATGATCCAGACGGCGCACGTCGGGGTGGGGATCTGCGGCAAAGAGGGTGTGCAGGCCGTGAACGCGAGCGACTACGCGGTGGCGCAGTTCCGCTTCCTCAAGCGGCTCGTGCTCATCCACGGCCGATCCAACTACAAGCGCATCAGCAAGGTGATCAAGTACTCGTTCTACAAGAACATCGCGCTCGTCGTGAGCCTCTTTCTCTTCAACTTCTTCAACGGCCAGTCGGGTGCGCCGCTCTTCGAGAGCTTCGTCATGGCCGGCTGGAACTTCTTCCTGGCGCTACCCATCATTGTCATCGGCGTCTTCGACCGCGACCTGCCCGAGAAGGTCGTGCTCGAATACCCCAAGCTCTTCCTACCCACCCAGGCGGACTGTGACCTGAACCTGCCCGCGTTCGCGCTCACGATCGCCAACTCGGCAGCGCACGCGCTCGTGTGCTTTTGGGTATGTTACCTGTGCGCCAACCGGACCCATGGGCTCTTCCTTATGGGCACAGTCTTTTACACGGCGCTGCTGCTGACCATGAAGCTCAAGGTGCTGCTGCTCACGCTCGTCTGGAACAAGTACCACGTCATGGTGCTCGCGTTCAGCATCGCGCTCTTCGGCTTCTTCCTCATCGTGTACCCGCACATGACGTTCCTGAGCTTCGACATGCTCGGCGTGCCTAGCATGATGGCACTCGAGCGGCTCTACTGGAGCCTCGCGTTCGTGTGTCCCGTCGCGGCGCTGCTGACCGACTTTGTGCTCACCACGGCGCAGCAGCAGTTTTTCCCGACGGCCGAGGACATCCTGCGCGAGCGGTTCCCGGAGGCTGCCAACGCCGACGCGGCCGGCGAGCTGCACAGCTCCCGCAGCCTCCGGCTCACGGGACTCGTGCCGCTGCGACTCGCCAACCACGTGTTGCCTGACAAGGTCTTTGTCACGGACCAGTCGGCCGACGAACGCAGCGACCACGACCTCGAGCGCATGAGCAGCCGCATCGTGCAGCACGAGCCGGAGGCCATGGACTCCGACCCGTCGCCGCCACCACCGCAGTCGGTCGGTATCCCCGTGCGGCGCGCGAGCAGCGCTCGGAACATCCGGCGCAGCAGCGACACACGTACGTTGCGGACTGTTCATGTTGAAGTTGGCGGGGGTGATGGTTGGGGACTCATGTGTTGCATGATCCTATTGCGTTTGTGTCGAACAGTGAGCGGCTTCGCGTTCAACGCGCTCGAGGCCGCGCCGCCGTCCGCCGCTGGCGCGCCGAGTCAGCCCGAAGTCGTCACGGCCCGCGTGCTGAACTTCAACCAGGACCAGCGCCGCTTCAGCTCGCTCAGCGCCATCGCGCCGCGGCTCAGCGACAAGGGGTCATGTTGAACCCTCGACTGCTTTTATTGAAAATGAGCGAAGGGAGTAGTGGGTCTGGAATGCAGGAACTGGATGCTCCGCTTTCCCATCATCCACAGCTCGAGGTCACCTCGCGTCTCGAAGGTGCAGCGTCCGCAAATACACAAACAGTGGAGGTTGCTTCTCAGTCCCACCGCACGGCCTTGTTTCCTCACCGATTCGCTTCTGGTTGGTTCTGCACGTGGATGTCCCGATTCACTCCACGCATGCGGTCGCTATGGTCCGCTCTCGACAGTCATACTGCAGTGTCGACAATGGCGCGACTAGCTAGGCTGCTCTCGGGTGCTGTGGCACTGCGGATGGCGGCGGAGAGTGGAGCGCAGAAGTGCTGCTGACCTGACGCTCCGTCGGACGTGTCGACGCTCTGCTGCGCAACGGTTCCGGCATTGGCTCTTACCAGGGGGACGTGCTCTTCCTGATGGAGGTCCTGGCCGCCGAGCTCGCACCGACCATCTTTTGTCTCGGTGCCGCGGTTCTTCAACCGCGTGCACGACAAGACCTCGTAGGGCGTGGCAGCCGCCGGCGGGCTCAAGAAGCGCTGTTCGACCAGGCGTACGTGACCAACAAGGCCGCGCTGAGCGACGGCGCCGAGATGCATGCGCGTCGCGCTGCTGGCACTTGCTCGTTCAATTGCCTTCGCATCGCAAAGAAGCCGTGGAATTGTGTTTTTGTTTGGAACCTTACCAAGCTTGAACTCGTCTGCAGCCCTTAGAGCCAACTCGACATTCGTGCTTGCTGGGTGCGCCTGCTTCCTCTGAATGACCTTGGTCTTCTCAGCGACAGTCATCCGTCCTCCCCCCATGATGGGATTTTCTGTTGATGTGGTGGTGCCTGTCATGGTTGTTTGTCAAAGGACACGGCAACTCAGAATCAGAGAAAGCTCAATCAGATTCTCAGAAATCGATCAGATCAAGCAGATTCTGAGCTGATAATTAGAATCTCACTCGGTGGAAGCGCGTCACGGCTGAAGAACGACTTCGCATTCCTGTCACGAAAGGCGGCCTCACTCGATGTCATACGTGCATTCGATTCAATCAGTGGAGTTAGTCTACTCAGCGCGCTACAATGATACGCTCGAGCCGAGTGTAGACGCGTGTCGCTCAGCCATGCCTGACATTTAGTCATGTTTTCGTTGTGACAAGTTCGGTTAGTTCATGTCATACCAAATTGTTCTTGATTGACTCGGATGACAAACCCCGTCGAAAAAAGTACACCAAAACTCTCGACTTTTGACCAGCTGACGAAACGAAGCATTATGCCGGTGTTCACTTCTCGAGCGCCTTGAGCACACTCCGAAGCTTGTAAGCCAGCTCCGACGCGGTCGGGCGGCTCCATGGGTTCTGATCCAAGCATTGCATCCCCAGGGTCCTGAGCTCGGGCGGACAGTTGACCCCAAAGGTAGGATGCAGAGAACCCGCCACGATTTGCTGCAGCACGGCTGTCTCCTGGAGAGGCCTCCCGCTTGCCTCGTCGACTGCATCCTCGAATGGCAGCGCGTGCGAATCGAGCTCCGTCAACAGCATCCCGAAGCTGTACACGTCGGCGGCTTGTCCGTGGTCGCAGGTCGAAGCCAGCACTTCAGGCGCCGTCCAACGCCGAGCGCCAACTCCGCTCGCGTCCACCGCATCTGTGCTCGGCACTGCAGCATGATCGCCTGCCTCGCGAGCAGCACCGAAGCTCGACAGCATGGCGCGCATTTCCTCCGTGAGCAGCACATTGTGCGAGCGCAAGTCGCGGTGGAGCACTGGAGGAAGCAGCGAGTGCAGATACACCAACGCATCGGCGACGTCGATCGCCAGCTCCAGCTTCTCGTGATGCCAGGTGCGCGGAACCTGAGGGTTGGCCAGGTAGTCGCGGAGTGTTCCATTGTCAACGTATTCGTACAGCGCGTGGAGGTCCGACAATTGCAGCTGTGTCCACGAAACTCCGACGAGTTTGACGATGCTTGGGTGGTCAAACTTGGAGGTCAGCTTGATCTCTTTCACGAGATCTCTGATATGCTGCTTCGTAGCTTCTTCTGGACGCAGCCGCTTGGATACCAACAGGTAAGTGCGTTGGTACTTGACGAGCCAGAAGACGCTGTACGTGCCGGAGCCGATGATGCGGATATCCTGCAGATCGATCGGGTTGAGTTGGAGCGGCAGCAGCGCGGAGTCTGCCAGCAGCGTCGTTGTAGTGGACGAAGTACCGGTGACATCCGCGCTGTCAGTGAAGCCGTTGAACGCATGGCTCAAAGCGTTTGGCGTGTCCGTTGTCGATACGTCTTTCTTCGTCAAGCATTTCCAGAACAGCAATACGGCGATCACGATCAATACAACCACAGCGATTCCACCGATGACTCCGCCCACGATAGCGCCAGTGTGAGAACCCCCAGACTCGATTGAGACCGACGTGACGTTAGCTGCGTCCGTGATGCACACCGCGTAGCCGTTCAGCTCGGCGACGGTGCAGTCCCAAGTCAAGCTCTCCGAATCGTCGGGGTAAGAGAAATGCAAGTACGTGAGGCCTCGGAGGAACTCATACTGAGCTGTCGTGAAATTGAGGGTGAGCGGGTTGAACGAGATCGACCTGTGCGGAAAGTGTTGGAGTCATCCGAAAAGAAACTAATGGAGCCAGCAAAGGTGTATACGTACAATGACGACAAGTTCTTGCACTCGAAGACGGTCGCAGGGATCTTGGTGAGCTCGTTAGAGTTTAGGGATCTGTGATGGATATCACCAGTGTCATAGCCGGGTGATCATCGACCACACTCGTTCACCAACAGCGATACGTACAGCGATTCGAGGTTCGGGAAGGATGCCTCAAAGGTCGAAATCTGGTTCGATGAAAGAGTCCTGTGATTCAGATCAAGGCGATCACTTTAGTGAGGCAAAATGCACAGGAAGTGATGGTGATACACCGGTGGCTTACAAACTGGTGAGCGACTCGGAGCTGAACGATGCATCGACCGATGTGATGGCATTGTAGGTCAGATCCCTAATGCGCAAATTCACACAGCATTAGCTTCACCGCTGACATTCAAATAACATTCGTGATGTAGACAGCTGCAGGCGCCTTACAACTCCGTAAGCGTGGGCATCTCGTTGATGACACTGGGAATCTTGCTTAGATTGCAGTTCACTAATTCCCTTTAGTCAATACACAGCCGCGTTAGCATTCGTGAGTGTAATTTGTTCGCTTCGAACTCCAGCCACGTACAGCGTGTTCAGATTTGGGAACACCGCGTCGAACGTACTGATGGTGTTGAGCGACATGGACCTGTTCAAACAAGTGAGTGGTTCCTGATTTCTTGTGTAACCGCTGCAAAAAGTGCCGGACGTACAGCTCCGTGAGCGAGTCGAAGCCTGCAACCGTGTGGACGGAGGTGATGTAAGTGTACGAGAGCGTCCTGTCATTCGACACAATCGTTGATTAGGGGTCACATTGTGAGCAGCACAACCACGAGTTCGGGTGACGTACAGGGACGACAGCGCCGGCAGCGCCGCAAGCTCCACAGGGAACTCGTACAAGAGGACGTTGCTCAGCTCGAGCGTGGACAGGTTGGACGGAAGCAGATCCGGCAGGGCATCGAGCTGGTTGTTGAGATTCATATTGTACAACGACACCGATGTAACTTGCGTGTTGTTGGACAGGAAGGAGCCCTCGAGCGAGACGTTGACCACGTGGCCCCTCACGGTGTTGTACGTGCTTTTGCCGCCGGCGATGGTCCTGCATTATCGTCAGATCCCAGTCAGAATGAATTCCGGACGCGCCAGGCAGTTCCGATAGAGCGAACCTACACATCGGTCGTGTACGGGTTGAGCTGCAAGGTACCGATGGCGTTGATCAGGTCATCGTTGACGAAGAAGTAGTAGTCTGTGTAGTCAGTCACACCCGTGGTGACCGACTCCTCGTACGACTCGTTGTCGAGCGCTCGGTCGGCAATCTCTTCGTCGCTCTGGTACGAGCCGAACGGGATGTACATGGTGAAGGAGTATGTGAGGTAGTCAGCGCACGCGTACTGGCAGGCCCCGGCGTCGTCCGAGATGCAGCTCGTCGCGTTGCAGTTGGTGACGTTATCAAAGACCAGACACGGCTCGTACGTTCCGCAGAAGTCGCCGCACTGCGAGCTCTCGAGCTCGCCGAGCACGGCGCCACAAGTCGTCGAGCTCGAGGAGTCTTGGCCGCGGACTTGGCTGCCAAGCAGCGCAAGCAACGCCGCCCAGAGCAGCATGATTCAGGTTTGCAGGGGTCAGCGACTTGCTCCCGTTGGCCAGTGGAGTCGATGGCTGCGTCCGTGTTGCCAGTCGACCGCTTTCAGTGGAAATGGGAACTGGAGCGGCGGGGCTGAGAGGCAGGAACTGGACATTGGATACCGGGTACAATACAGTACTCGAGCACAAAGATCGGCAAGTGATGAGCACGGTGATGTTATTGTCCGTGGTTCGGACAGAGCAGCTGTCCAAGGCGGTCCGGCCAGGAAAGTATCAAAAATACGGCGCGTGGTCCACCTTCCCGTGGTTTTTGTCGCCTTTCAATATGTCGGCGGCAGTCATCGCACACAGACGGACGAAGGCGGTGCCACCGATTGTCAGTCAGTCCGAGGGATACGCAGCCGCCGCCGATTAGCTAGCTGGCCGAGCCGCTTTCCTATCGTCCACGACTCGAGGCCACCTAGTGTCTCGAAGGTGAAGTGTCCACCACAGCTTGAACCCAAATACACACAGTGGAAGTTGCTTCTCAGTCCCACCGCGTGGCCTTGCTTCCTCAACGATCCGCTTCTTCTTGGCCCCGCGCGTGGAGTCTCGACTCACTCCGAGCGTGCAGTCGCTCTGGCCCGCGCTCGACAGTCATACTGCAGTGTCGACAATGGCGCGACTAGCTAGGCTGCTCTCGAGTGCTGTGGCATTGCGGCTAGTGGTGGAGACTGGAGCGCAGACGTGCTCAGCGCCGCTCGAGACGGCCACGTCGCTCGGCTGCAGCGCCTTCTGCGACGACGATGAGCTGTGCATCGTGTACGACACGAGCGCCGCGACTGGCAACGCGACAACCGATCCGTGCAGCGTCGCCGCGCGCGACTGTCAGGTCGACGCCAACTCGACGTGCGAGTATCTGTGCCTGCCGAGGCCACCACTGACGAGCTTCGCGCTGCTGGTCGAGTTTGGCAGCTACCAGAGCGACGAGGAGAAAGCACTGCGCGTTTCCTACGACGACGAGCAGATCGACAGCGCTGTCGACCTCCTCCAAGACGATACGAGCGCCTACGCGAGCGTCAACAACGACGCGCTGCAGGCCATTGGTGCACTCAACTTCAGCTCCAAAATCACGCAATTGTACGTCCAAGTTTGTGACTCGAGGTTGACGCTTGCCGAGGGCTAACTTTGCTACTGGATCAGTCAAATCTCGGGAGGAGCGAGCTACTACGACTACGTGCAGGGCAAGGTGGCGCTCGTCGAGTTCGGCGACGAGCTGATCGCAAACCAGACGCAGATCGCGCACGTGCTGCTCTTGAGCCTTGATCTCTCTGCAGTGCTGGACCGCTTGCCGACTCTGCTGCCACCAGCGATTTCGGTCCTCTGGCTCGACAACACGCTCCAGTACGAGTTCCCCGCGCAGGTTCTCGCCGCGTTCCCGCAATTGGTGTCGATGCACGTTACTGTTGTCGATGCACTGACTGTGGATGTCCACTCGACTGACCCGAATGATTGTGCTCGTGGTCACAGCTCGCTCTCAGCCAATTATATTCCAGTCATCAACTCATCGGTTGACCTCCGCTCGGTCAATTACTTGTAAGGCCCGTAACTCACATTTGCGCGACCAACTAGACACTCTGCTAACTCCCAGAGTTGCTTGCACAGCTACGTCCAAGGCAACAACATGACTCGGTTCGACGCCTCTCTCCCAAACGCAAGCCATCTGTGAGTACTCAACTCATCGACCAGTGAACGCACCTTCATAGTGGATATCGATGCTGACATTCCCACTCGGTGGTGCCCTGAAATGCACGCAGGTACTTGAGTTACAACCACCTGACAGAAGTTCCGCTGGCCACTCAAATCCCAGCAGTCAGAACTTTGTACGTAGTGGTCATTCGCCATCGTTGACTGCGAGGTGGCCTAACTGCAGGTTGCTGTTGCTGATTGTCGCAGAACAATGAATCATAACTGGGTTCGTGAGCTGAACTCTTCTCATAGCTCCGATCAGCTAAAGTATTTGTACGTCGACTGATCTGGGGGCTGAAGGGCCATGCCATTGATGATGTGTTCGCTACCATCGATCCAGGGAGCTCGTGAACAACAGCATCTCGAAATTCACTGCCGAGTTTCCGAGCCTCGAGCAATTGTGCGAACTCTGAGCTGGTAGCTATTGCTGGTGCGTGTCTAGACGAACTCACTGTTGTCTTGCCCAAACAGATTGTTGGACAACAATTCGCTCACTGAACTCCCTGAGAGCGTCTTCAACTCCCCCAATCTGCGGATTCTGTAAGTCGAAGGCTCGCCACCTGCGCGCAATTGTCCGGTACTGACTTCAGTTGCGATCATGCACTTCCAGGACCTTGACGGGAAACACACTCACGCTCAATCTGACGGCGAGCCAGCTCGAGTTCCTGCAGAAGATAGAATTCTTCAATCTCACCCAAGCTGACGTCGTTGAACCCGCCGCTGGTTGCAATGTTCAATTACTCAACGACATCAAAGTCTGTCTCGCGAGCGACGCGGCGTCAAGCAGCGGCTCCGACGGATCGGACGAGTCGAGTGGTAGTAACACGGCTGCTACCATCGGCGGCGTCGCGGGTGGTGTCGTCTTCCTCGCTCTTGTTGCCGTGCTGGTGTGGTGTCACCGACGTCGCAGCAAACGCTGTGACACGATCACCACTGCGTCGGACGGTATGAGCGGTCCAACCAATTCGGGGGCATTCGTCACGCTGTGGAGCGACGCGCAGCTCGTCGCACTCCAGGTGCCCGTCGACAGCATCGAAGACATTAAAGTCCTTGGAAACGGCGCTTATGGCGTCGTGTGGCTCGTCAAATACCAGGGTTCGAGACTGTTGGCGTCCAAGCGATTGCGTCCGGAGCAAGTCACTCGACAGCACACGCAGGCGTTTGTGAATGAGATCAAGCTGATGGCCAGGTTCGACCACCCGAACATGGTCGCGCTCGTCGGTGTCGCCTGGACGCACGAAGCGGATTTCCAGGCCTTGTCCGAGTTTGTCGACAATGGCGATCTTCGTGACTATCTCTTGAAGCCAACCACGCCTCGTGAATGGAGCTCCGAGAAGCTTCAAATCGTTATCGGGGTCATTGAAGCGCTCGCGTATGTCCACTCGTTCCTGCCGCCTGTGATCCATCGCGACTTGAAATCGCGCAATGTGCTGCTGACCAGTGCTCTCGAGGCCAAACTGACGGATTTTGGCGTCTCGCGCTACCAGTCGGAGAATAACACCATGACGGTTGGTGTGGGCACGGGTCGGTGGCAGGCTCCGGAGGTGTTGCGCGGCAGCACGGACTATGGCCAGCGTGCTGACATCTACAGCTTTGGCGTGCTGCTGGCGGAGCTGGACTCGCACGAGCTTCCGTATGAGCACACGGTGGGAGAGAGCGGCGAGAAGCTGGCCGAGGTGGCAATTCTGCACCAGGTCGCGATGGGGGAGCTCCGACCAACGTTCAGTTCTGAATGCCCGCAAAAGCTGAAGTCGCTGGCCAAGCTGTGTCTGGCTTATAACCCCAAAGATCGGCCGCTGGCGACCGCTGTCGCCTACAAGCTCCGCGATCTGCTCAAGAGTATGCCGAGTCGGAGGTAGCAGTCCAACCCAACACCTCCCGCAAGAACGTGCAGATATCAGGCTAGAAACTGCCAGGTATCAATCGGTGACGCCTTCATCGACGAGCCCTGTCAGCCTACCCCAAGCTCTCTCAAGACTCGTCCCGTGTGCTGAACGCTCACAACCTGCGCTTGTACACTGCGTTTGTACTAAAGGCACTGCAACTGTCGTACTGATCTGTGCGCCTCCAATATATGGCTCGCCGAGTTTGATCGCTCTGCTCCATGTCGTTGTCATTGAGTATCTTGCACATCGAGCACTGCGACTCCGTCTTGCGGTATACTGGAGTCGAGTAGCCGTTTCGGGCACTGTGTACAAGAGGAGGTACACCCTCAATCTCGAGCTAAGCAGGGCGTGGCCTCAGGAGAGCGAGGTCCGAGCTGCTGCCTCTGTCTCACGCGGAGCTCATGCGGCCGTAGACGACAGCAGCGACGATAGCAGCAGCGACGACAACAGCGACACTGAGGACCAATGAGGTGATGACGAGGAGGTCGAGCGTGGCGCGAGCGTAAATCTGCATCTACATGGCGACAAACGGAAACAACTGTCGTCCGAGGCGACAAATGAGTCGGAGAGGCACATCAGCAGCTCATGACGAGCAGCGGAAACCTTTGGGCTGGTCGTAAACCTGTCGACGAGGCGGTCGGCCAGGACGCTCCGATCCCGCGGCAGCGCCAGGGCCAGCAACGCCGACACGATGTCGGACCCGAGCTCCTTGTCGGATCGATCCGGCCGGTTGAGGCTCACTCGGCGGTCCAAGCGAGACGTCTCCAGCACGCAAGAGTATCATCCAGCGGTATCTAACAGCTCATCCAAGGACGAGACGGACGAGCTGTCGGATCACCCAGGCATCCTGTCGTACATGGCATTCATACATGACATTCCCTCTGGTGGCACTCATCCTGTGCGCTGTCGCTGCTGCGGTGGTTGTGGCGCTGCAGAGGCGTTGCCTCCGCTAGTACCATCGCTGGCCTTACTTCAACCGCGGGGGATGTGATATTCGGCCTCAGCCCCGCGACATCGCCGGCTTTCGGTGAACTCGGCTCGGTTGTCGCAATGCCTCATTATCTTCGTGATGTGTTCTGCGGGTCCAATGATCACTGAGAGTGGTGTCTGGACGTCTGGATCAATTGTCCCGTCCCGCAACAGTTCCCACCGGTCGCACAAGTCACACGTTGGCGAATGCCGACGCGCCGGCGATTACTTCATCATCATGCCGAGCCAGGTCGAATGACCGAGCGGAGGAGAGCTGAAGTGGGTGTCATGTTTCCCGTCGAGCGAGAATGCGATTGTGGCTCGTGATGCCATCTGCGTGTGTAATATGCGCGTTCACATCTACATTGAAGCGCATAGCCCGCTCATACTAGTCGCCGTGCTGCCACCGATGCCACCAGCGCGGACGACCGCAACATCTCTTTCGGTTGAAAAAGTGGGTGGCTTTGGCATGTTGACATGTCGTCTGGATGCCGTGGTGATTGTGTGTTAACAGTGAAATACTGGTGGGCTAAACAGCGTCCTGATCTCAACCAGGCACGCTGTTCGCGTCTGGGTAAGGCCGTAGAAATCTGGCGTCGCCTAATCTATTTGCTGATCACAAACCAAATTGACGTCGAGCCCAAAATGGAAAGTATGCGTCTCGTGTGGAATAAAATCTCAACCGTCGCGTATGCACGCAAGCCATTTCGGCTTTGGCACCAATACAGGAGAAGAAGAGGTCCTGGAGCTTCGCTGTCCTTGAACCACGGACAGCTGCTCAGGACTCGATGGACTCCGAGATGAATGCAATTGGCGAGGTTGTCGCCCGTCAAGCAACGACCTCACAGCATGAACCCGAATACTCGAGCGTTATTTGCAAGCTATCTCGACTTTGTAAACTCCCGTCCCTCGTCAACGAAATCAAGCGCACCTGCGTTATGATGAAGCAGGTGCAGCACGAAGGAATGCACGTGGCAAATCTAAACCTATTGCGATGTCTTAGCAAGGGAGACCAGCTGCCTCGCATCAGCATGAAGTACTACTATCAATGCTGCACGTCAGTGGTCAAGCAGATAGAAGAACGGGATAGCTCTTCTCTCATGCCCAAGTTCCCACATCTGCACGAGACCCTCCTGTCGTACTGGACAGTACGACGACATGAACAGAATGAAGGGAATTACGAGCCTGTCGACGTTGTTAACGCCAGTGCTATGATCGCTGAAATGGCAAAACTGATGTCGATTAAAGCCTTGACCATGATTGCGACACAGTTTCGCCAACGTCTCCGCCAGTATATACAATTCCGATACGCCAGAAACGGACAGACCAAGCTGAGCCGCAAGGAAACAAACAAACTCGTTCAAAGCTGCTATCAGGTCAAGACTAGAACTGTGATCGATTCTGACGGTAATGAGACGGTCAAGAAGATTTGGAACGTGTGGGTCGACACTACCGACCCCATCGAGCTCGAGTTGCGAGCGTGGCTTGGGATGGTTCCTTGGGAATGGACTATCCGTCGGTACAGCACTCATTTTATCTACAAGCTCTTTGACATGTTGGCTTGGCTGGAATGTTTTGTTAGCATTCATCCACGAGTGCAAGGGGCCAAGTTGTACTCTTTGTTGCCCCTCCCCAACTCTTACTCAGCCGACTATGTGAAGATCACCGGGAGTACGCTGTATGGAATATTCTCGCGCATCATGGTTGACCCTGAGGTGAAAGAATTTTTGAGATCGGAACTGAACATCGTGCCCACCGACGAGCTGCCAAAAGGCACTAATCATACTTTCTCTGCCTTCACCCGCAAAACGTTCACAAAACGACGCAGTGAAATTCTCCGGAAGGTGTTTCACGTGACCAAGTTTGAGACCATGTCTCGCTCGTTCGCCAACCAAGTGAGCACCAACGGATACGGCGCAAGCATCCTACTGACGCGACAGGCGGCCGCCAGTACAGAGATGACGGGGGACAATGCAAGCCAAACACATGGTAAGCTGGAGGACAACGACAGGTTTGGCAAGGAGTTGCTCAAGCTTGGACCGGGATACTCCCCGGACGTCCTCGTGGGCATTGACCCAGGGAAGAAGACACTTTGTACCGCTATCTCAGTCGGGTGTCTCCTTCCTCTTCCCAAGATCCGTAAGGGGCGGCAACTTCACATGCGACGTAATCGCCGCAAACGACGGAAGCGGCGTAGACAACAAAAGCGCCGAATGCCTATGGCGACTCGAGGAAAACACGCCCACGGGACCCAGGATAGCGACAATGAGCAACACCCTATGGGGAAACCGCGCAAGACCCAGATTCTTGACGAACCGACCGATCAGACTATCATCCAGATTTCAACCCAAGAATACAGGCATATGGCCAGGATGACCGCTATTCAAAGCTGGCACGAGAATCTCAAAGCACGGGAATCTACGTATGCTGATATCTTGGAAGAGATGCCATCGTTCAAGACCTCAGGATACATTGTATATTTCATGCATCTAGAGTTCCTCCTGAAGAACTTACGATTTCTATTGCGATTCAGCACGGAACAACCTTTCCTGAAATGGCGCTTTACTCGAGATCGCCTCAAGTCGAAGGCACTCGATGCGCTGGCTAAGCGTATTGTGCCCGTCCCGAGTACGCAGGTCTGTGTCGCTTACGGTGATTGGAGCCGGCAGGCTGGCATCAAGGGGCATCCTCCTGCTCCGGTCAAGGGGTTTGCCAAGGCGCTGATGAAGCGAGCGACAGTTCTGCCGATGGACGAATTTCGAACAAGCCAGTTGTGCTCCTGTTGTCATCATCGACTTGAAAAGGCGCGGTTGTTCACCAAGATTCGGCGGCACAAAGGCGAGGATGAGGTGCGAAAGATGAGGCCATTGACCAAGAGCGAATATCTGAAGGAATGCAAAGAGAACGCTGAGATGGCGAGGTGGCAGAAGCCGAGGCTCTTGAAGTACAAATGCGAACTCAAGAGCAATTGGAGCGTCTTGCGTTGTACCAACAGTCAATGCAAGATCAACTTCTGGAACCGAGATGTCAACGCGGCATGGAATATCCTTGAGCTGCTCGAGAGTGGTTTGAGGGGCAAGCATGGACCAAGAAGGCCAGAGCCATTTCGGCGCGGCGGATAGCAACGATGACGTCAAGGAGAGAACAACGTCGTTGGAAAGACTCGCCGCAGGTGCGGTGCGGGAAACTCGTAGCCAACGTCATGGTGCTGAGGGGCAAACCCCGAGGACGCAGTAGTCCGTATATTAAATGGCACTGGGAAGCGTAGCAACCGGTGCCCTCTTTAATACACAGTGCGCGACCTGATTACAGGCCTGATTTTTTCAGATTTTTACTGATTTTTTCTGCTGAGCCGATCGTCATTCTGCGTGCTGAGTCCACCACATTGCACAGATATCATCAGCCACCGACGCTTCGACCACCAGCCCGTCTCCTGCGCGCGCGGCCGAGATGCCGTCGCCGTCGGGCATGCCCGAGTGGATGTCGAGCCCCAGCAACCGCGACAGCACGAGCTCGTGGCTCTCGGGTCGGCCGCCGCCGGCGCACCCGAGCCATCTGGTGCCGCTCGACGACGATCACCATCGCTACAGCGGCGGCTCCAGCGCGGACGAGAGCGCCGCGGACGAGGACGAGCTGGAGCGCCAAGCGCTGAGCGAGCGCGAGCCGCTGCTGTCCGACCAGGGGGTGTCGTCGAGCGTGCTGTCGCCCAGCACGGGTGGTCAGGCGGCGCTGCTGCGGCGCAACTTCCGCGGACTCAAGGCCAAGCGCGCGTGGACGGACGTCTTCTTCCTCGGGTGCCTTGCGACCTACTGGATCGGCATGCTCGCGCTCGCCATCACGGCGTTTTCGAAAGAGAGCAACGTCCACTTTGCCAAGTACATCAAGGACGGCGTGGACTTCAAGGGCCATTCGTGCGGCGCCGGCCGCTTCGTCTACTTCCCCGACTTCCACGCCAACCCGGACTTTGGCATCTGCGTGGACGCGTGTCCCGCCGACAGCGGAGAGACGCTGACGGTGCAGCTGCCGCTCATCTCGAGCAGGCGCGACGCTAACGGTTCGCACGAGCTCCAGCCCGTCGAGTTCACGTCGTACGCGACCCATCCGTGGACCTACGTGTGCGCTCCCGCCGGCGGTAGGTTCGCTCGACTCGCATTATAGCTGTGGAGGTGATAGTGAGCTAACGCTAGTGCTTTTTTGACGATCGACCCCAGTCCAATCAGAGGGCGTCATGATCGCGCAGCTGCAGGACACGATCGGTCGCTTCGTCGGCGCGTTGAGCGAGGTAATGTCCCTCGTTCCAGGCTTGACTCTCGAATGTTGAACTAACCGAGCCGTTGCCTGTGCCATGCAGTGCTGGCTTGTGCTGGTCGTGTCGTGTGGCATCGCGCTCGGGACGGCGACGCTGTACCTGCTGAGCCTGCGCTACCTGGGGTGCGTCACGGTGCTGCTGTCGACCGTTGGGATCCAGACCATACTCACGTACGCGGCGTACCGGCTGCTGGCGTCGTCGTCCGACCCGCTGACGTACGCGAACGATCCGGCGATGCGCGGCTCGATTCAGTTCGGCGCGATTGTCCTGAGCTGCGGCGCCATCCTCTTCGCGCTCTTCGCAGTCGTGTCCATGTCGAGGCTGCTGCTTGCTGGCGCATTCATTACCCACGCATCGCGCGCGCTGTCCCAGCTCAAGCAGCTCATCTTCATCCCGTTCATCTCGTACGCCGCGCTCATCCTGCTCTTCTGTTGGGGCGTCGTGGTCACCATTTGCCTGTTCGGCGCGGGCGAAACGTCGACGCGGATCGCGACCATCTCAGCGTCGTCGCCTTCCACGTTTGAGGTCGAGACCGAGTCCTTCCGGGTCGACACGAGGCTGCGGTGGCTCTTCCTGTACCACTTGTGGGGGATGTACTGGACGTCGACCTTCCTCTTGGAGATCGGCGAGATGATCACGGCGACGGCAGTCTCGCTCTGGTACTTTTCGCCAGAGAACCGCGTCACGGGTCTCAAGGACATTCGCCAGGAGAAACCGGTCGTGTACGCAGTTCATTCGACGCTGCAGTACCACCTCGGCACGCTCGCGCTGAGCTCGGGCGTCGTCGGGCCAGTCGAGTACATCCGCTCGTTCTTCCTGTACCTCGACACCAAGAACGAATTCGACGCCAACGCCCTGACCGAGTTCCTCGTCAAGTGCTGCTGCGTACGTCATTGTTGCTGCGATATTGCTTATGCGTCCGTGGGCTGACTTGTGTGTGTGTGCTATCCATGTGCGGGTGGCTAGTGCTGCATTTGGTGTTTCAAGCGCTGCCTCAAGTTCATTTGCAAGGAGGCCATCTACATCACGGCCATTCAAGGCACCAGTTTCGTTCCATCCGGAAAGGTATCGTGCGGTTCGATGCATGTTCCTGTGGTCATCAACTCTGATTGGTGTGCGTTGGATACTGTAGCTGGCCTACACGCTGATTTCGTCCAACTTGCTGCGGGTTGGCGCGCTGAGCCGCATTGGACACGCGTCGGTGCTGTTGGGCAAGCTGATCGTGTGCACGACGACGTGCTTTGTGGCGTGGTTCCTGCTCATCGACGTACGTTGTGTTCCTACTATGATCACGCGGACCGATGGAGGCGCTGACCGTGACTGACCCACTATCCCAGATCTCCTCGCCGCTGCTGCCCCTCGTCGCCATCCTGCTCTTCTCATACGGCGTCGCGAGCGCGTTCATGACGGTGCGGACGGATCGTTAGGAGCTTCACATCTCGTGCGGATTTGATCTGACTGTTTGGCTGGCGGCAGATCTACGAGACGACGGTCAACATGCTCCTGATGTGCTTCACACTCGACGAGAACATGCACGGCGGCCGCGGGAACGCCGCGTTCGCGTCGGCGCCGCTCATCCGCTCCGTGAACGACCACCTGCGGCCGAAGTGGCAGACGGACCTCTGACCTGCCATAGTTTTGGACCGTCGAGCGCACGCCTCCCTCGCGCTCCCGTAACAAGCAGTACATATCTATTCAGCCTCCAGGCGGTTGGATCCTGTGCCTTGCGTCTCCAGGTCGACAGGATGCGTTGTTGAAGCTGCAGCGCCAACTTGAAGTGCGAGCAGTACCGTAGGTGTCAGTGACTCCAGACCACAGGATCTCGAACATGGCTTCACTGGTCACGTCAAACGGGCTGTCACGCCATCGCCAGTCGAGAGAACCCGCGGCTCGCGAGCGCGAGGAGCCCCACGTCACGCGAGCTGCCGGCCTCATCTGCCTCGAGTGACAGCAGCCCCGAGCCGATCCGCTCGGCGGTCAAGGCACACATCCCCCGCCGCCAACCACAACCCGGATTCACACTTGAGAGCGGCGCAGGAGGGACGGCCTGGGGTGTCTGGGACACTCGGCGTTGCAGCAGCGCGGCATGTGATGCGTCTTCTGTCGCTCGCCCTCTCTATCCATCTCATGTGGCGTCGGGGTCCAAATGCAATGGTGCACACTGTGCGGACCGAACGCCAGCGCCGTGCGTGTCCTTCGCGCTGCCGCCGGGTCGTCGTCGAACCTTTCCACCACCACGGGAGCTGAGACCGTCGAGCGTGGCTTGTCTTGACCGCTCGTCCCACTGCTGTCGCGAAGGCATAGCGAACCCAAGAGCACCTCGGTCCGATCGCGAGCGCCATGTGTTGGGCAAGCGTTGGCCGGCCAGTCACGAGACAGTGGACGATGGCCCTGCTCTGACAGGCCGTCAAGGAAAGTCTCGCGTTGCGGAAGTGGTCGGAGTCGCTTGACCGCCACAATCGGAACCAAATAAATCAGGGGAATCCACGCTATTACAGTACGTGACCAAGTCCGGCTCACATGAATCCACTAAGATAGCCTCTGCGACCTCTATTCAATTTCATGTCACAGATGCGGTCAGTGTGGGGGAAGACAACGGCAAAACACGACGTATACAAAGCGCCATACGAAAAGCGCTAGCCGAACAGCGGCGGTTTGACTGGCTTGGCGGGTATATATAGGCCGTCAAGATCGATATGCGGGCCGGTCCAAAGCTGTCAAGGCGGTCGGTCGTCCGCCGGCCCTTTGCTTGCCTCCCCCCCCGTCACCGCCGCGATCCGATCCGGCCGGGCCATTCCCCCTCTTGCCGCGCGGTGATCGAGTATATCTCCATCCGCACCGATATCGCCAGCGCAGGAGCGCGGCGGATTTTCGGTTTGTGGGTGCGCGTGTTCTTTCGCGGCGGCTATAACAGTACGTACAGTACGGCCCAGTACCCCTCGCTCAACGAGGCGACGTGACCGTCGTCGTCGCCATGTCGGACGAGGCGCCGCCGACGCCGCGGGCCGCCACTCCCGAAGCCGCCGACGCGCCAGCGGCCTCGCCGCCACCGCCGATGGACATCCAGTCGCCCGCCGCCGACGCCCAGCCGCCGCTGACGCGCTCGCGGTCGGCGCCGGCGCTCTCGGCGCTGCAGGACGAGCCCCCGAGCGTCCCAATCTCCCCCATCCACGTCGAGGTCGCGGCCAGAGAAGCCGAGCCACAGCCGCAGCAGAAGCAGCGACCGCGGTCGCCGCCGCCGCTCAAGCTCGAGCGGACGGCATCGTTCACACCGGGGTCGCCCGAGGCGTTGGCGCGGTACGCGTCGCTGCGCAGCGCGGTGCGGCGCGACCCGAACCTGAAGCTCTTCCTGCCGGCCGAGGCGCTGGCGCTCAAGGCCATCCTGTCGCCGCCGGTGGGGAGGGCGTTCGAGCCGTTCGAGGGCTCGTCGGGGATGCGCAAGAGCAGCTCGTCCACCGCCGTGGCCCCCAGCAACAGCAGCAACAATAGCAACCTGATTGACAAGCTGCTGTTCCGGTCGCCGCCGACGCCGACGCCTGCCAAGACGTCGGCCGGGTCGCTGGTCGAGGAGGACCTGGACCGCGTCAACTCGAGCGTGGTGGTGATGAACACAGCGCTGCCGCCGCCGCCGTTCGCCAACATGTTTGC
Organism: Phytopythium vexans; assembly: GCA_003413675.1. Lineage (NCBI taxonomy): Eukaryota > Oomycota > Peronosporomycetes > Pythiales > Pythiaceae > Phytopythium > Phytopythium vexans. The sequence continues at coordinate 499,969 of QLOC01000012.1, read as the reverse complement.
CTGCGACTCGTGCCGCGAGGACATTGGCTCGCTGCTGGGCAAGGGCCGCCACCACTGCCGCAACTGCGGCGGCTCGTTCTGCGGCGACTGCTCCGCCAAGACCATCGTCGTTCCCTACCAGGCCTACCTCGACCGCGGCGAGCTGCGCGTGTGCGACGCGTGCTTCCACCGCATCCAGAACTTCCAGGCGCAGGTGCAGAGCGCGAGCGTGACGTGGGGAGGGCTGCCGCCGCCGGCGACCGCCGATTTGCAGCGCGCGTTCGAGCTGGCCGAGGACGAGCAGCCCGTCACGATCTTCAACTGCGCGCTCTTCATGGACATCACGCCGTACTACGGCCACCTCGTGCTCACGCGCACGCACTTTTGCTTCCGAGGGTACAGCCAGCACCGGCTCAAGGTGCCGTTCGAGCGGATCGTGTCGCTCGTCAAGCCGCAGTTCTACTACATCAATGGGCTGCAGGTCAAGACGGACCGCAAGGAGAAGTTCTTCCTCGCCGAGTTCAACGGCCTGCGCGACATGTGCTTCCTGCGCATGGACCAGCTCATCCGCGCGTGGCAGGAGGGCAACAGCCGCAAGCAGGACGAGGCGCCGCTGAGCGCGCAGGACCTGCTGCAGCAGGCCATGGTGCGCCGCAAGTCGTACCGGCTGCTCGCGGAGCGCGTGGCGGCAGCACCGCCGCCGGCCTCGACCTCGAGCGCCTTCTTGCTGCGGGAGGTGCCCGAGACGCAGCCGTCGCTCGAGACAGCGGACGTGGTCAATTTTGCCTCGCAGCAGTCGAGTGTCGGGTTCTTCGACATTGACGACGACGAGAACTCGAGCGAGCCGCTAAGCGAGACGGAGCGCGGGTCCGAGGACGGCAAGTCGACGACCAGCGACGAGGAGACGTTTGTGCCGCTCCCGCCGGACGCGGCACTGCAAAACACGACCATCCTGCTCGACTGCGACCTGCGCGCGGACGTCAAGGCCGTGTTCGACCTGCTCTGGAACGACGAGATCGGCCGGCAGTTCACGGTCGCGAACCTCGAGAAGGCGCGCGACATTGACATCGCCGTGGACAAGTGGCAGCCGATCGACGCGGCGAACCGCGCGGCGCTCGCCAAGGGGTTCACGGTGTGCCAGGAGCAGGACTATGCCATGTTCCGCCACGTGCGGTCGCAGCATCCGCCGAAGACGTCCTTCCCGGGTCTCCCCGCCTACGCCGACTGCGTGCACACGCAGCGGTTCCGACTGGACAAGTCGTCGCAGGGCGGGGACAAGTGGGACCGCTTCGTCGTGTCGGACCTGATGCGCATGAGCAAGATCCCGTTCTCGGACTACTTTGAGATCGAGACCCGGTGGGTGTTCTCGCGAGACGGCAAGAACTATTGCCACGTGCAGGCGGGTCTGGTCGTCAACTTCCTCAAGGCCACGTGGTTCAAGTCGCAGATCAACTCGTCCACCAAGTCGGAGTCGAAGGAGGCGCTGGAGAACTGGGCCAAGCAGGCGCTCGAGCACCTCGGTGTCCACGCCGAAGCCGTCGCGGCGGCTGCCTCGCCGTCTCGCGGTTCGTCATCCAGGATCAAGTCGCGGAAGGCATCAAGGGATCAGAAGGAGGCCGAGGTTTCTCCTCCGCCGTGCCCGAGTCCGGCGCCGATCTCTCGCGCGTGGACTGCCGCGCAACAGCCGAGCACCGCGACGGTGGCCACGGTGAACAGCGGGGAGGCGGCGGCGTTCGAGTTCGGCGGTCTGGCGGCGTACCTGCCGTGGGTCGTGCTCGTGCTGCTGCTGTACTGCCTCATGGTGATTCGCAGCCAGCAGCACCAGATCCAGCAGCTCGCGACCACGACGACCATGCTGCTCGAGAGGCTGCAGACGACGAGCAGCTCGTCGCTGCGGTCGTCGAACCTGGAGGACGTGTGTCAGCAGCGGATCATGGACGGCGCCATGGAGGCGCTCGAGCAGTTCTTCCATGCCGCTGGGCAGTGAGGACGACAACGAGGACGAGAGGGGGAGACAGATTGAGAAGTATTCCGTTGGAGCCACGAGACTAATATTGCGCGCCACGACGAGGGCCGGCCGTCGCCCGGATGTAGATAATAGACTGGACAATGACCTTGCCAACTGGTCTCCGCGATGGAAGTGGTGTGATGGTGATTCCTCTACGCAGCCACGATGCCTGCCTTGGTCTCTGTGAGATCGATGGTGGGTGGTGGGTGGTTCTCTGCGGCTCCCGCAGGCGCAGTCGACTCGGCAGTGACAGTCTGCTTTCCGGCGAGCGCTCGCTTCCGAGCCTCGTCCCTCTTCTGCTTCTTCTTCTTCTGCTTCTTCTCCAAGTTGTCAAAGTCCTTGTCTCGCACGCGCTTGACCTTCATGGACATGACCTCGGCGAAGACGGTGGGATTCTCGTGCTTGAGCTTCGCAGCCTCCTTGTTCAGCTCCTTCTGCTCGTTGGTGAGCTGCTCCTCGTACGCAGAGCGAGTCGAGCCGCGCAGATCATTGTCCTGCCGCTTGCGCTGCAGCGCGCGCACCGCGAACATGTGACGCGCCACGCGGTTGCGGAACACGGCGTGGGTCTCATGGTCCTTTGTTTTGCGCTGCTTGTCCTTGTTAGCCTGAACCTGTACGCGCTTGGCGGATCGCCGCTCCTGGAGCTGGTCCTTGTGCTTGGCCATCCAGTTCTTGAACGTCTTGTCCCCCGTCTTGCCGCCCGGCTCCTGACCGAGACACCCGCGGCACCGCCGCAGCGCCTGCTTGCTTCGCTGCGGGCTCGAGAAGAAGTGCTCGGGCAGCTCGCGATCGCAGCAGCTGCATGCGAGCTTGTTGTTCTCCGCGGCCTGCCGTGGACCCAGCGCCATGAGCGGGAACGCACACACCGCACAGCGCTCCTTGGTCTTCTTGGTCTTCGCCACCGGCTTCACGTCTCCGCTAATTGTCTGCCGCTCAAGCAACCCCATCGTACGGTCCACCAGCTTGTCAAACATGGTTGCCACCCCTCGACAGCCGCGGCATTCAGGCTCACTGCCCGCCAGCTGCGCCTTGGTGAAGCAGTAGTCCGGCAGTCTGAGCGCGCAGCAACGGCAATTGAACGCCTCCATGCCGCTGAGCGCCGGAAGCGCGGCCGCCACCTCGGTCAGCAGCGGCTTGTTGCACTTGGAGCAGTGCGTAGCCGGTGGCACCGCTTCGGCCGCAATTGAAACGAGGTCCAGCACATTGTGGCGCTCGGGTTTCGCCGATTCGCTGTCCGCGGCGGCGACGGCAGCCTCCGACTCGTCCTCGCTCAGCTCGTCCACCGAGAGCGTCGGCGGTTCATCGAACGGCTCGCTCTCGGTCGAGCTGCCGCTGTCGTACGGCTCGCCTGTGTCTGCCATCAATCGAATGGAGATCTGGACGATTTTGAATTCCTCGGTTGCTATTGGTTGGTGGTCTGGATACCGACGATTCTAACATTCCATGATAATGTTGAAATCTGTCTGGCAGTCGGAAGCTGGCTCAAGCTGACTCGAACTGCGCTGTGGCGATCCGCTCTGATGTTCTTCGAAGAACGAGCGTTCGGGAATGGCTTCAATGGTGCTGACAGGCCTGCAGTGGTCGTCTCGCTCGTGGTGGAGAAGAAGGAATCGGTGGTGGGTGCTGCCAGCGTCCGCTATCGTTCTGAGAAATGCGATATCGTCGACTCCGTCGCAGGCGGATGGAGATCGTCGATCAGCGTGTTTGTTTAACACTTGCGCAGTTCAGATCAAAATGGAAAGTGACTATTTGCCCTGACATACACTACCCTGTCAAGTTCTCGAACGTTCGCCTTCCAGAATCTTCGTTGCACGTGACTATCACTCTACTAGTTGAAGTTGCCCTTTACAGGGCAACACCCAAATAGAGGCCGGGTTGTCACAGCTGCATCCTCTACAGTTTGCTCTCGCGAGTCGCCGCACTGCCCGTAGCTCTCGACTCCACGAGGCTGCTCTATCAGTATTCAGTTCTAGACGGCGCTCCACTCGTTGTTTCGCCTCGACCTCTTGTCGGCACAATCAAGTCCGACCGACTCAGGGTTCCTCTCTCTTGACGAACACTTTCACCTGTGGCGACTCGGACACGCCGCCGACCTCAGTTCTTCGGACGCATTTCACAAACCCATCGTCGCTCTCTCGATCGCGCTTGGGCGTCCTGGGCATGACCTGCCGGAACACCCGCGGGTTCTGCTTCTCGAGCTGCTTCCCCATTCGCTCCAGCGCCTTCTGATCCTTAGCGACATCGCTCGTCAATGCCGAGCCGCCGGCTGACCGCTTGCGTTCCAGCTCTGCCACGTCCGCCTGGTGCCGCCTCACCCGACTCCGCAGCAGCTTCACCTTGGCGACGCGCGTCTCGCCTTTGCGCGGCTCGGTCCGTGGTCTATCCGTCTCCCCCTCCGCGAGCCACCGCTCTCGCAGCTGCACGCGAAACTTGGTGCGCCATGCGCGGTAATGCGTGTCGCCGCGCTTGCCGCTCGGCTCGTGTCCCAAACACCCGCCACACCGACGCAGCTCCTGCTTGCCGCGCTGATTGAAGGAGAAGAAGCGCTCCGGCAGCTCGCGCTCGCAGCAACTGCACTCAAGCTTGTCGACCTCCATCGCCTGGGTCGGACCGAGCCGCATCAGCGGGAACGCGCACAGATCGCAGCGTCGCTTGGCCTTCTTCTCCTCGATCAGCTTCCGCGCGCGGTCGACGAGCTTGTCGAACACGGTCTCGACGCCGCGGCATCCGCGACAGTCCGGTTCTGCAGTCTCAAGCTGAGCCTTGGTGAAGCAGTAGACTGGTAGCCTCAGGCCGCAGCAGTGACAGTCAAACGCCTCCATGTTTTCCAGCTCCGGCAGCATCGCCTCCACCTCGGAAAGCAGCCGTTTGTCGCACTTGGCGCAGCGCGTGGCAGGCTCCAATGCTGCAACATTGGTAGAGTCCGCGAGATCGTCGACAGGGAAGAGATCCATTACATTATGGCTCTCGGACTTGATCGGACAGATGTCAGCTGCATCACTCAGGACTGTCGCTTCAGCCTTTACGTCCTCCAGAGCGAATGCGGGCGTCGGCAGATCGTCGAGCGGCTCGCTGTCCGTCGAGCTGCTGTCATTGCATTCGAGCGACATTGCTGCTATGTTGAGCCAGTCAAACACACAAGAAAGCAGCCACATGTCGAATCATTGATCATTGTATGTTTCATTATTCGACATTTAGTTCAGATGCAAATGTAGCCACATGTCGAATCATTCGATCAGCATATGATGCATTATTCGACATGCGATGCATGTCCCCTCAGATTCTGATTACTGGGTATATTACACATATAATCCATCCATACCTATCACATAAGTATCATCATTTGAGAATTAAAGTGTATTGGTTTTACTATGTTCATGGAAACTCGCACCATTTTGACTGGCTGGCCAGAAATCTCTTGCACAACCATGGCAGCAACGGCGGCGACGCTGGACGCCGAGGTGCAGCGGCTGCTGGCCGCGCATGAGCACCTGGAAGCGGTGGACGCCGGCGAGGGCCGCGTGCGCGTGCGGTGCGCATTGACGCAGCACGAGATGATGCCGCGCGCGGACGCCATCGAGGCGTACCTTGGGTCGAAGAAGTTCATGAAGGCTCGCGACTGGTACTGCCACGACTACTCGCAGTACGAGCCGTACATCGTGGCGCACCGGCGCAAGCCGAAGAGTCTCTTCTGCAACGTGACGGGCACGGTGCTGAATCGTATTCCTGCCGAGGTGGAGCGCCACGTGAACGGCAAGAAGTTCCAGCGTCTGAAGGCTCAGGTGACGATCAAGAAGGTCGAGGACGAGGAGCTGGAGGGTGGCGGGTTTGACGCGAACGCGTTCGAGTTCGAGAACAGCCAGGTTTTGTGGTCTGACGACGAGGGCGAGGAAGGCGGCGAGGGTAAGCCCAGCAAGGATGTGGATGTGGAGGAAGAGGGCAAAGAGGAGGAGGAGGAGGAAGAGCAGGACGACGACATGTCGGATCTGTACCCGGAGGACGATGGCTCCGAAGACGAGCACGTGCACGCGGCTGTGCAGGCGGCTCTGGCGGGCGAGAACGACGACCCGATGGGTGAGGTTCGCGAGAAGAACCCGAAGAAGGAGAAGGTCGCGGCGAGCAACAAGAAGAAGCGCGCGCCACGGGACAAGCCCGTCAAGAAGCGCCGGCAGCAGAAGAAGCGGCAGAAGACGAGCGGCCAGGACGAGTAGAAGAGTGTACGGTAGTTAGGTAGCAATCGGTGGCAGCGGCAGCGGCAGCAACAATGACTTGGTGGTCCCGCACGATGGGGGTCGCGTGGCCCGCCAAGACGCGGGCCAGCTTGTATTCGCCATCAACAATCATCATCATCGGTTAAAGTTAATACCAGACGCCGTTGCTCCGCTCTCGAACACTTCTGTTGGGACCGTCCGAGGCGGCAACAGCGTCGTGGAGCAGCTGTCGACACCGCCAGAGCTCAAAATTGAACGACTCTACGCCGCGACGGCCTCGGCCGAAGCCGGCGCCGAGTGGGTCACCTTGACAATGTACGGCGTCTGGCGGTGCGGCTGATGCGCCGGCTTCCCCGTCAGTCCGAGCTGCTCGAACATTAGCCGGTCCTTCTCGAACGCCGGGTTGGCCGTCGTCAGCAGCGTGTCGCCGTTGAAGATCGAGTTGGCGCCGGCCATGAACAGCATCGCCTGCTCCGTCTCGGAGAACGACATGCGACCCGCGCTCAGCCGCACCATCGACTTGGGCATGAGGATGCGCGCAGCCGCGATCATGCGCGCCATGTCGGACGCCGTCACCGGCTTGATGTCTTCGTCGTGGAGCGGCGTACCCTCGACCGACACTATTGGAAACGTAACAATTAGCACCGTTCAATGGAAGACACCGATCCAAAAGACAGCAACACCTACCCAGAGCGTTGACCGGCACGGACTCCGGGTGCTCCTCCATCGTGGCGAGCGTGTGCAGCAGCGCGATGCGGTCCTGTTTCTCCTCGCCCAGACCCAAAATGCCGCCGCAGCAGACGGAGATGCCAGCCTTGCGCACGTTGTCGATCGTTTTGAGGCGGTCGTCGTACGTGCGCGTGGTGATCACCTGTCGAGTAGCAGCGAACATACATCACCCATCAGTTTATCAACCTCCTGCAGCCAACAGATCTGTCAACGGTAGCTCTGCGCACCTTCGAGTAGTAGTCACGACTCGTGTCGAGGTTGTGGTTGTAGGCAGAGAGACCGGCCTCCTTCAGCTGCACGGCCTGCTCCTCGGTGAGCAGTCCCAGCGTGCAGCACACCTCGAGGTCCATGGCGCGAACGCCGCGCACCATCTCAAGGATGTGCTTGAAGGCGTTCTTCTTGCCAACCTCGCGCCAGGCAGACCCCATGCAGAAGCGCGTGCTGCCCGCGGCCTTGGCGCGAGCCGCCATCTCGAGCACCTCCTGCACCTTCTTCGTCGGCTCCGGCTTGACGAACGTCTTGTGGCGCACCGACTGCGAGCAGTACTTGCAGTCCTCCGTGCACCCGCCCGTCTTGATGGACAGCAGCGTGCACTGCTGCACCTCGCGCGGGTCGAAGTTCATGCGGTGCACCGTCGCCGCCTTGTACACGAGCTCCAGCAGCGGCTGTTCGAAGATCTCCTTCACCTCGGCGTACGTCCAGTCCTGTCGGACACCGACGGTCGAACCAATGGCTCGATGAGTATGTCGAATACGAGATAGTAGAGAGAGAGAGAGAAAAGCAACACATGTGGGCGAACCACCCGAATCTAGCAACTCACATGGCGAACGTCGGGCGACAGACCAGGAACCGTCAGCGACGCGGCCGTGCTCGACTGGGAGCGCGCGCCGAGCACCGCGACCTGCGGGCGAGCGGCTCGGGCGGCTTGGGCGGCGAGGCGGTGGAGCATGGCGACCGTGGGCGAGGCGGGGGAAGATCCGGGAGTGAGTCGCTCGGCGCGCGGTGTTTTTGTTTGTGCAACTGGCAACACCAAAGCTCAACGTTGAAAGCGCAAGGTTGGCGGCGGCATGTGAAGTAGCGGCGTGAAGTAGCGGTTGGTTTGACTTGCGGTTTGAATGCTCACTGCATTGGAGACCACCGGCGAAACGAAAAGCCTAGCATGAGGCACGTGTGACGTCACTGAGTCACCTGTTAGGGGGAGCAGCTGTACCAGGTGACGCGCTCTCTTGACGAGTGGAGCGCAGGTGCGGACACGTGAACAGAGATTTAGAAACGGATATATCCATCGATGAACGGTTTGACGTATTCGGACTGGAGATGGATCAGGCAAATGTACCAGTTCTGGGAGGTTGGCGTGCGATCCTGAACGGACGAGATCGAACCGTGCAAAGAACGATCGCTCGGAATGGCAAGGCGTTCGTCGTCCATTAAGTTGGCCCGCGTCACTCGCCCAGCTGAGCGAGGTCGAACATGCATCATCATCTCTCCCTCTCCCTAGCTCTATCTCGATCTCTATCCATCTCTATCTCGCTAAGCCTCGGACCTCGTCAGTGCCGAATCGACCTTCTCCCGCTCAGACTCCGTCGTTGACTGCATGGCGCCGGAAGCGGTGGTTGTAATTGGTCGGCAGGATCGAGCCGCGATGCCTCCAAACACTGCTGTCGACGTGCGCGAGAGCGGTGTCAACCTACCCGAGAGCTGCACCGCAGCAAAGCAGTCAGATCTGTCAAGTTCAGTACTGTAGGAATTGAAGACCGGTGCTGTAGCGCATGGCACCGCGGCGCTCCGCAAGTGGCTGCACATCCAGTTCCGAACGGCAGAATCCGCGCGCCTTGCTCGCGGCGACGGAAGGCTCGCGGGACGACGCCCAGCTTGACATTCTGTAGCCACCACCGTCCCTCCCTTCCTAGCTGGCGGTTCTGTTACCCTCGCCAGAAGCACGCGGCTTGAAGCTGCGCGAGTGGATTTTGCTGACGTCCCACCCCCACCATCATCAACCCTCCTGAGCTTCAGACGCTCAACCTCTGTCTTCGCGCTGAGACGCGTGAGCGACTCAGGTCGGCACAATCTAGCACCCAGCGCTGGACACTGTCGACATTGAAGTCCAGCGACTGAGAATCTCTGCAAATGCAGACGACACCTTCTTAATCACGACCGCCACGCTCCCCTTTTCGTGGATGCTATTCTTGTGGACGATCTCCATCAAGGAATTGTGTGTGAGAAGCATGTGATTTATTGAGTGGAGTGCCTGGCGCACTCATAAACTAATGGGCTAGTTCTAGTGGTACAATGAGTCGAGGCAGAGAAAGCTATGCCTTCTGCACGACCTCGCGGACCTTCTCGACCATCTTGATGGGAGCCGAGAGACCGAGGTAGCGCACGACCATCACGGGGAGGTTGCCGCCGAGGTCCATGTGCGCGATCATCTTCAGCTCGCACATGTCCGGGTTCGTCGGGTGCGGCGTGATGATGTAGCCCGAAATGAGCGACGTCGCGCGCACGTAGCCGCTGCGGTGGCCAGCAGGGTGGTCCACCGACCGAGTGGCGATCACGAAGCGACCGTCCGCTTCCTCGCGGTACGTCGACACCACGCAGAAGTCGCGCGGCGAAGTGAACATGATGCCCTTGCACGACACGAGGCGCGCCTCCGTGGCGTCACTCAGCTTCTCGATCATGCGCACCTCCTTCGTCATGTCGTCGTACTTCGGGACCATGTCCGCGGCCATCATGATGCGCGCAGCCTTGGCAGCAGACACGTTCAGCATGCCAGTCGTCTTCATCGTGTACCACTTGGAGCCCTCGACCTCGCCGTACACGACCGACACGCCGTTACTGCTCGGACCCTCCGCCCAGCCGTTCGGCAGCACATCCGCGCCAGAGTCGCGCAGCAGCAGGCGGTTCACGCTGTCGTCCTCGAAGGCGGAAAGGTAGGCGCGCACGACCGCGATCGGCGCCGGGATCGCCGTGTTCACCACGACCTGCATCTGCGCCTCGGCGCTCTCGTCCGAGGTGTTGACCTTGGCGGGACCGGCCACGCCGCGCGTGAGCTCGACCGACGAGGCGAAGACCATCTTGGGATCTGGAGGAGGCGGAAGGGAACTTTGCTAGGATGGAGCAAATTCGGGAATGGACGCTGGCTGGTGCGGAGCTTGGGAAAGGCCGGTCGGCGGCGCCTGCTGTGGGCGGACTGTCGTGGTTGACGTCACAAACCCTTCGTGAGGAGGTATAATTAGCCTCCGAATTATCGGTTGCGACAGGTATTTGCGACGGTGCGACAGGCGCCATTCCCCCCGTCATCACGAGACCTGCACATGCCGCAGACTGGCAATTTGTGGGGTAGGACCGGCTAAAAAAAGGTGGTTGTCGGACCAGGTGGCTCTGGGGACAATTTTTAGCACGGCTCGAGAGCAGAACCAGGTGGGAAGCAGAGTTAGCAACTCAGGAGCTGAAATCGTTGCAGTTCGAGACGGAGGATACACCGTCCAACCTTGAATCCTTCCACTTCCGACCGGGATGTGGGCGGACCGGCATCTGCCGAAAAGAGCCAAGCAGGCGCGGCCTCGACCTGCTTTCTTTCCGGTCCGAGCGTGACTGCCGGACGGAGTGTAAAGAGCAGGAGCAAAATGAGCTGTTTTAGACGGAAAACCATGCTCGTCTGGCGGAAATCCCTCGGACCTTTCAGGACCGGCTCGACCTGCACTCTCAAGACGCAATCGGCGTGTCGCGTCCGTTAGCACACCGCACGATGGCGTTGCGCAAGAACCATAGCCAGTTGATTAGGTTAACAATATCACTGCGATGGCATCTATTCAAAGTCGGTGTGAAGCGAACTTACATACCTCCATCGTTAGTAACGGAAACCTTTACAAAGCCTCGGATAACTTTGCGGATCGTACTTGATTGCGCGACAATCACTGCTCTCAAGCGAAAATGTTTGCGCTCTGCGCTTACGGTAATGCCTTCGAGTCCCACTCTCGAGACGACGCGATGATGGCTCTGCTCGCGTGGCCCAGCTCCGATTACGCGGTCGGCTTTGCCTGCAGAATTGTGTGGCGCGCGCTCGACCACTCACGGCGAGGCGTCCGCATCCGGTACACTGTACCGTCCTACTCGCAACCGGCACACCGTGCCTCTCAAAACTGGCACGCACAGAGCGCTTATATTTTTCGCACCCAAGGTGCTCGACGACACCAATTTTGCTCCAAGCACGGACGAAGGCGGAAGCGATGGGTGCGGCTCCGCCTCCGCCGCCGTCGCCACCGCCGCTGTCGCCGCCCCCGCCGCTGTCGCCTCCCCCGCCGCTGGAGAAGGAGTTCGAGAGCCGCGAGGCGCTGCTGGCCTATGTTCGGTCGTTCACGGTGGCGCACGGCTACGCCGTGGTGATCAGCAAGTCGAACGTGCCAAGGGGTCAGGTCTGGCTGCGCTGCGACCTGGGTGGAAGCCAGCGCGCGGCCGCGTCTTCCGGTTCGCGGAAGCGCAAGAGCTCGTCGAGGAGACAGGAGTGTCCGTTCCAGCTGTATGGACGCCGACTGCCGACAGCACACTGGTCACTCAAGGTGCAGAACGCGCAGCACAACCACGCGGTGGCTGTCGACGCCGAGCAGCTCGTGGCGCACCCCGTGGCGCGCCGGCTCACGCTCGACCAGAAGCTGTACGTGCAGGAGCTGACGGAGCGCGGTGTGCGTCCGGCCGTGATCGTCGAGTACCTGAAGGACAAGTTCCCCGAGAAGCCCGTCAAGGTGCAGGACATCTACAACGCGCGCAATTTCATCCGGCGCGAGCGCAACGCTGGCCGCGTGCCGTTCTCGAGGTCGGACACGGGGATGGCCTCGAGTTCTCGCGGTCTTGGAGATGGAAGCGGGACCAGTGAACGACCAGACGTTGCAGACGTGGCCGACTTGCTGCTCACCACACCTCGAGGATCTCTGAACGATGCCGTGGCGTCGCTATCCCCAGATATGAGCGGTTCTGACGAGAGCAAGATGCTGAAGGTAGCAATAGACAAGGCTTCCCGCGAATTCGGCAAGTGGGGAAGCAGTCTGCAGCGCCATTTTGTGGACCAGCTCAAGGTATTGGTCGATACATGTGCTCGACAAGCGGCAACAGGGTCAGCAGGCGATAACTCGGCCAGCAGCATCGCAGCATTCGAGACATCCAAGGAACCGAGCCTTGAGGTGCAATTGGAATCGGTTGAAGGGTCGTCAGCGAACCAAGAGACCTCGCCAACCAATTCAGCCGCCAGTGTGTTTGATACGGACTTGACGTCAGTGGAACTGCCTCCACCTCCCCCACCGGCATCGCCTCCGCCTGAAGAAGGAATCGCGGCGACCGATCAGCTGCCAGTGTTTATATAGCTGAATGACAGATCAAGTACAGTTGGCCAAAGACTATCGAGTATATTGAAGGACCGCTGCAGAGTTCGCAGTGGCTACTTCCTCAAGTGCTTCCTTTTGATATTCGCCATCCAGTCAAGCTGGTCCAAGGTCACGTGTCCCCTGGTGGCGTGCACAAGAAGGCGCGGTGGGCGATCTGGCGTTTCTTCGTCCTCGCCGTCCTTCTCACCATCAGCGACAAAGAACGAGGTCGTCAGCGCTGACGACTTCGCGCCTTCGATATTGATCTTCCCCGAGGACCCAGCTCCTCGCGCTGCGCTGGCTTCGTCGGCCTTCAGCTCACCAGTGAAGATGACGTAGTCTTCGTCCAGTTGCTCTGTCTCGCCGTCGTCGAAGGCGCAAGCGTCTGACACGTCGACCTTGGTGCCGTGCAGCTCCACATCGATGGGGACGCTCGGCTGCACCGACACATTGACGTCGCCACCAACGAGAATGCTGCTGGTCGAGCCTGCGCTCCACGAGTCAAAGTGCGCAGTCACGGCGCAGTCGTCGCCGCTGTCTTCCACTTCGAGCGCGCCATTGGCGCTGTCCACCTGCACGCACTCGAGTCCTTCGCCGACAACACGGAGGTACCCGTGGATGCTGCCGACCTTCAGCTCGCCAGTTCCAGCGGATGTGATGCTTGCCGCGGACGAGTAGATCGCGCCGAAGTCGCCCATGGTCGACGCCTTGCCGAGCTTGGCCGTTAACGAGCCGGCCATTGCGCGCTTGCACGAGATCGCGTCGCCGACGAGTGCGACGGACTCGCCCTCGATCAGGGACGTCACGGCTATGGCACCCTTGTTGGTCTTCAAATTGATGTTGGTGCCACTGTATCCTCGAGGATAATGTGAGTGTCCGAGTCGGCCATGTCAGAACCTAATCATACGGATCCACGTACCGCAGCTTGCTAGCTGTAATGTCGCCCGTGCCCACGGCGACCTTGACGTCACCCTCGACCTTGTCGTGGATCTTGACTGCTCCCTGGACCAGCGAAAGCGACAGGTCGATCAGGTGCGGCACCATCAGCTGGACATGGAGAGCGTCGACGGTGCTACCACCCTGCTTCGTGATGCGAACAGACTGCACGACGCCGCCATCGGCTCCGATCTCCTTGCTGATCGCGAAAAAGTCGGTGGCTTGGCTATCGCTTGGTGCGCCGGCGGGGAGCGTGACGTGCAGAGCAAAGTCGGCAGCCGCCAGAGTTGGCACGATCTCGACATGCGTCGGCGTCGCGTCCCCGACCTGGAAGAGAAGCTGACTCTGGTGCGCCAGGCGATCCAGCGGCACCTTTAGCACCTGACCATCCTCGCTCCGAACGCTGTCGCTCAGCCAGCGTCGCGCTTGCCGCGGCAGCAGCGTCGCCAAGCGCCGAGGTCGTCGACAGAGCAGCGCCATCTTCAAATATGGCGCGCTTCGATTGGCCACACATTCCAACACGGCAGATATAACGGATGTGTGCATCGAAATGATACCCGATATGAACACGGTTATGTTCTCATCCGACTGTCATTCGGCAACTGCCAATTTGACCGCTGATGGACAGCGATGAAGGTTGCTGGTTGAGGGTGACTGGTCGCTGGCGCGTGCGTTCCTGCAAGCGCCAATCGAGCTCTTGCTGCTGCCGAGGGGAAGAAGCCCCCTGTGTATCTGTCTGTCCCCGCGCTCCCGCCCGCCCCGTCACGATGCGGCCGATCCTGCTTAAGGGCCACTCGCGGTCGCTGACCATGATCAAGTACAACCGCGAGGGCGACCTGCTCTTCTCGTGTGCCAAGGACCACTCGCCGAACGTCTGGTTCAGCGACTCGGGCGAGCGCCTGGGCACGTTCAATGGCCACACGGGTGCCGTGTGGGCCTGCGACGTGTCCTACCACTCGGAGCGCCTGCTCACGGCCGCGGCCGACTCGAGCGTCAAGCTCTGGGACGTCCAGACGGGCGACGAGCTCGTCTCTTTCCCACACACGGGTCCCGTGCGCAGCGTCAACTTTAGCACGGGCGACAAGTTCTTTTGCTCGGTCGTCGACAAGTTCTCGGACCACCCGGCCGCCGTGTGCATCTACGAGCTGGCTGCCGACCCGGCTGAACGTGCGTTGCCGTTGTTTTTGGAAGGAGGAGAAGCTGGGAACGAAGCGCTGATGGGAGGATTGTTGTTGTATCTACAGAGTCGCTCGAGCCGGTGTTCGTGATCGCCGACCACGGCCACAACGGCCGCATCACTGGCGCGTACTGGATGCCGCTGAACAAGGCCATCATGACGACGGGCGGCGACGGCACCATTAAGCTCTTCGACCCGCAGGTGCGCCGTTGTTGCAGACTGGATCGGTCGAGGACAAGAGTTGACATGGCTGTGTTCTGTCGTTGTTGTAGACGGGCAAGCTGCTGGCGTCGCACCAGATCCACACGGGCGAGATCATGAACGTGCAGTTCAACAAGACCAAGACGCTGCTCATCACGTCGTCGAAGGACAACACGTCCAAGCTGCTGGACGTCGAGACGCTCAAGGTGCTCAAGACGTACGAGACGGACCGGCCGGTGAACTCGGCGGCCATCTCGCCCATCAAGGAGCACGTCGTGCTCGGCGGCGGTCAGGAGGCCATGAGCGTGACGACGACGTCGGGCCGCGTCGGCAAGTTCGAGGCGCGCTTCTTCCACCTCGTCTTCGAGGAGGAGTTCGCGCGCGTCAAGGGCCACTTCGGCCCGATCAACACGATCGCGTTCCACCCGGACGGCAAGAGCTACGCCAGCGGCGCCGAGGACGGCTACATCCGGCTCCACCACTTTGACTCGGACTACTTTTCGAAATAGACGGCCGGTAGCTCCATCTTCCACAGCAGCTCGGAACGGTAGGTAACTTAGCTTGTGGGTCTTGCTGGGCGGGAGCCGCAGGCAACGACGAAAGGGGCCAAGGCGAAAGACAGTGGAGTGGGCACAGCGGTTAGTGTCTTCCTCGGCTGACTCGCCGACTGGCTAACAACAAGGCAATGTGATGGTGGATTACGTGGCTTGGCTGCTGTGTTGGTGTTGTGGACTTGCTGCGGTCGCGCAGTGGACAAGACAGCGGGGTCTTATGCCTCCGGGTAAGTCATTTCGTCCGCGTTTATCTCTGATCTCGGAGTGAAACTATTTCAAAGCACGACTATTCTCGGCATCAAAGGGGGCTATTCTTGATAGGCATGATGTCGAGCCCTGACTTGACACTCGTGACACCTGTAGGACATTCGTAGGACTTTGCGGCTCACCACCGAGCAAGCATCTGCAGATCAACCGATACCGCCGATGGCGATTGACCGAGAGCGAGTGGGATGGCGTAGCCAAAAGTCCATGCGCACTGTCGCAGTGGCACAGCCGAGGACTGGTTCTTCACAGCAACTAGCGGGTGGTGTCGCCGACTCAAAGACAAGATCCATGGTGAGGCGACCATCTCGTGAGTACCGAGTCCGACGCCGACGAGAAACGGCAAATTACCGACAGCTGCTGATCCCGACCAAGGAGTCGCGCATTGCAGTTGGCATCGCGTCCATCGCCATCGTGGCGCGAGTGGTGCTGGCACCGCTGCTGTTCCTCGGGTTCCTGATAAAGTCAGCGTACCTCATGGACGGGACGGCGCTGATCGGCAAGGACGACAGCTTCTTCGACTTTGTCAAGGAAGACCCCATCATGCGCGGTGGATGCACTGGATGCGGTCTCGGATGTCTCAAGACACTGCTGCTGCTGTCCAACTTTGGAGATGTTGCACTCATGAGCAAACCACCGTACCAGGACATGTTCATCACTGACTCGTGGAACACGTCCAGGCTCAGTCCCGAGGCACTCGCACTCGCCTCAGCTCTTGACGCGAACTCCAAGACCGACTGTCTCGCTGGCATCAACGAATGGGGTTCGCAGCTTCTGGCTGTGGTCGGGACGCCGCAAGAAGTGATTGACACTGTGCGTCTGCTCAACCTGTCGGTCGGACCGCAAGTGTTGAAAGAGGTGACCCTCGCAGCCGACCCTGCCACGTCCGTGTGCGATACTCGGTGGGCTCTCGAATCCAAGACGCGCGCCTTCAAGTTCCTCTCGACCATCAGTGGCGGCAACTACTCGATCATCCCGACGCCGGACTTCACCATTTCTCCCGAGGACACCGAGTGTCGTCCGAAGGTCTCGAACGACGGTATCATTGGCGCGAAGCTCGCGTTCGAGACGCACGGCGAGGATCTGGTCGCCAACGTCCCCGATGCGGCCAAGATCTTCCCCTACAGCTTCACTAGCAGTCTCCCAGCTGCGTCTCGCGACTACGCGATCAAGAACTCGATCAACGGCATTAAACGCGTGAGCCAGCCGCTGTTCCACGCATACTACGGTGCTTGTCGAGTGCGCGTGGTGAACACTACGGGTGTGTATATCGAAGACTCTTGTGAGTTGGTGGATCACTGGCTCCAGTACGGTTTGATGCTTCAAGTTCCCGACGATGTCCCCGTGTGCACGACTGGTGCTAACAAGTACTGCATCCATAACAACTACAATTCTCGTTGGGAGTTCCTGACAATCCGAGACACGACCAAGGTGGACCGCTTCCACATGGTCGTCAACTCATTCCGCCAGCGCCGCGCTGATTCCGTGCCAGTGAGCCTTCTACCCGGCTTGGTTCTCCTGCAGATGCTGGTCATGGGAGTCGTGAGTCTGTACCAGACCATGTCGCACCGCCGATCCGTGCTGCTCACACAGATCTGGGCGTACCGCTGCCAGAACGGCCACATGCAGGTCGTGTACCTCGTCCAGGTCACGTACCACCTCACCTACAACTCGGACTTGTACATGATCGGACTCACGACGGGGACGCTGACGATCGAGTCGATCGGGAACCTCGTGTTCTGCTTCTTCGGCTTCTCCTATTGCCTCATCAACCTCGTCAAGGCGCGATCAAGCGAACAGAAGCTCGACCGCCACTTCCGACTCACGTGGGAGATCATGCAGCCGGTGATCGCGGCCTGCTCGGCCGTTCTGCTCTACCAGTCGTACCACACGTCGCTGCCGTTCGTGCAAGACTGGAACGGCACCATGCTTCGCAAGACGACCGAGTACGGACGCAAGATGTGCCAGCTCAGTGACTCGTGCCTCGTGTTCAAGGTCAACCTGGTTGTGTTTGTGCTGGCACTCACGGCCGGTCTGGGTCTTGTGGCCGGGATGATCGGCTTCATCACTCGCTACCTCGACTCGAACCACGAGTCGATGGTGACCAAGTTTCGCGCTCGCTTTTGGTTCCTCAAAGGCGTTGTCCCGGCCGATGGACCTCGTCCTATGCCTCACTCCGAGCTGTCGTCGGTAGTGCCGCTACCGGGCTCGGATCGGTCCGATGTGTCTGACAAATCAATGGCGTGGGCCAGTGGTAGCAGCCTCGCCAAGCAGCGACCTATGCGCCTCGCGGGTCCCGTCACTGACGGACAACTCACGAGCTTCGAACGCCACTGCATCGGCGGACAGTTCATGGCGCTCTTTGCTGACTGCGGCGACATCGCCTACGTGATGTACCGCGGCAAGCGGTGCACAAGCATCGAGGCCATCCTGCTCGCGGGTTTCGTCTTCCACGGCGCGCACATTTACCAGGCGCAGTCGGTGCTGGTGCTGCTGTGCGCTCGCATCTTGCCGGTCCGGATCGTGCGCACGTTCAACGTGCTGCTACTGCGCTGGCACGTCAATGGACACTCTGGACGGGCCGAGTCGGGACGGACGTGCATGTGGTTCAGAGCGTGCACGGAACGCCGGCGCGCAGCCGAACCGGTGCCGCTCGCCTGAGTGAGCGGGTGGCCTGTGCGACGTTCATTGAGGCGATAAACGAACACAAACAGAGTTTGATACGATCGATTCTCAGTGCTTTCATGTGCGTTTGAGAACGAATTGACAAACCCTTTGCACTACAACTTTGACCACCCCAGGCTGCTGAATGAAATATATCGAGTTGGATTGCAGTGAGATTCATATCTTTAATCTAAGGGATGGGCTTCGTCTCGGCGAGACCGGTCTTCTCGGTGCAGGCGACGTACCACGGACAGGACATCGGCATCCCTACGGTGCCGTCCTCCGGACTGATGTGCCATCGCAGCAGCAGAATGTTGAATGTGCTCAGCATTTTGCTCGGCACAACGCGACCGAAGAGCAGCAGCAGGACGTCCTGCGCGCGGTACAAGTGCTGGCCGTGGCTCAGAAAGCCCGAGAGGATGATGGCCTCGGCGCTCGTGGCGCGCGAACCCTGGTGCATCACGTGCGCAAAGTCGTCGCAGTCGCGGAAGAGCTGCGTGAAAGTGGCGCCGATGCAGTACCGCTCGAAGCTCGTGATGTCGGCGGACATCGCCTTGGTGCTCGCCGTCCTGTCCTTCTCCTGCAAGGACGCCGCATCGACGGGCTCAATCTTGGCGTCCGCGTCGTACCGCTTGCAGCGACTGTGGCCACTGCTGCCTCCACTGTAGCTGCCAATCTTCTCAACGATCAGCGCGAGCGTGACGGTCACGAACCCCAGCGCAGCCGTGAAGATGGCGACGACGAAGGCGATGTTGACGGTGAAGATGAGGCACGAGTCGCTCAGGTTGCACATCTTGCGGCCGTACTCAGTCGTCTTGCGCAGCATCTCGCCGTTCACGTCGATGATGAAGGGTAGCGACTGGCGGTACGTCCAGCCGAAGAGCAGCGCGGCGACCAGGATGAGGATGAAGAGCTGCATGATCTCCCAGATAAGGCGGAACTGGCGGTCGAGTCGCGGGGTCGTCAGGCGGCCTCGCGCCAGATTGATGAAGGCGTAGGTGAACACGTACACGCAGAGCGTGAGGTTGGCGAGCGAGCCGACGCTGAGCGTTCCCGTGATGAGTCCGAGGTAGTACATGTTGGAGTAGTAGGCGAGGTGGTACGTCACCTCGACGAGGTACACGACCTGCATGTTGCCGTTCTGGCAGCGGTACGCCCAGATCTGTGTGAGCAGCACGGAGCGCTTGTGCGCCATCGTCTGGTACAAGCTGATGAATCCCATGATGAGCAGCTGCGCCGTCACCACGGCGGGGAGAGCGCTGAGTCCAACCGAGTCGGCGTATCGTTGCCGGAACGAGTTCACAACCATATCGAAACGATCCACCTTGGTCGTGTCTCGGATTGTCAGGAACTCCCAACGAGAATTGTACACGTTGTGGACACACACGGCGTCCTGGCCAGTCGTGCATACGGGGACATCGTCGGGAACTTGAAGCATCAAACCGTACTGGAGCCAGTGATCCACCAACTCACAAGAGTCTTCGATATACACACCCGTAGTGTTCACCACGCGCACTCGACAAGCACCGTAGTATGCGTGGAACAGCGGCTGGCTCACGCGTTTAATGCCGTTGATCGAGTTCTTGATCGTGTAGTCGCGAGACGCAGCTGGGAGACTGCTAGTGAAGCTGTAGGGGAAGATCTTGGCCGCATCGGGGACGTTGGCGACCAGATCCTCGCCGTGCGTCTCGAACGCGAGCTTCGCGCCAATGATACCGTCGTTCGAGACCTTCGGACGACACTCGGTGTCCTCGGGAGAAATGGTGAAGTCCGGCGTCGGGATGATCGAGTAGTTGCCGCCACTGATGGTCGAGAGGAACTTGAAGGCGCGCGTCTTGGATTCGAGAGCCCACCGAGTATCGCACACGGACGTGGCAGGGTCGGCTGCGAGGGTCACCTCTTTCAACACTTGCGGTCCGACCGACAGGTTGAGCAGACGCACAGTGTCAATCACTTCTTGCGGCGTCCCGACCACAGCCAGAAGCTGCGAACCCCATTCGTTGATGCCAGCGAGACAGTCGGTCTTGGAGTTCGCGTCAAGAGCTGAGGCGAGTGCGAGTGCCTCGGGACTGAGCCTGGACGTGTTCCACGAGTCAGTGATGAACATGTCCTGGTACGGTGGTTTGCTCATGAGTGCAACATCTCCAAAGTTGGACAGCAGCAGCAGTGTCTTGAGACATCCGAGACCGCATCCAGTGCATCCACCGCGCATGATGGGGTCTTCCTTGACAAAGTCGAAGAAGCTGTCGCCGCTCACCAGGAACGCCTTGCCTGTCGTCAGGTAGTCGGTGCCGAGCAGGAAGGCGATCAAGGCGACTGGCGCGATGACAATCCGACCGAGCAGCGCCAGCGCGGCACCCACGACAGCGATGCGATGCCGCTGATGTGTCTGGTGCGCCACCGGAACCGATCCGATGACTTCTTGTTCATCTTCAAGCGGAGCATTAGCCGTGGCGGCAGAAACCGCTGGCGCCATACTCTGCGTCCACAGGTGCGTTCGACAGCGTTGCTCGTTTCGCCAATGTGGACTGTGCCGACGTGAATGCTCTCGACGAGAGTCGGCGAATGGCTGGCTTGATGCAATAATAGACGGTCATCTCGCCCAATGCGCCAAAACCGGC
Organism: Phytopythium vexans; assembly: GCA_003413675.1. Lineage (NCBI taxonomy): Eukaryota > Oomycota > Peronosporomycetes > Pythiales > Pythiaceae > Phytopythium > Phytopythium vexans. The sequence continues at coordinate 479,271 of QLOC01000012.1, read as the reverse complement.
ACGAGACATAAAAGATGGCTCATCGCGAGGTGATTCATTCGGTCTGGTCGCGATGCAGTCGTGCTGCTGACTATCTTTGGAGCATGCTGCCGAGGATATATCTGCTGTGACGCTCAACGCATGCACAAATGCCTGTCAACCAGTGAAATGCAAAATCATGGCCGATCTCATGACACGATCTGACATATCAACCGACGAAATAGAAAGTAGTCGATCATCAGCCACAACTCAGCATGCAGACGGGCATTCACGCTGACAATCTTTCGCGCCTTGGACAGCGGATCGGTGCTCTCCGAAGCTACCATTTGTGAGAGTGATGACATCGCGTGGACGTTTGCGTTGAGCAGGTGGGAATCCGGACCAAAACACTACGGGTCGCTCTGTCGCCACGATGATCCATCACCTCAATCGTGTGGTTGCTGTTCGTCACGAGCATCAACGGTAGCAACCAGCTCGGCCACGAAAGCTAACCCGCAGCAGTCATCTTGTCGACGCACAGCTCGAAATTGTAGAGCACCTTGACGACCTGTACCTTGCTAGTAACGGGAGTCCGTCTTGAACACCGTGGTAGCCTTGAGCCCTCGATCAATGGCGACAATTCGCACGGCGTCGCCGGTGGTGGTTGTGCAGCCCAACATCTACTGCAGATTGCCATACATCATTGAACGCCGGGAAGCTAAACACTGGCCATAGAGTTCGTCACGGTAAACAGCAGCTTGAATCTCGTCCATGCGTGCACTGTGCGCCATTTCGACCAAGATCACGCGCGCAACGTCAAACATCACAATATAACCGTGACCATGATGGACCCAATCGGGAAATGACAGCCGCAGACGCTCAAACCTTGTCCCACCAACCGTCAAGAACAATCATCAAGGAGCTGCGCTTCTCGTCAACAAGAGATCAGAGAGCAAATCAAGTGAGCACGGCCTCTCGGCCTGCACGCGCTGGGTAGAGCAGTGTATTAGTCAAAGATGAATGCACACGCCGCCGCCGGCTCGGACTGCCGCCGCCCAACGCCAACGACGACGACCTAGAGACTCGAAAAAAGGGCTTCTACATCCAAGTCGGGTTCACTCGCGAGGAACGCCGCTTTACTTGTTGGCGAACGCGACACCCTTGTTGATCTGCTTCTCGAGGTCGACGATCATCTCGTCAAAGTTCTTCTGCTCGACGGCCGAGAGGTCGCCGAAGGCGTGCACCTCCTCCACACCGTTCGGGCCGAGCGTCACAGGCGTCGAGAAGAACGGCAGCTTCGTCACGTCGTTCTGCGTGAAGGCGCACTCGACCACGTTCTTCTCGCCACTGAGCGCCGCCAGCAGGCGCAGCGTGAAGCGAGCACCGGCGTACGCCATCGAGAGCGTCGCCGAGCCGGCGCCGTCCTTGGCCTTGACGACCTCGTCGCCGCCGAACTGGATGCGGTTCGTGAGCGCCGCGATCTGCTCGTCCGAGAAGCTGGCACCCTCCACCTGCGACAGCAGCGGCAGGATGGTCGTGCCGGCGTGGCCGCCGATCACCTTGACGTTGGTCGTGCGCGGGTCCCAGCCCTGCGAGTCGGCCACGAACGAGTTGGCGCGCACCACGTCGAGCGTCGTGACGCCGAACAGGCGCTTCGGGTCGTACACGCCCGCCTTCTTGAACGTCTCGGCCACGATCGGCACGGTCGAGTTGACCGGGTTCGAGATGATGAGCAGCATGGCGTTCGGGCAAGCCTTGGCCGCCGCCGACGCCAGCGACTGCACGATGCTCGCGTTCGTGTTGAACAGGTCGTCGCGCGTCATGCCCGGCTTGCGGGGAACACCCGCCGGGATGACGACCACGTCGGCGTCCTCAAGCGCGGCGTGCGCCTGCTCCATGCCCACGTGGCCCGTCACCTTGGCGCGCGTGTTGATGTGGCCCAGGTCGGCGGCAACACCGGGCGTGTTGACCACGTCGAAGAGCGACAGGTGCGAGATGTGGTCGCTGTCCTTGAGCAGCAGCGAGAGCGGCTGGCCGATGCCGCCGGCCGCGCCGAGCACCGCCACCTTCTTGCCGGCCGCCGCCGACGAGAACGCGCGGCCCAGAGCCGCCGAGCTGACCGCCACGCGCGAGAACATCTTGAGTATGAGAGAGGAAGGGCTGGAGACTTGGGCTGGCGCCGGTCGATTCGGGAATGAAGAGCTAGAGACGTGGGGCGGAGAGGCCACCACCGCAAATGCAGAGATACGAGCGACCTTCGCGCGACTTTGTGCGGTATTGTCTGTTTTGCGCCAATGGGAGGCGCGTTAAACATCAGGTTTGTGCCAATGAGGAGGGCGGACGCGTGCTGGCGGCGTGCAAAAGCCCGGCCAGCTGAAGTTGGCGACGATCCAAAATGTTGGATAAACGCAGCACGGCATACAAATTTCAGGTGGATCAGGACTTGCAGCGATAAAACCTGGCGAGACACGATAACCCGAGGATATCTATACTGTTTACAGTCCGCAAGTTGAAGACAGTTAACTTTCACCAGAATATCTGATATCGAAACACAACCCATAACCCATAAACCTTTGTCACAGCATATTTTATCCGCAGAGCTAATCCGCGGGGGCGAGCACATGTAATCCGGTGCGATGCAACCTCGATTTCGTGCCGAAACTCGACCCGCCCACGACACGGACACGAAGTGATGGGTGGCACCGACCGACCTCGGTGCAGCACAGCGGAAAGCAGTCGACCGTCGCGTGTTGCTGCTGCTGCTTCGACATGGGCCGGTCTGGAAGGTTTTCAGGCCACAAATAGAGCTGCTCGCTTTTTGCTGCCGCGAAACAACCGTGGGTGAAGGCGGTCGACAATCGCTCGTCGGTGCTTCGGGCGTTGGACCCAAGCGGCAGACGCTGATCTAGCGCGTCCCACTCCGTTCACCTTCAGCTCCTCTCGATGGGCTCGGCGAGCTCCGCGCCGGTGGACGAGAGTCCGCTCGCCGTCGCCGCCGTCTCCGAGATCACGCAGTGTACGATTGAGCAGACCGAGTGAAAAGCTTCGGCCAGTCTCTGACGGTGCTGCTTCCCAACCAGTTGATGTGGACCGGTTGCGAGCGCTCCGGTCAGCATTTCAGCACGCGGATCGTCCACGCGACGATGGCGAAGCGGTCGATGTCGATGGTCAGTCCGAACAGCATCACGAGCAGCCGGATCTGACGAAGGAGAGCTTCCTCCACGCGCTCGACGCCGCCAACATTGCCGCCTCCGATCGCGCCATCCTCGAGCGCATGTTCACGCTGATGGACAATACTGGCGACGAGGTGGTGGCCAGTCGAGAGCTCCTGGTCGGCGCGTGCGTGTTGCTTTCGGGCGACCTGTCGGTCAAGCTCGAAGGTTGGGGAGTGCATTTTCCATTGCTGGAGTGTGTGCCATGGGTGTAGCTTATTGTACCGCTTGTCGAGATAGCGTCGCTGGAGCTGAGCCGAGGCAAGTACATACCAGCAGACCGACCGATCCACGATGAGCTGCTGTTCATCCTCTCGACCTTCACGACAGTCGCGAGCTACTTTGGAGACCCGCTCATGAAGAAGACCGAGCTCGCCAAGGTCGTGCACGAGGCACTCACGACCGAGCCGGATGTAAATGCGTCCGCCTCCGAGAACGAGCGTGCTCTCGTGCATCGTCTGGCCAATCACTCAACGATACTGCGGTACATTTCTCAACTCGACACCACTGCGAGCGAGCAATAAAAGCAACAGATCGTGACCATAGTCCCAGTAAAGAGCCAAGTCAGGTGTCTTGCACGCCGATGACGTCCAAAATATCTGGTGCTAGTCGCGATCCGCACCGAGGATCCGAGAATAGGTCGGTGTGACCAGAAATGGAGGGATGGCAAGGCTGCGAAGACGCGGGTTGGGCTCGAGGACATCACCGACTCCGGAGATCGCTGTGATCCTGCACCGATCGACGATGCGCTACTCCAGAAGGTCTGCTGTTAGACCTCACTCGCAGTTTTTCCCACCAGCCCGAAAGAACAAAGCAACAAGCCTCAGCCATGGAGAACGCCATGCAGTTCTTTGACGAGCTCAAGGAGAAGTACATGCACCAGGTCGAGCAGGCGATGTGAGTTTTTACCATCTACCGCTTGGCTGCATATCGTTGATCGCTCGTGCTGATTCTTTCATTTGTCGTCCGACAGCGAGGACTGGGACTACCAAGACTTTTCGCCGGACAAGCGCTGTGCGCTGCTGGACGGGGAGATCGCTAGCACTGTCGAGGACGACAACCGGCCGGAGCCGAATGCTCACGATGCCATCAAGGACGCATCGCGCCGCGTCGACTGGCGCGGTCTCAGCGCCGACGACGAGCTCGCCGAGTACGATCCGCGTCGTTGTTGCCTGCTTGTCGATCTCTATAGCTAACTGATCTGGATCGTCGTGCAGCTATGATTACGGTCAGGAGGCGGACTCCTCCCTGAGCTACGAAGCCAAACTCGTGGCGCTCTGTACGCCCGCGGGTGGCATCCAAGGCATGCCGGACACCGACAGTCTGCAGCGGTTCTTGAACCAAGCCTCTCGCCTCGACATCACCAAGGTGACAGCCGCCTTTGGCTTGCGACTGCAGAGTCCGACGGCGGCTGGATGCTGGCAGGTGCGCGCCAAGGTGATGGTGCTCATGCAGCTGCTGATCGAGTCCAAGCCGCTGGCGGCGCGCTTCTTGCCGGCTTTCCGCGCGGACGCTCACTTCTTGAGCCTGCTGGATCAACGTCGCACAAGCGACCACAACCAGGTCGTCCGCGAACATGCGCGCAAGCTGATGTCGTTGATCGGGTCGAACGGTGTCGATCCGCTGCTCATCCCGCGTCAGGCGTCGCCCACCAAGCTCCACATCCGCCACCACGCCATGAAGACCAAGCGCGATCCAGTCGAGTCGCCCACGAAGAAGGCGTCGACCGGACGCACCGCCAAGTCCCCAGCCAAATCACCTGCCAAGTCTCCAGGCAAGTCCCCGACCAAGCCGGTGATGAAGATCAACACGGCGATTGCGACCGAGCAGCAGGTGCCGACGGGCTATCAGCACTCGAGTCCCAAGGTGGCGCGCGCCGCGCTCGCGTCGTGGCGGCGCCGGTCGATGGCCTCTCGCGTTGAGCAGAGCTCGACGCTGATGCCCTTCCAGCAGCCGGCGTGGACTGGTCAGAAGACGCACCCGCCGGCCGCACCAGCGATCGTCGCCTCGAGTGCGGCTCCGAGATACCAGAGCGGCCAGAAGAGCGCCTTCGCCTTCATCCGTTAAACGAAGGTGCATCAGACAGGAGCTTTGGACCATCGAAGGAGGAGGTGGCCCTCATTATATAAAATTCGACTCAGCTTAAATACTAATGCTGCGAGCCAATGCCTTTGTATGATCATTCTTCTTGCTGGTTTGCCGGTGCGTCATCATTGCAATTCGAGTCATTGGCATTGTGTCGCAATCGAGTCGCTGCCGATGAACTCGCGTCAACAAAAACCAGGATGCTAGCCCAACCACGCCATCTACATAACATCGTCTCATTGTGCCACCGCCGCTGAAATCAGCATCGATATCGTAGCCACAGCAACAACAACAAGTAGGGACATGGATTCCACATTGAGATTATCCAAGTTTATCGTCCAAAGGTATACTTGTGTCTGCGACGCATCATCTCCAAGCGAGTGGGTGGCTGCACTTGCATCCTGTCGGCGACTTGTTTCTCTCGCTCTTGTGGCTGCAGGATGAACTGCTTCGAATCGTTGAGTAGCATGGTCACTTCTTGTTGAAATCGGGTGATCTGGCCATTGCTGACAGAGTCCTCATGAGTAGTCTTCCTATTGCGCAAGGGTTTGTCGAACCGGAAGGCTGTCGAAGCTGGTGCTGTATGCAGTCGCCCGCATTCAAATTCTACCACAGTCGCTGGAGCTGCCGAGTGCGGTTTACCATGCGATACTCCGGGAGAAAGCGTCTCAGCGCAGCGGCTGATCGGAGCCGTCGATCGATTTGGCGAGTTCTCATTGTTCATCCGGAGTCCGACAACCGCTTCGTCGTGCGGCATTGTTCCGCCATGGCCTGTGCCGTCTTGTGAATTGAATTGATGAGGATTCAGCTGCGGCAAGACGGGTACGGTGCCAGCAAACACGACCTTTGGTGGAGATAACCCTCTGAATGCCAACGTTGCACCAACCTCAAGTAGATCGACGCAATTTGTGCGACCTTGACTCGGCAGGGTCGGCGTGGAACTCGACATAAAGAGAGCAGGCGACATAACCGACATGGTATCCATTTCGCGATCCTGATCAAGTCGCTGTGGGATGTGCTGGAGAGAGCGTTCATGTTGAGGCGTAGCGAGCTTCGAAATCACGAGCGGCGTGTTTCTTGCAGGGGATAACCGACGACTAGCTTGCTGTTCATCATCAGAAGCTTCTCGTGCCTCCAGACGGTCAGCAGCATCTCCTCCATCGGTATTCACTATCGGCGCACGAGAGAAATCATCATCGCTGTCGCTGTCAAAAGTTTCCCACGGTGAAACTGGTACGTCGTCGAATGCCGTAGAAACTGCTGCCTTCGGGTGCTTCGAGCCTAACTTCACAGGCGAGATTTGCGACTTCTTGACAAATGCCGGTTTGTGGCGCCGGACTGCAGCTGCGGTCGGTGGCGGAGTGTTCAAGCGAACCCACATCGGAGATGGCGATGCCTGTTGCGATAAACCGAGATCATGACCGTGGGTATCCCCGGCGGTCAGCGGTCGCTGACCACGTGGTTCGCCGGCTGATCCATCGGCTCCACGAAGCTCGTAGTTCTTCATGATGAAGCTTCCTGAAAAGTCTGCAGACATATCGGTAACGGTGTCAAGCAGTTTGTCCCGAACAATGCGTCGCTGCTTGGGACTGGACGGCGATGGCTCCGCAGCAATATTTCGGGGAGCCTCAGAGTCGATTCTGAATTCGTAGAGAGGCGACCCGGCTGTGTACTCGCCACCTCTTTGGTTTCCGTCGGTCCGCGCTTTCAGTTCCCGGAACGATCGTGCCATTGACGGAAGTTCCATCCCGGACACGGCGACTTCGTTTCCGATTGGTGCACTCGCCTTCACCTCGATGGATGCCCCACGGAACGAAGAAACATTGACATCCGATGCTGGGAGGAATCGGGACATCGGCCCATTGCTGCTTCCTGTCGCAATAAGCTCTTCTGTCGTCCCACGGTTCATTCGTTTGGACGGAAGGGGAAACAGAAGTGCCGATGAAGAACCTCCACCTCGATTCGAGCTCCCTTGGACAGGTATTGAGCTGAGAAGTGGATGGTCTGCATTGTTCGACTCGAGTTCACCCTCAGAGACGGATGGCTTCGGCTGTGGCTTTGGCTGCGGCTTTGGCTGTCGACGATGAGGAGACGCAAGTTTGGTCGCGGTGGAAACGGCGACAGTCTCGGACCGATTCAAGGCTGGTGCGTCGAGCGATGCTCCAGCAAAAGCCTTCGCACCACCGAGACGTCCTGCCGATCCTGTCGCCCGGTTCTCTGGTGTTGGTGTCGTTATTCGTGTCGGTGACTTGTTGGGTATCGTCTTGCCTGCCGAACGAGCATGATGAGGTACTCCAATCGGCTCTAAAGAGCTCTTCAATGGCGCCGAAGACGTCGGTACTTCGGATCCAACTTCGCTTATCTCCGGCACACTTGAGTTCACAAGAACGGGAACGGGAGTAGACACATCATCATCGAGACTCAGCACTGTAGTCTTCTGCGTGGGGGTAGCGACCGGAGATCGAGAGTGCAGAAAGCGCGATATGCCTGGCGACGCCATGACTTTCCTCGACAGCCTGAGCTCCTTCGACGGTGCCAGAGCGATCTCCCATCTATGATCGTTGGCCGAGCGCTTGGTCACTTCTCGGACGGAGGAAAGGTTGCTCTCAGCACCGGCTCCTTGTAGCTGATACGACTTCCAACCTCCGGGAGGATAAGAAATCGCACCGCTGCTGTCAATGTGATCGCCTGAAGCGGTGCTTGACTCCAGTTCAGCCTCGCCGAAGCGAATAGTAGTGAGAACGCTGGGTCGGCGGTCTTGGTGCCACAATTGCGGCTCGAGTTGTGGCGCTGCTATCTGCACCACTGGCGCTGATGCATGCACTGGCTGCAGGTTGGCGAGCACCACCACTTTCTGCAACGCATTGCGACCCGTCTGCGGAGCCTTGGTGACGAATAGCGCCTTGGCCGACAGCAATGGCTGCACAACCGGCACACTTTGGACTTGGCCACGCGGATCTTCCTCTTCCTCCTCTTCCTCCTCCTCCTCCTCCTCCTCCTCCTCCTCCTCCTCCTCCTCCTCCTCTTCCTCCTCTTCTTCATCTTCCGACGACGACTCGGACGACGAGTCTTCATCCATAGCCTTCACCTGCTTCATCTGGCGCAATATGCGACGCCTGTCCTTCTTGCGCTTCACACTCACGCGAGTCAACAGCCTCGCGAGGAACGCGACATACTCTTCCGCCTCGATCGTGTCGCACCAGAGATCAGCGAGCTCGAACATGGCGTCGAAGAAGTTGGCGAAGCTCATGGTGTCTTCGCCGCGCGAGTCGCGCTGCCAGTCCTCCTGGACAGTCTTGTCCAGCGCCGACCGAGGTCTCCGGCGACCGCGACCTCTACTCCCGTTCTCGGACGCAAGCGTCGTGCCGATGCGTCGGAACAGCGACGTGTACGCGCGATGGCCGATGCAGCCGAGATCGTCGCGCGGCATGTCGACGGCCCAGAGCGACTTGATGGCGTCGATCACCCCGGGGTCGTTGCGGAGGCTGAAGCGGAGCGCCAGCGCCTCCGGCGTGTAGTTCATCAGCTCCTGCGCGTCGCGTTCTCCCGCCGCGCGGCGGTACAGGTCCTCGGTCAGCAGCACGGGGCCATCCTCCCAGTTCTGGAGCAACCCTCGCGCGCGGAGCAGCGCTTCTTCCTGCAAGTGCTGGTACTTTTGCCTCTTGAGCGTCTGCAACCGCGCCGCCTTGACCGTGAAGTTGAGCTTGAGCCAGAGCGAGCCTGGCGTCGCCGACTTCTCTCGAACCAGCGGCGCGGGCGTCACGACATCGTCGCTGCCGCCGCCATTGCGAGCATTACGAGCAGCTTTGCTACCTGCGGCAGCGCTGGCCGAAATCCCCGGCATCGCCTCAACTCGTCACTTCATTTCGCGCCGTTTGGTGCCCAGAAATAGCTCGTTTGCCTTTCAATGCGGCTCACGAGCCCAAATCGAGCCCAAATCGAGCCGGTTATAGTCCGAGTAACCAGTAGTTAGCACTCCTGTGACGTGTGAAAAAGGGTTCCCTTTTCCACACGTCACAGCGCAACCAGGTTACGATGTTACACTGGTTACAGGGTACACCCTCCTCGACTCAAACTCGCGCGCGCGGGAAAACGCGCGGACCGGCCAGAACCGGATCAAGCGCCTCGCCTCGCCGACGATCGCAGAGGATGAGCGAGACGCCTGCCAAGCCCGCGGCGAGGGCCGCTGCGCCGCCGCCGGCGTTCGCGTCGCCGTCGTTCCTGTCTCCCGAGCCGGTCGCCTCCGGCGCGAAGCAGCTGAGCAAGCACACGCTGAGCGGCGGCCGCGAGCGGAAGCTCAAGCAGCTCAAGCGCAAGCTCGAGCGCGCCGCGGTGGCGTCCACGGGGGACGCGGTCGTGACGCCGCTCAAGCTCAAGACGGGCAAGAAGCTGAAGCTGACGCCGACGCCGACGCTGGAGAGCGCGCCGTCGAGTAAGAAGAGCTCGAACAAGGCGGCGACGAACGACGCGCCGATCCCGCGGAAGCCAGTGCGTCCACCCTCTAATGCAACCTCCAAGCACAAGAAGGACGCTGCCGCGGTGCTCGGAGACATCTCGAACCGGCCAAGACAGCGTCCAGTCGTATCGTCGACGGTCCCGCTTTCGACACCGACGCGCAAGCTCGAGTTTGCTCCGACGCCAGTCAAGACACAATCTGGTGAGGCTGCGCCGTCCAAGACGAAGACCCAGCCTGCGCCTCCCTCATCTGCCTCGTCGTCTTCGTCGTCCGATGAGTCGGGTGATGAAGGGGGGTACTCGAGCGACGAGTGCGAGGTCTCGTTCGACGCCAAGACGTTCGGCAACGTTCGCGTTGTGCGCGAGGCTCAGTCGTCCGTCGTCTCGATCGCCAGCACGTCTTCGCTGTCGTCGACCCCTCCCGTCGGTCTCGAGTTTCAGTTTGCTGTCGCCTCGACTGTGTCCTCGATCGCGGTCGCGCCGAACGGCCAGTTCCTCGTCGTCGGGTTCAACAACGGCACTGTGTACATGTACCCGCTGTCGAAGGACGCGCTGCGCTTCCGACGCGGCGTGCTGCTCGGCCACATCACGTCGCGCGGCCTGTACACGCAGATGATGGTGCGCGTGGCCGTTCCGGAAGACGGTCGGTTCATCTTTGCTGGCGTCTACCGCGGCTCGACCGAGATCCGCGCGTTTGAGGTCGACAGCATCAAGTTCCCGACTGACGACCCGAACGAGAGCACCGACAATTCGAACCCGCACGGTGATGATGACGACGACAGCATGGATGAGGAAGAAAGCGGGATGTTCGGCGTGCCGACGGCGAAAGCGATCTCGCACACGTACTCGGACGCGAAGCTCAAGGGGTTTGGCGCCGTGCAGAGCGTGGTGCGACCCAACAGCAACTCGACCGAGTACCATCTGCTGTGCGGTCTCGGTATCAAGAACCTTCATCTGTGGCGCTTCTTCCAGCAGTCGTCTGCGGAGAATAGCGGCTCGGTCGAGTGGAACTGGGAGTGCATCTTCGACAAGCAGACGAACGGCATCTCGCTCGAGTACCTGAGCTTCCACCCGACGATTCCGAATCGCTTCTATTCCAAGTCGGAGCACCAAAACATTCGTGTGTGGGACGTCGTGGAGGAGCGCGACGGCCAGGACGTCATGACAATCAAGAAACAGTCGCACACAGACATCAAGCAGACGGTGGACGCTGTAGCGGTGTTCGATGACCACGCGTACGGTGGTGGCGAGAGCCTCGCTGTCGTCGATCTGCGGACCGCCAGTCGAATGGAGCTCGATTTGCCGTTGTCAGCTAAAGAGCAGCGAGCGCAGCAGGAGGTCGCCAAGACGAGCACACGGATGGCGGCGTACCAGCGAGCCTACAACCCTCGGAGCAGTCGCCGTCGCGGAGCGGCCGCAGCCGAAGAGATGAACGGTATGCGACACATGCGCACTGTGGCTCAGGTGGCTGGACGCGACCAAGCTCCGTTCACAGTCGGAATGTGCAGCGACGGCAGCGTGTTCATCCACCAGCCGCAGCGAGATGGTATGGGATTGGCGACGCCGCTCGAGTACATCGAAGGCTACGAGCAGTTCTTCCGGGACCCGTCGCTGGACTTCCAAGCGCAGTTCTCGGACCTTACCCGTGTCAACACGACTGGGTTGCTTGCGGTTCTGCCACTCCCCAAGTCCAAGAACGGCGACGAGTGGCTCATTGTGGCGGCGAACCAGGACCAGCTACTGGCGCGCAGCTTCAAGGCGTTCATGCATCGTAGCAACCAGCTGAAGGAGTACTCGAGCGTGAAGAACGGACTGCGGAAGGTCATGCGAGACCTTGGTCAAGGCGCGCCGAGCGACGACGACTCACCCTCCAGCACAGTCGATTCGGACAGTGCGGAGTCGGGCGACGAAGGAGACGAAGAGTTCGTGAAGCAGCGCAAGAAGAGTCAGCAGGAAGTGGCGAAACCGTCCAAGACTCTGCCTGCCAAGCCAACGAAGGTCGCCACGTCGAAGCCGTCTCGGTCAGCCAAGTCGGATGCCTCTTCAGCCTCTTCGAAGAATGGGCAAAAGAGCCGAGGACGCGACAAGAAGCCCAAGGTCTCATCGGACGTCAAGGCGCCGCAGAAGAGCGCTTCATCGGAGCGCAAGAGTGGTAGCGATGGAGTTGCAGCGCCGAAAGTGAAGCGTGCGGAGAAGATACCGGCTCCAGTGACGACTCCTCGGCGCGACACCGGCAAAGCAACAGGTGGTGATATCTCACAAGTCCCCGTCACGCCAACAGCGAACGCTCCGTCTCCCGTTGTGTCGATCTCGTCCGTCTCGGACTCGTCCAACCCCAACACTCCCGAGCAGCCGAGTTTGTCTACTCGTGATCGCCAACCTCGTCGGCTGAAGGAGCTGGAGTGGACGCCTCCCAATGGCAGCAAGCAGGCTGCGTCAGAGGCGGTCAGTGTTGCTGCAGACAAGGAGAACAGCTTTGCTGCGACTGTGCGTGATGCGAATACGCCAGCTCACAGCCAGTCGAAACACAAGAAGACCAAGGCGTGCACGGCCCTTTTCAGCAGCAGCGATGTTGCTATGGCATCTGATGATACCGCGTCGGCGGCAGCAGACGATAGTGCGGTGGTGGTCAAATCCAAGCCGAGCAAGAACATTCAGAGCAAGGAAACCAAGCGACCGAAGGCTGACAAGTCCAGCAACGATCCCGTCAATGGTGGAGTCGTTCAGCCAACTGACTCTAGCAACGTGGATGGCGATGTCGCTGAGGATGACGACGAAGTGGATGCTGCTCTTGAAGCCGTCGAGGCGGCGGAGCCCGTGTTTGTGAGCGTGCCACTGCATAGCGACGGCGGTCTGCTGTTCACAGCGTCGATTTTCCAGTACACCGGTGCCGACTTCGCGTGCAATCCAGCATCGAAAGCCACCACAGATGCCAGTGCTGTCGACAACGTCGAGGCATTGAACGAGGAGGCGGCGCTGCTGGTTCGGTTCGCGCGGCAGAACGAGCGGCTTCGGATGAACTTCCGCATCGAGAAGGAGCGCATCTACAAGCAGCTCGATTGCTCCTGCAGCTCCAGCACCTTCACCAGCGGCAGCAGCAGCTCGCGTCGCAGCGGTGCCAACTGGCGCAAGAACCTGTCGGCCGACTACGCGCGGCGCAAGCACCTCAAGCGGCGGCAAAAGAAGCAGCTGGCGGCCAGACTGCAGCAACTGCACGCCGACTTTGCGGCGCAGATCGGCGACCTCCGCGCGGTGCAGCAGCTCGAGGCTAACGCTCTCCGCGCGTGCCAGCAGCTCTGCGAGCTGCGAACCCACCTTTGCTCGGCGCCACCCGCCACGGGCGAGGTCCATCCACCAGTTCGAACGTGATGCGTCGGTCTGTAAGCGCCGATGACTGTCTGCATGTTCTTGTCATCTAGGAATCCGTAGCAATAAACCTCATGCATAGAGTCTAGACCTTCACAGCACGTTCATGGTGAATGAAGTCTGTCGATCGGCAACAGCACAAAACACTCGCATTCATCAGCCAGGGCATGATCTCTTGAGCATTCTGTTGCCTGTCATGGTTGTCAAAGGATAGGGCAACTCAAAATCAGAGAAAACTCAACCAAATTCTCAGAAATGGATCAGATTATGAGCTGGTAAAATTAGACCCCAGAGTACCTGATTGTGACATTCAGATCCTGCCCAGAACCAAGATACGCCAAGATACGAGCGACTGCCGCCCCCGACTGCATACCCCCGCAAATGGAAAAGGAATCACTTGGGATTTGTAAGGATACGAAACTGTCATGCACATACAGAGTATACTCGGGTAATTACGAATGTATAGTCTTGAGCTGTAGACGGATAGTGTATATAGTTTATTGAGAGTCTATTTCCAGAGTAAAATATAGTATAATCGCAGTCAATAGCGAGCTTAGTCAATAGTGTTATGACAAAGATTTGACTGCTGCCTGGGTAATTGTGTGTACAATTTAGGTTTTACTGCCGCCCCGAATAGGACGAGGGGACAAAGTGGAGTGTATGCCAGATTCGATAAAGTAGCGCTGTTTCGGCAGTTCGGATACTATTGGCTGCCACGGTACACTTGTGCTTGTGAATGGGTTGAGAGGTCCAGGGACGCCATTAACCTCGACGCGTCCACTTCCTCCACCTCCTGCGAACGCAGCAGAGCAGCGGAGACCGCCCGAGGACCGCCATGGTCGTACAAATGCAGGTGCTGAGCGTCGGCTCGGTCGAGATGGCGCCGTCGCTCATGCTGGCGACCGAGAGCGAGCGGTGCGTGCTGTTGCTCGGCCGCGACCCGTCCCGGTAGATGAGAGAGGCTGACGAGATCGAGCAGGTTTCTCTTCAACGTGGGCGACGGCACGCAGCGCATGTGCATGGAGCACCGCGTGCGGCTGTCGAAGCTCAAGCACGTCTTCCTGACGGAGCTGCGGCCGCACACGGTCGGCGGACTGCCAGGTGCGAGCGAGCGAGTGAAGGAAGCAGAGAGCTCGATGTCCGAAAGACTGACGGCGCTGGGTTGATGGCTAGGGATGATCCTGACCGTGTCGGACACGGGCAAGGCGAGGCTCAAGGTGTCTGGGCCGAAGGGAACCGAGGCGCACCTCCACGCGACGCGCCACTTCCTGTACCGGTGAGTAGGAGTGTCTCGCTACCATTGCCTGCTGATGTTCGTATCCCTGACACCTACACACAAACTGATGCAGGCCGGACTTCAACCTGGAGGCCGTCAACCTCCCCGTTCTTCCCCCGTCGTCAGCTGCATCTCCCTGCTACTCTGACAGCGAGGTGCTGATCTACCCGGTCCCGATCGCCAAGCCGCGGAGTGGCGCCAAGCGCAAGCTGCATGAGGAGCCGTCGTCGCCGACACCGGCCGCAGCGGAAGGCGCCGAGGCGACAACACAAGCCACCGACTGCGTGAGCTACGTGGTGGAGACGCGCGAGCTGCGCGGCAAGTTCCTGGTGGACAAGGCGAAGGCGCTCGGGGTACCGATGGGCAAGTTGTGCGGCCAGCTCCACAGCGGCAAGGACGTGACGCTGCCTGACGGACGTGTGGTCAAGTCGAGCGACTGCGTGTCGCCGCCTGTTCCCGCGACCGGCTGCGCGATCGTCGCGTGTCCGTCAACGAGCTACGTGGACGACCTGGTCGCGTCGTCGGGGTTCGCTCGCTACCTGTGGGACGCAGAGCTGGCGACCCCGCCGGCTGTGCAGCTGCAGTTGGTGTACCACTTGGGCGACATCCACGTGCTCAGCCACCCCAAGTACGCCGAGTGGACGCGCCGGTTTGGCGCCGACGTCGAGCACGTCGTGCTGAACCACACCGAGTGCAACCAGAAGACGGTGTATCGCGCGTCGGCGCTGCTGCAGGCGCAACTCCACTCGCTGTTTCCGCAGTTGTTCCCGCCGAACGAGGCGTACGAGCAGAGGGACCCGGTCGGAGAGCCCTCGCTTCGGAAGACGACGATTCCAGGGATCGAGAAGGAGGTGGTACTCGGCGAGAGCATGCTCCGCCATCTTTTGACGCCGCTGAATCGTCGTGGCGTGGATCTCTCGAGCTGCTGGCCGCGCGTCGACTTCGAGGCTGTGGCGGCGACGACCAGCGCGCTCAAGGAGCAGGTGAACAAGCAGCTTGCCTCTCAAGTCAGTAACGACGATGAGCCGGCGATCCGTGGACGAATCACTTTCCTTGGCACAGGGTGTGCGATCCCGTCCAAGTACCGCAACGTGACTGGGATGTACCTGGAGCTGGAGCCGTCGCAGCCATCGAGCAGCAGCGAGGGGAGTTGGGCAGGGATGATGCTTGACTGCGGAGAGGGTAGCTATGGACAGCTCTATCGGTACGCAGGCGGCGACCGAGTGCGTCTGCAGCAGCTGGTTGACAAGCTCAAGCTCATCTGGGTCTCCCACAACCACGCGGATCACCACCTCGGCATTCTCCGCATGCTGAGTGCGCGGTCTGCTACCAGCGACGTCGAACCGCTGCTCATCATTGGCCCAACCCCGGTGGATGCCTGGCTGCGCGAGTACTCGCTGCTGGACCCGACAGTCGCGGGCAAGTACACGTTCGTGGACAGCTACTGCTTCGACGAAACGGACGATCGGTTCGAGGAGTCCATCGCGGTTTCCAAGTCGACGCGCGTGTGGCTGAAGGAGACGCTCGGCATCACCAGCGTCGAGTGCATCCCTGTCAAGCACTCGCACTTGTCGTACGCGCTCGTGGCGACATTCGAGGGCGGCGACAAGATCGCGTTCTCGGGCGACTGCCGTCCGAGCGACGAGTTCGCGGCGAAAGCCAATGGTGCGCTGCTGATGGTGCACGAGGCGACGTTCGAGGAGTCAATGAGCGTCGAGGCCAAGCAAAAGGCGCACAGCACGACCGCCGAGGCGATCGACGTGGGCCGGCGCGCGCATGCCAAGCACGTTGCGCTGACGCACTTTAGCCAGCGGTACCCGAAGATGCCGGTGATGGAGGGCTCGGAGCGGGAGGCGGACGTGCTCTCGGCGCTGGACCTGCTCACGCTGGATCTGCGCCACCTGCGGCAGCCCGGACTCGCCGAGACGTGTGCGCAGCTGATGGCCGAGGACGACGAGGACGACGCGTTGGCCGAGGCGATAGCGTCGACTGCTGGAGGTCAGTAGCGACTGCGGTTCGAGGGAGTAACGAGCGCTGCAATAGAACCGGTTGAAGCATACAGACACCGCTCTCACTTTGTCCCTCCTACATTGCATGCTATATTATAGTGCAGTTCGAGCCCGTGACGCCCGAGCAGCTCCACCAGACCACTGCCAAGAACCTCGTGCTCAAGTTGCTCGCGGACATTGAGCTACTGGGCAAGGCGGACTTACTGCCTGCTGTCCCGCCGCTCCCACCGGACGTGTCGACGCTCTGCTACACGCCGGGCACGACCGGCGACTCGAAGAGCGTCGTGCTGCTGCATAGCAACTTTGTCATCTTCGGCGTGCTCGCTCAAGAGTGGCTTGCGATCGACTAGACCGAAGTGCACCTGTCGTACCTGCCGCTGTCGCATGCGTTCGAGCACATGGCGCACGCCGCGCTACTGCGTAGCGGCGCCAGCATTGACATCTACAAGGGCGACGTGCTCTTCCATAGAGGACCTGGCCAAGCTTGTCTCGACCATCTTCGTCTCGGTGTCGCGGTTCTTCAACTGCGTGTACGACAAGATTTCAAAATGCGTGGCAGCCGCCGGCGGACTCAAGAGACTGCTGTTCGACCAGGCGTACGCCATCAAGAAGGCTGCGCTGAGCGACGACGTCAAGACGCATACGCGTCGCGCTGCTGGCACTTGCGCGGTCAATTACTTGCGCATCGCAAAGAAGCCGTGAAGTTGTCTTGTTGTTGGAAACCTCACCAAGCTTAAACTCCTCTGTAGCCCATAGCGTTCACTCGGCGTTCGTGCTTGCCGGGTGCGCTTGCTTCCTCTGAATGACCTTGCACTTCTCAGCGATGGTCATCCCATGACGCCTGGGTGCGTGATTTTCTGTTGAAGTGGTACCGTTTCCTCGTTGCCGCGCGCCTTCGTGAGCAGTGCAACTCGTTTCGAGTTGCACTGAGTCCGCTAGCCCAAGCAGAGATCGAGGCCGCGAGGCCGTTCCGGCGTGTATGGTGACCTGCCCGAGCCTTCGCGGAAGTAAAACCCAACCGTCACATCTGACTGCTGGGCAAAATCTACGCACTTAGGAAAAAACCGTGTGGGTGATCAACACTAGCATAAACACCCAGCATAGACTTCCGCAGGTGTGCGCGCGAACCTAGACCCCAGAGTACTTGATTGTGTTAAAATACTGCCGCCTATTAGCTGCCGACTTGATCTGCGCGGATTGGCTAATACCCTCAACCAGCAACCGAAATTGACACGTCGGATTGGCTAATGTTCATCAAACTCCGATTTTCGGCTGCCACACGCGCCACGGATTGGTTGTTATTTTCGTCCGCCGGATTAGCTGCTGCCGAGCACGACACGCCGGGGTTCTCACTTTGGCAGCTAACGGCAGCAGCTAATCGCGCAATTATCTTAACTAAGTATAATCCTGTAATTTCAAGAGTCACTCTCTGCCACACCACATTACAATGGAAATCAACATGTTCTAGGCACAAATGTTGTGTGGCAGAACAAACCTAAGCATGTATGTACTTTCTTGTGTTAAAATAAATGGTCTATTGAGATAAGGAATTCAGCGATTAGCTGCCGGCGCGGCGGCAGCAAATAGGAAAATGCCGGTTATAGACGAATCAACGAGCTCAATTGCGAAAACAAACACTCGATTTGGACGAATCAGCGACCTCATCCCTTTAAAATGTATAACCCTATGATATCGAGTTCAATGGGTTCAAAATCATGTAAAATCATAAAGCTATAATATAGCATTCTTTGCAGTTGGGCGAGGAAGCACAAATGTGGTTAATTAACCATGATTCATATTATAGGGCTATACATTTGAAGAGGTTATCTCGACGATTGGTTTAAATTCGCTTTATAGTCTGATCCAGTGCGTTGATTCGTCTATAAAGGCATTTTCCTATTAGCTGGATTCCTGAAAGTGCGAACCTCAAGTTGAGGTTCGCACTTTCAGGAATCCAGCTAATAGGAAAATGCCTTTATAGACGAATCAACGCACTGGATCAGACTATAAAGCGAATTTAAACCAATCGTCGAGATAACCTCTTCAAATGTATAGCCCTATAATATGAATCATGGTTAGCTAACCACATTTGCGCTTCCTCGCCCAACTGGATCGATTAGGTTCAAAATCATGTATTAGGTTTAATTCGCGAAAGGACGTTTCTCAGATCTGACCCCCTGCGTGCTTGCTGCCATTGCACCGCACGCGACCATGAAGCTGTCGGTGGCGGACGCGTTCGCGGCGCTGGAGCTCGAGCCGGACGCGGAGCCGGAGCTCGTGCGCCAGCGGTACCGCCAGCTTGCGCTGCGGTTCCACCCGGACAAGAACAGCGACGCGGGGGCCACCGCCGCCTTCCAGCGCGTCTCGGCGGCCTACAAGCGCATCTGCGACCACCGCGAGCGACTGCAGAAGCGCCAGCACAATGGCAGCAGTGCCAGCAATGGTGGACTCTTCTTTGACGGGATCGACAGCGACGAAGAGGACGAGGAGCTGCGCGAGGACGAGCTCGAGGTGTCGCTCGAGGAGATGCTCGCCATGTTCCACGTGCTGTTCGGCATGTCGACGATCAGCAAGCCAGCGAGGAATGGACACGGCCGTCCTGGTAGAGAAGCTCAGACGCAGGGCGTGAGCGTCAACGTTGGTGGGCGGAGGCGCGGAAGGCGGAAGGCGAAGGCGGCGCAGGCCAAGTTCCCTGGCAAGATGCGCGTCGACGACGACATGGAGCTGTTCCTGCGCGAGATGATCAGCACCTGCGGGTTCCCCGGCGGTGAATGCGGCGGTCTGGATGGGTTTGACGGGTGCGTCGGTCTTGTGAGTGGTGCGTGTGTGTGCGTCTCGTACAGCATTCATGTCTTGCCTGGCGCTCGTGTAGGTTTGACGGGGAGGACGACTACGACGCCATGATGGCCATGGCGAGCGTGTTCATGGGCTTCGAGGCCGGGATGCAGGACATGAAAGGCCGAGACGCATGGGCGAGCGAGGACGACGCCGATGACGATGTTAGTGAAGCCGACGCAGGCGCAACACCGTCCGCCGAGGCGTCCAAGAGCAGCAGCCAAGCGGAGCCTCCCTCGCTGGTGCTGGACGCCGCCGTCATCGTCTTCGGCCGGCTTCCAGGCGTACGTCGCTCTATCTCTGACTACTAATTTACTGTTATGCTCACTCATTGATTGAACCCGACAGGTGGTCAAGTTCCTGGGCGGCGTGCACTACGCCAAGGGGGACTTCGTGGGGGTCGCGCTGCGCGACGCCGTGGGCAAGAACGACGGCACGGTCAAGGGCGTCGCCTACTTCGCGTGTGCGCCGGGCCACGGGCTCATGGTGCGTCCCGGCGACGTCGCGACGCTGGCCGCCGGCGCCTGACAAAAAAGTCGACATGTAGCCATCGACATCGTTAACATGGGGAAAGGCCGACATGCCTTGACATATTCATTAGTTGCATCTGGAGTCATCACTGGGTCGCTCTCGTCCCACCGTGGCACATCCATCTTTGAAGCATTGAGCATCCACCGATCGCTCGATCGCGAATGATGTCCGCAGCAGTGGTCGTCCACAGTCTGCTCCCAGCACCTCCGTTTGCAGTCCTCTCGGCCATTCGCCGTCATTCGCCGTCTCGCCGCCATGGACTCCCTCGTGCTGTCCGGCATGACCAGCTACGCGGACGTCAACGACAACACCTCGAGCTCGGGTGCGCGACGCAGCCTGCTCTCGAGCACGACCATCCTCCCCTTCCGCGACGCCAATGGCGCCGAGGACGAGCTCATGTTGAGCAGCTTCCACCAGGCCGAGACGCCCGGAGGCTGGGCGTCCGCCAGCCGCGCGAGTAGCAACTACAGCATCGGCAGCAGCCGCTTCGGTGCGTCCGGCGGGTCGCTGCTCGACAGCGTGGCCTCGTCCGCGATGCTCGCGTCCATGTTCACTCCGCGATGGCCCGGCCGCCTCCACAGCCACCGCCAGAGCGTCGAACAAGACGTCGAAGGGTCGATCAAGTCACAAACCATCAACACTACGGAGCCATCACCACTACCACCGCCACCTTCGGCCAAGCTGCTGCCGTTCGCCGAGCCGAACGACTGGCTGCTGCTCTTGCTCGGTCTGTTGTTCTCCATCGCTGCAGGCGCCGCCGCGGCGCTGACTGCGCTGCCCATTGGCGCAGCCATCACCGCGTTCCAAGCTCCAGTCGCTATAGCAGACATCCACCGCCACGCGGCCGAGCTGGTGGTGCTGGGCGGCGCGTCCTGGCTCGCGCGCGCCGCGAGCGCTGCGTGTCATGCTCGAGCGTCCGGCCGCGTGCTGCTGCGCGCGAGGACGGCGCTGCTCGCGCAGCTCGTGGCGGCGGGCGACGCCGACGCAATGGCCCGCGACTGGCTCGCAGCTCACGCCCTCGACGCCGCGCGCGCGCTGGTGCTGGGCGACGACGCCCGCGCGCTCGAGCTGCTGCTGGGCCGCGAGCTCGGCGACGTCGCGCGTGCGGCTGCGCAGGCGATCACAGCCGTCGCCACAGCGTTTGGTACCTCGTGGAGGCTCGCGCTGCTCGCAGCTGGCGCTGCGCTGGCCGTGCAATGCGCTGCGATGCTGTGGCTCATGCAGCGTCGAGACGGAGGCGAAGGCGACGCAGTGGAGGCGATGGAGGCGGCGAGGGAGGCGCTGCGCGGGGTCCGCACGCTCGCGGCCTTTGACGCGCAGCGCAAGGCCGGCGACGCCTTCGCGGCGCTCTTGCAGCGAGCCACCACAGCCCGCGTGGCTCTCGCAAGGCGCCGAGCGGCGGCGGTCGCGGTCGCCACTTGCGCTGCATGGGCGCTGCTCGCGGTCATCGTGGGCTACGAAGACAGCAGCGTCGAGCGGTGGCTGCAGAGCTCCGCGGCGCTGCTGCTCGCGGCCGCCGCGCTCGCCGCGCTGTTCCCGTCGCTCGCCACCGCCCGCAGCTCATACACGACGGCGGCACCGCTGCTGACAGCGCTCGCAGCCGCAGAGAGCGACGCCAACACCAAGCACGAGCCACAGCCTGTGCCAATGCAATGCCGCGGCGATCTCGAGTTCCGCGGCGCCGCGCGGGGCTGGCGCGTGGCCGCGGGCGAGCGCGTGGCGGTCGTCGGCGCCGCCAGCGCTGATGTAGCCTCCAAGCTCTCACGGCTCGACTTGATGGAAAGTGACCACAGTGACCTGCAGGTGCTGCTCGACGGCCGCGACGTGCGCGGACTCGACAGGCGCTGGGTGCGCGCGCAGCTCGCGGTCGTGGCTGCGTCCCCGAGCTTCTTCTTCGGCTCCATCGTCGACAACCTCGTGTTCGGGCTCGAGGACAGTGAAGAGGAAGCCTGTGACAATGGCTCGAGCCTTCCAATGCACCTGCAGCTGCAGGCGGTGGCCGCCGCCAAGCTCGCGGGAGCGCACGACGCCGTCATGGCGCTGCCCGAGCAGTACGGCACGCTGTTGAATGCAGACGAGCTGCCACCACCGCTGCTGCGCCGCCTAGCGCTGGCCCGTGCGCTCGCAAGACGCGCCAAGCTGCTTATAGTCGAACTGGACGAGTGTGGAGAACCGGACGCCGCTATCGTCGACCTGCTGCGCGCGTCGGCGCCGCCGAGGGCCTCACGCCGCACCATCCTGCTGCTGATGCCCACAGCGTCAAGGGAGGTGATGACGAGGCTCGCCATGCTCGTGGACCGCGTCGTGAGCCTCACTGACGACCAACAGAGCAACGGATGCGACTACAGACCGCTCTCACTTGAAGATAGCGACGAAGAGGAGCCCAGTGACCGACCGGACGCCATTGACGAGCGCTGCGAGTACGAAGACGATGGTCTGATGGTTTCAACAGCGCTATCGTCGTACAACAGCCGCCACAGGCTGCAGGTCGCCACGCCAATGCGGTCGACACTACTGTCATCTTCATCAACGGAGACTGTGGAGACTGTAACAGTATCAAGGACAGCGGTGGAGTGGACGGCGTTGGAGCGGCGGCTGCTGCTGGGGGCGGCGCTCTCGGCGGCGGTCGTCGGGCTCGCGGCGCCGTTCGCGGCCGCGCTGCTCGCCGCCTGCATCGCCAACCGCTTGGTACTAAGCAGCAGCAACAGTATGGAGCTCGCGGTCGCTGCGGGCAGCGCGGGGACCGCCGTGGCGGCGGCGAAGGCGCTGCAGCTCTACTTGACGCGTGCGCTGCGAGAACGAGCGCGCGCACGGCTCGGCGAGCGCCACCTGCGCGCGCTGCTCGCGCTGCCGCTGCTGGAGCTGCAGGCGACGCCCGTCGAGCAGCTCGAGCGCGAGCTGCAGACCCGTGCGGCTTCGGCGGCGCTGCTCGCGGGTGAAGCGCAGAGTCGAGCAGCGCAGGCTATAGCAACGCTCGCGGGGGCTGCGGTGGTTGCAATCGCCTCCTGCAGCGCTGCAGGCCGCGCCGCGTGCTGGCAGCTGGCAGCGCCGGCGCTCGCGCTGCTGCTCCCCGCCGCTCTGTATATTGAGGCGCTCGCCGCCGCCGCCGAGACCGAGCCATACACTGCAATAGACGACGCAGCGCAGGCGCCGGTGGCGCACGCGGCGCAGACGCTCGCGCAGCTCGAGCTGGCGCTGGCGCTGGGCGTCGAGCGGCGCCGCGTCGCCGCGTTCGCGCGCGAGCTGCGCGCCGCGAGCTCGCAGTCCATCCAGTCCACCAGGCAGCTCGCGCTCGTCTGCGGGCTGCGCGCGGGCCTGCGCAGCTTCGGCGCCGCGGTCGCGCTCGTGCTCGCAGCGCATGCTATCGACGCCCAAGCCCCCAGCGCCGCGCAGCTCCGCGCCGCGTTCGCGTCGGCGCTCGTCGTGCTGCTCGCGGCGCGCGACGTCGGCCGGCAGCTCGCGTGGCGCCGCCGCCACGTCACAGCCGCCTCGGTCAATACCAAAGCCATCCTGGCGCTCTGCGACCGCGCGCAGCGCCACGCCGCCGCGCAGCAAGCGCTCAATTCGGTGGCCTCGGGCTCAACCGCGCTGCGCGGCGGCGTGGCGCTGCGCCGCGTCTCGTTCGCGTACTCCCCGCGCAGCCCCTGGGTGCTGCGCCACGCCTCGCTGACCATACAACCGGGCGAGACCGCGGCGCTCATGGGCGGCGCGGGCTCGGGCAAGTCGACGCTGCTCGCGCTGCTCGCCGCGCTGTACGAGCCCGTCCAAACCGTCAGCGACCCGCGCAGCGGCGTCTTCCTCGACGGCGTCGACGCCCGCGCGCTCGCGCAGCACCACGTGCGGCGCCACATTGGGTGGCTGAGCCTCGAGCCCCATACTGAACCGCTGCTCTTCCGGGGCTCCGTCGCCGACAACATCGCGCTCGGGCTCGGCCCCTTGATGGATTATGACCACGGCGCCATTGTGGCGGCCGCGCGGCTCGCGCGCGCGCACGAGTTCATCGCGCGGCTCCCCGAGGGCTACGCGACGCCGGCGGCGCGGCTCGCGGGCGACGCGAGCCAGTTGCAGCGGCTCGCGCTCGCCCGCGCGATCGTGCGCGAGCCCAAGCTGCTGCTCGTGGACGACGCCGACCGCGCGGACCCCGCGGACGCAGTGGGCGACGCGCTGCTGCACGTTGTGAGTACCAGACGCAGGCAGCGGTGCACGACGCTGCTCACTGCGCGCGTGATGGAGCTGCAACGACGAGGGACGTGGCCGCGCCGCGCCATCGACGAGATGCGCGTCGACCGCGTGCTGCGGCTCACAGTCAGCGGCGCCGTCGTCGAGCAGCGCACGCCGCTGCCCGCAGTCGAAGACGAGAGCAGCGCCGAGAGTTCGTTGGGTTCCAGCGCGGCCTCGTTCCTGTCCGAGCTGTAGAATGTGCAACACGGTTTGGATTGTGTGGACAGGTTGGCGTGTTCCGAGTCAGACGATGGAGCGCAGCACGGCGAGCGTCGCCTGCAGCTCGCGGCGCGCGGGGACGGCGAGTGCCGGAGCGAGCTCGTGCACGGCGAAGCCCAGTGGCGAGCCGGCGTCGGCCCACGCCACCGCCGGCCGAGACGTCCGCACCTTGTCGGCGCTGCAATGGATCACCATCAATGAGCAGTGAGGATCCAAGGCATCAGTCGATACAATGACACAGACAAACGTACGAGAGGGCGAGGGGATACGGGCAGGCGGCGACGTCGGAGGCTGGCGCGGGCTTGATGGGGTCCAGCTCGTGGGTCAGCACGGGCATCTGAGTGGGGTCACAATCCATCAGTTGGGACTGGAACAGATTGAAGTGATGGGTATCAAGGGTCAGAACGCACCGCGGTGGCCTCGAGCAGGTCCCAGACACGCACGCTGGCGTCGGCGAAGGCGGCGACGAAGACCGCGGGCCGCGCGGGCGACCACGCGAGGCTGCAGACGCCGACGCCCACCGGCGCGTCGGCCCACGCGGCCACGCGGCGCGGGGACTCGCAGTGGAACAGGCTGGCAATGGTCAGAAACCATCATAACACCAGTTCACAATGTGTTGAGAGTATAATCTCACCTGATGCCGCCGTCGTCAAAGCCCGCGAGGAAGTACGAAGGCAGGAACGGGTGGCACGCGAGCGCCGTGACGGCCGCGAGGCTGCCAGTGCGCTCGAAGGCGCGGAAGCCGCCGGCCGCGTCCTGGAAGCGGTGGCCGCGCAGCAGCGCGCCGCTCTGCGTGCCCACAATGAACCTGTCACGACAATGGAAGAACAGTGTCAGTGGTCTTCCAAGCATGATGCTGCTTCGCTTCGCTCACTGGTTGGGATCGTGCGGGAGGAACTTGACGACGCTCGCAATGGGGCCGACGAGACCGAAGACCTCCTGCGGCTTGGCTGCCTTGGCTGCCTTTGTAACATGAGGCTGGCGGGGGACGGCGAGCTGCTGCGTGTCGATGCGCGCGTTGAGCACGAGCTTGACGCGGCCGCCGATCTCGGCGCACGGGTCGGCCGCGAGCGCCTGGTCGCCGGCGTCGAACTCGACGAGGCTCCACACGAGCAGCACGCCGCGGTCGTCCATGGACCCGAGCTGGAAGGAGCCACTGCTACTAGTCCAGTCCGCTCTTACGATCGGCTCGACCGCCACGACCGGCGCCGCGTGCTGCTCGACCGCGCGGTAGTCGGCGCCGCGCGTCGAGTACACGGGCGACGTGGCCGCTAGACCATCAAGGCTCGAGCCTGCTGCCGAGCCGAAGGTCTGGCGAAGGTCCCAGACCGAGACGCTACCGTCGGCGGCCCCCGCCAGCACGAACAGGTCGCGCGAGGGTCCGAGCGCCGCCGCCGTCGCGTCTCCCTCGCTCTGCAGCACGTGGGCGGGCCGCGCAGGCCGGTTGACGTCCCAGACGCACGCGAGCGTCTTGCCAGCGAACGGCTCGGCCTCCTGCTGGTTGTCGCGTGCCTTGCGGCCGTAGACGGCGAGCACGAGGCTGGACGCGACCGGGGAGAAGGCGAGCGCCGCGAGCGAGCGTCCGCTCATCGCCTGGCACAGCTGCGGCAGCTGGACGTCCGCCATGGGACACAGCCGTTGACCCGCGACCGGCGTGTCCTTGGCGAGCTCCACGCGTCGAACGAACCGGTCGTCGTCTTGGTTGTCGTCGTCCTCGTCGTCCTCGACGGGCTGCTCGGCGGCCATGGCGCTCTCGACGACGAGCACCTCGCACGCGTACGCGGCGTGCTCGAGGAAGCGGAAGAACCGCGCGGAGGACGAGGACGAGGACGCTGCTGTATCGGATGTGGTCTCGCCCGCAGCCTCGACACCAATGTCGTCGGGGAAGTGCATGGCCTTGTCGCTCGCGGCCGGCCGCTTGGTCTGCGTGGCCTGCGCGCGAGCACCTTCGGCGGTCTGCGCGGCCGCGAGTCGCACGGCGCCGCGCCGCAGCCGCTGCAGAAGCTTGTCCTGCTCGCTCACGGGCGGCTGCTGGAACAGGAAGCACTTGTCGACCTCGAGCTTGCGCGCCTCGAGCACGTCCTTGACGCGGCGTGCGCGCGGGTCGAGCGACTGCTTGAGGCCGGCGATGGCCGACGAGACGAACGCCTTGCGTGGTGGCTCGGCTGATGGCTGGGCTGCAGCTCGACTGCCGGCCTCGGACGAGCTCGGCGGACGAGAACTCGCAGCCTGCAGACCCTTGGACTCGGCCTGCAATGCCTGCTGGATCTTGGCGAGCTCGCGGCCGGACAGGTCGTCCGCGGGCGGTGCCTTGCTCTTGGCGTACGCCTTGCTGCCGGTGGACGAAGGTGTGGCCCGTGCGGTGGCTGGCGGCGGCGGCTTGTCGTCCGACTCGAACGCGTCGTCTTCGTAGTTCTCGAAGCCGTCGTCGTCGTACTCGTCACGCTCCTCGGGCTCCTCCTGGCACTCCTCGGCGTTGGCGTTCAGCGCCGCCTGCTGCTGCCGCTGCCGCGCGTCCCGCGCCTGCTGCTCGAGCTCCTGCTGCCGCTTGAGCTCCTCGAGCTCCTTGGCGCGCTGCTTCTTGGCCTCGCGCCGCGCCGCCGCCGCCTGCCGCTCGCGTTCGACGTCCGCCTCGTGCTTGGCGATGGCCATCGCTGCGTCGGGTGCGACGCTCGAGGGACCGGCGGTGGCTGCCTCGAATGTCGGCGGGGCCTCTGCAGACTCGGTCGGGGCCACCGACGTCCGCTTCTTGGCCGCGCGCGGCTTGGCATCGCTTGTGGTAGCGGGCACAGGTTTGGGCTCGGCGAGGGGGATGCGAGGCACGGCGGGGACAGGGGAGGCTGCGACCGAGGGACCGGCGGCGGCCGCGGGGGACGGCGAGGCCGCCGCCTTCTTGCTGGAGCTCTTCTTGGCGGGCCTGCCGCCCAGCGCGTCGTCCAGCGGCGGTCCCTTGGGCTCGGACATGTTGGTTTGATCAATGTGTCAATGCTGTCAAGTGGGGAAGGAAGGAAGATCGCGTCGCTTCGAGGGTCGAGTCGAGTTTCAGCCAATCCAACGCACGGGATGAGGATAAAAGTGATACAATTGGGTGATTATGTGAGACCGTGTTGGTGTCTGGCCAATCAGCGCACGGAATGAGGCACTTCAACTCGTGCGGGACGCCACGTCAGACAAGCGGAGACGCCTTCAACGCCTCCGAGCGTCACTGATGCGAGCGTCACCGGGGTCCATCCTCCTTTTTGGGCTGGACGGCGGCGCGCCGCACCTGGTCGGGGCGGTGGCGGTGTCTTTGTGTCTGCCGGAGCCGTGACGACCACCGCCTTGCGGTCGTTGCCCATCCTCTCGCGACTGAAGTCGGCTCGGCCACCGTGGGCCTTCAACGCGTTCCGGCTTCGACAGTCGCCGAGGACTTTTAGTCAATGCGATTAGCCCATGCGGTACACATCATACACGCCTCGCCATTGACTGGGCAACAGCTCAAAGGCGAGGCAAAGCAGGCAGACAACGCAGTCATCTATACACATCCACGATCGGCCTGACCATTGGCAACGGTGGTGGCACTGAAGCGAGGGCAGGGAACGGGTGGGGTGTGTGGATCTGTCCATGGTGGGCGGAGAGCTGGACGGCTAGACCTGCGGCCAGCATGGTGGGCCAGAGGGAGCGCCGTGGGCATCTCCGTGGCGAGTGGACGCAGTGAGGAGCGGCTCGCCATCCATTCGCGCTGTGCTGGCCACCTTGCCCCGCGTTTTTGCGCAAGTTCCAAATAATCTTGCTTTTATAGATGGGTGCTGAAACGCATAACCTTGTATAATGAATGGATGAGTGAACATATTCATGACGAATTTGACTGTAGAATATTGTTCCCGTCAATATTTGTATGTGCTGGTCCAATCTGTATTTCGACAGATGCACGGTCAAGCCTTTCTACCACGTGGCCTCAAGGTTTGCGGCGATTCGCTCGCGATCCGCTGGCATGTCGCGTCTGGGCGAGCGGCGATCCGGAGTGATGGTCATGTTCCACGCCGACGGTCGTGAAGGTCGCCGAGTCACTTGGCGGCCCAGCACGAGCGAGAGTGGGAGCAGCAACTGTATGCCGTCACTTGTGCTGGGACTCAAGCCATTTCATGCCCATCCCCGTGCTGGGCCGGAGGTCGGTAATTTTCCGTGCTGGTGCGTCAGCCGGGTAGATTTCTTCGTGCTGGGCCGCGTGGCGGTCTGCACGGCGCAAAAAACTGGAGGCAAAAGTGCCGACCGCCAACTGCCGACCGCCAGCCGCTTGGGCCGACAAAAGTCAGGATTTGTTCCGCTGTGGCAGAGTGCCGCCGTGTTTTGCTCAGCCAGGACGAAGGGGTCACCTCCGAAACGCGTGGGTTATTGACTTCCTTCAACCTACGTAGTTACGAGTGCGCTTTAGGTGGCCGAACCAGATTCACACGCCGTGAAACGCAAGGGCGGCACTGCCACTGGCGGAAAGCACGCTCGACTGATTGATCGATTGCAGTCGCTGACTGAAAGCGGTGCTGGTGCTGGGTGCCTGTCGTTTACTGAGTGCGTCCACGCGGCCGGTCTCAAAAAGTCCGTAAAAACGGCATTTTCGCGGTGTTTTGCAGCGAAAAATACACTTTACAAGTCACGATTTGTCAGGGTTAGGGCGAATCCCCCCGCTCAAACACTCGTGATCTTGAACCGGCGAAGAAATCCACACAGTGCGAGCGCTTCAACATGGGCCTCCAGCATCGCCAACTCTGCACTTTGCAAACACGACGAAAAATATAAGTGCATACAGTACTGCTAACAACGTAGCTTCTTCGGTCACAGACAGCCTTCAACTCGGACGCTCTTCCCCTTTGCCTTGCCTGCTTTCCGTCCGTGGCCATTAGCTTCCATGTGAGTCTGGCACTCCCCCTCGGTCTCGAATTCTCTCGTGTGCCTCCACACCGCTCGGGACGTGGCATGGCATGCTCCTCCTCCCTCCATCGATCAGCGAGCAACCAGCACGAGCCACGTCGCCACGCGTCGACGAGCACCGCGCGCCGGCGTCTCCCGACCTCACTCCTCAACTTGCCGCACCGAACGCACATCTCGACCCGGTGCTCGACCATGGCGGGCGACGCGGACGGTCTGCTCCAGGCCGAGGGCGAGGTGCCGGACGTGTATCGTTCGCTCAACTTTCGCTCCATCCAGGACCCGTACACCAACAAGGACGATGACATGATCTCGCGATACTCGACGCTACGGGCCGACAACCTCGACAGTATGCTGAACGGAGGGTTGGAGCGCTTCTACAAGAAGTACGACCACCTGTCGAGGAAGGTGAACATCCAGCTACCGACCCCCGAGGTGCGGTTCGAGAACCTGAGCTTCTCGGCGGTGGTGCCGGTCGAGGCGGCCAAGCAGGGCAACGTTGGCTCGTACCTCAAGAAGATCTTCACTCCATGGGACAAGCCGGCGATGAAGACCAAGGACATTCTCCACCCGATGAGTGGGGTCATCAAGCCTGGGAGTATGACGCTGATCCTTGCCAACCCTGGAGCCGGCAAGTCGACGCTGCTGAAGGCTCTGGCTGGCAAGCTACAGCTCACCAACAAGACGACGCTGGGTGGAGAGGTGACGTACTCTGGTCTCCGCGGCGATCAGATCGACCTCATCAAGCTCGCGGGTCTGATCGACCAGACGGACAACCACATCCCGACGCTGACGGTTCGCGAGACGTTCAAGTTCGCCGACATGTGCATGAACGGTTACCCTGAGAATCAGCCGGAAGACGTGCGTGACATTGCGGCTCTTCGTACGGAGCTCATCTTGCACATCCTCGGACTCAACGTGTGTGCCGACACTGTCGTTGGCGACGCGCTGCTGCGTGGTGTGAGTGGCGGTGAGCGCAAGCGTGTGACGATCGGCGAGATTCTGGTCGGTGGTCAGAGTCTGTTCCTGTGTGACGAGATCTCGACGGGTCTGGACAGTGCTGCGACGTTCGACATCATGACGTCGCTGCGCTCGTGGTGCCGCACGCTGGGTGGCACGGTGGTCACGGCGCTGCTGCAGCCGACGCCGGAGGTGGTGGAGCTGTTCGACGACATCATCATGATCAACGAAGGTCATTTGATCTACCACGGTCCGCGAACCGAGATCCTGAGCTACTTCCAGGAGCGCGGGTTCACTTGTCCTCCTCGTACAGATCCTGCCGACTTCCTGATCGAGGTGACGTCCGGCCGAGGCCGCAAGTACGCCAACGGCGCGATCGAGCTCGCCAAGCTTGCTGTCACCCCCGAGGAGTTCAACTCGCTCTTCCTTCAGTCCAACATCTACAAGGCGACGAGCGACGTGATCAGCAAGGGGTTCCATGAGAACATGTTCCAGAAGCCCGAGGACTTCCGGCTCGCCAAGAGCGCCGCCAGCCTCGCGAGGTCGAAGCAGACGTCGGAGTTCGGACTCGCCTTCATGCCTTCGACGCTTCTACTGCTGAACCGTCAGAAGACGATTTGGCTCCGCGACCGACCGCTGCTGTGGGGAAAGATGTTCGAAGCCATCATCGTCGGTCTTGTGCTCGGCATGATCTACTTTGACGCCAACCCGACGTACTACCTACGCATGATGTTCTTCAGTATCGCCGTGTTCCAGCGTCAGGCGTGGCAGCAGATCACCATTTGTTTCCATCTCCGCAAGGTGTTCTACAAACAACGGTCGCGCAACTTCTTCCGCACGACGTCATACTCGATCGCTGAGAGTGTGGTGCAGATCCCCGTGAACCTCTCGGTCTCGTTCCTGATGGGAACATTCTTCTACTTCATGTGCGGTTTGACGCGGACGTTCCCCAAGTACATCGTGTACCTGTTGATCCTGGTGTGCTTCCAGCACGCGATCGGTGCGTACATGGCGTTGCTGAGTTCGATCTCGCCAAGCATCACGTTCGCTCAGGCTTGTGCCGGTATCTCCGTGAGCTTCTTCCTGCTCTTCTCGGGCAACATCATTTTGGCCGAGTTGATTCCGGACTACTGGATCTGGATGTACTGGTTCGACCCGCTCGCCTGGGCTCTGCGCAGTGTCATGTTGTCGGAGTTCTCGAGCAGCCACTACGTCAACGGCACGGGGAGGGCCAAGCTGCTGAGTTTCTCGATCACGCAGGGCACCGGGTACCTCTGGTTCGGCATCGCCATCCTCGTCACCTACTACTTCATCTTCACGGGTCTGAACGCTCTCTCGCTGCATTTCATCCGTTATGAGAAACACCTCGGTGTGACCGGCAAGGCCACCAAGACGGACGAGGACGAGCCCGAGCATGCTTACGTTGAGGTCAAGACACCCGGCGGCACGGCGCAGACGGGTGGTCGTGTTCGCGGCGGCGGTCTTCCGTTCGTGCCTGCGAACTTGTGCGTGAAAGATCTGGACTACATTGTGACGCTCGACAGTGGCGAGGAGAAGCAACTGCTGTACACTATCACGGCCCACTTTGAACCCGGTCGGATGATCGCTCTGATGGGATCGACTGGTGCCGGCAAGACGACGCTGATGGATGTCATTGCTGGTCGCAAGACTGGTGGTCGCATCATTGGCGACATTATCGTGAATGGTGAACCGAAGGATCCGGCCAACTTTAGTCGCATCACTGCGTACTGTGAGCAGATGGACATCCACTCGGAGGCTGCCACGATCTATGAAGCGATGGTGTTCTCAGCGAACCTGCGACTGCCGCCCAACTTCACGAAGGAGGAGCGCATGAACCTTGTGGACGAGACGCTCGATCTGCTAGAGTTGACCGCGATCCAGCACGAGTTGGTGATGAGTCTGTCGGTGGAGCAGAAGAAGCGCTTGACGATCGGTGTTGAAGTGGTGGCCAACCCGAGCATTCTGTTCTTGGATGAGCCGACGAGTGGCCTTGATGCGCGGTCCGCGCTGATTGTGATGCGCGGTGTGCAGTCGATCGCTCGTACTGGTCGCACTGTGTTGTGCACTATCCATCAGCCGAGTATCTCGATCTTCGAGCTGTTCGACGGTCTTCTGCTGCTCCAGATGGGCGGTACGACTGCGTACTTCGGTGATCTCGGAAAGGACTCTGTGACGATGTTGGAGTACTTCGCTTCTATCCCCGGTACGGAGGAGATCCGTCCGCAGTACAACCCTGCGACGTACATGCTTGAGGTGATTGGTGCTGGTATCGGTCGTGATGTGAAGGACTACTCGGTCGAGTACAAGAACAGCGAGTTGTACAAGCAGAACCGTGAGCGCACGCTCGAGCTGTGCAAGGTTTCGGACGAGTTCACTCGGTTCTCGACGCTCAACTATGATCCGATCGCTACCCCGTTCTCTAACCAGATGAAGGAGTTGGCGAAGAAGCAGGCGTTGACGTACTGGCGCAACCCTCAGTACAACTTCCTCCGCATCTTCCTGTATCCGATCTTTGCCGTCATTTTCGGCACGACGTTCTACCAGCTCGCTGACAACAACCTGAAGAAAATCAACTCGCACATCGGTCTGATCTACAACAGTATGGACTTCATCGGCGTGCTCAACATGATGATGGTGCTCGAGACGACGTGTGCGGAGCGAGCGGTGTTCTATCGCGAACGGATGTCGAACTACTACGGTCCTCTGCCGTACAGTTTGTCGCTGTTCTTTGCGGAGGTGCCGTACCTGTTCGTGGTCGTTGCGTGCTTCGTTGTGGTCGAGTACTTCCTCGTCGGTTGGGACAATGCTGCGGGCCAGTTCTTCTTCTACTGGTTTTGCTTCTACCTGTACACGTCGATCTGCTCGTACGTGGGCCAGTGGATGGCCGTGTTGATGCCGAACGCCAAGGTCGCCAACGTTGCTGTCGGTGCAATCTCGTGCATCTTCAACCTCTTCGGTGGCTACCTGCTGCCGTACCCGCAGATGTACGGCTTCTACAAGTGGTTCACGTACCTCATCCCGTCTCGCTACTCGCTGTCGGCGCTAGTGGGGTCGCAGTTCGGTGAGCGTCAGTCGATCGTGACGCTCACCAGCGGCAAGAACGTGACGGTGGAGAAGTACATTGCGACCGAGTACGACTTCCGGCCGGACGACAGGTACTACTTCATGCTTGCGCTGATGCTCTTCTGGATCGTCATCCAGACGTTCATCTACCTGACGCTCAAGTACGTGAGCCACCTGAAGCGGTAGGCTCGGTGATGCGCAAAGCGGTGGCTTTTGGATTTTTGCATTTTTGCTCGAATGTGAGTGAGCATGAGCTCGCGTCGTTGATTTCTAGTCGGTTCCAACACGATCTATGAACGTTCGTCGAGTGTGAGCAACGCGGTGGAGGTTCGATCTGTTGTTGAGCTAAATGGATTGTTGACCTGAGTGGATGCGCGGTAGCAAAAGAAGGAGGAGCAGGAGGAGCAGGAGAGCTAATCGGCGAGATGCTGAAGCAAAATGGGATGCCGAGGCGCACAGTCGACTCGTCTCAGTAGTTGAAGTGTAGACGAAGCGCATCCGTGTCGGTACACGATACAGTAGGGCGGTTGGCGGCGGCACGAGCGAGTCGGCCGGCCGACAATGCGCAGTCTGCCGCCATCTCTCGCCCTCGCCGAGCGTTTCAAAAGCCTTGACGTGTGCAATTTGCTTTAACGCCGTCTCGACAGTCGACCACTGAAGTTTCGAGCAGGGCGAGCAGTGAGCAAGCTTTCGGGGCCACGCTCACCACCGTTCTCTGCATCGAAATCGCTCGGCACTGTCTGCATCTTTTGGTGCCGTGTTCTGTTGGATGATGCAGCGCCTCCAATTGGCCGCGCGGCGGTCGCTGGAGCCCAGATACTATCGTGGCGCCAGTCCATTGTCGCAAACTCCGCCCTTGAAGCTGCCGCGCATGCAAGGACGGTTCTCGTCGCTCCATCGCTGGCCGGTGGCATCACTGGCCCCTTTCATGGCCGGACAAGCAGGCTCGAACGCTCGACACTCGAGCATTTTCGGCTTTCAGGGTGAATAGGGGTCAGCGAGAAAGGAAGGCGTCGGCCACACCACCGGCGGCCGCTGGCGGTCCGTGCTGGTCGCGAGTGGAGACCGTCCGTCGCCGCTCGCCAGCACCGCGGCCGCCGATACATTACGGCGGTCCGTGCTGTGCCGCAACCACCAGGTCGGCATTGTTGCAGCGGTTGGCGTCAGTGTATGGTGCAGAGCGTGGGATCGGCGCCGCCTGTCAAATGATACAATCGCAGACCCGTGCTGGGCTCCAAGTCGTTTCACGGGAGGTCGTGCTGGGCCGATTGGATCCGCCTCCGCCTGATGCTTGAAGTGCTGGTCCCATCGCTAAAAAAACGTCAATTTGAAATTTCGCAAATGCTGTTCCGCGATGTTTCGGTTTATATGAAGGTGATGAGAAGGATGCGGGGCGAATCTTTAGTCAACAGCCAGGGGTTTGCACCGGCTGGTTCCAGCTGTTTGACAAAATGAGGGGCCGGATGGATTCGCTCCCAAGCGAAAGCACGCGGCGCGCCAGATCTGCCAGCAGCAGCCCATCCCTGCGGTAAATTTCTGCAAGCTGCTTTCAAGCCAAATTTAGCACCCACCTACACCAGCAGTTCAAGAAGCAGTTCAAGAAGCACAGATCTTCACAGCAAAATGTTCGATAAATGAAGATCTGCATTAGAAAGCTATAAAAAGCGTCGTAAATGGCTATTCGTCACAACATGTTTGTCTTGACGAAAGTATGCCGTTGGTGCTGGTCGGGTCGCCATGTTTTCGTGACACATGGCTTTTGGCTGTGCGGGCTTTCTCTTTCCCCGCACTTTCAAAACCGAGCTGATACTCGCCCAGCACGTAGCCGGGCCGGCTCGAAGCGGCTCTTCTGACCGTACCTGTACCGACCAGATCACTTTGGCGTGGGCCACACGCTCGTCCTTCTTCCACATGTTGCCAACGCAACATGGGCGAGAGGTGCACCTCGCCCTGAAACGGCAGCGCCTCCTCTCCCCCGCCGACTTTGCGAGCTTTTGCTAACCGCCACCTTTGCTTACCTTTTGCCGACCTCCACCTCCATTCACCCTCCGCCTCTCCTCCTCGTCGAGCTTGGTCAGTCATTCCGCAATTTGCCACCGCGGCTTCACAACTCTCCGCCCGCTTCCCCCGACCGCGCCGAGTCACCCGTCGCTATGGCAGACAACGCGGCGTTGCTCCGCCCCGAGGGTGACGCCAACAAGGCCGACCTCCTCCAGGCCGAAGACGAGGTGCCGCAGGTCTACCGCTCGCTCAACTTTCGCTCCATCCAGGACTCCTACACCAACAAGGACGACGACATGATCTCGCGATACTCGACGCTGCGCGCCGACAACCTCGACAGCATGCTGAACGGCGGTCTGGAGCGCTTCTACAAGAAGTACGACCACTTGTCGCGGAAGGTGAACATCCAGCTGCCGACCCCCGAGGTGCGCTTCGAGAACCTGAGCTTCTCGGCGATCGTGCCGGTCGAGGCGTCGAAGGAAGGCAATGTCGGCGCGGTGCTGAAGAAGGTGTTCGCGCCGTGGGACAAGCCGGCGATGAAGACGAAGGACGTGCTGCACCCGATGAGCGGCATCATCAAGCCGGGTAGCATGACGCTGATCCTCGCGAACCCTGGTGCTGGCAAGTCGTCGCTGCTGAAGGCTCTGGCTGGCAAGCTGCAGCTCACGAAGAAGACGACGCTGGGTGGAGAGGTGACGTACTCTGGTCTCCGTGGCGATCAGATCGACCTCATCAAGCTCGCG
This sequence comes from Phytopythium vexans, assembly GCA_003413675.1. Classification (NCBI taxonomy): domain Eukaryota; phylum Oomycota; class Peronosporomycetes; order Pythiales; family Pythiaceae; genus Phytopythium; species Phytopythium vexans. The sequence goes on along the minus strand of QLOC01000012.1, from coordinate 443,411 downwards.
GGTCTGATCGACCAGACGGACAATCACATCCCGACGCTGACGGTTCGCGAGACGTTCAAGTTTGCCGACATGTGCATGAACGGTTACCCTGAGAATCAACCGGAAGACGTGCGCGACATTGCGGCTCTTCGTACGGAGCTCATCCTGCAGATCCTCGGTCTGAACAACTGTGCTGACACGGTGGTGGGTGATGCGCTGCTGCGTGGTGTGAGTGGCGGCGAGCGCAAGCGTGTGTCGATCGGCGAGATTCTGGTCGGCGGTCAGAGTCTGTTCCTGTGTGACGAGATCTCGACGGGTCTGGACAGTGCTGCGACGTTCGACATCGTGACGTCTCTGCGCGCGTGGTGCCGTACGCTCGGCGGTTCGTGTGTGGTGGCTCTTCTGCAGCCGACGCCGGAGGTGGTGGAGCTGTTCGACGACATCATCATGATCAACGAAGGCCACATGATCTACCACGGACCCCGCACGGAGATCCTGCCTTACTTCCAGGAGCGCGGCTTCTCCTGTCCTCCGCGTACGGACCCTGCCGACTTCCTGATCGAGGTGACGTCGGGCCGTGGTCGTCGCTACGCGAACGGGAACGTGGCCATTACCGACTTGGCGATCACTCCCGAGGAGTTCAACTCGCTGTTCCTGCAGTCGTCGATCTACAAGAAGACGAGTGACGCGATCAGCAAGGGTTTCAACGAGCACTCGTTCGAGAACCCTGAGGACTTCATCAAGGCCAAGAGTGTCGCAAACCTGGCTCGCTCGAAGGAGAAGTCTGAGTTCGGACTGCCGTTCTACCAGAGTACGATGCTGCTGCTGAACCGTCAGAAGACGATTTGGCTTCGCGATCGACCGCTGCTGTGGGGAAAGATGTTCGAAGCCATCATCGTCGGTCTCGTGCTCGGCATGATCTACTTTGACGCCAACCCGACGTACTACCTACGCATGATGTTCTTCAGTATCGCCGTGTTCCAGCGTCAGGCGTGGCAGCAGATCACCATTTGTTTCCATCTCCGCAAGGTGTTCTACAAGCAGCGAGCTCGCAACTTCTTCCGAACATCATCGTACGCGATTGCTGAGAGTGTGGTGCAGATCCCCGTGAATCTGTCGGTCTCGTTCCTGATGGGAACATTCTTCTACTTCATGTGCGGTTTGACGCGGACGTTCCCCAAGTACATCGTGTACTTGTTGATCCTGGTGTGCTTCCAGCATGCGATCGGTGCGTACATGGCGTTGCTGAGTTCGGTTTCGCCGAGCATCACGTTTGCCCAAGCCGTTGCTGGTATCTCTATCGCCTTCTTGCTGTTGTTCGCTGGCAACATCATCTTGGCTGAGCTGATTCCGGACTACTGGATCTGGGTGTACTGGTTCATTCCGAACTCGTGGGCTCTGCGCAGTGTCATGCTGTCGGAGTTCTCGAGCAGCCACTACAAGAACGGCGCTGGCCAAAAGACGCTTCTGAGTTTCTCGATCACGCAGGGATACGAGTTCGTCTGGTACGGCATCCTCCTCCTCATCTCGTACTACTTCCTGTTCACGGCTCTCAACGCGCTCTCGCTGCACTTCATCCGGTACGAGAAGTTCCACGGCGTGACGGGTAAGACGACGAAGACGGACGAAGATGATCAGGACCAGGTTTACGTGGAGGTGAAGACCCCCAACGGCACTGCTCAGGCTGGTGGCCGTGTCCGCGGCGGCGGTCTTCCGTTCGTGCCTGCGAACTTGTGCATCAAGGACTTGGACTACATTGTGACTCTTCCGAATGGCGAGGAGAAGCAGCTTCTGTACGGCATCACGGCTCACTTCGAGCCAGGTCGTATGGTCGCTCTGATGGGATCGACTGGTGCCGGCAAGACGACGCTGATGGATGTCATTGCTGGTCGCAAGACTGGTGGTCGCATCATCGGTGACATTATCGTGAACGGCGAGCCGAAGAACCCTGCCAACTTCAGCCGCATCACTGCGTACTGTGAGCAGATGGACATCCACTCGGAGGCTGCCACGATCTACGAAGCTCTCGTGTTCTCGGCGAACCTGCGACTGCCGCCCAACTTCACGAAGGAGGAGCGCATGAACCTTGTGGACGAGACTTTGGATCTGCTGGAGCTGACGACGATCCAGCATGAGTTGGTGATGAGTCTGTCGGTGGAGCAGAAGAAGCGCTTGACGATCGGTGTCGAGGTCGTGTCGAACCCGAGCATTCTGTTTTTGGACGAGCCGACGAGTGGCCTTGACGCTCGCTCTGCGTTGATTGTGATGCGCGGTGTGCAGTCGATCGCTCGTACTGGTCGCACTGTGTTGTGCACTATCCATCAGCCGAGTATCTCGATCTTCGAGCTGTTCGATGGTCTTCTGTTGCTTCAGCTCGGTGGTTACGCGGCTTACTTCGGTGATCTCGGAAAGGACTCTGTGACGATGTTGGAGTACTTTGCTTCTATCCCCGGCACTGAGGAGATCCGTCCGCAGTACAACCCTGCGACGTACATGCTTGAGGTGATTGGTGCTGGTATCGGTCGCGACGTGAAGGACTACTCGGTCGAGTACAAGAACAGCGAGTTGTACAAGCAGAACCGTGAGCGCACGCTCGAGCTGTGCAAGGTTTCGGACGAGTTCACCAAGTTTTCAACGCTTAACTACAAGCCGATTCCGACTCCGTTCTCTAACCAGATGAAGGAGTTGGCGAAGAAGCAGGCGTTGACGTACTGGCGCAACCCTCAGTACAATGCTCTGCGTGTGTTCCTGTACCCGCTGATTGGCATCATCTTCGGCACGACGTTCTACCAGCTCGCCGACAACAATCTGAAGAAGATCAACTCGCACATCGGTCTGATCTACAACAGTATGGACTTCATCGGCGTGCTCAACATGATGATGGTGCTCGAGACGACATGTGCTGAGCGCGCTGTCTTCTACCGCGAGCGCATGTCGAACTACTACGGTCCGCTTCCGTACAGTTTGTCGCTGTTCATCTCAGAGCTCCCGTACCTCGTGACCGTTGTGTCTCTCTTCGTCGTCATCGAATACTTCCTCGTCGGTTGGGACAATGCTGCGGGTCAGTTCTTCTTCTTCTGGTTCTGCTTCACGCTGTACGCTGCCATCTGTACCTTCACTGGTCAGTGGATGGCTGTGCTGATGCCGAACTCCAAGGTCGCCAACGTCGCTGTCGGTGCGCTGTCGTGTCTGTTCAACCTGTTCGGCGGCTACCTGCTTCCGTACCCGCAGATGTACGGCTTCTACAAGTGGTTCACGTACCTGATGCCGTCGCGCTACGCTCTGTCGACGCTTGTGGGCTCGCAGCTCGGCGAGCGTCAGACGATGGTGACTCTTGCGAGCGGCAAGAACGTGACGGTGGAGACGTACATTGCGACCGAGTTCGACTTCCAGCCGGAGAACAAGTACAGCTACATGGGTGGTCTCCTCGTCTTCTGGGTCGTGCTTCAGCTATTCATCTACCTGACGCTCAAGTACGTGAGCCACTTGAAGAGATAGAGTGGTGGCGGTCCACATGGTGGAGCTTTGGTTGCTGCATTTCTTTTGTTCGGCGGCTAGCGCGGCGGAGCGGGTGGATCATCACAACACCCCCGCTCGCGTAGGCTAGCCTCCATGTTGCAGTTGCGTGTGCTTCTGGAAATACAACCCATTTTGCATGGCGTCACTCAGTGCTTTCCTTTGTGTAGTTGGCTCTGTTTGTTGTGGACTGACATCGCTGTTGTGATGTGGGCATACCAGTAAGTGAGGATGCGCCGATCTCGAACGACGGCGGATGCAGTCAGACACACAGTACTGCTGTCTCGGTCGGATCCCTCAATCTCGAGCGATGTCTGTGAACAACGCAAAGCAGCTCCATAGTTTACAGCCGTACGGCATCGATGAACGCTGAAGTGTTCTGGCGCTGTAATGTCACTGCCGAAATGTCGACCACCGCGTGCCGTGATCGCGATGGTCGGCGATCAACTGCTGAGTCTTCATCATGCTCCACAGCTTGACACTAGCGCCAGCGTCACGATCCCTTCCTACTGCAGTGGTCGAGATGCAGCGATCCGTTTGGGTTGGTTCGTTGGAGCTGGTTTCCGTTGACTAGGCGGGTCTGATTGCAGTCTCTGTCGCGGACTTCGCGCCGAGTGTTCATTGTGTCTTGCACTCCAGAGTCGCTGCTTTGAAAGCCCTGTCCTCTGTGGCAACCGACGCTCGCCACCGCGTTGCAGATCGCCTTGTTGCAACCATCGCCGTCGACTTGACGCTGTGCGAGTAGATCGACGGACGGCGCGGGCCACTCGTGCAGACTTGGCAACCGCCATTCGCTGCCTCGTGACAGCCGCAATGATGACACCGCAGTGCTCAACGCGAACCAAGCGGCCTGCGATGGACGCGCTGCAGCATGGCGGGCGAGAACCACCCGCTGCAATGGCGCGGACGCCGAAATTGGCGTTTTTTCGTTTTATTTTGATATGCGTTTGGCAGAATGCACGTTGAAGTTGCGAGGTGATGCCGACCAAATGCTGGAGGAGCGGGGACTGAAGTTTGACTCATCCCCCTGCCACTGTGACCGTTTCGCAACATAGCGTAGACGAAGCGTTTCGAGTGGCGGTAGGTACGGTACGCAGTACGGTACGCAGCGGTACACTCGGGCGGTAGGGCGGTACGCACGTCTGCCGATCATCCAACAACTCGGACCCACTCGAAACGGCAACATGGTGCGGTTTTGCCCTGACGCCCCGCTCTGACACGCGAGTCGTGCTGGGCTACGAGACAGTTCGTGGCGTCTCGTACTGGTCGACTACGAAAACGACACCCGCAGCGTGCGGTAACGATAAACTGACACCGTCACTTGCACTCAAATGTCTCGCTTTTGCTGTATGGATTCGATACAAAATATTGCCGAGACTCGAGCCGAAAGTCGTGGTCTGTGATACGATGTGGTGCTGCTGGCTTTGGCGTCGGAAGCAGGAGCAAACCTGCGGCTCATCGCATTGAGCTCTTTCCATGGCGCGGACGAACGGTCAGATCCAGCTGGCATTTTTATCAAGCATTCGCCTTTGATTCTCGCTTGCTTTTCGAATGGAGCTTGAACAGTTTTAGATGACTCACGTCACGAATTTCGGAAATGGCCATTCAAATTAAAAAGTGTAGCTAATTTTACGAATCAGCCAATCCGAAAGCGCGACTTTACGCGCTTTCGACACTTGATCCACTTGCAGCACTTGTCGCAAGCGGTCGCCACGATGTGGCCCACACGCCGAGCCCAGCAGAGCGAAGGGGTCGCTCACCCTCTATTACGCGTGCCGTTTCACTTCGCTACCGCCTCGCAAAACTCGCAGCTGCCTGTTAATCCGCGATTTGCCGCCGAGGCAACAGACCAGCTCTCCGCGCGCCAGTCGATCGCCCAGCATGGCGGGCAACGCGGCATTGCTGTCCAGCGAACGTGATACCGATGGAGTCGAGCTGCTCCAAGCTGAGGACGGCGAGGTGCCGCAGGTCTACCGCTCGCTCAACTTCCGATCCATCCAGGACTCCTACATCAACAAGGACGACGACATGATCTCGCGATACTCGACGCTGCGCGCCGACAACCTCGACAGCATGCTGAACGGCGGTCTGGAGCGCTTCTACAAGAAGTACGATCATCTCTCGCATAAGGTGAACATCCAGCTGCCGACCCCCGAGGTGCGCTTCGAGAACCTGAGCTTCTCGGCGATCGTGCCGGTCGAGGCGTCGAAGGAAGGCAATGTCGGCGCAGTGCTGAAGAAGGTGTTCGCGCCGTGGGACAAGCCAGCGATGAAGACGAAGGACGTGCTGCACCCGATGAGCGGCATCATCAAGCCGGGTAGCATGACGCTGATCCTCGCGAACCCTGGTGCTGGCAAGTCGTCGCTGCTGAAGGCTCTGGCTGGCAAGCTGCAGCTCACGAAGAAGACGACGCTGGGTGGAGAGGTGACGTACTCTGGTCTCCGTGGCGATCAGATCGACCTCATCAAGCTCGCGGGTCTGATCGACCAGACGGACAATCACATCCCGACGCTGACGGTTCGCGAGACGTTCAAGTTTGCCGACATGTGCATGAACGGTTACCCTGAGAATCAGCCGGAAGACGTGCGTGACATTGCGGCTCTTCGTACGGAGCTCATCCTGCAGATCCTCGGTCTGAACAACTGTGCTGACACTGTCGTTGGCGACGCGCTGCTGCGTGGTGTGAGTGGCGGCGAGCGCAAGCGTGTGTCGATCGGCGAGATTCTGGTCGGCGGTCAGAGTCTGTTCCTGTGTGACGAGATCTCGACGGGTCTGGACAGTGCTGCGACGTTCGACATCGTGACGTCTCTGCGCGCGTGGTGCCGTACGCTCGGCGGTTCGTGTGTGGTGGCTCTTCTGCAGCCGACGCCGGAGGTGGTGGAGCTGTTCGACGACATCATCATGATCAACGAAGGCCACATGATCTACCACGGACCCCGCACGGAGATCCTGCCTTACTTCCAGGAGCGCGGCTTCTCCTGTCCTCCGCGTACGGACCCTGCCGACTTCCTGATCGAGGTGACGTCGGGCCGTGGTCGTCGCTACGCGAACGGGAACGTGGCCATTACCGACTTGGCGATCACTCCCGAGGAGTTCAACTCGCTGTTCCTGCAGTCGTCGATCTACAAGAAGACGAGTGACGCGATCAGCAAGGGTTTCAACGAGCACTCGTTCGAGAACCCTGAGGACTTCATCAAGGCCAAGAGTGTCGCAAACCTGGCTCGCTCGAAGGAGAAGTCTGAGTTCGGACTGCCGTTCTACCAGAGTACGATGCTGCTGCTGAACCGTCAGAAGACGATTTGGCTTCGCGATCGACCGCTGCTGTGGGGAAAGATGTTCGAAGCCATCATCGTCGGTCTCGTGCTCGGCATGATCTACTTTGACGCCAACCCGACGTACTACCTACGCATGATGTTCTTCAGTATCGCCGTGTTCCAGCGTCAGGCGTGGCAGCAGATCACCATTTGTTTCCATCTCCGCAAGGTGTTCTACAAGCAGCGAGCTCGCAACTTCTTCCGAACATCATCGTACGCGATTGCTGAGAGTGTGGTGCAGATCCCCGTGAATCTGTCGGTCTCGTTCCTGATGGGAACATTCTTCTACTTCATGTGCGGTTTGACGCGGACGTTCCCCAAGTACATCGTGTACTTGTTGATCCTGGTGTGCTTCCAGCATGCGATCGGTGCGTACATGGCGTTGCTGAGTTCGGTTTCGCCGAGCATCACGTTTGCCCAAGCCGTTGCTGGTATCTCTATCGCCTTCTTGCTGTTGTTCGCTGGCAACATCATCTTGGCTGAGCTGATTCCGGACTACTGGATCTGGGTGTACTGGTTCATTCCGAACTCGTGGGCTCTGCGCAGTGTCATGCTGTCGGAGTTCTCGAGCAGCCACTACAAGAACGGCGCTGGCCAAAAGACGCTTCTGAGTTTCTCGATCACGCAGGGATACGAGTTCGTCTGGTACGGCATCCTCCTCCTCATCTCGTACTACTTCCTGTTCACGGCTCTCAACGCGCTCTCGCTGCACTTCATCCGGTACGAGAAGTTCCACGGCGTGACGGGTAAGACGACGAAGACGGACGAAGATGACCAGGACCAGGTTTACGTGGAGGTGAAGACCCCCAACGGCACTGCTCAGGCTGGTGGCCGTGTCCGCGGCGGCGGTCTTCCGTTCGTGCCTGCGAACTTGTGCATCAAGGACTTGGACTACATTGTGACTCTTCCGAATGGCGAGGAGAAGCAGCTTCTGTACGGCATCACGGCTCACTTCGAGCCAGGTCGTATGGTCGCTCTGATGGGATCGACTGGTGCCGGCAAGACGACGCTGATGGATGTCATTGCTGGTCGCAAGACTGGTGGTCGCATCATCGGTGACATTATCGTGAACGGCGAGCCGAAGAACCCTGCCAACTTCAGCCGCATCACGGCGTACTGTGAGCAGATGGACATCCACTCGGAGGCTGCCACGATCTACGAGGCTCTCGTGTTCTCGGCGAACCTGCGACTGCCGCCCAACTTCACGAAGGAGGAGCGCATGAACCTTGTGGACGAGACTCTGGATCTGCTGGAGCTGACGACGATCCAGCATGAGTTGGTGATGAGTCTGTCGGTGGAGCAGAAGAAGCGCTTGACGATCGGTGTCGAGGTCGTGTCGAACCCGAGCATTCTGTTTTTGGACGAGCCGACGAGTGGCCTTGACGCTCGCTCTGCGTTGATTGTGATGCGCGGTGTGCAGTCGATCGCTCGTACTGGTCGCACTGTGTTGTGCACTATCCATCAGCCAAGTATCTCGATCTTCGAGCTGTTCGACGGTCTTCTGTTGCTTCAGCTCGGTGGTTACGCGGCTTACTTCGGTGATCTCGGAAAGGACTCTGTGACGATGTTGGAGTACTTTGCTTCTATCCCCGGCACTGAGGAGATCCGTCCGCAGTACAACCCTGCGACGTACATGCTTGAGGTGATTGGTGCTGGTATCGGTCGCGACGTGAAGGACTACTCGGTCGAGTACAAGAACAGCGAGTTGTACAAGCAGAACCGCGAGCGTACTTTGGAGTTGGCGAAGGTTTCGGACGAGTTCACTCGTTTCTCGACGCTGAACTACAAGCCGATTCCGACTCCGTTCTCTAACCAGATGAAGGAGTTGGCGAAGAAGCAGGCGTTGACGTACTGGCGCAACCCTCAGTACAATGCTCTGCGTGTGTTCCTGTACCCGCTGATTGGCATCATCTTCGGCACGACGTTCTACCAGCTCGCCGACAACAATCTGAAGAAGATCAACTCGCACATCGGTCTGATCTACAACAGTATGGACTTCATCGGTGTGCTCAACATGATGATGGTGCTCGAGACGACATGTGCTGAGCGCGCTGTCTTCTACCGCGAGCGCATGTCGAACTACTACGGTCCGCTTCCGTACAGTTTGTCGCTATTCATCTCAGAGCTCCCGTACCTCGTGACCGTTGTGTCTCTCTTCGTCGTCATCGAATACTTCCTCGTCGGTTGGGACAATGCTGCGGGTCAGTTCTTCTTCTTCTGGTTCTGCTTCACACTCTACGCCTCAGTGTGTACTTTCACGGGTCAGTGGATGGCTGCGCTGATGCCGAACGCCAAGGTCGCCAACGTCGCGGTCGGCGCAATCTCATGCTTGTTCAACCTGTTCGGCGGTTACCTGTTGCCGTTCCCGAGGATGTACGCTTTCTACAGCTGGTTCACGTACGTCATGCCGTCGCGCTATGCGCTATCGACGCTTGTAGGATCGCAGTTCGGCGAACGTCAGACGATGGTGACGCTCGCGAACGGCAATAACGTGACTGTGGAGACGTATATTGCGACCGAGTACGACTTCCAGCCGGAGAACAAGTACTACTACATGACTGGCCTCATCGTCTTCTGCGCCGTGCTCCAAGTCTTCATCTACCTGACGCTCAAGTACGTGAGCCACTTGAAGAGATAGCGCGACTTCAACCTGGCGCTGTATGTCTTTTCGTTGGCGAACTTCCGAGCGCGGCGTCTGCGTAGGACCAACCGACTACATGTTCTGCATCTATGTTGAAGTGCGCCATCTCTGCCGTTGCATGTGCTTTAATATCACAGCTCGTGTTGCACATTCTCCACCCGTTTAATATTACAGCCTTCATGTCCACGGCACTTGGCGTTCATGTCCACGGCATTTGGCTGGTGCAAGCGCTGGCCGAAGGTGCAGCACCCACACAGGATCGTGCCAGCGAAGAGCCGCGACTCGCGAAACAGCTTTTCTGCAGTTCGACCATCTGCCGTTCCCTGAGTGGTGAAAAACCAGCCAATCGACTGAACTTTTAAACATAGTCCACTCCATAAAGCGATCGCATCGATCAACTTTAGAAAGCAAACGAGAACTATAGATATTATACCCCTGCATGTTCGCTCGCACTTCCGGACGCCGCTTGGCCATGATAGGATAGGGTAAGGGGTCATGTCGCCGATGCTGCTCTATCCGTCTCACCAGCTTTGGATCGCGGCCGCTTAACGCAGATGGGCACCACCGACCACGCCACGCCCCCACTCGAGGGAGCCACCACAACAGTGGCTGGCTGCGCGGTTATGGCCGCCCCCTCGCTTTGCTGGCTCGCCCCGCTGGCTCTCGCGCGGCGCCGAAGCTGTTGCGAACCGCTCGTGCTCGGCAGTGAGTGTGCCAGCGTCTGAGGCTCCACAGAGCAAGGCTCACTCTGCTTTTCGCCGCGGCCCCGACACGACTGCATCGCCTCGAGACACGCAGCCATGACGGACAAGTCGGCGCTGCTGCGTCCCGAACAGGACGACGCCGCGCTGCTGAGTCGCGAGGACGATGGCGCCGTGCCGGCCGTGTACAAGTCGCTGAGCTTCCGATCCATCCAGGACCCGTACAAGACTCGCGACGACGATATGATCTCGCGGTACTCGACACTGCGCGCCGACAACCTCGACAGCATGTTGAACGGCGGACTGGAGCGGTTCTATAAGAAGTACCATCACCTCTCGCGAAAGATCAACATCCAGCTGCCGACCCCCGAGGTGCGCTTTGAGAACCTGAGCTTCTCGGCGACTGTCCCGGCGGAGGCGGCCAAGCAGGGCACGGTCGGCTCGTACCTCAAGAAGATCTTCACGCCGTGGGACAAGCCGACCATGCAGACGAAGGACGTGCTGCACCCGATGAGCGGCATCATCAAGCCGGGTAGCATGACGCTGATTCTCGCGAACCCTGGAGCGGGAAAGTCGACGTTTCTGAAGGCGCTGGCGGGCAAATTGCAGGGCGGCGGGAACACGACGCTGGGCGGAGAGGTGACGTACTCTGGTCTCCGCGGTGATCAGATCGATCTGATCAAGCTCGTGGGACTCGTCGACCAGACGGACAACCACATCCCGACACTGACGGTTCGCGAGACGTTCAAGTTCGCCGACATGTGCATGAACGGTCGTCCCGAGGACCAACCTGAAGAGATGCAGGACATTGCCGCGCTGCGAACGGAGCTGTTCGTGCACATCTTGGGACTCGCGTCGTGCTCCGACACTGTTGTCGGCGATGCGCTGCTGCGTGGTGTGAGTGGCGGTGAGCGCAAGCGTGTGACGGTCGGTGAGATGCTCGTCGGTGGCCAGAGCCTGTTCCTGTGTGACGAGATCTCGACGGGTCTGGACAGTGCTGCGACGTTCGACATCATCACGTCACTGCGCACGTGGTGCCGCACGCTCGGCGGGTCATCAATCGTCGCGCTGCTGCAGCCGACGCCGGAGGTGGTGGAGCTGTTCGACGACATCCTCATGATCAACGAGGGCCACTTGCTGTACCACGGACCTCGGACTGAGATCCTCGACTACTTTGAGGAGCGTGGGTTCACTTGTCCTCCGCGAACGGACCCTGCTGACTTCCTGATTGAGGTCACGTCCGGCCGAGGCAGGCAGTACGCGAACGGCAACGTCGAGCTGAACAGACTGGCTGTCACGTGCGAGGAGTTCAACCAGCTCTTTCTTCAGTCGAGCATCTACCAGAAGACGAACGAGGCGATCAGTCGCGGCTTCAATGAGCACGCGTTCGAGAACGCCGAAGACTTTGCCAAGGCCAAGAGCGTCGCCAGCCTCGCGAGGTCGAAGCAGAAGTCGGAGTTCGGACTGGCGTTTGTTCCCAGCACGATGCTGCTCTTGAATCGACAGAAGACGATTTGGCTTCGCGACCGACCGCTGCTGTGGGGAAAGATGTTCGAGGCGCTGATCGTCGGACTCGTGCTCGGCATGATCTACTTCAACGTCAAATCGACATACTACCTACGCATGATGTTCTTCAGCATCGCCGTGTTCCAGCGTCAGGCGTGGCAGCAGATCACCATTTGCTTCCAGCTGCGCAAGGTGTTCTACAAGCAGCGTTCGCGCAACTTCTTCCGCACGACGTCATACGCGATCGCTGAGAGCGTGGTGCAGATCCCCGTGAATCTGTCGGTCTCGTTCGTGCTCGGCACCTTCTTCTACTTCATGTGCGGCTTGACGCGCACGTTTGTGCGCTACATCGTGTACCTGTTGATCCTGGTGTGCTTCCAGCACGCGATCGGCGCGTACATGACGCTGCTGAGCTCCATCTCTCCGAGCATCACGTTCGCTCAGGCTTGCGCCGGTATCTCCGTGAGCTTCTTCCTGCTCTTCTCGGGCAACATCATTTTGGCCGAGTTGATTCCGGACTACTGGATCTGGATGTACTGGTTCAACCCTGTGGCGTGGGCTCTGCGCAGCGTGATGCTGTCCGAGTTCACTAGCAGCCACTACACCAGCGCTGAGAGCAAGAAGAACCTGCTGAGCTTTTCTATTTCGCAAGGTGTGGGGTACCTCTGGTTCGGTGTCGCCATCTTGCTCATCTACTACTTCCTGTTCACCGGACTGAACGCCATGGCGCTGCATTTCATCCGCTATGAAACCTACACCGGTGTGACGGCCAAGGCTGCCAAGACAGACGAGGATGAAGGACACGTCTATATGGAGGTGACCACGCCAGGTGGAGCGGCATCAGGTCGTGGGAAAGCTCATGGTGGCGGGTTGCCTTTCGTGCCGGCCAACCTGTGTATCAAGGATCTTGAGTACTTTGTGACTCTTCCGAATGGCGAGGAGAAGCAGCTTCTGCAAGGTATCACGGCCCACTTCGAACCGGGCAAGATGGTGGCGCTCATGGGATCGACTGGTGCCGGCAAGACGACGCTGATGGATGTCATTGCTGGTCGCAAGACTGGTGGTCGCATCATCGGTGACATTATCGTGAACGGCGAGCCGAAGAACCCTGCCAACTTCAGTCGCATCACTGCGTACTGTGAGCAGATGGACATCCACTCGGAGGCTGCCACGATCTACGAGGCTCTCGTGTTCTCGGCGAACCTGCGACTGCCGCCCAACTTCACGAAACAAGAGCGAATGGATTTGGTGCATGAGACACTCGACTTACTCGAGTTGAGTGCAATCTCACACGAGCTGGTGATGAGTCTGTCGGTGGAGCAGAAGAAGCGCTTGACGATCGGTGTCGAGGTCGTGTCGAACCCGAGCATTCTGTTTTTGGACGAGCCGACGAGTGGCCTTGACGCTCGCTCTGCGTTGATTGTGATGCGCGGTGTGCAGTCGATCGCTCGTACTGGTCGCACTGTGTTGTGCACTATCCATCAGCCAAGTATCTCGATCTTCGAGCTGTTCGATGGTCTTCTGTTGCTTCAACGTGGAGGCTACACGGCTTACTTCGGTGATCTCGGAAAGGACTCTGTGACGATGTTGGAGTACTTTGCTTCTATCCCCGGCACTGAGGAGATCCGTCCGCAGTACAACCCTGCGACGTACATGCTTGAGGTGATTGGTGCTGGTATCGGTCGTGATGTGAAGGACTACTCGGTCGAGTACAAGAACAGCGAGTTGTACAAGCAGAACCGTGAGCGCACGCTCGAGCTGTGCAAGGTTTCGGACGAGTTCACCAAGTTTTCAACGCTTAACTACGACCCGATCGCTACCCCGTTCTCTAACCAGATGAAGGAGTTGGCGAAGAAGCAGGCTTTGACGTACTGGCGCAACCCTCAGTACAACTTCCTCCGAATGTTCCTATACCCGCTATTCGCTGTCATCTTCGGCACGACGTTCTACCAGCTCGCCGACAACAATCTGAAGAAGATCAACTCGCACATCGGTCTGATCTACAACAGTATGGACTTCATCGGTGTGCTCAACATGATGATGGTGCTCGAGACGACGTGTGCGGAACGAGCGGTGTTCTACCGTGAGCGTATGTCGAACTACTACGGTCCGCTTCCGTACAGTTTGTCGCTATTCATCGCTGAGGTGCCGTACCTGTTCATCGTGGTGTCACTGTTCGTGATTATCGAGTACTTCCTCGTCGGTTGGAACTCGGACCCGAAGGTGTTCTTCTTCTTCTGGCTGTGTTTCTTCCTGTACACTTCGGTGTCGACTTTCACTGGTCAGTGGATGGCCGTGTTGATGCCGAACGCCAAGGTTGCGAATGTTGCGGTTGGCGCGCTGTCGTGTCTGTTCAACCTCTTCAGCGGCTACCTGTTGCCTCGACCGCAGATGTATTCTTTCTACAAGTGGTTCACGTACCTGATGCCATCAAGCTACTCGCTGGCGGCACTCGTTGGCGTCCAGTTTGGAGAGAGCCAGACTCCCGTGTCGCTCACGAGCGGCCAGGTGGTGACGGTGGAGACGTACATCAAGACCGAGTACGACTTCCGACCGGAGCGCAAGTATAACTTCATGGCGGGTCTCTTCGTCTTTTGGGTGGTGCTTCAATTGTTCATCTACCTGACGCTCAAGTACGTGAGCCACCTCAAGAGATAAGGAGGGCCAACCACACTTGCACCGCCGAAGGAAGGCGTGCTGCGTCTTTCGTCCACATTTCCCCGAGTCGTCTCTCGAATGCTGCGGCTTGAGGAAGAAGCATTATGACCGTTCGAACGGCGTTGAGGAGCGACGGACGGCGCGCCGCTTGGCGATGGGGCGGGCGGGAAACGTGCAAGCGGCGGCTGAGGGGCGGTCATTGGTTTCTGGCGCATGATCTTCGAGACGAGCGGCAGGGCGGCCGAGGTTTCACCGTCGCCGAGTGGACGCGTCCAGCCGGATGCGGTGCAGTGTATATTGGGTAGTCAGCTAAACTCCATAACAGAGCGAATTTTGTGATGTTTATCTTTTGAATTGCGGCAGTCCGAAGTTGAAGTTCATATCGAATCTTATACAGTCGCCTCTCGCACCGAAACACATTCGCAAAAGCCATGCATGCTTGCTAACCGCTCGCTCTGCCTGTTTTGCTAACCGCTCGCTCCGGCAGGTTCAGTTGACCTCGCGACGTCACCAAGAGCTTGTGTATCTTTCCCCCTCCCCCTGTGCGGTTGGTATCTCGACTTTGCTAACCGGCCCGTTTCGCTAAACGGCGTCCCTTCACAGCCACAGCCGGCCCGAGGGACGCGTCCCTCGGCTCGAGCCGCCGACAGCTGCCACCTCACTCTTGGATTTCCGTCGCTGCCGGCAAGAGGTCAAGCGGAGGAGTCGACGACTAGCAGACGTCCACTCGCCTGTCAGCGCTGCCATGGCGGACAAGAAGACGCTGCTGCGAGATGAGGCCGAGGCGCAGGCGAGCTCCCCGTCGCGGTCCGGCTTGCTCGCGGGCGAGGAGGTGCCGGCTGTGTACAAGTCGCTCAACTTCCGATCCATCCAGGACCCGTACACCAACAAGGACGACGACCTCATCTCGCGTTACTCGACGTTGCGGGCCGACAACTTGGACAGCATGCTCAATGGTGGACTGGAGCGGTTCTACAAGAAGTACAACCACCTGTCGAGGAAGATCAACATCCAGCTACCGACCCCCGAGGTGCGGTTCGAGAACCTGAGCTTCTCGGCGACTGTCCCGGCGGAGGCGTCCAAGCAGGGCACGGTCGGCTCGCACATGCGCCAGATCTTCACGCCGTGGGACAAGCCGGCCATGCAGACGAAGGACATTCTCCACCCGATGAGCGGCATCATCAAGCCGGGTAGCATGACGCTGATTCTCGCGAACCCTGGAGCGGGAAAATCGACGATCCTGAAAGCGCTGGCTGGCAAGCTGCAAACCAACAAGAAGACGACGAGCGGTGGCGAGATCACCTACTCTGGTCTCCGTGGCGACCAGATCGACCTCATCAAGCTCGTGGGACTCGTCGACCAGCAGGACAACCACATCCCGACGCTGACAGTGCGCGAGACGTTCAAGTTCGCCGACATGTGCATGAACGGTTACCCCGAGAATCAGCCGGAGGAGATGCGCGACATTGCGGCGCTGCGAACCGAGTTGCTCATCCACATTCTCGGCCTCACCAACTGCTCCGACACGGTGGTGGGCGACGCGCTGCTGCGTGGTGTGAGTGGCGGTGAGCGCAAGCGTGTGACGGTCGGTGAGATCCTGGTCGGCGGTCAGAGTCTGTTCTTGTGCGACGAGATCTCGACGGGTCTGGATAGTGCCGCAACATTCGACATCATGACGTCGTTGCGATCGTGGTGCCGCACCCTTGGTGGCTCGTGCGTGGTGGCTCTTCTGCAGCCTACTCCAGAGGTGGTGGAGCTGTTCGACGATATCCTCATGGTGAACGAAGGCCATTTGATCTACCACGGACCTCGCACCGAGATCCTGCCTTACTTCCAGGAGCGCGGGTTCACCTGTCCTCCTCGAACGGATCCTGCCGACTTCTTGATTGAAGTGACATCCGGCCGCGGACGTCGTTACGCGAATGGGAACATTGAGACGAACCGATTGGCCATTACGCCCGAGGACTTCAACGCACTCTTCTGTCAGTCAAGCATCTACAAGAAGACGAGTGACGCGATCAGCAAGGGTTTCAACGAGCATTCGTTCGAGAACCCTGAGGACTTCATCAAGGCGAAGAGCGTAGCGAACCTGGCTCGCTCGAAGCAAAAGTCAGAGTTCGGTCTCGGCTTCTTTGCGAGCACTGGGCTGCTGCTGAGTCGCCAGAAGACGATTTGGCTCCGCGACCGACCGCTGCTGTGGGGAAAGATGTTCGAAGCCATCATCGTCGGTCTCGTGGTTGGCATGATCTACTTTAACGCCAAGTCGACGTACTACCTGCGCATGATGTTCTTCAGTATCGCCGTGTTCCAGCGTCAGGCGTGGCAGCAGATCACCATTTGCTTCCATCTCCGCAAGGTGTTCTACAAGCAGCGAGCTCGCAACTTCTTCCGAACATCATCGTACTCGATCGCTGAGAGTGTGGTGCAGATCCCCGTGAATCTGTCGGTCTCGTTCCTGATGGGAACATTCTTCTACTTCATGTGCGGTTTGACGCGGACGTTCCTCAAGTACATCGTGTACCTGTTGATCCTGGTGTGCTTCCAGCATGCGATCGGTGCGTACATGGCGCTGCTGAGTTCGATCTCTCCGAGCATCACGTTTGCTCAGGCTTGCGCCGGTATCTCCGTGAGCTTCTTCCTGCTCTTCTCGGGCAACATCATTTTGGCCGAGTTGATTCCGGACTACTGGATCTGGATGTACTGGTTCATTCCGAACTCGTGGGCTCTGCGCAGTGTCATGCTGTCGGAATTCACTAGCAGCCACTACAAGGACGGATCAGGACGCACCACGCTGTTGAGCTTTTCGATCACGCAAGGCACCGAGTACTTGTGGTTCGGCATCGCCATCCTGTTCTCCTACTACTTCCTATTCACGGGTATGAATGCGCTGGCTCTCCACTTCATCCGCTATGAGAAACACCTCGGTGTGACTGGCAAGGCCACCAAGACAGACGAGGATGAGGATCACGCCTACGTTCAAGTCAGCACACCAAATGCGCCGCTTCAAGGTGGTGATGGTAACCGTGTTCGTGGAGGCGGACTTCCTTTCGTCCCAGCGAACCTGTGCATTAAGGACCTGGATTATCACGTGACGTTACCTAGTGGTGTGGAGAAGCAGCTTCTGTACAGCATCACGGCCCACTTCGAACCGGGCAAGATGGTGGCGCTCATGGGATCAACAGGTGCCGGCAAGACGACGCTGATGGATGTCATTGCTGGTCGCAAGACTGGTGGTCGCATCATCGGTGACATCATCGTGAACGGCGAGCCGAAGAACCCTGCCAACTTCAGTCGCATCACTGCGTACTGTGAGCAGATGGACATCCACTCGGAGGCTGCCACGATCTACGAAGCACTGGTGTTCTCGGCGAACCTGCGACTGCCGCCCAAGTTTTCAGAAGACGAACGGATGAATCTGGTGCATGAGACACTCGACTTACTCGAGCTGACTGCAATCTCACACGAGTTGGTCATGAACCTGTCAGTCGAACAAAAGAAGCGCTTGACGATCGGTGTCGAGGTCGTGTCGAACCCGAGCATTTTGTTCCTCGACGAGCCGACGAGTGGTCTCGACGCTCGCTCTGCGTTGATTGTGATGCGCGGTGTGCAGTCGATCGCTCGTACTGGTCGCACTGTGTTGTGCACTATCCATCAGCCGAGTATCTCGATCTTCGAGCTGTTCGATGGTCTTCTGTTGCTTCAGCTTGGTGGTCACGCGGCTTACTTCGGTGATCTCGGAAAGGACTCTGTGACGATGTTGGAGTACTTTGCTTCTATCCCCGGCACTGAGGAGATCCGTCCGCAGTACAACCCTGCGACGTACATGCTTGAGGTGATTGGTGCTGGTATCGGTCGTGACGTGAAGGACTACTCGGTCGAGTACAAGAACAGCGAGTTGTACAAGCGCAATCGAGAGCGTACGTTGGAGTTGGCGAAGGTGTCTGACGAGTTCACCAAGTTTTCAACGCTTAACTACGACCCGATCGCGACCCCGTTCACAAATCAAATGAAAGAACTCGCCAAGAAACAAGCACTGACATACTGGCGCAACCCGCAGTACAACTTCCTCCGAATGTTCCTATACCCGCTATTCGCTGTCATTTTTGGCACAACCTTTTACCAATTGCCGGCCAACAACCTGAAGAAGATCAACTCTCATATCGGTCTGATCTACAACAGTATGGACTTCATCGGTGTGCTCAACATGATGATGGTGCTCGAGACGACGTGTGCGGAACGAGCGGTGTTCTACCGTGAGCGTATGTCGAACTACTACGGTCCGCTTCCGTACAGTTTGTCGCTGTTCATCGCTGAGATACCATACCTGTTCATCGTGGTGTCACTGTTCGTGATTATCGAGTACTTCCTCGTCGGTTGGAACTCGGACCCGAAGGTGTTCTTCTTCTTCTGGCTGTGTTTCTTCCTGTACACTTCGGTGTCGACTTTCACTGGTCAGTGGATGGCCGTGTTGATGCCGAACGCCAAGGTTGCGAATGTCGCTGTCGGTGCGCTGTCGTGCTTGTACAATCTCTTCAGCGGCTACCTGTTGCCTCGACCGCAGATGTATTCTTTCTACAAGTGGTTCACGTACCTCATTCCGTCGAGCTACTCTTTGGCAGCGTTGGTCGGCGTGGAGCTCGGCGAGATGCAGCGCCCCGTGACGCTCAAGAACGGCGACGTTGTGAGTGTGGCAGCCTACATCAAGACCGAGTACGACTTCCGACCGGAGCGCAAGTATAACTTCATGGCGGGTCTCTTCGTCTTTTGGGTGGTGCTTCAATTGTTCATCTACCTGACGCTCAAGTACGTGAGCCACCTCAAGAGATAGAGAGAGCTCGTTCTCGCGAGGTGTTGGATGCGTGTGTGGTGTCGGTTGCATGTTGTGTCTTCTTCATTCGCTTGCTTGCATACACTGATCATACAGTCAATCCTCCGTTTTTCGCCAGATATCAGTCTAATAATTCTCCATAATGCGAACACAAAATATTGCCGCACTATGGGGCAGTTCACAAGGAAATCTGAAAACCTCGATATCTGGATAAATGGGATTTTCTAGATATTCAGAAATCAAGATGTGTTTGCATGGACAAAATGTCTAGATATCCAGAATTCCAATGGTTTCGCATCGACAACGGCATGCGCATCGATCACACGTAGGCAATGGATTCGCGTATGAGAACTGCCCTTTGGTGGTTCTTAGTCAAGAGGCGACGAGGTCGCCGCCACCGATTACAGGGACGCAGGACTGAGCTCGAGGTGGTGCTGCTACAGATATTCAACAACCCAGCGTTTCTTGGAGCTGTACCCGTTGAGCGTGACCGGTGGTGGATCCGTCCGCGCAGCCACGAGTGGGTTGAGAGGTTGATCACTAGTGCTGGTTTTGAAGGTTTCTACGGCTGCTTTCGTATGAACCGTGACTCATTCGACCTGCTTTTGGAGATGGTGCGTGAAAAGATAACAAGGACGGATACCAACTATCGCGACGCCATCCCTGCTCATACTGCTCTATCACTATTTCTATACCATGTAGCCCACGGAGTCTCGTACAGTGTGCTCGAGCAGCAGTTCGGTGTAGGCAAGAGTACATGTCACGATATTATGGAGCGTGTGGCGAATGGTTTGTGTGAATTACGTGCTGTTCGGCTGCCAGATTGTGATGAAATGGTAAAGAGTGCAGCTGAAAACGAGAAGACGTGTAACCGGGCGAGGCTTACGCTCGGTTACTGGCTTACACTAGCGCGTGTAAGGAAGCGTATACAAATTTGTATACAAACTGTACAGTTCACTGTACAGTTCAATACAAATGAACTGAAGTCTGTGCTAGTGTCCAAAATGAGAACTGTCTTATTGTTTAGCGTTCTGCCTAGGTACCAAACCTCTAATCCCTAATGCATGTATTTTGGGAGGCGTCCGTGACTGGTCACGGACGCTCCGACCGAATTTACGTATGGATTAGTGTTGATCACACTAATCCCAAAAATGTACCCAACAAATGTTAGCGTGGCACACCTAACGCAGTACAGTCCGACTGTACTGCTCTGTAACCCAGTTACAGGCTGTGTAACCCCATTACAAGACGAGCGGAATACCGCAGTGCCCTCTCATTATTGACGGCACTCATATCCCCATTTTGAAACCCTCGAAAGGTGGCGATCGCTACTGTAACCGCAAGGGATACTACAGCACTGTATTGCATGCAGCGATTGACTCCAGGCTTCGCTTTCGGAATGTTGTGGTCGGGTGGCCCGGCTTGGCTGGCGACAGTCGAGTATTTTCAAACAGTTTTTTGGGTCGCCAGCATCCGACTTTGTTGGCTCAAGCACCAACCCGCATGGTAAATACTGATGATAACGTTTGGGAACCCTTGCCGATGTTTATCCTTGGTGACTCAGCTTATGCGAATACAACCCACTTGGTGACAACATATGAAATGACAAACGTGCTTGCCAACCGCGACGTTCGGCGAACGAACAGGTGTTTGAGTGCGATTCGCTACAAGGTTGAACATGCATTTGGGATTCTTAAGGGTCGTTTCCGCGTTCTCACTAGAAAAAATCCGTCGGCAGTCATGAACTTCGAGTCCGTGCCGCGATTGGTGTTTGCGTTGTGTGTCCTTCACAACTTTTTGATCGATCGTCACGACTATTGTCACCCAGTGAACATCATCACTCCACAAGAGATCGAACAGATGAGCCCGCAGCAAAATACACAGCCTGACGACAGACGGCCAGACAAAACTCGTGATATTATCCAGCGAATGATAGCCTACAAACGAAGTAGGATACTAGAGAGGAGATTACCGCGGCATGAACAGCTCTCTCAAAAGATCTCGGTCCTTTTCTCGCTCGGTGCGCTCCTCGTCACGGTCTCTCTGAAATTCTCTACGCATTTGTTCACGATCATTGTCCATCTGCTCTCGGAGATCCTTCATCATTGACTGCATTTGGCGCGTGTGGTCTTCGAGGTACGCGCGCATCCACGAGGCATCGTCAGGTGATCGTCGTTTGCGCTTTCTATGGACGGTCGAACCTTCAAGACTATCTGATTCTTCATGAGACGCGCTCGAACCCGTGTCGCTCGTTGGTGTAAAGCTGCCGACAAAACATGAGCCACTGGAGCTGTCGAATTCTGAGTCGTCCGCCTCTTGGACCGGTCCAGATGAGAAGATACTTGTCGGACGTGCCGCATGGTCAAATCCAAACTGTAAGGGACCATGCCCTTACACGCCATTGGTGCATATTAGGAACCAGGAGGGATTTTACCCTATGGGAGTCCACCACGTGAATGGGTGGATCCCGGGCGTCCGCCCAGCGGCGCCATGGTAAAATTCAATTCAGAGTTTTATTTTCCTGCCGAAAGCGCACATCGCTTCCTCAACCGCTCCGTGTACGCTAGGGACGGGAGCTCTGTGTGAGCCCCGTTACACAAACAGGGTGTCGAGTGCTTGAAAAATGTCAGGCGCTGTGTCAGTGACACGACTGTCCACCTTGTTTGCTGTTTTGATTTCCCTCTTCTCCTTCCTGGATAGCTCGAACCAGTTTGGTCGCCCCGTCGATCCAATCTTCAGGTTGTTGTTGAAGTCGACAATGAACCGGTACGATGCCCACAGACTGTCCTTCTTGTCTCGAATAACAGGTCGCACTCTCCTTCTGGTTGCGGGAGCACACGCCTCGCGCTCGATGCGATCAAGTGTAGTCACAGCGTCCGTGTCACCACTAACCACCGACAGCGTAGGCTCGGAAATGTCTTCGGTTGCTGACGATCGTGTACTTGAGCTCGTTGCCAACGCCTGACCACATTGACTGTCGGTGCCTTCAATTGCCATGACCGGTGCATCATCTTCGAATACACTGTTCTCACTAGTACCAGACACGTTGTGCGATCGTTCACGATGGCCCAGAACGGCGGCGGTGACGGCGGTTAGCATTCGTTCACGACGGCCGAGGATGGCAACGGCAGCCAGTACTTGCTCACAGCAGCCACGTTCGGCTGCAACGGCCAGCACCCGCTCTTGGTGGTCCCGCGCGGCTGGAACGGCCGGTACTCGCTCTCCCAGGCCACGCTCGGCAGCCAGCACTCGTTGTCGTCGGCCAGGTTCGGCGGTCAGCACTCGTTCTACCACGACCTGCAGGTTACCACGACCTGCGGGTCGGAGCGATTAGCAGGAGCTTATCACGCCGGCATACAACCTAACTACTCACCGCTGTTGCGCCGCAAATGAGGGAGAAACTCGGTTTCCCAGATATTCAGGTGGGGTTGGAGCGCCTGCAATTCTGGAGACCGTATCGCTACTTCACGCTCCGAAATGGGTAAAAAAGGAACCAGACGGGCAACTTTTCCAGAAATCCAGAAATTCAGTGTCCGGTGCGAACTGCCCCTATGCCGACAACAAAATTATTTCTCCTTCAGCGTCAACGACATTGCGCGAGAATCCAATTAATTCTTGGTGCGGTGTCGCACCTTGAAAATACTGTACAACCGGATTCTCAGTCCCAAAAGAAACCTCAACAAGCAGAGCGAGCAGAACAGCAACAAGCATGGACCGCGACCCGAACCGGCCGAACAAGGGCGTCGAGATGGGCGTCCCCGTGGACAAGCCGCCGGCGTACGGCACGGCGATGGGCGTTCCCGTGGCGGCGCCGGTGCGTGGCCAGCCCGTGCCGGTGGACGCGTACGGGCGGCCGATCGTGACGGCTGTGCCTGCCGCCGTGCCACCGCCACAGCAACAGTACCCGCAGGTCGTGCGCAACAACGACAACATCCGGCGCGACGCGCAGGGCAACGCGCTGTGCAACAAGTGCGCGACGCCGTACCCGTTGCCTGCGGGCTGCACGAGCTGGCGGTGAGTGGATATGGGGATGGAGGCGCTTTGTTGTAATGGTGATTGTATTTGAGGTGTTGACGACGGTTGTGTGGCTGTGTGGGGATACGACGTGGATAGGTGCCGCAACTGCGGAGAGCTGAACAACGCGAGCGTGTATGGCGACGAATGGTGCGTCGTCATGTGAGGCGTTGTCGTCATGTGTGGGCGGCAGTCGACTGCAGCATCTGGACTGCCGTGAGCTGTGCACGTTGAAGGCGGCGCTGTGGGTCGCCGCGTGCTTTATTTCGAATACATTTCGCTCGGGCCGCCGTGCCAGGTGGCGGAGCAGCGAGTGCCGTGCTAAGGGGCCATGCAGATCGCATCGAGGCTTTCGCGGAGGGATCGAGCTCAAGGTTCCATATTGGCAGGCAGGTTTTGCTACTGGGTTGGTATCACAGTCGAAATCGAAGCTGTCATTGGCTGAAAAGAATCGAATATCATCATTTTTATCAAATACATGAGACGAATGCTTCACAACATTCGTCCGATTGGAGGAAATCCGGCTTCGGTTGACTGGGCCAGACAGGCAACTCACACTCAATTCAACCCAAGCGCGAGGAAAGCTACGCCGCGAGCGGGTTGAGATGGCGGACAAGGCGTCGCCCGTGCTGGCGCCGGCGCACGAGCTCAAGATGCTCGGTGCGTGTGGTGGTGCTTCGCCTGTTGTTCCCTGCGTGGAGGCGGCTGTGGAGCGCCGCTCGCCTGTCGCTCTGTTTGTGCGTGCGAACGGTCCGAGATTCTGACAAATTGATTCGCGTTGCTTTTGCTCAGAGGACATTCTGGACGACCCGAACACGGCGCGCAAGACGCAGAAGCGCAAGTCGGAGATCGCTCCCGGCAAGTGAGTGACGCTATCTGTCGCTGCTGGTGTCGTGTGCGTCCTCGTAACGAGCCGTGTGGGGTGGCAGGAAGAGCCAACTGGACGGCTGGTCTCCGTCTCCGGGAGACGAAGCCACGGTAAGCCGCCTCTCGCATCGCCCTCCACCTCTGTATTGGCATGTGGGTCTCTAACGAAGGATATGTGGTAGGGTGCGATGGAGAACCTGAGCCTCGGTCCGTCGGCCGAGACCCAGGCGGAAGCAGCAGCAGGATCAGCAGCTCCCGAGGGAGACGCCAAGCAGCTGACCAAGGCTGAGCGCAAGAAGCTCGGTTCGTCGCCTTGTTGCACCGGAAGGCCGTGTCTCACCCATCACTGACGTGGCCTGTGTGTCTCCAGCGGCGGAGGCGTTCGCCAAGTCTGGCGCTGCGCCGGCCAAGCGCGAGAAGCTGTCCAAGCAGGAGCGGCGTGCGCGGCAGGAGGCTCAGCGCGCGACCAAGGAGGCCCCTGCGACGACCCCCAAGCCGACCAAGAAGACCGAGTCGGCGGCGCCGCGGCTGCAGTACGACGACGCCAAGAAGATCGCGCGTCGGTCGAAGGGGTCGGTGGTGGTGCGCACACAGGCGCAGAAACAGGTCGAGATGTTCGCGCACCTGCCGCAGTACGAGCGCGAGAGCTCGCTGTCGCTGAACGTGGGTTTCTCCAACAAGGAGATCCACCCGTCAATCCTGTCGCTCGGTCTCAAGTACGCCGAGGGCAAGCTGTCGGGTGGTAACGCGCGGTGCGTCGCCATGCTGACGGCTTTCAAGGACGTGGTCGCCGACTACGTGACGCCGCCGAACCAGCTGCTGCACCGCGACCTGGACAAGTGTCTGCGTCCGCTCATCCAGTACCTGATCGACTGCCGCCCGCACTCGGTGAGCATGGGGAACGCGATCCGCAGTCTGCGCAACATCGTGGGGACGACGTCGCCGGAGCTGAGCGAGCTGGAGGCCAAGAAGCACATCATCAGCGAGATCGACGACTACATCCAGAACCGCATCCTGTTGGCGATGCAGGCCGTGTCCAAGAACGCGCAGTCCAAGATCGAGGACGGGGACGTGATCCTGACGTACGCGCGGTCGAACGTGGTGGAAATGGTGCTGAAGGAGGCGTGCGAGACGCGCAAGCTGTCGAACGTGCGCGTGATCGTGGTGGACTCGCGTCCGCACTATGAGGGCAAGAAGCTGGTGCAGGGTCTGGCGGCGCTCGGTGTGCAGTGCACGTACCTGCACATCAACGGTCTCTCGTACATCATGCCTGTGGTGACCAAGGTGTTCCTCGGCGCCGCGGCTTTCATGAGCAACGGCGTGGCGGTCGCGCGCGTAGGCACGGCGCTGGTGGCGATGGCGGCCCATGAGGCGAACGTCCCCGTGCTGTTCTGCTGCGAGACGTACAAGTTCTCGGACCGCGTGCAGCTGGACGCCATCACGCACAACGAGCTGCGCGACCCGGACGAGCTGGTGTCGTCGTTCAGCACGGAGAAGGGCCGCCACCTGAGCCGCCGGTCGGTGGTGCGCGACGCGTCGAGCGGCGTGGCGGCGTCGACGAGCTCGCACGTGCTGTCGGACTGGCGGGACATCCCGGACCTGCGCCTGCTCAACTTGGTGTACGACGTGACGCCGATCGACTACGTGTCGATGGTGGTCACGGAGCTGGGCATGATCCCGCCGACGTCCATCCCGGCCGTGCTGCGCGAGTACTCTCGCGAGGGCGTCGTGGACATGGGCTTCCACTAGAGATTGGCGCTGGGGCTGCTTGGCGGACGCAGGTTCACAGAGAGTGAGAGTGAGAGCAGTGAGATGCCATCGTGGCATTTGCAGGGTTGTATCGCCGTCTGTGACGAGGTGCAGTGAGCCATGTCGTATTTCAGCCACTCACAGGTTCTGAATATCATGATTTCCACCAATCACATGCTATGTTTAAACTCCATTTCGTGTCTGGATTGGCTGAAAATCGCCGTCCAGCCAGTGAGTGACTGCGATCATCCATCGCATGACGACCATGAAGATGCTGCAGCGGATCGCTCTCCAGGCGAGAGCGGGAGCCCCACAGCGCCGCTGGTACGCCCGCCAGCCCAAGCGCGAGCTCGAGAGCAACGTGGCCGGTCTGCGCGGCACGCCGCACCTCAAGCGCAAGCTCGGGCAGCACCTGCTCGTGTCGGACGAGGTGCTGGATGCCACCGTCGCGGCCGCCGCGCTGCCGGAGCTGCTCGCCGCTAAACGGCAGGCCAGTGGCGACGCCAACGCCACACTGCGAGTGCTGGAGATCGGTCCTGGCACGGGCAACCTGACGTCGGCGCTGCTGCGGTCGTCGCCCCATGTCCGCGTCCACGCCGTCGAGTACGACGCGCGCATGGTGAGCCAGCTCACCGCTCGGTTCTCCAGCGAGATGCAGGGCGACCACCCGCGACTCGCGGTCGAAAACGCCGATTTTGAGCGGTTCTCGTTCCCGCAGGGCGACGCAGGCGACGTCATCGACGCGTGCGTGGCCAACATCCCGTACCAGCTCTCGTCGCTCGTGGTCGCGCGGCTCGCGGCGGCCATGCATCGATCCTCGTCCACTGACGGCGGTCGACTGCAACGTGCCGTGCTGCTCGTACAGGACGAGTTCGCACAGCGGCTGCTGGCCGCGCCGGGCAGCCAGAGCTACAGCCGCCTGAGCGTCAACACGGCGCTCGTGGCGGACGTGGCAAGCGTCTGTCCTGTGCCTCGCGCGCTGTTCGTGCCGCCGCCCAAGGTCGACTCGCGCGTCGTGAGCCTCTCGCCTCGGGCGGCGCCGTCCGCATTGCTCGCGCAGTTCGACGACCCGCTCGTCCTGCAGGTATGAACATGATCACCATTGATTAGGATCACTGACTGTGGTTCTAACAGTGGATGACTATAATGATGACACCTCGCAGCGGTTCGATGCATTGCTACGCCTGTGCTTCCAGCGCAAGAACAAGACGCTGCGTGCACTGCTGACTGCGAGGGCGGCGCGTAACGAGTTCGAGCTGGACGCTGCCGTCCTGACAGGTCATCAGGACGATAAGGAGGCAGTGACGACGGCTGTGGAGGACGCGCTGGCCGCCTGCGACCTCGACGGCAAGCGGGCCGTGCAGGTGAGCGTGGACCAGTTCCTGCAGCTGCTGCGCGCGCTCGGCGACCGCGGTATCGCTCTGCGGCCGAGCGCCACGCGACACTTTCGCGACTGAAACCAGGAGCTGCTATTGCATTGCTGTCTACGAGCTGAAGTACATGTAGTCTACCTGGGCTCTGCTCCTCGGCGTGGCGTGGCTTGGGTTGGCTTGATAACGATAGGGGGCGGCAAATAATTAGGGGCTCTCGACCGGCTGCAGCCGAGCCCGAGCGCTGCCGGACCCGGCGGAGCTCACACTGCTGCTGCTGCTGCCATTGCTGCTGTTGCTGCCGCCGCTCTTGTGCCGCTTGACGCGGTGGCGCAGCTCGTGGATCAGCAGCAACGCGTCGTCCTCCTCCTCGAGCAGCGGCGCGTCCTCTCTCGGCCGCGGACGCTTCAGCAGGCTGCTCTTCTTGCTGCTGCGCGCGGCCGCCACCGGCAGCTCGTCCACGTCCTCGGCTATCGGGACGGGAGCCAGCCGCGCCATCAGATTGTTCTCGTCCGCGTCGCACAGCTTGGGCTTCTTGACGGTCGGGTACAGCTGCAGGAAGCTCTTGCTGCTCGCCGCCAGGTGCCGCTCGGGACTGATGCTGCCTTCGCTGCTCGAGCTGCCGCTGCGAGGGTACCCGAACGGCGCGCGTCGCTTACGGCCGTGGCTTGTGGGCGGCGGCGTCGACGCCTCACGGACGCCACTGCGAGGTGACGACTGCACCGTCGACGAGAGCGTGGCCGCGTCCACCGCCGTCGAGATCGACACCTGGCCGATGCGCTGCGCCAGCGTCAGCGGCGACACCGTCGCTGCTTCCTGCTTGGCGTCCTCCGTCCCTCGGTCCTCGTCCTCCGCTGGCGATGAAGGCGGAGAAGACAGCGGGTCCTGAGCGATGGTCGAGTCGTCCATGGCGTCTGCATTGGGTTTGCTGTCGGTCGGAACCTCCGCGTCGGCCGCTTGTCCACCGCCAGCTACCTCAGACTGTTGGTCATCGCCGTCCGTATCCACATCGGCTGCTTGTTCATCGCTAGTGGCGTCGTCTCCGCGCTGCATCTTCCTCGTCAGCTCCTCGATGGCCGCGAATGAGTCGAGTCCCTTGCGCTTGAGCCGCCCGAGCTCCTAT
The DNA here is from genome assembly GCA_003413675.1 of Phytopythium vexans. Classification (NCBI taxonomy): domain Eukaryota; phylum Oomycota; class Peronosporomycetes; order Pythiales; family Pythiaceae; genus Phytopythium; species Phytopythium vexans. The sequence goes on along the minus strand of QLOC01000012.1, from coordinate 415,145 downwards.
ATACCGTCAAATAACCCAATTCGTTAGTGAGTGTAATCCTCCTACCAAATACCGTAACCATCGCGAACGTAACCCCGCACCTGCTTGACGATGAGCGCGCGCACGGCGTCGTCGTAGTTCATCTTGAACTGGTGCATGACGCCGCGCACGGCCGCGGGCTCCGGCGCCGCCGTGGACGCCACGATACGCCGCAGCAACACGCGCACGGCGTCCTCGCGCTGCACGCCGCGCGCCAGCAGCCGCTGCAGCTCGAGCTTGACCACGCGCTGGAAGTAGAGCTGCGCGTCCGCCATCTTGGCCGACGCGAACACAGCCGGCGTGCGCGCGGGCCGCGCCGCCTTGGGCCGCGCCGCGTCCATCGCGAGCAGCGGCAGCCGAGCCGGGGAGGGGAGTCGAGGCAGCGACGGCGACAGCGGCGTTCTCTCGCGCCGACCCAGCGCCGCCTTCTCTTCTTCGTCCCAATTAATTGCGAACTGGAGCTGGCGAGGTTTGCATTGGTGTGTTTGTGTGTTTGGCGAAAGTCGCCGAGGTAGCCCCTTTCGCCGACCAGGCTTTCTCCATTTTTTATAACAGCAATTTCCAGGTTAGTTGAATTCGTCTATTAGCAAATAAAATACCTTATACCAGCATTTTTATTCAAAAATTGACTCAACCCCTCGATTTGAAACTCTTGACCTTGCACTTTGTGAAAGTTAACCGTGAGAGCTTCCGTTTTGTAGCAAACAAAGGATTATTTACCCGTCTACTGCCAAGAGCCAAGATACGAGCGACTGCCGCCCCCGACTGCACACCCCCCGCAAATGGAAAATGCTTTACTTCAGATTTGTAAGTGCAAGTAACCGCATCAGCACGTACAGGGTTTATGCTTTTATGTACGAATGTATAGTCCCGAGCTGTAATCTATTAATGTATATAGCACTATTGCACCATGTTGCCAGAGACGGATATACTGTAATCGATGGCAATAGTGAGCGCGGTCAATAGCGTTATGACAAAGCTTTGACTGCCGCCCGCGAATAATTATGTACAATTTGGGGTTGACTGCCGCCCCCGACGTGCATTGCAAAATACTGTTTTTACCGATGTTTATTTTTAAGGCACTAATACAAGGTAGTATAATTGAATTACGGTGGGTACCCTTTTGTGACAGTGACGATGATAGAGTCGACACCCACATTTGGACTTTATGTACGATTTGTTCATTTTTTTCGCGGTAAAATTAATCTGCCGTTTCGATGGAGGCGACTCCACCTGAACAGCAAGCAGCCGGGAAAGGCGCCGCAGCGTGTGACTCTGCCGTGCCAATGCAGTAACAATACCGTGCAGACGGCGTGGTTAACTATGAAGGAGACTTGCTAGTGATCATATCGCAATGAAGGCGACATTATTTCCGCCGAGCGTATTGGCTTCATGCCTGATTTGCTCCACTTTCGGTCAAATGAGATTTCTAAGGAAGTGCTTGCTCCACTTTTTGTGCAATCCAATTCGGAACTTTCCGCCGTGTTAGCCCCTTTCTCAGCAAGTAATCGTACCTTCAGGTGTACACCGATATGTAACCGGGTTATGCCAATGTAAATTACGCTCCTGTGACGTGTGAAAAAGGGAACACTGTTCCCTTTTTCACACGTCACAGCCGAAAAGGGTTACACAAGTGGACCGAGGGTACGGTTAACGCGTCAAACAAAATGTGCGGTTACGGGTACACTTGGTACACTTTGCTGGTGTAACCCCTGATGCTGATTCATAACGTGGCCCACACTACGCCACCTCGTGGGGGTTACACTCGTGAGCATTTGATCGCAAGAGCCGCGGGGTCACATCGGCGGTCGGACGCACGGACGCAAGCAGCGACTCGAGGAGGCCAAGCAGCAGTGCACACGCGGCATTGGCAGTGCACTGATCATAGCGAACACCCAGACAAGCGATAGATAGACCTGCAGCCATGTCGCGCCGCATCTCGCAGAAGCGCAACGCCAAGACGTACGAGCGGCCGGGACTGAGCGAGGAGGAGGTAGAGGAGATCCGCGAGGCGTTCAACCTGTTCGACACGGACGGGAGCGGCACGATCGACCCGAAGGAGCTGAAGGCGGCGATGCAGTCGCTCGGGTTTGAGGCCAAGAACCAGACCATCTACCAGATGATCGGCGACATCGACAAGGACGGCTCGGGCAGCATCGACTTTGAGGAGTTCCTCGACATGATGACCGCCAAGATGGTACGACATTGCTTAGATCTATAATGGTTGAGTAGTTCACAACTGACGGACGTATGTGCGCGTGGGTGGTGGCAGAGCGACAAGGACTCGCGGGAGGACATCCAGAAGGTGTTCAACCTGTTCGACGACGACCAGACGGGGAAGATCTCGCTGCGCAACCTCAAGCGCGTGGCGAAGGAGCTGGGCGAGACGATGACGGACGCCGAGCTGCTCGAGATGATCGAGCGTGCGGACACGGACCAGGACGGCGAGATCAACGCCGAGGAGTTCTACGCCATCATGACCAAGAAGACGTTCACGTAAGGGCCGCCGGGGCTTTCCTGCCTGCGCGCCAAATTGTACTTGATTATCACTCGATTCTCGCCCATTGCGTCGCCATGCTGGACACTACTCTGATATCTGCACGCATGGTCGGTATGTGCCGCTCCACTGATCACTCGTCAGCGATGCTGATGCTTGTCGAGTGGCAATTGCTTTGTTGTTGGCACGAGGAATCAACTGGCTGCAGGTCCATGCTGTTCGCTCGATGGATCTGGCATGGTTCACCAGATAGCAACCGAGCTCCGATAGATCGCTGGTGGGCTAGCGCTGGGGGATGCATATAGTGATCTCGGGATTCGCAGCAGGATGTGGCTCACCGTTCGGACCGCCCACTCGGCTCAGCGTCGGTTCTTGGGCAAGTACGCAGCGTACGGCGGCGCCACGCGCGCACAGTACGTCTTCATGGACGGCAGGTCGTACGCCACCGGTCCAGTCGGGAACATGACCCTGATGTCCGTGTCATCGCGACCTGCAGGCTCGACCATTGCGTCGCCTGAGCTGACTTCGTGGACTGCAGTGGCGACGTCGTCGGCCAGCGACGTGAACTCCTGCACGCGGGTCTCCACCCGCGCGACGAGCTGCTCAAACTCGGCCAGCGTCCCACTGGCGTCCCCGTCCTGCGCCATCTCGATCGCGCGCTCCATCTCGCTGCCGAGCCGCTCCGCGAGCTCCACGAGCGCCGTGGCTCTGGCGACCGCGGCTTTGGACGGCTCCGTCGCCGTCGAGAAGCACGCCATCCACGCGAGCTTGGCGCGCACCATTGCAGCCGGAAGCAGTGGCTGCACGGCTGCCAACCGACTGCGCAATGCAACCCGCGTCTCAATCGAGAAGTACTGGCTCACACTGCCGTCATGCTCGTCATGCTCGACTGGGCCGGACGGTAGCTCGAATTGCGCGACGGAGGCGGAGGCGTCGAGTCGGCGAGGCAGTCCACGCGTTCGAGCAAAGCCACCGGCCTTGGCAGCAGGAGCGAGGACGGTCTGCGCGCGAGCGAGTCTCGCCACAGGCGGGAGGAGAGCGGAGCCCGGCGCAGCCATGTCGCGGTCTCCGCCGGTCGTGGCGTCGCGCGGGAAGGCGGAGACGGTGCGGCCGCGAGACACTCGCGGCTCCGCGTCAGCGTCAGCTCACCGCGATGCGTGGTGGTCGAGTGGTAGAAAAGGATGGGGGGGAGGGAGCATTGACACACTTGTTAGTGGCCATTGCTCGCCTAAAATTAGCAAGCCGTGGCGGGAAAGGCGGCGAAAAATGTGCGACGTGAGACGTGTAGCCACTTGCAGTTGAGCCCACGTGTACCCATCGCTGTGAGCCCGTGAGATACTCTCGGCTGACGCGATGGGACGGCCGCGAGCCGGGGGGAGAATGGCGGCCACGAGCCGCGTGACGATCCTCTCGCGGGGCTTCCTCCTCCAAGCACCGCGTGTCTCCATATCCATGGCGATCTCGAGCCGTGCGAGGCCTTCTCGGCGTCCGGAGCCGCGCTGAACCAGGCCGCGCGACATGGGTAGGTACGGGGTACGTCGTAACCCTTTGGCTGTATCTTAGGTGAGTTCTTAGGTGGGTACAGCGTAACTTCAGGGATGGAGGGGGAGTAACCCAGACACCATTTGGCTCGCGACCGGACGTCTGCGCCACGCGGGGGGATCGCCCCCCCCCCGCTCCCAGCGAAAGCTTCCGGGAACGCGGCGCCACCGGAACACGCGCACTTGCAGCACGCGCGCTGCGACCGCGCTGCTGCTGCGGGCCGTGCGGTTGTCGCGGCGTCGTGGGCGGTGAGCGATCTTTTGGGCCGGATCCTCGGTCGGTGGGGGGGGGGGGGGGGACGGCATCTGTCGCTATGATTGGTGGAAATACATGGCAAACCGCCTCGTCACTGGCCAAAAACACGGGCAAAAGGCGGGGCAGAAGGTCCGTCCCCCTCGGCCACGCGCAGAACCGGGGCCGACAGCGGAACTGGATGTCCGAACTGGGCTCGGCGCCTCCCCGACAGCAAAACCTGCCGCTTCGACCTTGGGGCCGCTCGTCCCCCACCCGCGTCCACTAACTGCGGTTTGGGTGGGCGTAATGAATTGTCGCGCACGGTGCGGCGCGCCGTCCGCTGGTCATCGCGGACCGGCCCCCCGGTCCCCCGCCATCCCCCCGTCCGCGGGGGGCAGCGCGACTCACGGGTTGCCAGCCGGTCCGCTGTCAAAAAAGTGAAGGCGCGAGCGGTGTGGAGCGAGGGGAAGGGGGGGGGGGAAGAGAAATGTCCGCGTCTGTGATTGGCTAAAATACAAGTGTACCCGCTCTCTCATTGGCGGAAAAGACGGGATGGACCTTCTTCCGGGTCGACGGCGGGGATGAGCCAGCGCGCGCGGTGACCGATCGTCGGGCGGCCGAAGAAGCTGCGCGTGTGCTCTCGAGGCGGCCGGCTCCCTCCCCCCGCCCCGGGCCGGCCCCCGAGTCGTGAGAAGTGCGTGTCCCCCCCTTGAAGCCGCGTCGTCCCCGCCGTCCCCCGCCGTCCCCCGGCCAAAGCCCCCGGCCGCTTCCGTCCCCCGGCCGCTGGACGCAACGCTCGGCCACTCTGCGTTTGGGTGGCGAAAACCGCGGAAAGAAGGAAGGAAGGAAGCCGCAGAGGGGAGGAGGTGGATTGTGGGAGGAACCCCACGGTACTTCTCCACGGTTCTCCGCCACGGTTCTCCGCCCTGGAAGGTACTAGCAGTACTGTCGTCGCGGACGGACGGACGCGTTGGACCCCCCCCCCCCCCATTAGCCTCCATGCAGGCGTGGCCCATGACGGAGGACCCGACGGGTGTGTCGCCCGCGCCGCCGCCCGAGTTCGCGTCCAGCGCCGGCGGACTCTGCCGGTTCGTGCACACGCAGTGCGACGAAGAGCTCTTCACGCGCGAGTACCTTCGGTGCGTACCGTGATCTGTCCGCCCTCATGGTAATGCGGCCGTCGCACTAACCACACCCTTCGTAACCTCTTCCAGGAGCAACAAGGCGAGCGGACACAAGGTACGCCTCGCTGCTTTAGGCGGGGATGCACGGTACGCCCTCGCGACTCACGGTACTCTTGCGTGTTTCGCAGAACCTGCGGTGCTTCCCTCACTGCTGCGGTGGGCATAACCCGAAGAGCTTCTGCGGGTCCGGGCTCATGGTCGAATGCTTCCTGCCCAAGTGCCAGATCGTGCTCGGCCGCTTCGAGGAGGTCGCCAAGCAGCCTTCCGGTCCTCCCAAGCGTGCAAGCGACCCCGAGGCCGCGGACGACGGTGCTGGCGTCCATGCCGGCCACTCGCCATCGAGTTCCGGCCCGGCACTCGACCTCGGCCGCGACTACAACCGGCAGGCGTTGTTCGACGAGGTCAAGATGCCCGACCAGCCGTTCGGCAAGTGGTTCCGCGGCACGATCGTGCCCAAGGCAGCGGACCGCGCGTGCTTCCTGCTCAACGGGAACCGCCAGTCGTGGCACTACGGCTGGCAGTCGTCGCGGCTCAACTGCAAGAACCTGCACGTCTTCAAGGTCTACTTCTTCCACCAGAGCGAGCGGGACGCCGCGTCGCTCACGTGCGTCGCGGCGCTGCAGTCCCCGCCGTTCCGCATCTCGTCGAGTCGCAAGGCAAGGAAGACGTTCCGCTCGCCGCCCATCTCGGCCACGCCCGTAGCCCACGGCGCGATGCCGACGCCCGTCCCGTCCATCGACGAGTTCCTCGGCAAGCAGTCCACTGGAACCGGCGCCTTCCCGCTCGAGGTGAACGGTAATGGCGTCCCGGCGGCGCCGCTGAGCTCCAACAGCTACCTGGCGGCTCGTCCGAGCCTGAGTCTGCCTCGACTCGGCACGGAGAAGGACCAGGCCGGTCGTGTTCGCAAGCGACTCACGCGGTCGGCGTCGCTCAAGTCCGAGTACTTTGCCTCGGTTCCCTTCCCGCCCATGCAGCCGGCGGCGCAGAACGGAGGCGGAGGCAGTGGCAGTGGTCATCACCAGCTCCGCCACCGACTGTCGGCGACCCACCCGGCGCCGCAGCTGTCGCCGTTCCACGAGGACCGCGCGTCGACGCCGGCGCTGCCGAGCATGTCATTCCTGAGCGCCACGACGCCGTCGAGCGGCGGGGAGGCCTTCCACAACCGTCGGTCGTCGCTGGCGGCGCTGCCGATGCCCGTGTCGGCGCCGATGCCTCCGCCGGCGAGCAGTTCGCGGGCTGTTCCGGTGCTCACGCCCATCACGGGGATGATGCAGCTCCGCCTCGAGAGCCACCCGCAGGACGCGTCGCCGTACTCGTCGACGCCGTCGTCGTCCTCGTCAACGCGCACGAGCTCGTCGCGGTCGGCCACGCGCACGGCGCGGTCCATGTCGTCGTCGGCCGTGCAGGCGCCGCCGTCGCGGCTCACGGCGGCGGCGCTGCACCAGCACGCGTACGCGTCGGCCAACCCGTACTCGTCATACCGGCGCGACCTGTGGCCGACTCCCGCGGGCGGGTATGGTCCCAGTGCCACGGGCTTTGGCGGCATCCCGGCGCTGATGATGGCCGCGTCGCCGAACAGCATGGGTGGGGCGGACGGCTTCCTGAACCGCAAGCGGAACCGCTCGACGGACTCGGACAAGGCGATCGCGGCGGCCATCGACGCGTCGGAGCACATTGTGCCGACGCCGTCGCTGTCGCCGCTGTCGTCGCCTGGCCACACGGGCAGCAGCGCCGACTCGTTCAGCAACTCGCCGCCGACGACCGCCGCTGCCGTGGCCCCCGCCGACCTCGAGCTGTTCCGCCGCGCGCGCGTGCTGCAGCTCGCGTTCACGATCGTGCGGCGCATCCACCGGTTCGAGCAGGTGGCCAAGGGCGGCGAGGCGGACCGCAAGGTCGTGCGCCACTCGTTCGAGATGCTGACGCCTGCGCCGGGCGGTGCTGGCGGCCGCCCCGCGCTCGTGCAGATCCCGCTGAGCAAGCCCAAGCTGCTGCACCTGTGCTCGAACCTCGTGACGGTGTGCACTCGGCTGATGCGCAGCGGCGTGGCCGAGGACGTGCGGCAGAAGCTGCACGACTGCGCGCAGTCGGGCTGCGACGTGCGGACGGCGTACGCGCAGCTCGTGGCGCTGCTGGACGACGCGGTGCACGAGCAGGTGTCTCGCCTGCCGCGCCACATGCACAAGTCGTGGGGCGACGCCGAGTCGGAGGACGAAGGCGTGTGGGATCTGTACGACATGCTCAAGAGCTGTGAGCCGTGGCTCGTGCACGAGCCGTGGTGGGCCGCGCTGGACGACTCGAGCGACGACGAGGGCGGCGCGGACGACGCCACAGCGCTGCCGTTCCTCTCGGGCTTTACCAACTACTACCGCGCGATCCAGGAGGCCATGCCGTCGCCGCAGGACCTCGAGGTGGCGGCGTCGCTCCGCCGCGCGGCACTCAGCGGTGCCGGGGGACTCACTGGCGAGTGGGTCCGACTGGGCGATGCCGACGACCACGCACAGCCGCTGCCGCGTGCGCGCAACTCGACGGCGGCCGCGGCGGCGTCGTGGTTCGAGCGCCACGTGCACGCGCACATGACGGAGATCTTCCACGTGACGGAGACGGCGACGACGATGACGCTGGCGCTGCCCAACAGCCTGGTGTCGGCGAACGCCGTGTTCCTGCTGCAGCTGGACCAGTCGGAGCCAACGGTGGTGATCCCGCAGGACTACTTCCCGTTCGGGTGGGCCAAGCGGCGCGCGATGATGGCGTACCGCGCGTGGCGCGTGCGCGACGTCGGCGACGAGAACGGCAGCGCCGTGGCGGTGCAATTCATGCGCTGGCCCGGTGCTGCAGACGATGACAGTGATGACGACGACGATGATGACGACGACGAGGACGCGGAGGAGCCCGAGGAAGAGCCGCACGGCGGACGACGCACGCGCCAGAGCCGGCGGACGCGCATCACGCTGTACTTCTCGGCGTCGTCGCCCAGCCGCCTGCAGCTGCGCACGATCGTCGAGACGAGCCTGGCGGCGTCGGCGCCGCTGCGGTCGTCGTCGTCGTCGTCGTCGCCCGGCGCGAGCACGCCGCCGCCGTCGCTGGACGGCTCGGGGGCGTCGTACCCGACCGAGGCCGAGATGCTGCAGTACTTCAAGTCGCCGTCGTCGTGGGAGCTGCGCGCGCAGACGACGCAGCAGTACGAGAAGAAGTTGTAAATATGGATTACCCGAGACGCCTCCGAGTGAGGCGCGGCGAGCGGCCAAGCACACACAGACGCCTTGCGAGCTCGACATGTACAGCGGCGACGGCGAGCAGCCCGTGTTCATAGGAGCCGCAATATCAATATCATCCCGATCGATACCTTTTGCTTGTCATGGAGACTTACGGTTCTGCTTTTGCTACGCTGGCGGCTGCTGCTGCTGCTGCTGGTTGGCTCTTCTCAATCGACTCGCTTGTTGAAGCAGGTGCTTCCGGCTTCGCTGCTGCTGCAACAGATGAGCCATTCGCACTCGTAGCAACTGCAGGTGTCGTTGAAGCTGCGGGGGTTGAAGCCATGGCGGCGGGTACAGGAGCCGACAACGCAGCTGCAGTCTTTGGAGGCTGGACTGGGGCCTCCACCTTGACGGGGTCTGCAGCCTTCGAAGCGGTCGCGACGACAGCGGAGGTGGCAGCGGCCGCGTCTCGCATCGCCTTCGCTACTGCGGTCGCCTTCTCTGCGGCTGCAGCCTGCTTCTTCTCCAGCTTCTTCTCCAGCTTCTTCTGCGCCACCGCGTCCTGCAGCTTCTTGATCTTGGCGTTGTAGCACTCGAGCACCTTGGCGTACGGCGTGAACCCGAGGTTGTGCATGCTCTCCACCACGTCCTCGCCAGCGATCGAAAGTCCCGGTCCCTTCTTCCGTCGGTTCTCCAGCGCACAGTGGTCTCTGGCCTCGCTCGTCAAGAATAGGACGAACTCGGTCGCGCACTCTTGCATGAGGGCGAGCGCGTCGTCGTTGATCTTGATGCCTTGATCGTCCAGCATGCGACGCACGTGGGAATCATTGCCAGTAGTCGATTCCTCCTGCTTGATGCGGTCCTCGTCAGGCTTGCTAGCTGCTGTTTCATGCTCGTCATCGCTTGACCCGTCGTCATCGTTTGCATGCTTGCGCGCTGACTTCGACGATGAGCTAGACGACTTCTTGGTGCGATCAGGCGCTTGGCCGCCAGGAAGCGCTCGCCGCATCACCTTCGAGATCACCCGCACAGGGAAATACAGCTTGTCGTCTGCATCCTCTGGCGCCGAACTCGAACGCGTCGACAAGTCAAGATCAAACAGCCGCTGCACCTCTCGAGGAGAAATTGGCGCCGTGAAGGCAGCCTTCGCAGAACCTGGAGTCGCCAGCGTAGGCGTCGTAGTCGATGAGCCTCGCCCGAAAGCAGCAAGCAAAGTGGACGCTGGAGTCGCCGGAGTCAGTGCCCGCGCTTTCTTGATCGCTGCGGACGGACTGGACGTGTTCACATGCAGTGCGCGCTTCGCTCCGACTTGTGTCCCGTCGCCACTCGCCGCCTTCTTGGTCTTCTTCTCCTTGTACAGGATCTGAGCCTTGAGTGCCGAGTATGCGTGTTCCCTCGTCTCCGCCGCGACTCCCGCCGCTGTGCCGGTCGCCTGACTACCCGCTGTCGCTGCAGATGCGGTCGCTGGTGTACTGGAGGACGCGGCCTTCTTGACTTCTTGATCGTGCAGCACGGCGATAACTTGCGCGATCTTCGACTTGATGGACTCGCACTTCGCCTGCAAGTCGATCGTCCAGGCCTGGATCAACGACAGTTTCTGCCGCTGCGAGGACTCGATCACGGGGAAGTCGCGCTGAGCGAACCGCAAGAGTTCGATGTCCAGGCAGCGGTGGATCCACGTCGTCATCTTGTCGAGCGCGAGCGCCGTGTCGGCGTTCATCTTGGCGTTGTTGATGCGAGCCAGCGCGCGGACCAGCGCCTCCATCTGCGACTCCATCTTCGTCTTGCGCTTCTTCTTGGCGGGTGCCGCCACTGTACCGGCGACCGCAGGCGCCAGTTGAGCACCCGTCACCGCCGCCAGCGTGCCGACCGCCTTGGCTTGCGACTGCAGGTGCTGGAACTGCTGCTGCACGAGCAGTTGCTGCTGCTGCTGCTTCTGCAAGAACTCTTGCAGCAGCTTCTGCTGGCGCAGCACCTGCTGCTGCTGGTGCAGTAGGTCGGTCTGCGAGACGGCCTGCGATCCCTTGAGGTGGACAGCGAGCGAGTTCTGCTGCTCACGGAGCTGCAGACTGCGCAGTTGGTCCTGCTCCACCAGCAGCTGCTTGCGCAGGAACTCCTCGCTTGACCGCCGCTGCGCGTCGGCCTGCGCCGCGATGGCCTGCTGAAGCTGCTGTTGAGTCTGCAGCTGGTACTGCTGGAGTCGCTGGAGCTGCTCGTGACGCACACGCTCAAAGGTCTGCGCCGTCAACCGAGCCGCAGCCATCTCCTCGTCGTGTCGGCTCTGTGCGGCCGTTGCAGATGGTATCGTAGTGGCACTAACAGCAGCAGTCGACCCAGTAGCTTGAGCTTCGCCTTGTTTCTCGGCCGTGGGCGTTGTCTGACGCTCCAGGATGCGCTGCTGGAGCTTCTGCTGCAGCTGTTGCTTCATGCCATCACGACTCGCCGCCTCCGCCGCGTCACCCTCGCTCTGGTTCCGCTGACGCCATGCCTCCTGCTTCTGCTGGAGCTGCGCCAGCTGCAGCCGGTAGTCGGCCTGCTGTCGCGCCAGGAGCTGCAGTGCCGCCGCACTTGTGTCCAGCACGGAGGTCGTTGCTGGAACCGACGCGCTTGCCGTCGACGACGCGGCCGCCTCACTGCCAGACGCAGCCGCGATCGACGGGGGTTGAGTGGACGGAGGATTCCCTACGGTTGACGCGGCGGTCGCTGCCTTTGCGGCCGGGGCATCGCCCGCGACGGCGGCAGCAGGCGACGCCATCCCCTGTTGCCGCCTTTTTCGCTTCCGAAGCGGCGAATGGCAGCGTAACCCTGGGTTACGTAGTTTGTTAAACTAATGAAAGTATAAAACATCATCGCTAAACTGATAAATGTATAAAACAAATATATTGTTAGCGCTCGTTTACAGGGCGGTCTTGTGCACAGCAGAGGACTTTATTTTGTGGCAGGCATTTCAATCCGACACTCTCAAAAGAAGCGGACGATGGCGGGCGTGGTGCTCGCGACCGCGGGCTATGACCACACCATCCGCTTCTGGGAGGCGGCGTCCGGCACGTGCAACCGCACGGTCAAGTACCCCGACTCGGTGCGTTCTCTCTCTGTGTATGTGTCGCTGTGGTTGTGGCCCCTGACGCTCGCACTGTTCACCGTACACAGCAAGTCAATTGCCTGCAGATCACGCCCGACAAGAAGTACATTGCGGCGGCGGGCAACCCGCACATCCGGCTGTTCGAGATCAGCAGCAACAACCCGAACCATGTGTCGAGCTATGATGGCCACGCGAGCAACGTGACGGCGCTCGGTTTCCAGAGGCACGGCAAGTGGATGTTCTCGTGCTCGGACGACGGCGCGCTGAAGATCTGGGATCTGCGCGCGCCGGGCTGTCAGCGCAGCTACGACGCCGGCGTGCCGCTGACGTCGGCGGCGTTGCACCCGAACCAGGCGGAGCTGCTGGTGGCGGATCAGAACGGCGGGCTGCGCGTGTACGACCTGGCCGCGAACGCGATGGCTGCCAGGGTCGTCCCCGAAGGCGAGGACTCGGGGCTGCGCTCGCTCGACGTTGTGCGGGACGGCAGCATGGTGGTGGCCGCGAACAACGCCGGCAAGTGCTTCTTCCTCGAGCCGAGCGCGGCGGACCGCTGGTCTGTGACGCGCACGCTGCAGGCGCACGACGAGTACATTCTCAAGTGCCGCATCAGCGCGAACGGCCGACTGCTGGCGACGTGCTCGGCGGACAAGATGGCCAAGGTGTGGGCGATGCCGACCGCGTCGAACGGGTCGATTACGGCAAACGGCAGCGTCGAGAACGGCAACGGCGCGTCGGCGAACGACGTGCGACTCGTGCACACTTTGCAGGGCCACCAGCGCTGGGTCTGGGACTGCTCCTTCTCAGCCGTGTCGTCGTACCTCGTGACGTGTTCGTCGGACCAGAGCGCGCGGCTGTGGGACCTGAGTCAGGGCGAGGCGATCCGCCAGTACAGCGGGCACCACAAGGCCGTGATTTGCGTCGCGCTGAACGACGCCGTCGCCGACTAACTGTGATCGTTATTGGCGCTGCTGTGAGTGAAAATCGGATGAATGTCTGATGCTATGAAGCGACTTTGTTGAGTGTGGAGCTGTCCATCATCTCGTGGACGATCGTGGGCAAGATTGGCTTCGAGCGCTTTGGCGTTGTGATGACAAAGACACGATACCAAACAGAGTCTTGATCTTGGACTGGTAAGCGCATGGCAACATGAGGCAAGCTGAAAGTGTACGGACAAACCGCCGGATAGAAAATCGCCCAATATTCATACCATGTCATAACTGATACGATAATAATCAAATATTAAAAATAAATTTACTGTTTTATGAAATTACAGGTCAAAATTTGTGATGGAAGAAGCATTCCACAGAGTGAGAGTCACCATCACTCTTGTCCATTCTCTACCTGACGGAACCCAAATACCAACAACGACCTCGAGATAATGCGGCGCGCGTGGGTACGAGGCTTCGCGCTCGCGCTGTTCGCGTGCCTGGGGCTCGGCGCCTCACCCGCGCTCGGCAACGCCTTCCCCTCCCTCGTCGCGTCCCCCGCGGTGTCAGTGTCTGCCTCGCTGCCGGTCCGACGCGAGGTCCGCGAAGACGAAGCCGTCGATGCCCAACCGCAGACCGGCAACGCCTTCCCCGTCCTCGTTGCATCCCCTTCGGTGTCCGTGTCGGCCTCGCTGCCGTTGCGTCCAGCGAACGCGACGCTCCGACGCATGCTCCGCGAAGAGGACGCCGTCGATGCCCGACCGCAGACCGGCGGCGCAGCGGACCGGTCTCCAGCTCCAGCACCGGCGGACGACGGCGACAACCCGCTGAAGGCTCCGGCGCGGCCGGCGCTGCACCGCGTGTACGACCCGCTGTCGGGGCTCACGTGCGACGTGGTGGGCGACTGCCTGCCGTGTCCCGTGACGGAGCAGGACGAGGCGTTCTGTCGCGACACGGGCTTCCGCCAGGAGCTCAACTGCCCTGCTCAAGGAGCTGGCGACACGGCCACGGCACACGGCCAGCGCGAGGCTCGCTTCCGCGCCTGCGTGCCGCACGAGCGACCCGTCCCCATCTACGACGTCTTCAAGTTTGAGGTACGAACGACTGCATTGCGGGTTACTCGAAGGGTATGATGGTCTGAGTTGTTTGGTGTGCATTTGTATCTATAGGCAGCAGTGATCGTGAGCCTGGTCGCGGCTGTGGCGCTGCTGCTCAAGGAGCGTCGCAACCACATGAGCTCGTTCGACCTGCGCAAGGAGCCTCGCCAGGGCCGCACGCTGCTGGGCTCGACGGCCGACAAGGACAGCGACTAACGCTCCAAACATCGCAGCATTTTCACCCACTTCTCGTTCTACACCGTCATCGTCGTATTGGTTTACTGCAAACCGTGTTCTACTGCGTCCTGGCGCGCTTGGCGGTCTGCTTCGCCTTCTTGCCGGCTCCCTGGCCGCCGCCCGCGATCGACGCCGACAGTGACGACACCTTGCGCTTCTTGGCGTCCTCGAGCGCCAGCGCGCGCTTCTTGAACGCTCCCGTCAGCTTCGGCATGATGGGCGGCGCGTCCACCCGCTCGCCGAACTTCACGCGCTCGACGCCCTCGAACGTGTCGCGCTTGGTGGAGCCCGTGGCCTGGAACTCGCGCTCGTACCGCTCCTGGTCCGTCAGCTTGCGGTCCTGCGCCTTCTGCTTCTTCTTGGCTAGGAACGCCTTGCGCTTCTCGCTCGCGCGCCGACTCTTCTTGGTCTCGTCCGAGATCACACGCTTCACCTCCGTGCTGATGCGCTTGTTGAACGCGCGCATCGACTCGCCCTCGCGGATCGAGCCCACCTTGAGCTGCTGGTTCTTCTTGCGCTTTTTGCCGCCTCCCTCTCCGCCCTGCGCGTCGCCCTCCGCCACGCTGATGGCGTTAGCCGAGCCGCCGCTTCCCCCCACCACCGACGACCGCAGCACGAACTGCTCGATCGCAGAGTCGCTCAGCTGCTGCCGCTGCCGCTTCTTGGCGCGCTTGGACTGCGTCGGCGGCAGGTCCACGTCCTTGGCCTTCTTTCCTCCTTCGCGCCGGCCCTTGAAGAACGGGTCGCAAGCCTTGAGCTTGCGCTTGCTCGCCACTCGCCCCATGCTCGCTACAGGTTCTACCGAATATGAATGCCAGGACTGACTGACTGACTGGCCGAGGCGCTTCTCCCTCTACAAGAGCGGAAGGAAACTCAGATCTGATTTCGTCTCTTTAAGGAGTGATGGTGGTTCCCTTGCAGAAATGATCGAAAGACTCAGGTGCAATTCTCAGATTATCTGATGACATCGCATTGCAGCAGTGCGGTCGTGTCGTTTCGGGGAGCCATTGCCGAACAAGATTGCTACCGTGTTGCTCACACAATAAGGACTGACAATCACCAACACACCTAGTCATGATCTACTCGGTGATCGGGTCGCGGCGCAAGCACACGCGGCTGACGGCGTCGCGGATTCGGCGCTCGCGGCTGCTGACCGAGGTGGCCATGCGCAAGATGAACCTCGACCCGGCCAAGTCGGAGCAGATCCAGCGCATCGCGAGCCAGCTCTCGCAGGAGGACGTCGACTTCTTCGAGCACATCTTCAAGCAGATCGACTGTGCGTGGTGTTTGCATTTGTCAAGCTGTCTGTCCGTTGTGTCGGGCTGACATGTTCGTCGCACTCATCAACAGGCGACGAGCTCGGCATCATGCTGCGATCCGAGCTGCACGAGGTGAAGCAATTGACATGTACCACCTGCGCTGATGTCTTAACATCTTGAGATTGAGTCCATCACTGGTGGACATGGAGTAGGCGCTGACGCTGCTTGGGATCACGACGACCGACAAGGAGCTCGACGAGTACCTCCTCATCGCCGACGCTGACGGTAGGCTCGCAGTATCCCCCGGATCAATCCGCACTCTTACTGACCGTGGGGAATGGTTATCCAATGTCATGCACAGGCAGCAATGCGATCGACATGCAGGAGTGGATCGTGCTGTGCGGGATGCTCTTGACACCTCCGCACATCGAGTCGGATCTGCTCGCCGCCTTCCACGTGCGTTGGCTGTCATTGTGAATGGATCTAACACACAGGGCAGTACTGACCGAACCTGTTCCGCATTTCAAGCAGTGTCTGTTCCCAAACGAGCAGGACATCCCGGTTGTGGTGTTCCGCACCAAGATGCAGCGCATCCTCGAGAACGCGTACGCGCACCTGCCCGACTGCAACCAGTACGAGGTGAGCTGCTACGTGGACGACATCCTGAGCGCGCTCGACCCGCACAACACCGAGTGCATCGACGTGCAGGAGTGCATCCGTATCCTCTCGGCGCCGTACAACCGGCGCCAGCAGCAGCAGCAGCAGCAGCAGCAACAACAGTAGCAATGGTAGCGAGTTCAAGTACTGGCGCTCTGATCCTCTGGCATCCGACTCAGACGTCGCGGGATAGGGGTTTATGCTACGTACATTCTTCTCCATGGTTACACTGGGTTACGCCCTGTCGAAGAAAATGAAACCCTTCCTCGTGATCCGCTGCCATTCTTGATCTTTGTATACGGTCGCGAGGAATCCGGCGTAACCCGCAGCAGCAGCAGCAACAACAGAAGAGAACAAGCTCGCCACCTCGCCGCAAGGGAAAGCAAGCATGGCCTCGCCGGACGCGCTGCCGCCTCCGCCACCGCCGGCCGTGCCGAGCGCCGCCGAGGAGGACGAGCGCGCCGCGCAGCTGTGGCGCGAGGTGGTAGACAACAGCGTCGAGTGCGAGCTGTGCAACGAGCCGTACGCGGACGCGGGCGACGACGGTGACCACATCCCGCGGCTGCTCTCGTGCGGCCACACCTTCTGCCAGGCAAGCCGCCGTCCCGCATCTTCTTGTTAGTATACCAACCCATAAACTAACTGTCACTCGCTGGTTGTGGGACAGAGCTGCCTGGAGGACTGGGCGACCGTGGGGGCCAACACGTCCGGGTTCGGCCACGCCAACGCCAATGCGACGCTCGCGACCATGGACTGCCCGACGTGCCGGCGGTCGACGACGTACGACGCCCGCGCCGGCGCGCGCTCGCTCCCCAAGAACTTCGAGCTGCTGCGCGTGCGCCAGGAGATCGAGGCGTACACGCAGGCGCAGCTGCGGTCGCTTCGCGAGGCCATGGCGGCGCAGGTGCTTGAGAAAGAACAGCTCGCCCAGGAGGCCGAGGCCCACGCGCGCGTCGCGCAGCGCGAGTCGGTGCAGGCGTCGCAGCGCGCGGTCTTCCTCGCGCGGCAGGTGGAGATCAACGAGCAGGAGAAGAAGCGCGCGCAGGAGCTGGCCGAGGACGCGCGCCACCGCGCGCTGGTCGCGTCCCAGCAGGCCGAGGCGCTGCAGGCCGAGACGGAGCGGCTCAAGCAGCGGCTGCAACACGAGGCGCAGCAGCTCGCGCGCGTGCAGAGCGACGCGACGAGCGCTGCTCGAGCCGCGCAGGAGCTCCACTCCAAGGCCGAGCATTTGCAGCAGCAGGTGGACTGCGTCAAGGCCCAGCTCTCGCTGCACGCGGGGCGGCACGACCCGGCCAAGCTCGTGGTGCTCGTGTGCGAGCCCACGACCGTCGGCTCGTGGCTGCTGCCGTACACGCGGTACGCCGTGATCAGCATCGCGACGGACTCGACTTTGCCGGCGTCGGCGCCGCCCATCGACCCGTTCCGCGCCGCCAAGACGTGGACGCTGACCCGGCAGGTGGCGGAACCGAGCGCGTCGGTCAAGGTGTACCGCCGCTACAGCGACTTCCTGTGGCTGCACCGCGAGCTGTGCCGCCAGTTCCCGTTCGAGCTGGTGCCGGACGTGCCCGGCAAGCAGCTCTTCTTCAACAAGGAGGCCGAGTTCGTGGGCGAGCGCATGCGCACGCTACAGGCCTTCCTGCGCGGCGTGCTGCGCGTGCCGGCGCTCGCGACCGCCGAGGAAGTGCGCACGTTCCTGCTCGCAACGACCGAGGAGCTCGAGCAGCTCCGCGAGGCCGCGCGCCGCCGCCCGAGCGACAGCGACGATCTCGACGCGCTCGCGCTCATGGACGACCTGGACGCTGCTGACGCCGCCGACGCCGCTCATGATGAGAACGACGCACGGCCGAGCTCGCCACCGCCTGCACCAGCAGCAGCCGCCTCTGCGCCGGTCCATTCGAACGGGTGGAGCGCGTGGGGAGCCGTGTCGGCGTTCACGTCCAGCGCGGCCAAGCTCGTGACGTCGACGGGGACGGCGGCGCTGTCGGGACTGAGCGGGAACGCTGCGACGTCGACTGGTGCGCCGGCCGGGTTCCTTCCCGACGAGCTCGACCGCGAGCTGTCGCGCAGTCTGCTGGCGGATGAATCGACCGGCCGACTCCCCACGCCGCTCGCCGCGCAGCGTCGCAAGTACATTGAGATGGCGCGCGGGTACCAGTCCGTGGCGCAGAAGGGATCGCAGCTGTCGCGTGCGGAGCGCCGCGAGTCGCGTGACCTGCACCGCCTGTGCGAGCTGCTGCACGAGATGCACGCACTGGACCAGTCGGTCCCGTTCTCGAGCGTCAGCTCCGGCTCGAGCTCGGGTTCGGGCGGCTCGCGGCTCATGGCGAGTACGCGCGACGACGACGACGCGCTACTGCGGTTCGAGACGCCGCGGCCGTTCGACGAGCGCGCGTCCGAGGCGTTCAGCGCCATCTCGCTCGTGACCAAGAACAACGCCGACTGCATGGAGTACGCGCTGCTCGAGGCCGTGCGCATGCAGACGCTCGAACTCGCGGGGATCGAGAACGCCTTCAGCCGCGTGCGGTCGCGCGAGGAGACGCTGGCGGCGCACGGCGGCGGCGCGTCGTCGAGCTTCCCGACGCCTGGCAGTCCGGCGTCGACCGACAGCAGCAGCCTCGGCGGCAGTCCGACGATGGCACCGTCCGGGTCGGCGGCCTCGAGCCTCTCGTCGCTGACGCAGTCCAAGCTGGAGGAGCTCGCGCAGCACCGGCGCGCGCTCGGCGACAAGGTGGCGGCGCTCGACCCGGCGCGCGCGCAGTTCGTGGCCCAGACGCTGCGCGCCAACGCGCTCGAGATGCTCAAGCTCGCCAAGACGCGGCGCAAGCTGTTCGAGACGACGTACAAGCAGCTCGGCGGCCGCGGGCGTCACGCGCCATGAGCGTCGCAATCAGATGAAGACGCGGCGCCTAACGATCCTGGCCGGATATTGACAGGTGAGGCACAGAGAGAAGTGGCCGAGGATCGATTGTATCTATCGATATCTATTTCGTGAGTTGCTCTGCAGCGGAGCAGAAGTTCTGGTGTTGTCGCAGCGCTCGCTCCTCGCCGAAGCTGCGGCCGCACGTGGAGCACTCGAGCTCGGCCGCGGCGCTGGGCTGCAGGTTCTGCCAGTGGCAGTCGAACTCCTGCTTGGTCGCGAACTTGAGCTGGCAGACTGTGCACGTCTGCGGTTCATCCGACTTGCTGTCGTGCTTGCCCATCGACTGGAGACTCGATGCAGCAGTCTGTTGGCTGCCTTCGTTGCTGTCGTCCTTGCCAGAGATCGAGGACTGGACCTGAGGCTGCTGCTTGACGTACCAGTCCGGCTGGATGAGGCGGTCCTTGCCGTGTTTGGCCACCGTGTGCTGCCGATGCGCGTCCGCGTTCGTGAACTCGCGGTCGCAGAACTCGCAACGCAGCGGCTCCTCACCTGGCGCCGCCTGGCCCGCGGTCTGCAGCTCGTGCACCATGTGCACGTGCGTCTTGAGTCCCTGCGGCGACTTGAAGCTCTTGTCGCACTGGCTGCACACCAACTGCGCAGTGTTGTCTGCTCCTCCTTCTCCGCCTGGCCGCTGCTGCTCGGCCTTCCGCTTCTTCGATCGACGCTCCGACGGCTTGGACACAGTATCAACACGCTTGGACACGACGTCACTCCCTGCCTTGTCACCAAGTCGGTCGCCCGCCCTGGCAAAGATGAACAGCGTGCTGCGCTGCCGCTTCTTCTCGCCGTGCAGCGTCACCTGGTGGAACGACTTGCCGTTCTGGTGCCGCTTGCGGTCGTACTCGAGTCCGTAGGCGTCGTGGGCGTCCACGTCGTCCACCTGCTGCAATAGCTGGAGACCTGCCTTCTCGGCTCGGACCACGGCCTCCCACCGCTCGGGCTGACCCTCAGCAAGCGTCAGGTGCACACGACCACCGCCAGAGGCCAGCACCTCGAGCGCCGAGACGAAGAAGTGCGACAGCAGGCTCTGGTGGCGCCGCACGTTCTCCTCGCCGCAGTGCGGATGGTTGAACACGACGCGGTCGAAGGTGGAGGACGACCGCAGCGTCGCGCGCAGGTTCGTGGCGTCCACGCCGTGCGCCACACAAGCCCCGAGCGCCTTGAGCTGACTGCAGATGCGCTCCACCTCCGGGTACTTGGCCACCAGCTCGTCGAATGTGTCGAAGGATGTGGCCGTCAGCGCCACCGCCTCGTGCCGAGCGAGCGCGAGCGAGTAGGAAAAGTTGCCGTCGCCGACCGTCAGCACGCGCGGGGCGGCACCTCCGCTATGTTGAGGTGAAGGCGGAGGTGGTGTCGGTGCGTCGCTCGGTGCGGCGGCGCCGGCATTCGCTGCGCCGGCATCCGCGCCGCCGTCAAGCCGCTCCTCCTTGGTGGTCACCATACCCAACCAGCAATAGCGAAATACGAAACTGTCCGGGCAAAACTGTCCGGGCAAAACTGTCCGTTTCTCCCAAATTGTGACTTTCATTCGTTCATACGCCGATTCGTGTCCTGCTGAAAACGAGACATTGATTCATGAGAGCTCTTCGCTGCAGCCATGGCTTCGTGAGTGCGAAGATGGCAATGGGTGGGGGTGGCTGGCCGTTGACAATGCCATGCGCGGCGTGCGGCTGCGTGGTGTGTGGCCAGGAAGTCCAGGTTGAACGCAATGCGAGTCCTGACGACGTCATGATCTGTGATCGAAGCGCTTCCACGCAATGTCAAACAAAAGTCGAGGCGAAAATGCTCGTTCGTTGTCTCCGATATCTCGCGTTCAATTGCCGCGTGGACAACCAGCGCCTGATGAAGACGTTGCTATCGCCCAATGGCGCTTCCATTCCAACCAATGTGCGGTACACTGCAGGCGTACTGTATGCCAGACTTCTCGCCGGAAAATTCGAAGCCAGCGACTTTGCTGAGCATCTTCAAGCGATCCATCGAAGATCTGGGGCCGCTCGCATCGAGTTCTGCGTGGCGGAGGGACGCGTCAGCCTCAGCGACACCCCCTTGCCACACCAGACCACCTTTGGCGCTGCTTGTCCTGGTAGCGACTGCTTCTCGAAGCCAGCGCGGTCCGAGGGAGGAGCGCCGTGATATCTGAGCACCCAAGGGTGAACTCTCGTGCCTCACTGGCATTCCTAGATTGACCCCGAGGCCACCATGGGGGCTGGAGGCGTGTACTACCCCGGTCCGCTTGGTGGCATGTTGGTATGGCTGCTGCGTCCATTGCAAGGCTCGACAAGTCCCCCAACGGTAGCCATCGCTACTCGAAGACCGCCTCGACAGTCGGCGGAGTCGTCGTCGAGCCTCGAGACGCTGCCTCGACCGGCGACGACGCTGCCGCTGCTCGGCAACACGCTGGACGTGCTCCGCCTCGGCGACAGCTTTGCCGAGTGGGTCTGCGGGACGACGCGGCTCGTTGGCGGACGCTTGTGGCTGCTGCAGATGCTCGGACGCGCGCCAACGGTCGTTGTGAGCTCGCCGGAGCTGATTGAAGACGTGCAGCGCGCGCAGTTCGCCAAGTTCGGGGTGTTGAGCGGTTCCGACGACGATGATGGCTTGAGCAAGCTGTTCGGGGCCGGACTGTCAGCGGCGGACGGTCGACGGTGGCGGATGCAGCACAAGGCGCTCGCGGCGGCTCTCGGCTCGCTCGAGATGCGCGACACCATGCTCCAAGTCGTCGAGTCTCATTCGATGGTACTCGAGACTGTGCTCGAAGCAGCAGAGATGGTGGACGTCAAGAAGCTGCTCAGGCTGTTCGCGACCGAGGTGCTCGTCGACATGGCCGTCGGTGTCGAGCTCGGTCAATTGAAGACTCAGAGCCCGAGCGGACTGCAGCGTGCGATGGATGCGGTCGTGGCCGCAGTGGCGAACCGGCAACTCCTCCCACCGTTCGTGTGGAAGCTCCTGCGTCTGCTGAACGTTGGCAGCGAGGCTGTGCTGGCCTCCAATGTTGTCGCGATGCGTCAAGAGATGGACCGCCTCCTGTCGCACTCGCTGGCTGCTCGCCATCGCCGCCCGACGCTCGTGCGGATGATCATGGCGCACCGCCCGTCCACATCGCCGTTTACATCCGAGTTGCTGCGTGACATGGTGCTCAACGTGGTTCTTAGCGGTCGAGACGCCATGTCCGACACGATGGCGGCGTTCCTGGTCTGCATGGCGACACACTCTGAGGTTCAGGCGCGTGTATATGCTGAAGTCGCGGGTCTTGGCACAGACATTACACCCGAGACGCTCGACCGTCTCGTGTATCTGGAGGCCGCGGTCAAGGAGACGCTGCGACTGTACCCTCCACATCCACTGGTCAGGCGATTCGCTCTCGAGGACGTCAAGCTGGCAGATTCGACCCGCCTGCCGCGTGGAACGTGCGTTGTCACGGTCGCTGCCGCCTTGGCGCGTCGCACGGACGTCTGGGGAATGGATGCTGCTCACTTCAGACCCGAGCGATGGATCGTGGACGAAGACGGCGGGCCGCGACTTCGGCGAGTGAGCAACTTCCAGTTCAACGCGCTCCTCGCTGGTCCGCGCGCATGTCCCGGCGCCTCGATCGCCATGCCTCAGCTCAAGCTGGTGCTTGCGCGAGTGCTGTCAAGGTTGAGCGTTGCTGTCCCATCGACAGGCAGCCACCAGATCGGCCAGGGGGCAAATCTCCATCCGCACCTGCTGCGGTTCGAGCGGCGAGAGCACAAAGTTCATCCGGAAGCAGACGAACCACACGCCATCGCTGCGTAACTAGAGACAGATCATCGCCAAGCAAAGTCGATTCCCCAAACACACATCTTGCGCTTGCAGACGCTGCGCTTGAGCAGGACGGTGACTGTCATGACAGCAAACCACTCGGACTCCCGAGTCATAGCGGATGTCAGGGCGTGCAGGCGAGGAACGAGCCGCGCATAGCCAGTCAACCGCACTTGACTCAACAAGAACTTGCGCCGCGCCATCTTGCGTCCTCCGCTGTTTCCAGTGTGGCAGACGTCCAGTCAGTTCGGCTGCGTCGCGCTGATGTTCTCTCTGCTCATCTGGGCTCACGTGGAAAGTTCACCGAGATGCAACTCGACCACGCAAACCTTGTCGACTTGGACGGCGCTGCCCCGCCTGCACGCAGTTGAAGCGGTCGCTGATCCCGTCCGATTTGCTGTTCGCGAAGGATCCTGCACTGGATTGGCTGCCACAGGTGTGCGATCGCGGTCGATTGGTTGAAGGCACGCGCTGGTGTGTTTATGGGTAGTCACACTTCTGCTCTGCGTGGAGCAAGGCTGGCTCACATCATACCACCAGCAGTGCTTACGTGCACTGCATCGGCTATCGTACACAATCGCGCCGAACTGGGTGCGCTGAAGTGCGAGATGGGGGACGATCAAACGAATGGCCTCCGTCTGTGAGGTCTTGACCCACTTGTTCGAGTCACTTCCGGAAACTCCGACGGTCGCCCAAGCCTCTCCGACCTTGATCTGTGCCTCCGTCGTGTATCATGGCTCAGTCATCGGCCCAAGCCAAGCAGCTCGAGGCGTACGGCGAGATCAAGTCTCCGCTCGTGGACGCCAGCCCGTCGCTCGAAGGCGGCGTCCATGAGGGCGGCGCACTCCGAGCCGCGCGCGGCTCCGTGTCGGTCTTCTCGCGCGAGAACTTCGGCATGGCCGTGCATATGGCTGGCGTCGGTGTCGTGTACAGCACCATCAGCGGCGTCATCTACTCGGTGCTCAACAACTACCTGCACATGTCGGCCACACTCGTCGCGACCGCCACGGCGCTCGTGCAGTTCCCGCGCAGTCTGCGCATGTTCACGGGGATGCTCACGGACACCGTCCCGATCTTCGGGTACCGCCGCCGCCCGTACATGATCCTCGGGTGGTCGCTGGCTTCCGTGTCGTGCCTGCTCATGGCGATTCTGCCGCTCGGCGACCCGTACTACGGCGATGCCTCTCTCGCTGACATCGACCCTAGCGAGCTCACGGCGGAGCAGCTCGCCTTGATCGACACGGACGCTCCGCAGCGAGGCGTCAAGCTCATCATCCTGATGATGCTCGCGAACTTCGGCACCGTCGTCGCATACAGCGGCTTCAACGGCGCCTTGATCGATGTCTCGCAGCGCGAGCCCGCGGCCATTCGCGGCACGGCGATGGGCGACGGCATGGTCGTCTTCTACGTCTTCTCGGTCTTCTCGTCCTTCTTCACGGGACTCGGCCTCAACAGCGCTCCGTACGGCGGCTCGTTCTCGTGGACCATCAGCTTCAACGGCGTGATGGGGATCTGCGCGGCGATGGCGCTGATCACCGTGCCGTTCTCGTGGTTCTGCATCCAGGAAGACAAGGTCAAGTCTGGTCCAGCCAAGTCCGTGTGGGTCTTCCTGCACGAGCTGCTGCAGCTGCGCATCATCTACCAGTACGTCGCGTTCCGGTTCTTCTACAATGTCTTCGCGTTGTTCTCCGTCACGTCGTCGAGCGCCATCCAGAGCACGTGGGCCAAGGTCGAGCCGGTCAACAACGGAATCGCGACCATGATCGCCGCGTTCGTGACCATGATCGGCACGTACCTCATCAAGAGGTACGGTCTCGCGTGGAACTGGCGGCACATCATCATCGTGGCGCAGTTCCTCGTCGTGAGCATCGACGTGTTCCCGACGATGCTCACGATCTGGGACGTCGTGCGCAACCAGTGGCTCTGGCTCGGCGTCCCGCTGCTCGAGAAGCTCCCGTTCGCTGCGACCGACTACGTCGGCGCCTTGTTCATGCTGGAGGTCGAGAACGAGGGCTTCGAGGCGACGCTGTTCGGCTTGGCCGTGACCTCGCAGCGCGTCGGCACTCCCTTCGCGACCGTTCTCACCAAGACGGTGGACGGCTACTTGGACATCGAGCGCACGTACATCGAGAAGGACGACCACCACGTGCGCTCGCAAGTCACGATCGCCTACGTGATTGCTTACGCTGTCAATTTGTTCGCGGTCGTCTTCGTCTTCCTGCTGCCTCGCCAGAAGGACGAGCTGCACCGGTTGCAGCGCGAAGGAGTCAAGAGCAAGATCTGGGGCACAGCGTCCATGTGCGTGCTCATCTTCGCGCTCGCATGGTCGTTGATGACCAACATCTTGAGCTTGTTCCCGACGACCAAGTGTTTGCGCATTGCTGGCGGCAGTGGCTGTTAACTCTCTCGCGAGCAATCGGGTGGCACTGCAGTAAATCTATCATCAATATCTGCCTTGTGCCTGCTTGGTGCCATCACTCATGTGCGTCCAGCTTGACTTCGTTTGTCGTGGCTGTCTTGAATGAACCGCATGTTCCAGTCGCTTGATCTCTATCGGATATAGTTCACATCCTGTTCGTACACGCTTCAAGTCAGCGTCGCTATCGAATCGACTGTGGACGATCAACTGACTCTTAACGGACGAGTGCTCACTCTGTGATTGCCGAGCGAGAATCGAAGCAAGGACAGCAAACGAGTGAACCTTTCAGACGAGCTGCACGGCACAAGGCGGTTCTTCACCTGCGAATCATCAGCGTTTATATTTTCCAGAAGATGCCCTTGCGCTTGAAGAACCAAATGCCGAGCTTGGTGGCAGTGGCGGCCGCGATCGCCGTGCATGACGCCACGCCCCAGAACAGACCCCGCGTGTCCTCCAGACCCGAAGGAAGGTTCATGCCGAACACACCGGTCACGAATGTGCCGCACGCCAAGCTGATGACAGCCAGCGAGAGCATCAGGTCGACTCCGAGGATGTAGTTGCGCATCGAGTCGAGCTTGATCAGCACGAGACTCTCCGTGTTGACGATCTGCCGCTGCAGCAGCGCCGCCTTGGTTCGCGTCGACACGATGTCCTGAAGATAACTCTCGACCAGCACCTCGGCTTCTTCCGAGTCGTAGCTCCACAGATTATCCAGCAGCGTCGGGTTGGCGTACAGCCGCGTGAGGTACAGCAGCCGCAGGTCCTCTTCATTGTCCAGCAGCTTGAGCAGTGCGCGACTCACACGGTCCACTTGGGACTCGAACTCGTTGATCTCGTTCTTGAACTCGCGTAAACTGTCCAACTCCGACGCGTTCACGTGACCGTGCGCGAGGCGGTCGAGCGTCGCCGAGATCTCGGGAGCTGTGCTCTCGTAGGTTGCCTTGAAATGGTACGACAGCGTCGCCAGGATCGCTTCAGATGCTCTAGCCATTCACAGCCGTGTCGTGTCAGCATTTACCACAAAACACAACAGCAAGAACACGGATAGACAGCACGCACTTGAACTCGTAAGGAACGCTGTGGTCGAGCTGCACGGTCTCGTGGAAGTTCTGCTTGAGCATCGCGAGCAAATTGTCGGAGCGGTCGGGCACGAACACGAGACACGCATCGCGCATGACGATGGCTCGAAGGGGATCTATGATGGCGATATACCACCGCAAATGATAAGCAGTGCCAAACGAGATATAGTCGGAACTGTGTGATGCTCGCACCGGCGCTGATGAGGATGGCTTGGTCGCGGACCTCGACGGATGGCTCGCTGAAGATAGAAAAGGTGTAGTCGAGCTTGCGGATATCCCGAGCGTGGACAAGCTAGCACCGAGACACGTCAGTGATACCTGCAAACCCGTTTAACGAAGATCAGGCTTGAAACGCACCTGAATGTCGCAAGCGTGCTCGCGCCTTGCTCGTTCACTCGATCTGGCCTGCTTGTTGCCCGATCCTGACGCTAACGCCTCGACCTTCGCCTTGCTGACTGTGCCCCCGTCGTCTTCAACCTCGCTGAGCGATTGTGCAGCCTCTTGCGCCACTTGGAGAAGCTCGCCGCGGCTCATTTCGTGCAGAGTGCTGTCGCCGTCTACATCGAAGCGCAGCACCGGCACGCAGCCGGCCTTGACGCTCGCTCCGGTGTGCTGCCCCGGCCACTCGCTGTCCATGATATTGTACTTGGACATGCTCGAGGTCGTCAAACTCGCGCTGCGCTGGGCAGTGGCCCCATTCGAGCGTGGTGCAGACCAAAACGAGCGCATTCTGGTGCTTATGCACGAAACCGGCTCGGATCTGGGGCCGAAAAGACCGGCCACCGGCCATCCACTAGCGCAGGCTCGCGGCGCACCATGCTGGACAGCGCGAGCCAGCAAGGGAGAGCGAGGAAACACCCGCGCTGCCGACGTTCGCCCGGCGGCGACGCTGGCGAACCAGCGCACCGACGAGGCTTTCATTCGAGCACCTCCACAGCCACACTGCAAACAATCCAACAACACGGTAAGTTACATGCATTTTACCGTTGATGAGCGAATTTTATCAACACCCACACCAACACCGGCAAGTGCATCAAGAGCGGAAGGCATTTGGTGCTGAGCACGACATGGTTCGCATGGGGCACAAGGACGCCGGTGCATGGTTCCAACAGTGCCTCGAACGTTTGAAGCCACTCTGACGGATCTTGGTCCAAGCCATTTGCGATCTGGATACATTCAGTATCACCTTCCACCTATTTGCCTCATCGAAGATGCGAACGATGATGCAAGCATGAGAATCGCTGCAGTCCACCTCGTCTCCGATTCACGCGCTGTGCCGAATGTGCTAACAGCGCAACAAAGGAGCTACGGTAGATTGAAATAGTACGCAGTGGTCATTACTAGCGACTCTGAATGCAAAGAGTCCCGCATCCTAGCATGACGACACGTTCATAAACTGCTCAAGACGCCTAGAAAGCGATCGCGCTGGCGACAGCGGCCACGAGCACAGCAGCAGCGCTCACCGTCACCGACACGGCGCCATCCGTGGACGAGGCGGTGCCGGAGCTCGAGCTGGTCGACGGCGCAGTCGTCGTGACGGTCGCATCCGCGCTTGAGCCAGAGCCGACAGTCGCCGTGGAGCCTGTCGTGGAGGACGCGGTGGTGGACGACACGCTCGTGTACTGCGATCCGGCAGTGTCGCAGTCGCCGATGATGTTGGCAAAGTACTCGGTCAGAGTCTGGTTCTCGCCCGCGAGCTCCATGGTACAGTCGGGCCACGTGAGCTCGTTCAGCGCGTCGATGAGCGACGAGCAGTCGGAGCAGACGGCCGACTTCTGCTCTGCCGTCGCCGAGACCGTGTAGTTGGCGATGTTGTATCCCGTGGCGCTCATGCAGTCGGCGATCGGGTCGGCTAGTCCCTGCAGAGTCGGTCCCACGACGGAGTAGTCGCACGTGTCAGCGGCCACAAGGGCAGCGACAGCAGCAACAGCAGCGACAGCAGCGACAGCAGCGAACGACTTCATCTTGGTAGTGGTGGAAGGGTTGGAAGCGAGTTGGAGCTTGCTCGAGAGGAAGGGAATTGAGGAATGGTTCTGTCCTCTCGCCGGGAACCAGTCACACAGGTTTCCATTATGCCATACCGCCGACGTCAAGGACTGCGTCTCCTGACAGTCCCAGTGTCCTACCGTCGAGCAGCGGCCGGCCCGCAGCCACCTTGGCGTTCGGTCTGGGATTTCGCACCTCTTGTAAGTGCGTTCGGAGCGAGCTTCAAGCGCATGTCCTCTGCGCCGGAGCCAAAATGAACGCGGCAACGACCACCCGGCTCATCCTCTGCTCGCCAGGCGCGTGCCTGCCGCGTTCTCCATGTCCCGATCGCTGCAACCAGCGATTTGATTGGAGCATTGCCCGCGCGTCGAGCTCAGCATCTCCGTCCCACGTTCACGAACAGAAACGCCGCGATGCGCGTGACGCGCTTCGAACGAGGCGCCAACCGATTTTAATCAGAGCTCGCGCATCTCCTCCACACCAATGCAAGTCGCAAAAAGCCACACCCATCGGACTTAAACACAACAAAACAGTTCATATATGTATCGGTTGCTACGCGCCGGCAGTTGCCTCAGCCTCTACGCTGATTGCGACGCGTTCATAGAGAGGAGGTCGGCGCTTAGAGAGCGAACGCGGCGGCCACCGAGCACACGACGAAGGCGGCAGCGCTCATCGAGGCGGACACGGCGTTGTTCGAGCCGGCAGAGGCAGAGCCCGAGCTGGCCGTGGAGCTAGCAGTCGAGCCAGCCGACGGAGTCTCCACCGTGGCGTCGCTCGATCCCGAACCGACGGCCGCAGTCGAGCCGGCAGTCGAGCTGGCAGTCGAGCCGACCGTCGTCGTGGCCGCGGCAGAGCTGTCCGTGGTGGCGACGTCCGTCACGCTCGTGTACTGCGAGCCGGCAGTGTCGCAGTCGCCGATGATGTTGGCGAAGTAGGCCGTGAGCGTCTGGTTCACGCCGCCCATGTCCATGGTGCAGTCAGGCCACGTCATGTCGTTCAGCGCATCGATGAGCGACGTGCAGCCCGTGCACACGGCCGCCTTCTGCTCGTCCGTCGGCGTCGCCGAGTAGTCCGCGAGGTTGTAGCCCGACGCCGTCATGCAGTCCGCGAGCGGGTCCGCGAGCGTGTGGAGCGTGGGGCCGACCACGGCGTAGTCGCACTCCTCAGCGGAAGCGAAGGCAGCAAGGGCGGCGACACCGGCAACAGCAGCGAAGGTCTTCATGGCGAAGTGGAGGGGGAGCGAGGAAGCGACTGGAGCTTGCGTGAGACGAAGGCAATTCGGAAATGACCCTTCTTCTCGGCCCGCATCGGGTTACACCGCATCATGTTTGACTGGCGACTGCACCTCTTTGGCCGCGCCGCTCTACGGCGCAACCTCAAGTCCCCACTGCCGGTCTGCGACTTGTGTCCGCACCCCGCTCGACTCGATCATTCCCGCTGTGCGCTCACGAGAACCGCCATGTGGTGCGTCACGCACTAATTTTTAGTCCTCAATCCCTTCCTTTGCGAACAGCAGAGCAGGTTCGCGAGCTGATCCTCTGCATGGCGCGTGGCAGCCTCGCGCCAGGCGCGGCAAAGTCGGGGCGACGCCGTTTGATTGGCCTGTTGGCACACGCGCTGCCGTCCCACTCTGTCGATCGGTGTGCGTCGCTTGAAAGGAGGCACGAATCGACAGGCGGAGCGATCGACATGGTCCGTGCGCATCTCCTTTCGCTCTCATTTTGCCAGTTGAGTCTCAAGCAGCATTCTCAAGGCGAAGGTGATCGGCATAGCACAGTGCAGTACTTGTACAGCGAGTGATGTGGCATCGATGTACCTCGATGCATCGGGTAGACTCTCGCCATTCCACCCGACACCATCATGCAGTGTCTGGTGTGTTGTTCATCGGTAGAGATGCATGTCGGCGGCGGCAGCGTAGGCGCCACACAAAGGACCAATCGTCGGTACCAGTCACTCGCTAGCCCGTGTTGTAGGACCGTCGGTAGCTCGACAAGAGAGACGGCGAAGCTACCACCAAGACACGCGGCCGTATGCACCGACCAAACACCGCCGTGCAGCGTATTCTTATCATCGCAAAGCCACACACACAACAACAACACCCGAGGAATCCGTCGGCGAGGACATTGCGGTGGCGATGGCGTGCGCATGCCATACCGCCGGTCCGCTCGACTCGGATCACCGGATTTCGGCCCGCGTAGATGGATGCGTCGAACCTCAGCTTGAGCCGAGGGGTGGCTTTCCACTGTCGACGCCCGACGCATCCAAGCGGTGGAAGCGGAGCCTTGGAGCTCCGTCGACCTCCGCGCGTTGGCTCCCAGTAGAATCTAGATCCATCGAAAGGTCTGTCCTTCCCGACGGCACGGCCGATCGAGTGGAGCAGAGCTTCGGAGCATAATCACAGCGCTCCAGAGCCTGATGGCCGCTGGAGCGCTCCGCCGGTTGGGCACTGCCACGCGCCTCGCCCGAGCCAGACATCAGCAGAGATCAAGTTCGATGCACGTGCCGTTGAGATGCGCCAGCGGTCCAGCGGATCTCGGCACGCGCATTCGCCCCAGCTTTGCGCGTTCGTCTGCAGGCTGACCGCGAGGCTTGACCGCTGACCGTGACGACCGCCTGCTGGCTGTCAATCTGGCTCGGTCCGTTTCTGAGATTTCACGCGCGCTCGGAGGTTCTGGTGGTGGCAAGACTGCGCGAACATGCACTGCAACGGGGTCATTTCAAACATGAAAATTATTAGGTTTTGCTCTGTGAGTTTGTATGGCAAGTTGGTTTTCGAGCTTGGAGAGTGACAACCCTAATCACCTTGCAAACTTCCCAAGTCGAAATCTCGACTCGAATATCAAACCAGCACTCACTTGACCCCATGGTGCTTTTCCTCGGTGCATGTTTTTTCAGCTTTCGCCCGTTGCACGTGCTTATGGACCTGCACATTTGCGGAGAATCAACTTTTGATGACATCGTTGATGCTTTGGCCCGTCCGCGTCCATCTTCCTGATAACTCGGCCCGTCCTTCTCCATGTTACGGTCGCTGGGTGACGTTCACCGCGCGCCGCGAGCCAATCGCGGTCCACCGAGGCCCATCTTTGGTCTTGCGGCACGCGCTCGTCATGGCGACACGCGCCTTCGACCAACCGAATGGAGCCGCTGCTAAAATACTCTCCGGGTTCGAAGGAACAATAGGCGACAGACTCGGAGTGCACTCGGTGCTCCTCGCCTCGATAGAGAGCTCGTCAGCTCTCCTCCTCGCTAGAGTTTCACGCCATCAGCTGCGACCTGCGACCAGCAACGGCAAAGGTGGGTACGCCGAGTCAGTGGCCTTTCAAGGAGCGACGGCGCGCAGCTGATGCCGAGCTTGAGAGCGGGAAGAGTGCGGTGGCAGCGAGACGCAGAGCCATCGTGGTTGGCGTGAGGCACGTGGCCAGCCGGATCCGCCGCTTCTCCGACAGAGAGTGCACTCAAGCACGTGCCAGCCGCACATCCTATCCTCGAATTGCATCATGTTTCGTCCGCAGCTCTGCTTGCCGCTGCGAACGAAGCTTGCACAGCACCTCGGTGCTTACACAAACATCCAACTCGAAAGTGTAGGTTCGCGCTTGATTGGTGGTCCCGTTGGTCACGTCTGGCAGATTCAAAACCTTGAGCCACCCATCGCCAGAGCCAACAGCAGGCTCTGCCGGTCGTCCTGGAGGTCCATCCTTGGACTGCGAGGCCTTCTCCACAGCACAGCCGTTCTCCACAGTCACTCCTCGATTTGCCTTCATCTGCCTAACTAGCAGCAAGTCTCCGAAGAAGCACCTCTCTCGCAATGGCTCTCCTGTCTGTTCCTCGCACCGGTGCCCGCGGTCTCCAGATCGTGAGCGCCATCCTCGCCATGATCTTCACGTCGCTTGGCTACATTGAGTTCACGTCGGGCCAGCTGAGCAGCGGCGCCGCCATCTACTCGACGATCGCCAACTACTCCGCCATGGTGTGCGGTCTGTACTACGTGGTGGCCCTCGGCTCGCCGCTCAAGCTGACGTCGCGCGCTCCGAAGGTCTGGTACCAGCGCATCGTGGACCTCGTGCTCGTGGTCGCCCTGGTGCTCGCTGGCGCTCTCCACGCCACGTCGGACGCCGTCAAGGAGTGCACGTCGTACAACACGCTGTTCGCCACGTACCACGGCTCGAACCTGTTCCGCTGCGGCAACATGACGGTGGGCATCGTGTTCACCTTCGTCACGGCCGTGCTGTTCCTGGTCACGCTCATCTGGAGCTTCGTGAGCGACTCGCCGGTCGCCACGAGCGCCAAGAACCTCGCGAACGAGGAGGAGCCGTCGGCGTCGCGCGACTTCGCCGCCATCAACACGCCTGTGGTGACCAAGGCCACCGTGGTCGAGGACGTCGAGGCTCGCCGCCCTGCTCTCCGTGCTGTCCGCCGCGGCGGCCGTGCGCTCCAGTTCGTGTGCTCGGCTGTTGCGCTGATCGCGACTGTGCTCGGCTACCGCCACTACTTCACTGGCCAGTACCTGAGCCCCAAGGCGACGTTCGTGATCCTCATGGCGTACACGTGCACGGGCTACTCGCTGTGGCACCTCGTGGCGGTCGAGACGCTCAAGCTTGCGCGCCGCCCGATGCTCAGCGTCGAGCGTATTGTGGATGGCCTGCTCGCCGTTCTGTTGCTCATCGCCGGCATCATCTTCGTGTCGTCGGCCGCCGTCACCGACTGCGACGAGACCAACACCGAGTTCGTCAAGTACCACGGCGAGACGCTCTTCCGCTGCGGTAGCATGAGCACTGGCGCCGTCTTCAGCTTCGTGGCCGTCGTGATGTACTTCATCACGTTCGCTGTGAGCTTCTTCTACGGCGGCGTTGTGCGCGAGCCGGAGACGTCGGCCGAGCACTCTGTCGACGAGGCCGCCAACCGCGTCTAAGCAGTGTCAGATCGAGTCGAGTGGAAGTGAGCGATCACGTCCAAGTGAGGGGAGGAAGCTGTCGTCGTTGGATGGCAGTGAGTGGACAGTTGTAGTGGTTTAGGATAAGGCAACTGCCCGACCAATATCAAAGTCCTCGGTAACCCTAATCATCTTGTTTTGGACGAAATTTGCTTGGAATGGAATCTGGTTCACTGGAACAACTCGCAACAAACCATGGATGGACGCTACCGTCGCTACCGTCAGCACCATCCTTGGTTTGCACCATGCGGTGGGGTTCATCAACGATCCCTCTGGACTGCGTGATTGGGTTATAGTACCAAAGGTGCGTCGTGTCTTGGCGCGGCAACACAAATGCGCGCTGGTTTCTCGAGTTTGTTGATGCACTGACCAGAATTCACCGCAAGCCAACACAAACAGAGACCAGCAGTCGCTGTGATAGGATACCCATCGCGCGTATATTCACTCGCGCTACGTATAGTTGCTGTTCGATGAAGCATCAACACTCAGTCGAGCGAGGATGGATGGATCTAGATACCCCAGGCAGCCAGCGAGCACACAACCAAAGCCACAGCGCTTACAGTCGCTGTCGCTGCGGCATCTGTCGCGGTCGTTGGTGTCGGAGTGCCCACTTCGAGCGCCGAACCCGAGGAACTCGTTGAACTCGAACTCGAGGAGGTCGTGGTCGCCATGGACGTGTACTGGGATCCCGCGGTGTCGCAGTCGCCGATGATGCTGGAGAAGTACTCGGTCAGCGTGATGTTCTCGCCCAGCATCTCCATGGTGCAGTCGGGCCACGTGAGCTCGTTCAGCGCGTCGATGAGCGACGTGCAGTCGTCGCAGAGCGCCTCCTTCTGCGCCTCAGTGGCCGCGAGCGTGTAGTTGGCGATGTTGTACCCCGTGTCAGCCATGCAGTCGGCGATCGGGTCGGCTAGTCCCTGCAGCGTCGGGCCAACGACCGAGTAGTCGCATTGGTCGGCGGCCACAACAGCGGCGAGCGCCGTCAGGGCGATAACATTGGCGATAGTCTTCATATTGGCTTCGGTAGACTCGGGGGTAATTCGACAATGGATCTGCGATGTGGGCGAGGATGTTGCCACCGCTCACATCGACATGATCCAACACAGTACCTGCGCGAGCGCAAAGACAGTGTCTTCCATTCCGGTACAGGTGCATTCAACCAGCCAAACGGTTGTTCGAGAGAGAGAGTGTTCGCAGCTCGGCAGCGTTTGTGTATACGCACGGCAAGATTCATTCATCGATCTCCCCATTCAGTGCCGCGCACTCTTGCATTCGCGTCGTCGATGCCACTCGTTGTGTTAGGGCTGTCCAAGTTTAGCATAGATTTGCTCGGTTCGCCACTGTCACGGTGGCGCGTGCGCCGCGCACGGATCCAGAAACTGGGCGTCGCGGGCAGTGTGCGTGTCGACCCACACGCACAGCGCGCGGGAGCGTCCGCACAACGATTGCTAACAAGTGAATGAAGCATATGCGCGCGTCAAACGGACCACACGCCAAGGTGAAGAAGCGCCAGCGAGGATCTCTTGTCAAACAATCGTCGAATTATCGTGCCGTGTTCTCTCGGTGCGATCTCGACCCTCATGGCCACCTCAAGTGTGCATCGATACCAAGGTTTCGGATCCGCGGCACGCGCTTCAGTCACAGTGTACTCGGAAGCTCATCGGTGTCCTCATCGAGCTGACGATTTAGCCGATCTTCGAGCGATTTGGTCATTGCATGCCGCTTCCACC
Source organism: Phytopythium vexans (assembly GCA_003413675.1). Taxonomy (NCBI): domain Eukaryota; phylum Oomycota; class Peronosporomycetes; order Pythiales; family Pythiaceae; genus Phytopythium; species Phytopythium vexans. The sequence continues at coordinate 380,374 of QLOC01000012.1, read as the reverse complement.
AGCAACGAGCGGCATCAGATGTAATCAGCGGATGAGTTGACATGAATGAACTATCCTCCGAGTCTGTACGATCGCTGTGCTGCGACTTCGTGCTTGCCTTGCACAGAGTGTGAAGGACAACCACTGGTTGCCGCGTATCTACCTGATAACCTGTCAAAACGGATCTGTGTGATGTCCAGTTCAAGCAGCGAGCCAATGAGAAACGCAGATTTGGTATCCAGCCATGCACATTGACGCATTGTTGTGCGCATGGGCAATGCAGAACAAGACTGAACGTTCTGCATTGCTGGACCGTCTTCTACGAATATTACCCACCACCTCTCCATCTCGCGATCCGCTGGGCCAACGGCGTCGGCTCCTGCAGCCGGTTGATGGCGCTGATCGATCCACAGGCTGCACAGACAGGAGCGAGGCAGCGCAGTTGCCACGTTCTAGACACGTGCCGCAACCACCGCATCAAGGGAGGAGAACCAGACGGAGGCACGCTCCTTGAGGCGCAGTTCCGTGCATCCGAGCACTGTGCGTGCCAGCAGGTCATGTACGGGAGGCAGGCGGTGGCGGCTGCCATGAGGGTGAGCGCTCGACCAGTATCGCTGGAATGAGAAACGCGAAAATCCAACACGGCCCTGATTCGTACACAAGCCACCTACAGTCGGGCGAGAGGTCCATCCAGGCTGTCTTCAGCACAGTCAAACCCTCCAAATCCACTCCTCGATTTGCGTTGGGACACCGAGCACTGTTGCAGCACTACATCGACGAACCACTCGCTCTCACCACCATGACGCTCCTGTCGATCAGCCGCACGAGTGTGCGCGTGGCGCAGGCCGTCAGCGCCATCTTCGCCATGATATTCATCTCGCTCGGGTACATTGACTTCAAGGAGGGCCAGCTGAGCAGCGGTCCCGCCATCTTCTCGACCTTCGCCAACTACTCGGCCATGCTCTGTGCGGTCTTCTACGTGCTAGCCCTCGCGGCGCCGCTCAAGCTCGCGATCCGCACACCCACAGTGTGGCGTCAACGTGCCGTCGACTTTGTGCTCGTGGTCGCTCTTGTGGTGGCCGGCGTACTGCACGCCGACAACCGAGCAGTCAAGAAGTGCGCGGGGTACAACACCATGTTCCTCACGTACCATGGCTCGAACCTGTTCCGGTGCGGCGACATGAAGCTCGGCATTCTCTTGACCTTTGTCACCGCCGCACTGTTTGTCGTGACTCTCGCCATGAGCTTCAAGAGCGACTCGCTGGCCACAAGCAACCTCAAGAACGGTCTGGCGCATGCGGAGGAACCGTCGGCGTCGCGCGACTTCGCCGCCATCAACACGCCCGTGGTCGTCCAGTCGGTCATGATTGACGCCGAGACGCGACGCCCGATGCTCCGCAAGATCCGCCGCGGCGGTCGCGCGCTCCAGCTCGTGTGCTCGGCGCTCGCTCTGGTCGCGATGGTGTTCAGCTACCGCCACTACTTCACGGGCCAGTACATGAGTCCCAAGGCGACGTTCGTGCTCCTCATGGCGTACACGTGCACGCTCTACTCGCTGTGGCACGTGCTGGCGGTCGAGACGCTCAAGATGTCGCGCCGTCCGGCCCTCAACGCCGAACGAGCTGTTGACGCAGTGCTGGCTGTGATGCTGCTGCTCGGCGGCGTTCTGTACGTGACGTCCGAGGCCGTGACCGACTGCGACTCCAAGAACGCGACTTTCAAAGCCTACCACGCCGCCAACATCTACCGCTGTGGCGACATGGGGATCGGCGCCGTCTTTGCTTTCGTCGCGGTCGTCATGTACTTCGCCACGTTCGCGCTGAGCTTCCTCTACAGCCACAGCGAGCAGGCGAATACCGACACGGCAGACCGCGTCTAAAGGGATCGTGGTGGTTGCATCAGTCGGCGTTTGCTCGGACTTAATAGTGATGTCAGGTGTTAAACTTGGGGATGAATGAGCATCAACGACAGCGTGCGTTTGTGGGTATGCTTTGTGGGTATGCATTGTGGGCCACAACTTGCAACTTGTGGATATGTGGTCAAATTGCATGGAAGTGAAGTCAAGGTTATTATCTGAACGGATATGAAGTCGACTGCTTTGGTTGGTTACTAGACTTGTCCATTCTTGGGCGATACGTCTCACGTGGATACGCACCACTGACGCTCGCGGTGCTACTCACCGCTTCTATTTCCGTTGATTTCCGCCGCCGCCGCCTCAAACGATCCGTCGCCGTGAGTCGATTCTGCCGTGAGCAGCGAGGACCAGTGGACAAGTAGCACAGCTCGGCGCCGTCCCGTGCGCTGCACGACGCCCAGTCGTTCCCAATCGCCGATCGTTCCTAGCTAACAGCTCCTTGACCGGCGGGACCGACTGCCCGCACCGCATCGCAGCACCGCACTCGAACTGAAGGTTTTACACTGCGAAATTGTATCGGAGACTTTCCAGCGCCAAATGGCGACGGTCGCTTTGCTACACTGTACCCGGTGGTTTTGCCGTGTTATTTTCTTCCAACGGCACCAGCTGGCCACTTTTCTGGCACCCACCACTGCGTGTTGTCCCCTCCCACCCCGCACAATGGCAGCCATCATTTCTCACATCTCCGCGGCGGCCGCATCGCTGGTTCGGCTACACTAGTGATGGCGGTGCTCTCGCCGCTGCAGACCGCGCTTCGCTCGCTCCAAGCTGTCGCCGCCTTCGCCGCGCTGGTGATCGTGCTCCATGGCTCTACGACGTCCTCCGACCCGACGCCGAGCGCCAGCCTCGCGACGCTGCTCATCTCGCTCGCGACCTACTCGACGCTGCTCTGGAGCGGCTTCCACGTGCTTGTGCTCGGCGTCTTGGGTCTCGAGCGGACTCCGAGGGGTGGCTGTCAGCGCACCATCGATGGGTTCCTCGCTGCCGCGTCGGTGATCTCGGGCATGCTGCTGCTCTTGGCGGACGGGTTCACGCAGTGCGACGACTGCCGCGACATTGGCTGGGCCGCGGTGCTGGAGTTCGCGATCGGGTTGCTGCTGCTGGCCACGTTCGTGTCGAGCTGCCTCGCCGCCGCCGCGACGGCCGCGTCTGTGCTGGACCTGGCCACGACCGTCACGAGCAGCGCGACCGAGCCGGATGTATACATGCCGCTGAATTCTCCGGCGGGGACCCCCGCGGCGGGTGTGACGGAGGACGAGATGTGCGCGTCCGACCTCGTGGAGCTGCGCCGCGGCCTGCGGTTCCTCCAGTTCGGCGGCGCGGGCATCGCGCTCGTCAACGTCCTGCTCGGCTACAAGCGGTACTTTGACGACGCCGACGTCACCGGTTCGGTCGCGTTCGCCATGCTCGCCGCCTACACCAGCGTGCTCTTCAGCGGGTGGCACCTCTTCATCGTTGACATTTGCTCGCTCGCACAGCCACTGGCGCTGTCGACGGAGCGCGCTGCGTATGTGACGCTGGCGCTGCTGCAGATCGCCGCGGGCTTCAGCTACGCACTCATGGACCCGACGGAGGGCTGCGGCAGCGGCGAGTCGTCGTGCAGCACGCACAACGCCGGCGTCGCGTTCCTCTTCATCGTCGCGGTCGCCTACGCCGTCGACCTGGGCTTCACGTTCACGCGGTACCAGAACGAGAAGCAGGCGGACCTGCGCCAGCTCGAGGTGAACGGCGGCGCTGGGCAGCCCGTCGCCCCCATCCACGTGCTATCCTCGGCTCGGAATGGCACGGCCGCGATCGCAGTATAAGCTCTCGTGTCCATGTCGACCCTTTTTTCCAGCTGCGGTCGCGTTTCGGCCGCATTCCGACAGCCCCGAGCCGTCTCGACCAGAGCCAAGCGCGTGGGCGACATCTATTACGCCGGCCAGTGTCACGTAGCATCGTGCGGCATCGCTATCTCTCGTTCTCCTATCTATCTATCTGACGCTTGATTGTGTTCTCTATCGCTATATCATCAATCCGATCTTTGACGTCCGCTTCAACTTGTTGAACCCCTTGCAGGTCCAAACACATGTTGGCCACCATATTCTAGTCCACTTTCAGCCTCGAAACGAGGACATTGCCTGTTTATACAACCAGATTAAGGTTACACGGTGTGGTGGTGCCTTGAAGAGAATGTTGGCCTCCAGAAAAAGAAACCAAGGCCAAGAAGGAGCGAGCGACCAAGTGCTCGGAAGCGAGGCCAGTGCGGACCCGGCCGGTGGTCACGACAGGCGCGCGATGGAGGGCGACTACTTGAACGCGGACATCTCGGCGCCGGACTACGAGGGCGAGCTGACGAAGCGCAGCGTGTGGCTCAAGGAGTGGCGCAAGCGCTACTTCGTGCTAAAGGGCAACAAGCTCTACTTCTGCCGAGCGCGGGGAGAGCCAGCCCACGGACTCATCGACCTGGCGGACTGCCTGACGGTCAAGTCGGCCGAGGAGAAGACCAACAAGCGCTTCTGCTTCGAGGTGGCCACGCCCGACAGCACCTACTACATGTACGCCGAGACGGACCAGCAGAAGGACGAGTGGATCGGCGCCATCGGCCGCGCGATCGTCAAGTTCTCGAGCTCGTTCACTGGCGACCAGGACGACGACGAGGGTAACTGAGCCGGCTACCCCCCGGTCGCGAGGCAATACACATGATTTAGCAGGTATTGATGTTTGCCCGCGCTTTTCTCGCTGGACTGACCCTGCTGCTGCTCTGGTTGCAAAGGCCATGCCTCACGGTTCCTCGGTTTCTCTGCGTCGAACAGCTCGACAAACTCGCTCGATGGGACGAACGCCACATTGATATTCGATCCGGAAACAAAATGGAGAGAAAGAGAGAGAGAGAGTGAAATAGCGATACATACAGGGGACTGCGCTCGAGGATCAGGCGGCAGTGGCAGGGAAGCCGCGCCACCGCCCGCCGCGCCAATTCTTCTCCTTGGCGAGGGTCGGGCGAGCGGTGGCCGAGTTGGCTGTGTTAGATCGCGCGCTGGCTTCGCGCGCGGCTCTGGTGGCTGGACGCTGCGGCAGCGATGGCCGAGCGAATTGTAGCCAGACCGGTTTGGCAGGGAGGTTGAAGCGACACCACTGACGACTACTTCTCCGACAGCGCCTTGAAGAGGCTCGGCACGACCTCCATGCGCCACGGACCGCCCGAGAGCACCTCGCCGTCCATGTTCATGGCGTCCGTCGGCTCGTCCGGCTCGATTTCGACGGCCTTGACCTTGACGTACGTCACGAGCGACGAGCGGTACTCCTTGCCCAGCAGGTACAGGATCCCGAGCTTGAGCTCGCGGAAAATGTTGCCCTTGCGGGTGATGATGAGGTCCAGGTTGCCGTCCGACGGGTGGTTGAACACGCCGTCCGGCGCGATGTTGACGATCCCCACGACCTGGTAGCGACCCGTCTCCTCCGTCCACGCCGACTCCGGGAACCGGTTGCGGCTCGCGGGACTGCGGATCGCGCCGCCGTAGCCGCCCCACGACTTGCGCGCCATGCTGCTCGTGCGGTCGTAGTCGTACACGTTGCCCTCCTCCATCTCGAACTGGTCGAGTGCACCTTCGTCGCGGATGTCGTCGTAACGGCACAGCGTCGGCTGCGGGTCCGTCGCCACGTAGCGCACGCGACCCGTGTGCTTCTTGGGGAAGAAGACAGACCGTTTCGCCTTCAGGTACGTATACCGCGACGTGCCCATCCAGCGGTGAGCCTCCGACTCGGCCGCAATGTCGCCGGCGATACCCCAGCCCAGCCCACAGTAGCTGTACTGCACCACGGCGTCCTTGTCGTGCGCCGCCGTGGCCGTGATGACGTCCAGCGGCCGCATCTTGCGCTTGAGGATGCAGTATACGGCCGCCGCAGTCGTCGCGATGCCCACGCCCGTGCCGAACGCGTTCTGCGTGCCGGCCGAGATGAGCGAGATAGGCGTCGTCGCCACCACCTCGCGCCACTCGGACTCGGGCCGCGACAGCAGCCCGTTCATAAACTCGCCGAGCGTGCCGTCGCCGCCGATGAACACCAGCGCCTCGAACCCGTCGTCGGGCGAGTACGACTTGCCCATGTCGATCGCGTGGCCGCCGTACGTCGTCTCCTCCACTTCGTACTCGAAGTTGCCCAGGTCGAAGAACTTCTTCACGTCGTTCGACCAGATCTCCCGCGCGCGCCGCTTCCCCGAGTGCGGGTTCACCACCACCTTGATGCGGCGCTTCTCGGACAGCGGCGGCGCGCGCGCCTGCCAGCGCACGAGCTCCTGGATGGCCGCGACCCACTTGCTCGCCATCTCGGCGTTGTCCTTGGACACCTCAAAGTCCAGCGACCGGTGCTGTCTCCTCAGAGCCGACGCGCCAGTGCCAGGACCCTTCACGAAGCAGTGCACGCGGAACATCGTGGGTTTCCCCGGCACGAGCTCGGCACCCACCACGTCGTCCGTGTCCACCGACCCCTTGATCTTGTTGCTGTCACACGACCACCACCAAACGTCAGTACCGGCGTTCCATCGTCTCATCACCAATCATTCACTGAAGCTCTCCGCACCGCCGCGTCCACGAAATGCTTTCCTCGTCCAGCCGCAGCAGACACTTGCGCATCTTGTGGCGCACGCAGGTCGTGAGCGTGTACTCGAGTGGCGTCTCGCGCCGCGAATAAGCCTGGCTCACAACAACGTCCACAAACAACCGTCAGCCATCGCCCTCACAACTCAAAAACGCCCGCCTTGAATCTGTCGCACCTGCACGCGGCGGATACTCTCGCGCACGCTCTCGCGAGGGTTGTCGAACGTGAACTCGCCGATGGACGTGGCGCGCAGCGAGAGCGCCGTCTTGGCGAGCTCCCTCGCCGACTCGCGCGACAACTGCTTCACATACGTGTGACTGCGTCCGTGGCCGCTGCTGCCGACCGACTTGCTCTGCGGGGACCGCGTCGGCAGTCCGCCAGCCGCCGGAGCCGCCTGTGACAGCTGCGGCAGGAAGAAGCCGCTGCGCGCGTGGCCGTCGTGCGCGCCGCCCAGCGTCAGCTCATCGCCCTCGGGGGTCTTGGGAGTGCGCAGCTCGCGCTCGTCGTCCGAGCCGAACGACTTGCTCGCCTCGGCCGCCGCCGCCGGCGCCAGCACCTCGTACGCCTCGAGGAAGCCCGCGGACTTGCCGAAGCTCGGCGGCGTGCCCAGCTCGCTGCCGGACATGGCCGCGTAGTCGGCCGATCCACGCGGCGTCATGGACTCGCCCGGGTCGCCCGCCGCGTACTCGCTCGTGGAGGTTGTCATGGAGGCGCGAGTCAACCCGGCCGCGGTTAATCGAACCGGCAGATCTGTGTCGATTTTAGAATGGCGGCGACCACGAAGCGGGCAGGCAGTCGGTCGAGCGAGCGAGAGTTGCCGTTTCTGCGACGGCAAAAATTACCGAGTGGAGTGGGCCGAGATGAGGCAAAGAAGAGATGAGGCAAAGAAGAGGAGTTCGACACAGGCAAGCGCCGAAAACAGAAACAGCCGCTACGGCGGATAAAAGCGGGGGTAATCAGCGTTGCGCGTCGTTAAAAAATCCAAGTCGCTGTTGATCTCCTGGCCCTAAATGAGTCTCCGGGAAGCGCGGATAGGGGACGCGATCACTCATTGCAGTGGACTTCTGCCCATTTATACTGATTAATCTTGGTTCATAATGAAATAGCGCGAGATACCTGGTGCACGTGCCACGCAGAGCGCATATGTGGCACTGACGCTTCTTGCCAGCTAAAACCACGCACTACGCGCCGTAAAATGGAGACGAAAGTGACGTGCTGATTACTCCAGATGCGATCTCGCCTGTTTACTGCCGGTGGCTAAAATCGCCTCTGGGTGCTGATTGCGCCAAGCCATTAGCCTCCCAAGCCGCTTGTCCCAATTGCCGTCGCGAGAGTAAACGCCCGACGTTTGCATGAACAATGACGGATGGATGGATGGATGGATGGATGGAACGCGGCTGCACGTGCAGGTCCGGCCTTGCGACGGGACCATCAACGCAGCATATTCGCCCGAGAAGATCGCGCCGCCATTTGTCGGCGTAATCTGCAGGATGTCACCGATAAATCGCGCGATTTATTGACGCAAGCCAGTCAGCCTGACCAGCGTGCGACAGCAGCAGGGGATCCGCGAACAGTGGCGTGAACCCTCCGCAGCGGTCGTCAACAAAGCCTGAATCAGCGTTCGGCGATCAGCGCCGGGCTCGGCCGTTCATCCATGTGGCCGCGTGGATACACTTGCCAGCGTTGTATCCCAGCTGGGCAGATACACCTGAAGCTGACACCGCGATGGCACCGCATTCTTTCAAGCAAAGCCTCGGATAGAAGTGGATCGTGCGAACTGAATGCTCCCTCCTGCAACGAGCTGGTGTTTCGTCCACTCACCCTTTTTTGCGTCCCACCCCGCGCACCCATCCTCAAGGCACACCACACCAATCGCTCGCTGTCCACCATCATTCCCGTTTTCTCGGGTCGGGTTCAAAGATCGTCCGGGTTTAGACCCATAAGTATCCACAACACGACCCGTATCGATGACCCGACCCGACCCGAATTCCTGGAGCTTGGGAAACGGATCAAAGCGCTGCGACGATGAAGGAGCGCGGTGGTCGCCGACGCTCGCCGTCGCGATCCCGATCGCGTTCTCGTTCTCGCTCGAGGCGGCCATCGGATCGGCGCCGCAGCCGCAGCCGCGAGGGATCCTCCCGCACGCGCCACCACCGCGAGCGCGGGCGTGACCACGATCGCTCGAGCAAAGACCGGCGTCGTCACCGGTACCGCGACGATCGGTCGCGATCGCGATCTCGCAAGCGCCGACGACGCGACAGCAGGTCGGAAGAGAAGCGATCGGTGTCGCCGCGTTGCGACCGCGACCGAGCCAAGAGCTCGACTGTGGAGAGCGAAGGGAAGGGTGCCTCACCGGTGCAGAAGACGATCCGGAACGATGTCGGGATCGTGGTGGACAGCGACGTCCAGATGGACCCGAATGCGGAGACTATCGGCGCTTCAGCGGCAAAGACGGCAGATACTCAAGCGGCCACTGGTGAAGGAGGTCCAGCACCACCTGATGATGCCGAGGGCGACGTGGTGATGGAGACCGCAGAGACTCAAGAGCTTGGTTCTTCGTCTGCTGCACATGATCGCAATGCGACGAGCCAAAACTCATCGGCCAGTGCTGACGAAAGTGTAAAGACGGCATCGTCGGATAGAAATGAGACGTCGGAAGCCTCTGTTGCTGCTGCTGCTGCTGTGACGCCGGCTGTCGCTGGTACACCCACAGTCGACGTCAAGTCCATCAAGCTCGACATTCTCAAGGCGCTGGCCGAAGCGCGCAGCACGATCGCGGTCATCAAGAAGACCGAGGTCGCTGGCTCGACTTCTGACGACACCACCAAGACAGATGATAGTCAATCGGCAGCGACTGACCAGCCCAATCAGCGAAAGTCTCAGTCGCCCCAGAAAGCAGTCGAACCCGAGTTGGCCGAGACGACAGAGACAGTGGAGCCGCCGCCCAAAAAGATGGTTGAGCCACAGGCAGCCGAGGAATTCGACATGTTTTCGATGGATGTCAACGACGATGCGGTTGGTGCGGCGGTGGAGGCGGAGTCGGTCGTCGCCGTGGACGTCGCGGGACTGCAGCTCAACTGCGACGACCCGGACGGCTACTACAACACGACGGTCGGCGAGATCTTGAACTCCAAGTACCGCGTGCTCGGTTCGGTGGGCAAAGGCGTCTTCTCAACCGTTCTGCGCTGCCAGTGCCTGACACCGATTCCCAGCGCACACGGCAGTATCAGCGTCGTGGCTGTCAAGCTGATCCGCAACAACGACGTCATGCGCGACGCGGCACAGATGGAGGTCCGACTGCTGAACGAGCTGTCGGCGAAAGACCCGCGCGACAAGAAGCACTGCGTGCGCCTGCTCGACACGTTCACACACCGCAACCACGTGGCGCTCGTGTTCGAGCCGATGCAAATGAACCTCCGCGAAGCCATGAAGAAGTTCGGCGGCAAGGGCGGTATCTCGATCCAGGCGGTGCGCGTGTTCAGCAAGCACCTGCTGATTGCGCTGAACCACTTGGAGGCGTGCGGCATGGTTCACGCAGGTAAGGTGATTGTTGTTGGCAGGGTATGGTCTTCAGAGGTACTAACTGAGCAACTGTTGAGCACAGATATCAAGCCCGACAACATCTTGTTGGACGAAAAGCAAACGACCATCAAGTTGTGTGACTTTGGGTCGGCTTTCAAAGTCCATGACGGCCAGCACGACCCGACGCCGTACCTGGTCAGCCGGTTCTATCGCGCGCCAGAGATCGTGCTGGGGCTGTCGTACGACAAAGCGGTAGATATGTGGTCTGTCGGCTGTTGCTTGTTCGAAATGTTCACGGGCAAGGTGATGTTCCCAGGGAGCACCAACAATGAGATGCTCAAGCTCTTCATGGAGCTGAAGGGCAAGGTGCCGAACAAGCTCATCAAGAAACACCGCCTTGCGTACATTGATCAGTTCCAGAGCGAACCCCACTTCACGGAAGACATGAAGTTCTGCAGCCGCGAGTGCGACCGCGTGTCAGGTATGACTTGATTACATCAGCGCGATCTGGAACATACTAACCTTGTCAACGACTACTGCTTGTTTCTGTCAGGCAAACCGGTGTTGCGGCTGATGGAGACGATGAAGAGCAAGAACGATCTGGCGGCGGCGTTGCTGGCCGCCAAGAGCACGACAGATGAGCGCAAGCAAGTGTTGGAGCTCAAGAGCTTGCTGGATCGCATGTTCACGCTGGACCCTGCCAAGCGGATCACAGTGCGCGACGCCCTCGCGCATCCTTTCGTCAAGGGATGAATAGATGATCCGACTCCTCGATCGGCCGACGGTTGCAGTTCCACCACCGGATGACGGTGGTGATGCAGTAGGTCCGCATTCATTTCATTTTCCTTTCCCTCTCCAAGTTGGAAAATGCACGACTATTCAGTCGCTGACCCACCGGTGTGATCCGTTTGCTGTGGCTCTCAGCTTTTCTTGTCGTGGGTTCACAGTCGCACGGCATTCGCACGACACATGCTGTCGTGTCCGCATCCGCTGCTTGGCCATTTGTTGCATACAGGCAACTCATCGCATGACACGGCAGTGGTGCGCTGCGGAGTCGCCTTCGCTCTGCAGTCCGAGTCTTGGGACGCGAGGTAAGGGAGTGTCTGCGGCGCATATGGCAATGTAAATGCGCCATCATTTGTGCTGCGTGGTTGGCAAGATACGTTTGAGGTGGTCGCATTGCACTTGAAACTCCATCTGTGCCGAAATGGATGGTGCCGGATAGTTTGTGTACCGACGACGAGTTATCGAGGCTGCCACTTCTCCGTGAGCTATACAGTTGCGTTCGCACCGATTGCGCCGATAATGTCGATGCAGTTGCTCGTATCACTCATTTTGCTTCCTCCGAGAATCCAATCTTGTCTCCTGATGCCAGTCCGACGTGGCAATAACAAACACTAGCAGCAAACAACCTTAGGTGTTGTCGATTTTGTCGTTAGTCTCTTGGTGCCAGTCCCTCTTAACAGCATTCGGCCGTGTCGATCGCGTGGCATGCAATCCTGGTGCAGCAGCAAAAGTCGTTGCAGCAAGAATTCTCCCAACATGGCTTCATTTCGAGAGCGGTACAGTGTACCACATATCGGTTCCCCCATTTTCGTCTCGCAAACCGAACTCATCGACCAAAGCGCCACGTACGAACGGCGCGAGTAACCAAGCAGCAGGCTCGAGCCCGGCCGCGTTGGCCTCCCCCCCCGTCCCTTGTCCATTCTGTCCAACTGCAGTCCGCCACCATGCAGCAGCCGGCGCAGTCGCTCGACTCGCTGTACCCGCAGGCGCGCAAGCTGCAGTTCGAGCTCAAGATGCAGCTCTCGTACCTCGACTCGGGTCGCTCGGGCGGCCGCAGCGACGAGGAGCTGCAGAACGAGGCGCGCGCCAACCTGAGCCAGCTGCAGCAGCTGCTCTGGCAGCTCGACTCGCTCGTGCATGTGCACGCGCGGCCCGCCGAGCGTGACACGTGGACCAAGTGCGTGTGCTGTTCTGTCCTGCTTACCTCGACACAACAGCTCCTAACAGTTGACGTGGGTTTGACGACAGGAAGCTGAGCCAGCTGCGGAACGAGACACAGTCGCTCGGCGACACACTCGAGCAGCACATCTACAGAGTCAATCGGCGCGCGGTGGAGGCCCGCGAGCGCGAGTCGCTGCTCAGCCGCAGAGCCGGCGCGGTGCGTTGAGCTCGACATGCGACGTAGGCTCTATTGACTAATTGGTGACTGTGTTGGCAGGGGTTCGAGGGATCCAACAGCGCCATGTACGCAGCGCAGGAGTCCGAGTCGCTGCAGCGGTCGTCTACCATGGTGTCGGAGCTCACGAGCCTGTCGCAGTCGATTCTGGGGGACCTCGGCGAGCAACGCAACCGCATGAAGGTGATGGATCTTGCGTATCGGAGAATGGCGTCGAGTGTATAACGATTTCTCATGCGGTGCTGGATGATGTAGAATGTGCGAACCAAGCTGCTGGACATTGCCAACCGACTCGGACTGTCCAGCTCGCTGCTGCGCGTCATCGAGCGCCGCGACACTGTCGACTTCTGGATCGTCATCGGCGGAATGATCGTCACGCTGCTGTTCCTGTACGGGTGCTACGTGTACGCTCGCCAGAGTTAGCAGCGCTGTTATTGCGAGCCTGGCAGCGGTCGCTGTCAGTGTTTCGCGACCTGAAGTTAATATCTAGAGAAATTTGATTCGCGGCTTGTTCGTGCATATGTCCGTCCATCGGTCCGTCCGTCGGTATGTCCGTCCATCTGAACTCGAACCAGCCAGTCTTCATCGAACAACGAGATAAATACCTTGATAGGAGACGTGCACACACTGTTTCCGGTTCATATTGTCAGCATTCGCGCGTAGTAGAGGCACCAGCCACTCGCACTTGGTCCTGTTAACATTTGCATAACAACCACTCTCCCAGTTCCACATATCCGAGAGCTCATGAAAGCTCCAGGATGTGAGGATTGGCGTAGATGACGAGGTTGGTGCAGTTGACGTGATCGAGGTTTCCCTGGTATATCTGGTTCATCCACTGGTGCTCCTCGCCACCGAGCACATCCCATATCGAGCCATTCGGAGTGGGCTTGAAATATTGTCAGCACCCCACCAGTTCAGATTCTCGGACACCAACCGCTAGTTGAGTACCTCTGCTTGGAGCCTGTCGGAATACCGATGAAGCAAGAAATCAGCCACTCGCGCGGGGCTGAGTACAGCAGGCAAGCTGAAATTACGATGTTCGACAAGCTCCCAAACGCGTGATTGCTTGTCTTGTAGACCAAACTCCCCAGACCGCGGCCAAACTGTTGCCAGACGAGTCCCCAACGACGAGAAGAGCATGGCGGATGAGTCGGACTGAACTCGTCGAGGTGGTCAATTGCACGACTAGCCTGTGTCAAAGAGACAACTGGGGGACACTGTCCTGCAGCTGTGGAATCGAGCAATCCTACCAGACCCAACTGTCGTATGAGCGAGCTGATTAAGTCCATCCTCCCCGCCATCGGCGTTCAGTGCGGCACGCTGGTCGTGGTCTCCGTGGAGAGGTATCACCGTCGGTTGCTAGCTGTGAGGAGAGTGGAAACGAGAAGATGAATGATCTGTCGTCGCACACACCGCCTGTACATAAGCAATGCGATGACCTCATCCGTCTCGGTCACACCACCTGCTCGCGTGCACCTGCATCAGTCGTCCGGACTGCGAGGCAACTCGACCATATCGATCACAGCCAGCAGCAGCAAGTCGTCCACCCGCTCGCCATGCTTTGTGTGCTGGTCGGATCGTTGTGTGCTTCTCGCTGGCAGTCGACAGGGGCCTGCTAGCCACTACGACAGCGTCATGAACACACAGTCATGACGAGGCTCGCATCAGCGAGACGGCCGAAAACAGGTCGGACTTCTTGTTGTAGACCAAGAGCCGCGACACTTGTCGTGTTTCTCAGGGTCGAGGTGGCTGCTTCCGTGGCGGGTGGCGGATGCCAGCCGCCGCCGAAGCCGACCGAAGTCGTCGGACTTCGATAGGTCGGCCAGCTGTCACAGATGGTGGTCAAATGCAGTCCACAGAGACGCTCGCCAGTTCAACTTGCGCGCATGGACATCTACTGGTTCACTGCGATAAGGTACGATTCGCGGAGCTCACATACAATAGATCAGTACCGAACGAAACGCAGGAATACCGTAACGGACGAATCGAGGAAGGGGACGCACGCCAATTATTCTGTCAATTGGCTCCAATTGGCTCCAATTGGCGGCAACCACATCGTAACGCGTCTATCGCACCAACCGACCAATCAGAGTGCAGCGATTTATCCACGACCACGCGTCGGGTGCGGTCGTCGGTTCATTTTGGGTCGATGGGTAAAACTATGGCCCCGGATATTTTTTTTTCCACATCCGCTAGAGGACACCGCGAAAGCTGCTGAAATGAACACGACAGCATATAGCGGAGTGACCGATCGCGGCCGCGCCGTCCTCCTGCCGTGCATATCTGGTAGAGAGATGGTTGGTCGCCGGGGAGAGCTGCGTGGCCGGAAAAACGCGGTCGTCGTTGTAGACATCCCATCGAAAAATCTCGACGGTTGAAGTTGGGATATGGTCGTTGGGGATCCCTTCCCCTACCGCCCTCCGCTCCGACCAAGTCGGCCGGCGCCTTGGTTGTCGCCTTTCGCCTTTCCCCATGACCCCGATTTGCCGAGGTGTCCCCCGGTATGTGGTCGTCGCAACTCGATACTTGACCCCGTTATGCACAGCAACCGACTCGGATATGCGGGCGGTGGTCGTCGCGGATGTTCTCGAAAGTGGGTGGAGAGAGGTGTCGGTACAGTACGAATGCCCTACGGTACACGCCTCGCGTCGCTGTACAGCACAGAACAAACATAGCCAGGAGCGACAGGGCCAACACTCAGCTTGCGCAGGGTATGCGTTATGACAGTGTACATCGAATTCACTCGTGTTCTTCGTCCGACCTGCGGCCGATACTGGCCACATGTCTCGCGGTCCGCCAGCGCTCTGCGGTGGGTCTTGCGAATTAACTCTTGCAGGGTTTCCTGTCCCCCGCGCGGCCGCCCCTACCGCCGACCCAGAGGAGAATTTGCGGCCGACCACGAAAAGCAAAGCGCCGACCACGGAAAACGAAGCGCCGACCACCACCAAGCCTCGGCCTTCACATCCGCCCTGCCAACCACCTCACCATCCACCCTATTAGGGGCCGCTCTACTCACTCACGGTGCGCTGCATGCCGTCCTACCATGCATACCATAGCTCCACTGACACGCCTTGTCGTCCCCAGAGCGGTAGAGCGGCACGCTTGCCTCGCAAGGCTGGAGCTCGACTCCGACCCAGCCAGAGTCAGCAATGAACCCGTCCGCGGCCGCGTCGACCGATCCTGGGTCGCCGCCGTCCCCCGCGGCCAATCCGCCGGCTACTGCCACCGACCCGAGTTCGTCGCCGATCGCGGTGGCGCTGCCTGCCTCGGCTGGTTCCCCGCCACTGCCGGTCGCGCCGGCCACCGCCGTGCGCCGCGCCACCGATGCGCCACATGCTACATTCCCGTCCCCGACCGGCACCCCGAGCGCGACCTCGCCGTACTACTCGGCTCGCACCGCGCTGCCTGTGTTCAGCGGTGGTAGTACGACGACCTCGCCTTTAGGTCGCGGCCAGAAGCGCCAGCTGCCAGCGTACGACCAGTACCCGACCGCACTCCCTGGGTATAGCGACCCTCCGTTGTTCGCGCGTCCTCGTCGTCCGAGCAACATCTCGTCTCAGCTTGCACCGCCGCCGCCGGCGGAAGACCCGAGTCAGTATGACCCGCCCGGCGCCAACGACTCGCAGAGCCCGCGGGACAACACGCGCTACGAGACGTGGACGTCCAAGCAGCTCCGCAAGAAGTGTTCGCACCTCAAGCTGCGCGGGCTCAAGAACGTCAAGAAGCACGTGATGGTCGAGGCGCTGTACCGGTACTACCGCAACCAGCGGCTCAAGGAGACGGCGAGCTCGTCCGCCGCCGGTACGTCCACCGCACGCTCGAACCACGGCCACTCGCCGCAGCGACGGCCAGTGCGTAGCTCCGAGTGGCCAAGCGAGGTGCTCTCGCCTGCTGGTGGCGGTGGCCACCTCCGCTCCAAGTACGACGCCGGTCTCTACTATGGCAGTAGGAACCGACCAGCGATAGGAGCTGGAACTGGGTCTGGTCATGCGGCGACGTCGTCGCCCGGACAGGAGGAGGAGAGCAAGGAGGGTACCACCGCGCTGTACACGCAGGTGCCGGTGACGTCCGCGGACGTGCTGCGCCTGGTGGACGTGGTGCTCTCGCCCGAGTTTGTCGACCGGCTCGGCGTGGAGCTGCTGCGGTACCAGTTCTGGGTCGACGTCCGCGAGAAGTACGTGACGATCCTGGGCCAGGGAGCGAGCGGCGCGGGCGGCAGTAGCGCCGGGAGTGCGGGTAGCGCCAGTGGCAGTGGTGCAGCAGGAGCAGGAGCAGGGACAGGAGCAGGAAATGGAACTGGCGCCGCGCGCAACTTCAAGTGGAGCAGCATGCAGCTGTGGGAGATCTGGAAGGAGCTGACGTTCGCGTACACCAAGACGTGCTTCGAGTTTACGGCTGCTGGTATGAAGAGTGAGCACCACCCCTGCGCCCGTGTTGTCGGCCATGGGCCTCGCTCCGGTCGTGTAGTTTTCGCACTGACGAGTGCCTGGTCTTGCAGGTGTCGACGAGCAAGAGTTTGTCAACTTTTGCGACGGCCGCCCGGACGTCTACTACCTCCACCAGCGGCTGCACGCGCGTCCGGATTTGCTGCACCTGATCAAGTCGAACGAGTACATCGACGAAAAGAGCATGAGCGAGCACTCGGATCGTGACCGCGACCGCGACCGCGACCGCGACCGCGACCGCGACCGCGACCGTGACCGTGACCGTGGCCGCGAGCACGTGGCGCCGGGGTCGTCGTCCTCTCGAGAGCGCGAGCGTGAGCGGGACCGGGACCGCGAGCGCGGGTCGATGGCTGCGTTGATGAACGCGTCGGCAGCCGCGGGTGCGACCGGATCTGCCCTAGTGCCTCCGCACAAGCGGTACAAGCGGTCAGCACCACTCGCAGTCAACGCTGCCGGTGGCAGCAACACGTCGTCTCCATTCACGGGCTCGCGGACAGCTACGACCTTCCACTCGGGAGGCGGCAACAGCGCCGGTGTCGTCAACAGCAACAGCAACAGCAGCGGGAACGGCAGCGGCAGCAGTCGCAACGAGAACAGTGGCTCAGGGTCTGGTTCGGGCTCTGGGTCCGGCTCTGGGTCTGGGTCTGGGTCGGGATCCGGAGGCAGCAGCGGTAATTCGCCGAATGCGCAGGAGGAGGGCAGCACGGAGAACTCGGAGACGACCGGCGAGGACGGCAGCAACGCGACCAACTCGAACGCGAGCGCCAACTCTGGCGGTCCGGACGCGACGCTGCGCGCGGCGCTCGCCGAGCAAAAGTACTTCAACCTGCTGCTGCAGAACTTCGAGACGATCTTCGAGTCGCTGCACAATAAGAAGATCCTGCTGGCGAACCTTCGCAAGGACAAGGATGCGCCGGACCATCTGATCGCTGACCTGCACAACGACATCCACGTGCTCTCGGCGCTCAAGAAGGAGTTCCGCAACAAGCTTCGCCACACGCTGCCGTGATCGGAGCGGGCGGCGAACCGGGTCATCGATTGAATCTGTGATCAGCATGGGAGTGAGTAGTGTGAGATGTGGGGGTGAGGCCGATCACGCCGTCATGTCAAAGTATTTAACGCGTCAACCAATGCACGCAACTCCGTCGCGGCGACGTTAGCTGCGATCGGAGCAACACATCGTCCCAATGCTTGATGCTCGATATGGCGCCTTGGCGTCGACTTCCCGCGACTTGCTACCAGATCGTGCACTTTCGCCTGCAATTCAGCGCGCCGAATGGCTACTACATTGTCAATGCCGGGAGTCGCGTGCCCGTCATTCACCCATATCTCAGTTCTCAGCTGCAAGGTGAAGGTTTCCGCTGCTGGTCGGGTCTTTAATCCTCATCTGGTGTAGGTCGTCTCGGGAGCAGGATAGTCAGCTGTGCTTCCACTCTCTGGTTTGCGGTCTAACTGCAGGATGAGTACGAACCGATATCATAACACAGGGGTATGCTGGTGTCAAACTTCTGCAGCAACAATTCGGGTTTGGGTCTGTGACGATTTCGTGGTGTTGACTCGCTTCGACCACAGTCCACCTCCCCCAGCAGGTGTCTCGAACATTTGCACTTGTAATTCAGTCAGCGCGACAGATCAGTCTCCCAACGCAAGCACAGGGAATGCAAATGTGAATATCTGGACAATACTATTCAGCAACATGACTCGGCCCGAGCTAGCGACAACGGAATTGCTAGCTGGCGAACCCCGTACACACAGCACACATCGAGCTACAACAAAGGAGTGCAAAATGTCGTTCATGAAACTCGCGGGGATATCGTCGGCATCACGACTATATTGATGGAAGTGCACGATTCAAAATGCAACCAACTCGTTGCTCTGCAGCAGCGCCATCTCGATCCTAAGAAGCGTCGCACTCATACCAGAGGTGCTTCCATGCCAGCAAATGCACAGCACAAAACACCTTACGGACCGCTCTTCTTGTCGCGCGCCTGTTTGATGATCTCGCCTGCCAAACGCTTAACCGACTTGTCCTTGCTCTTGGTTAGTTTCGTCAGTATTTTAGCGTTGTCCTTAGTCAAGACACTGGAACAAACCGCGGCACTGTCCTTCGATAAACTCAGCAACGCCATCAACCCTTCCTCTTCGTCGATGTCCTCAACTTTAATGGCTTCCAGTAGGACATCAATACCTCCGCGTTCAGCAATCGCCGACTTTGTTGTCTCGTCCACTCCAATAAACCCGAGCACTCCTGTCGCCAGCGCGGGAACTTCGTCTTCTCCGCTCTCAACTAGGGCAACCAACAGAGCGACATTCTCCTTCGTGATAAGCTGTAAGCAAGCTTCATTGGAGTGGCGCGCCAGATTCCATAACGCGCCGACTGCATTCTCCTTCTCATCGTCATCGCTAATACTCAGTAGTGCGACAAGAGCTGGAATCGCGTTCGCATCAACAACGGCCTTCGCGCCTTCGGTCGATTCCGCAATGTTTCCTAGTGCCTCAGCTACTTGTTCCTTTTGACCAACGTCCCCATCACGCACCAAACGAACCATGTCTGGGAGTACACCAGCTTGAATGACTGTGTCTCTGTGAGCGTCATGGTTGGCCAGCCCTGCAAATGCAAATGCAGCGTTTTCCATCTGTTTGTCGTTACCATCATGAAGTAAGGTCACAAAGATGGGAATCGCACCAAACTTGACAATCTCGTCGGCCAACTCCTCATATTCCGCCATGGACGAAAGGTTATCCGACGCGCATTCATCGAACTTATCATTTTCCATCAACTCGATCAATACTGGGATCACTCCAGCGCTCACGATTGCCTCGCTATGCTTGTTGTGCTCGGCAATTTTCGCGAACACGCGAGCTGCACTAGCTCTTTGTCCACTGTCCCCGTTGTTAAGAAGAGACATCAATGCTGGAATAACATCAGCGTCAATCGTCGTTTGCACGGCTTTTGCGGATATTACAATACGTCCCAGTGCATCGGCTGCGTTCTTCTTCTGACTCGCGCTCCCATCACGCACTAAACGAACCAAGTCTGCGATTATATCAGCTCGAATGACTGCGTCCCAATGAGCGTCGTATTCGGCTAGTCCTGCAAATGCATCTGCAGCAAATTTTATCTGCTCGTCATTGCCATCGCGTACTAAGGTTGCAAAAATGGGAATCGCACCAAACTTGATCATTTCATCGGCCAGCTCTTCACACTTCGTCATGCACAAAAGTGCGTCCGAAACAGATTCATCAAAGTCACTGTCCTTCATCAACTCGATCAATACTGGGATTACTCCAACACTCACGATTGCCTCGCTGTACTTGTTGTGCTTGGCAATATACCCAAACACACGAGCTGCACTAGCTCTTTGTCGGGTGTCTCCACTGTTACAAAGAGACATTAATTCTGAAATGACACCCGTATCAATCATCGTCTGCAAGGCTTCTTCGGAGATCATAATGTTTTCCAGTGCATCGGCTGCATTCTCCTTGTGGTCGTCATTTCCATCGCGCAACACAGACATCAAGAGAGGGATCGCGCCTGCTTCCACAACCGTATCGATGTGATCTTCGTCTTCAGTAATCTGCGTGATCAACTCAATCGCTGAATCTTTCAAATCATCGTTGTCACTCTCCAAAATTGGCATCATCAGAGGAATCGTGCCACTTTCCACAACAGTAGCTTTGTTGTCATCGTTCTCCGACAAATTCCATAAAGCTTCCAGCGCATTTTTCTTCTGGGCGTCAGTTCCCTCACGCAGTAACGATACCAACAGCGGGATGGCGCCTGATTTTGCGACCAGCACTTGGTGCTTGTCTTCATCCGAAAAATACCACAATGCATCAGCTGCTTGCTCTTTCTCTCTGTCGTTACCATTGCGCAGTAGCACCACCAAGAGCGGCACTACACCGGCACGTACGATATCAACGCAGAGGTCGTCGTCATCTGCGAGCTCAGCCAATGCGGCCGTCGCGTCTGCTTTTTGATCGTTAATTCCTGTTCTCAGAAGCTCCACAAGCAAAGGTATCACTCCAGCACGAGCCAGTATCGTCTTGCTGTCGTCATTGTACGCAATACTCTTCATTGCACGGACAGCTTTGCTTCGCAAGTCTTCGTCAGCTGATTGAAGTAACGAAATCAATGGGGTGACACCGCCAGCAGCAACAATACTTGATTCATTGTCACCGTCATCCATCGCAAGATTTATCACAGCTGTTGCTGCCCAAAGTATCTCGGCCTTGCTGTCACTGTTCAACATCTCGACAATACCCACAATTTCTTGCTGATCAGATTTCTTTGAGCCTCGATTGATTTGGACGGTTTCGAGATGACGACTTGCGAATTCGGACAACACAGCATTGTGGCTCTTGACGAGTGCCAACAACGGAAACAAAGCTCCGCCACGAGAAACGATGTGGTTTTTGTACGACTCGTCCGAATCCTCTACATCGTCTTCGATCTTCCGCACCAACCCTTTCTCGTGTTTATCCATGTCAAGCCGATCAACCAACGACGACAAATGGACCACCACTGCATCAATCGTCGTGCGTCTCTTCGGATCCAAGCAACACATGCGCTCGATCAAATTCCACTCCGCGTCCGACATCTCACTCGGACGGGGAGGCAAACGCCCGCGCTTCACGTGAAAACTCACTGCGCCGTCAGGTACAGAACCCCAAGGAAAATCGCCAC
This sequence comes from Phytopythium vexans, assembly GCA_003413675.1. Taxonomy (NCBI): domain Eukaryota; phylum Oomycota; class Peronosporomycetes; order Pythiales; family Pythiaceae; genus Phytopythium; species Phytopythium vexans. The sequence goes on along the minus strand of QLOC01000012.1, from coordinate 359,066 downwards.
TCACTGCCTCAATCATGCACATCGCAAACGAGTAGACGTCGGAGGCGAACGTCGCGGGATTACCAGGATCGTTTCGCGAAGGGATGCACTCGGGTGCTTTCCATCGATAAGCACCAAGCGCGCCACCTACTTCACTCGCGTCGCTGTCTCGGGATGAAACGCTCAACCCGAAGTCCGCCAACTTTGCCACTCCATCCGAACCGACCAAAATGTTGTTCGCCTTCAAGTCACTGTGGACGACTCCCGCGTCGTGCAGATACTGAAGTCCCAACGCCGCATTCAACAGACAGTACCAAATCAAATACGGATCGCGATCGTGCTGCTCCAGGTACGTCATCAGATCACCACCACTCGCGTATTCGCACACGAAGAACGGCTGACCGACGTGACAAGCGCCGTACATCTCGACGACATTGATATGGTTGAGCTTGAACCAGATGTCAGCTTCACGATACATTTGCGCTTGAATAGCACCACGGTTCTCGTCGTCGATGAATACTCGCTTCACAACCACTCGTGTGTCGAACCATTTGCCATGGTGAACGGAGCCAAACGATCCCTCACTGAAGGCGTTAGCAGATCGAAACTCAACCTCGTAGGATGGGAGAAACCATTGCGGAAGTGTCGATACTCGTTGACTGTGGTGGTCGTTGCAGTCGGCGTGCGGTGCACTCACAGCAGTGCCACTACGAAATCGCAATTCAAACTCGAGAAATGCAGCCTCCTCATCGCTTTCTTGGATATCGACAATAGCGTGGCTTGCCAAATGCGTGAGATCCGCTGTGGCCGGTGGACTCTTGTTTTGCCAATTCAGTTTCCACGAGTGAACGAGATCAGCACTCGACAAGTCGTGCAGTTCGATGAACCGATCGATATCTGAATGCAAAGTGAAGATCCCAGCTGGTCCCTTACGAGTCATTGCCAGAACGCTCGACGTGTCCACGCGATTCTTCTGACCCAAGAAAGAGTAAAACCGAGTCATCAGGTTGCAGTACTGAGGCAATTCTGAAGAAATATCGGACTGCACCATCGCTTGTTTCATCTGATCGCGCACATTGACGAACCGGTCGTAAACCAGGGACGCCTGGTGATCCGAGTCCAGCATGCTCTTGCAAGTTGTGAGCACATCGTCGATGGATTTTCGAAGTCCAGGCACCACAATCTGACCCAGCTCGAGCGACTTGTCAGCAACCTTGAGCTCGATCTCCAGGTGGTTCGAGACATTGAGGCTGTCCTTGCTCTCTGGTTCACCGAACTCCGCGAGCGACTTGATGACGTGAAGCATCCCAACGCTCCCCTCTGAACTACCACCCCACATTTGAACCAGCAGCATCCACTCGGCTTTCGCTAGGAAATAGGGTCGCTTCGTCGGTAGCTGACGTACACGAAGCTCCTTCGCCTTGCCGCCTTTTCCTTTTCCCGACTGAGATGGTTTCACTCCTTCCGATGGCTCTTCGATTTCGTGGAATATGTCCAGGATGCACAAGGCCAACGCACGCATGTCGGAAGCCACAGATGGCAGAGGACGACTAGTTCCTTTCGATTGCTTCTCCGTTGTCTTTGCTGTTTCTTCACTATCCAAAGCGAACAGATCAACGCCGAGTAACACCGCCTTGTCCTCGAAGTATGCGCAATAGATGTTGTTTACACCGAGTTGCCCACACGCCAGATGCCTTTCGTGAAGGTACTGCAAGGCCAGCGCGACTTCGTGCAATCTCATCCACACTGCTCGTTGATCGTCAACTTCATTGGCATATTCCTTCAGGGATCGCACCTTTTCGTGAGCGAAGAATGGTCTCTGATCGACATGGCACGCACCCAAAAACTTGGCCACATGTGGATGATTCAGTTGGGACCAAGTTGACGCTGTCTCGATGAAGCTCTCCTTGTCCTGGTTAGGACGCAGCAGGTCGTTTCCCCAACGCGAGAGTCCGTACGTCCCGGCGAACTCGAATGGTGTGACGAACCACGGAGGAGGTGTCATTACTACCATACCAGTAGCACGCACGATAACGTCGAACGCCAACTTGGAGAGTTCAGTCTCGTCATCAGTGAGCAGGTCCACGTACTTGTCCACGCCGGTCATGAGCAACATCAACGCCTCCTCCTGCTGTTCCTCAGACACCAGCTCCGCTGCAAGCCCTCCTTGATCATCGTCACTCTGCGCCAGCTCGCTCTGGCAGTCAAAGTCCCGAAGCATCTCCCGATATCTCGCCACTCTCCCTTCACGCTCTCGCTCGAGTGCCGCCTCCCACTCCTTCAACTCGGAAGACTCATTCACAGGATACGTCGCCGTCGCCGAGTCCAGCAGACCGTGCATGCGCCGCAGCTGCCGCGCGTAATAACCCGTCTGCGCTAGCTTCACCATCGTCGGCGCCTCGTCATACGGCCGCAGCTCGTCCCGCAGGCTCTCGGCACTCAGTAACAGTCCGAACAGCGCGTGGTCGAGCGTGTCCTTGTCCTGCGCCTCCACAAACCGTCGGAAGTGCCGGTACCGCGCCGCCGCATGGTCGCCGAGCAGGTCGGGTGTCGCCTGGTCATCCGTCCACGCCAAGTCCCAGCGACCGGCACCTGTCATGGCGATGGTCCGCTCCCTCTCTTCTCTTCAGTCTCGCAGTCCTCTCCTTCTGGATCGCAGTCGAACTCCAGAAATGAGAGCTCATGAACACACGCGCATCGACCTCCACTCCGGTCCATGGACTGCCCATTTGCCAGAGCTTTGACCCAAGTAAGGCTCTAGCGAATGGACTGTCCACGCGAACGTCAAGCTTGAGGCTGATATGTCAGCCCCCATACATATTGTTGTGCCACTTTCCATCTTGGTCAAATTGGGGGAGTCCCTGTCGTTCGTGAAGGCGTCGTCATATTGTAGGCCAGATTCAGATGTTGACACAAGTTTGATCTCACTTGCTTGCACATCGACGGACAGCGCAACTTGCTGGCGTTACCGATTAACGGCCGGACCCGAACGCCACTCATGACGTGCGCGATACCACAGCATCTACCGCGACTTGGTTGCAGACCTTAATGGCATGGCGTTGATCTACAAAGCAAAATATCCAGTAATGCGCTCACATCCTGATGATGGACTGACTCAAATCTGTTGGCGAAAGCGGGCGACTCTGCGCAATCACAGAGCAAGCGCTGATGCCGATCCGAGTAGAACAGCTGCCAGAGCTGCAGCTCGCGAATCAGGTGCACCAAACGGGGACCTAGGTGCTCTGTTGGACCCCATCACCTCACTTCGACCCCGATCGCAAGTCATTTTCGGATGGAGCCGCAAGATCTCCTGCACACATGCGCGCCATGGCGGAGTGTCTGCTTGGGGACGGCCACGCGCCTCTACGCATCAGGCGGTTCATCCCGCTTCAAATCCCACCTTCGTCACTGAAAACGCCACAATCGCCAGGGCGGAAGCCTGATGTCAATGCTATCCGTGTCTAAACTCGAGGTGAACGAGTACCGTGCATCAGATCATATCAGACAGCGAGTCAGACCGATATGCGACTTCAACACCAAGCAAAATTAGCCTGCAAGGGGAGAGGGAATATGTATGATTGATCCCCACGACTTTCGAGATCTCCACTCGCCTCGCCGACGCCATGGGAGCCGGAGCAAGCGACTACTTCGCCTATAATGCCGACGTGCAGTATGGGTTCCTGGACGCCGAGCTGGGCGTCTTCAACTTGCATGAGATGGCCGCGCAAGGCCGCTTCCGCGACGTGAGCGTCCAGCTCAAACACGGACTCAACCCGAACGCCGTGCGGGACGATCCCGAGGACGACAAGTTCAAGCGAGAGGACACGCCGCTAATCTGCGCGGCCAGGTACAATGCTTGACGTTGAGTTGGACTCTAGTGTCGTTGTCGCCTGATGAGCAGTGGTGGACAGAGGGTATCGCTGGAACAAGGGACAACAGCGGCACGTGCGCACTCTCGAGGTGCTACACGCGTTCGGCGCCGACGTCAACAAGTGCAACCGGGTAGAGCGAACTGATATCGTGTCGTGCGGCTATCTATCAAATGCTGACACTGAGACTGTCAGCTGGAGCAGACGGCACTGTACGTAGCGTGCGACCGCGATCTGCCTCTCGTGGTCGAGTGGTTGCTCGAGCATGGCGCCGATCCTAACAAAGCATCCAAGGTAGCTGATCGACCTGGAGGCACACGCTGTTTCGGGACACTAACTAATTATGCGGTTGCGTTGGCGGACCAGGCTAGAGACTCGCCTCTGATGTGCGCGTATCGCAACCAAAACGCGGCGATCGTGAGCTTGCTTCTTGCTCGTGGCGCTCGCGCGGAGAACCCACCCTCCCAGTTCAGCTGCATCAAGGTGCGTCATCCCGCGTTACCGACTCAACACCAAGCGACTTGCTCACATTGTTACTGTAGTTCCCATCGCTCATGGAGGCGGTGGCAGTCGATGGTGCTTCAAGCGCTGAGCGACCCAAGACAGTATCATTACCGACCCCATCAGACTCGCTTTGTAATAGCACCACGCCAGCGTCGCGACCGGAGAGCAGACGTCGCTGGTTCCGTCCAGACGAGACAAATCCCAGTCCGCAAGTCGTATCAACCACACCGAGGACGACCATCCAGAGCTCAATCCTAAACGCTCTCGACCGCGAGACACAAGCGCGAAACAAACTCGTGAAGGCCGCTGAGGAAGCGCAGCGGTTGGACGACCAACGCATCTATCGCGCGCAGCTGGCGGATGACAACCGCAAGCGCCGCGATCGCCGCCGCGTACAGCGAGAGACCGCCATACGCCAGAAGTACGTGGCCGAACTCGAGCAAAAGACACAGCGGATCGTGCCAAGCGCTACGGGACCACCAATCCAACGTCCAGCGACACGTTCCAGAGCCGAGCAGCGAGACGAGATACTGGCTTGGGAGCGAACGGTAGTCGCTGGGAGTCGGCCACAATGGGTTGCCCACCCGGTGTGGTCTTTATCCCAAACAGTCAGCGGTGCCAAGCAGATGGCCGACTGTCAGACGCTTTTCGACTCGCTGGAGAAGGAGCGGATCAGTCGAGAACGAGTTCAAGCCGTGCCTTGTTATGCCGTCCGACCGGATACAGCGCCGGCCTGAAGACATGGCTAATGGTCAGTTTCGATGAGAAGGATTGTGTCATGTCGGAGGTCTTCGGTTGAGAGGATCGAAGACATACAGACCAAGGTGCGATCAATACTACACTACTCCTCGACAGCATGGTAAGTCCATTCAGAGTGTTTCGTTCGCAAATGCAGCAGTATCTCGATCGATTGTTCGCTGCACAAAGGTCAGAAATCATCCAGTTCAAACTGTGTCCGCTGCCACGCTCAGTTCTCAACAGATTGATCCACTCGTCGTGATCCACTCCCTCTTGATCGCGGTTGGTGAACGCGCTCGCACTCCTCGATCGGCACGAGCTCGGCTTCTTCGCTAACCCATGAATGCTGCTAGTGTTGCACGGGAACCTCGAGAAAGTCCAATGCTCGGTGTTGTGTGGCACTGCAACCAAGTGAATGCTGCCGTTGTTTCAAGACCACCGCGAGTTTCTCGACTGGCACTCACTGTCTGCCAAAGTAGTTTTGCCACTGTTTCAAGATGAATCACGGACGACGAGCGTGTGATCAAGCTCCGCAGTCGATATGGGGAACCAGATAGCCGTCGAGTCGACAATTCGGTTGCAAAGGTACTCTCGGTCGTAACGGATCTCGAAGCCTTCGGTCGAAAGGACGCGGACTGCTCGTCAGTTGCTCAAGAGAGCGATCCTCCGTCACCAGTCTGCGCGCCTCCCGACCGACCACCTAAGCTCGTCAAGCAGACCTCATCCATGGCCTCCCATCTCAGCGACCACCACCAGTCCGAGGTGAGGATACGACGGCAAGTAGACTGCGGGCTCTGCTGACTTTGTGTCTTTGCTTTGCACCAGCTGGGTAGGTTCCTCAAGTTCTTCCGCTCGAGGATGAAGACGCACCTCGAGAACATCGAGGCCGACTTCGAGGACACGCGCTCCGACCGGTAGGCAGCAGTTGGTGTTTGCAATCCGATCCTTGTTGCGAGACTCCACTGGAGATGATTGTTGTGCGCGATCCGTGCAGACTCTCGTCGGACGACGTCTACAGCCAGAAGGACATCAAGGCGGCCGTCGACTCGCTCTGCTTCGCCGTCAAGGTATGCGTTCATTTCGAGGCATCGCCGTGCATGCCTTACATCTCACCAGCGTCGATGCCTCCACTATCGGACAGGCGAACGTCCGCAGCGAGCTGCAGGACACGATCAACATGATGGCGCTCTTGCTGCGCCAGATCTTCGCCGAGGCGGAAGACAGCGTGCGTTTCGAGTTGATCGTTCGGAGCTATCGACCCTTTTACTCTTGCTAACAGTGCCGTTCCATGATAGAAACTCGCGCTCGAGCTGGACATCGGCATGGTCGAAGACAAGGCGCTGCTGGAGCGCGTCGAGCGGCTGACGGTCGCTGAATGGGTGAGCGGCGGGTCGGCCGACGCCGCGGCGATCGGCGCATTATCCAAGCCCAAGGCGGCGCCAGCCAAGACGAGCCCGAGCAAGGAGGAGACAGAGCTCAAGAAGCAGCTGCAGCGCGAGAAGGAGCAGCACGAAGAAGAGATCCGCTCCGCACTGCACACGTCCCAGCAGCAGCACGACGCGCAGGACGCGGCGCACGCCAAGGAGCTCAAGAAGCTGCAGCGCAAGCTCGAGGCCGCGAACGGCAAGGTTGAGGACCTTGAGCAGCGGCTCGACGAGGCGCAGCAACACGTCGCACAGACCAAGCAGTTCCAGGCGCTCAAGAAAATGGTGAGCACTAAGAACGACCAGCTGCAGGAGCTGCGCCGGCGACTCCGACGCTACGAGCCCGACGCCGACGAGGACGACGGCGAGACCAAGAACGCCGACGACGACGAGGACTGAGCTGCACGTAGTCACTGCATGTGCAGTAGCCGCCGGGTGAATGAAACCAGTATTGACCTGGAGCTGTCGACACTCGGGTGGGACTGCAAGAGCGCGAGCTGCACGCGGCCGGGTTCCGTTCCATTCGTTCGTGTTTCGTTACGATAATAGACCTGCCATCTGCCTCAGCGGGCCGACCACCGTCGTCCACAGCCCTGTACGGACAAGCACGACGCCAATCAAGTCGACAAAAGTCGCCAACCTGTCCCTGCAATCGCCCCGATCCGCGCAGCAGCCGTCGACGACAGGAACCAGCGCCCGTGGCCGCACAGTAGCTGGGAGAACGACTGCTGCTGCTGCATCAGTCGACCAGCGCCAAGCCCGCCGTCGTCTGCACTGCCGAGCCATTTACAGACCAAGCTTGGTGCGGCGCCAGTGGCGACGCTTGGCGTTGTACTTGATGGTGTTGTCCGTGCGCAGGCGGATCCACTGGGGGATCGGGCGGTTCTGCTTGGCCTTCTTGGCGAGGATGCGCTTCGTGCGGAAGGTCTTGTGCGACGGCTGCTCGGACCAACACACACCGCGTTAGTACCAACGAGCGCGACATATCCAGGACCGCCACGCGACGGCGGAGCGCGGACGGGCGGTCGCGGCCGCGGACGACCAGCGCCGGCCGCGCCGCCGAGCCATAAAGTCGCGCCTCCCTACCATTTTGGCTGGAACTTCGGAACCTGGAATTGGCCGTGACCGTCACCAAGCGAGCTAAGCGGCCTCGCCCCCACCAGCCAGCCAATTTGGCAGCTCGGCTGATGCGAGATCGTAATTACGCATCTGTAAAAAGTACACTATTGTAAAATACGTGAAATATAATGGTGTGGCCCACAGAAAGTTCCCTTCTCATGATTTCCTGAACCCACCCGCCACGAAGAGTGTTGGTCCCAAGCGGCAACCCACCCTTCCGCCCTTTCCAACTGTGATGCCCACCGCCGCCAAAGCCGAACAAGCGCGCGGCGGGGGACGCGACGCCTTAAGACGACCCAGTAGCTGCCGGTGCGTCAACATTAGAAAAGCGGTAATCACGGCGTCGGCCGGTCGGAGCGGAGCGTGAGTGCGGGTCGAGCGAGCGTGGCGGGCGTCCATCCTTCCGGCGCTCGAAATGTCGCTTGGCGAGGGTAAAAAAATCCACCGCCAGCTCCGATCTGATCTTCCTTCAGCTCCGCACTCTCGACTCGATATATTGGGCGATACAAGGGCGGGCGTCTCACCTGTGATGTTTCTGTGGCAGGTGCACCGCGCTGGATCTTGGCCCCAACGAGTGGCAAGCCACCGCTACAGTTCTCCTGCTCGTGGCACCGAGGTCGCCTGATTTTCCAGTGGCTACACCGAAAACGCACCGACGGCAGCGCAACTGAAGCGGCCTATTGACAAACGCGCCGATATGATGCACAGTGAGTCGTCGCGAGGCGCCGACGAGGCCTCGTACGGCTCCTCGAACGACGCCTACTCGGTGTCGCCGTCGACGGCGCGGTCGGCGGCATTCAATACGGCGCCCGAACGAATCCAGCCCCCGACGATCCGCCGCGGGTCGACAGAGAGCACTGGCACAAGCATCAGCGTGAGCGACCACGACCGGAGAACGGAGCGCCTCAGCTCGTCGTCGCAGTCCGGCACAGGCACAGGCAGTTCGGGCGACCAGCGATCCACGATCCGGTTTCGCCGCTCGCCGCCCAACAGCAACACATCGTCACGACACTCGATGGGACTGCGCGACTCGATGCTCTCGCGCATGTCTTCGACGGTCGGGCTGCGCGACACACTGTTTGGCGGACGCTACACGAACGACCCGCTCCAGCTCTCACCGCAGCAGGAGTTCAGCCTTGATGTGATTGACGAAAGCGGCGGTATAGAAGAGAACATTGGGCAGATTCTCAAGCCTGCGGTCGAGTTCAGCAAGTGGTCGAGAGCCGGGTACATCGTGACGGGGATTGGAGTCGGCACAATACTCGTCACGTATATTGCGACGCTCAGCGTGACCCATCTGAACGGCTACGCGATCGACCCTGGCCTCGTGTTCGGCTCGCTGCAGACGTTGCTGCTCTGCTCGATCGTGTTCGTCACTTACCATGGCGTCCAGTCTTTCCAGGCTCACCCGAACCCGTTGATTCTGTACAAGTGCGTGATCGACATTTTGCTCGCACTGCGTTTCCTGCTGGACCCTTTCCTTCTCGACTTTGGAGTTTACCGTGCGAACGATCGGACATCGTGCGGCCCGCTATCCGGAGTGACGCAGTTCCTGTACTTCTCGAGTGATTGCTGGTACTTTGCTCAAATCGTGGACTTGTACACGTCGTTTGTGAACCCGTTCACCAGTGTCAAGGCGAACCGAACCAAGTACAAGACGATGGTGTACGCTGTCGCGACACTGTCGGGGCTTCTCACGGCGTTTATCCCGTCGGCTCATGGTATCGCGGACGGGTATTACTGCTGGACAAATCGCGGCGTGTCGAAGGAGCGCAACTTCTGGAAGCTCAACACGGCCAGCTGGCTGCTCTTCTACGACTTCATGATCGTCTTCTACCTGACAGGCATTGCTGTGCTCGTGTTCGGGGTGAAGCGGCTCCGATCTGGGCTACGAGTCACTCTGAACACGCGTCGGCAAATGCTGCGCAATGGCGCGATCAGCATCACGAGCTACACTATCTACTGGACGATTGTGTTTGCTTGGTATGCTCTCTCGTTCCACTCGCGCACTCAGTACGACAAAAATGGTCACATCAGCCCCAGTCGGATGTTTAGCACGTTCGCATACACCCTGTCGGGACGTGGAGCTGTGGACTACTTTGTGTGGTTCATGACGAACCGACCGTCGGAGATCCGAGCGAACTGGCTCAAGTTTTCATCCGAGTCGGCTGACAAGAAATTCAGCGCGCAGCTCAACACTGCACTCCAGCAGGAGCTTATTTATTTCACGATTGAGGGCATGACTCGTTCGATCCAGTTTTCCGAAGAGGAGCTCCTTCGCCAGCGCAATCGATCGCCCACCCAGGAACTGGTGCTTCAGATGGACGAAGAGGAGCGCTCGAGCGACAAGACCGAGGTTCGCGAGTCGCGCAAGCTCTCCGACATTTTGTCTGGTGGGTTGAAAGGCCCAGATTCTCGAAAGAAGCCTGACCGTGTCGAAAGCAGCGCGTTTAGCTTTGACATTCCCGCAGACCAGCGTGGGGTGGTTCGTCAGGTGTCGACGATGTCGTCCACGTCAACTATTGCCTCGTCGTCTTCCACGAACCACATCCGGTTCACGCCGTACCGCTCACTGGTCTTTGCCGAGCTGCGCTCCGCGTATGGCATGAAGTCGACGGACTTTCTCAAGGCATTCCAGACGAGCACGAAGCCAAGCATCAGTGAAGGAGCCAGCGGCGCCTTCTTGTTCTTCAGTGGCGACAAGCGGTACATTGTGAAGTCGATGGCCGAAGAAGAAGCGCGGTTCCTGTGTCAAATCGCCGAAGACTATGTCGAGTACCTGATTGCAAATCCAGCATCCCTGATCACCAAGTTCTACGGCTGTTTCAAGATCACACTGTACGACAAGAGCTTTTACTTTGTGATCATGGAGAACCTGTTCGATGTGGTGGAGCAAGGTGTGTCGATCCACCACCGCTTCGACATCAAGGGGTCGTGGGTCAACCGAAGCTACAAGCGACCAAGGCGAGGTGCCAAGGTCAAGTGCCGACACTGCTCCATGATGTTCAAGTATGGCGCAAAGAAGTCGACACTGCAGTGTCCGAACGTTGTTGGGCTGCACGAGCCGAATGTCGTTCTCAAAGACAACGATCTTCGTACGCGGATGCGAATCGGAATGGATGAAGGCAAGGAACTATTCGAACAGTTGCGTGAAGACTCGCTGTTCCTGTGCGAGCGAGGCATCATGGACTACAGTCTTCTCTTGGGCGTGGTCGACATAGAGTTCCTCATTGACCAGCCGAAGAAGGGGTCGCTGCGGAGGAACACGGCAACGACGGTCGTCACACAGCCGACCAACAACACCACGCTCAGCAACGACAGCTTTGTGTCAGTTCAGTCGTCGGAAATGAGTCTGGGCTCTGCAGCCAGCCTCAACAGCTCGTCGTTGAACAAGCACGATCATGAACACGATCTGGGCAGGCTCGAGCACAGCTTGCGCTCCGTCACGAGCGTTGCTGAGGCGGAGGCGGGGAGTGATGCGAGTGTGGTTCCACGACCGAAGCGGACGATGCGCCAGAGCAAGCGGATCTTCGGTCCGGGCTACTACTACGTCGGCGTCATCGACATTCTACAGACGTGGACGCTGCAAAAGCGGCTCGAGCGGTTCTGGAAGGTGTACGTACAGCAAAAAGACGCGGACGGTCTTTCGGCGATCGACCCGATCACTTACCAGAAACGGTTCGAAGCGAAGCTGCGCGAGATCATCGCCATCCCGAAGGAGTACCACCGAGTCAAGGCTCGCGAGGCACGCCGGACAGCCAACCAGACACGGATGGTGGACTCTGTGCAAAAGCTGAGTCCGGTGATCCAAGCAGTCGGCGCGCTGCTCGAAACCCGTACCCATGCCGGTCAGGCGGAAGCCAGTGGATCCAGCCGACGAGATCGGTTAGAGTCGGATGACGATGAGCTCGGCGTCTCGGGGTCGTCGACGGGGGACGACTTGGAGCAAGCGAACCGCAATCCGCAGCCGATCCTGATGCAGTTCAACCAGCGGCTCGTGTCGTCCACGTCCATGCGAAACAGCCTCCACTTGACCGACTTGATGGCGTCTACGTAGTGTGCACAAGCGTCGCCGAGTCGTGCAGCGAGAGTTGCTGTGTGCGTGGTGCTGCGCCGTTGGACAGTCTCACCTTTGAAGTGTTCTTTTGAGGTATCGGCGCCTCACAGCGCGTGGTGTCCCCATGTCGTCGGCGGTGCGTTCGGTAGGCCAAGCGTGCAGAACGTTGAAGTGAATTTGAGTGTTGTGAGTTGTGGATCGTCGTGGCGGCACGCACATGTGCAGTCCGCTTCAAGTACTGCCATCGTTGTTTACCTGCCAGCTGGCGGCTGAAACTTGTGGGTCTGGTCGCAGCGACGAGCAATCGAGATCGGTTCGGACTTGGGAGTCGAGCGTGATGACCACGGGGCTCTGGTCATCTGTGCGTCATCTGTATTTAGCGGCAGGAGCTCGCGCACAAGCATGCGCCACTGGAACGTGTGTATCGGTTCCCACCCATTGCAAGTCGCGAGCTTGCTCACATAGCGGAGAAGCATTGCGAGGGTCACGGTACTTCTTGCGTTACTTGGTTCCGTCCCCGAACCCCAACCCTCATTCGAAACGCCGAACCCTATGTGGAATTTCGAATGTTTTCCATCGTTTCTGAACAGGCGTAATTTATCTCTCTTCACGCCTCGATTTTTCCTCTTCACACCTCGATTTTTCCTCTTTTCAACTTTCTACAAAATTTATTCCGGGTAGTAGTCCAAAGAAGGCCAATCATCTATTGACAAGAGCTACTATTGACAACGATTGGTGTAAATATTTCTCTGGCATTAGTATATATGTGCTTTATTTCTATAATACTATTGAACCCCGAGACTATACGCTTGTATACTTTTGGGTATACACTTCTCTTGCATTTGCCATACACAATCAAAGTTAGTTATATCACATTTGCGAGGGATGAAGTCGCGGGCACTATCCACCCATATCTTCATTCGGTGGCAGCAGTCGAAAGATACAAGCAATTTCCAAGTGTAAACGCGAATAAAAAAAATAACAGTCGAAAAGAGAGAAAAAAACATCGTATTCACACATCGATTATTCATAAACACAAAATTGGTTGAAAATGCGGTGCAACCAACGTAAAGAACCTCTCACCAGCTGGCAGAGGGTTGCCCTAAAGTCAATTGGCGGATGGCGATAAGCAGAGCAAAAAGCAGGAGCCGGAGCCGAGTGCACCCATCTATTTCAGCCAACCACATCACGTTTCTTGACTTCAGTCTGCGCTGATTTGCGGATAATCATCCCATGTCACCCCGTGATTCGCCGAAACTCCAGCTGCCGCCCCGCGCTTGGGTACCGCAGCTGGCAAAGGCCTTGCCGAGAGGCAAAGGCGCCGTTGCCATCGCCGCCGCTGCTGCCGCCACCGCCGCCGACCTGCATCGGTCTCTACGCACGCCGAGGCCGCCGACGAGCTCCGCTCCTCTGCGTCTACCGCCGTACCGTGGAATTAGCAGGCCGAGCGTCCGGTCGCGAACCGTCCAGCGCTGCGGAGACAGCCCCGCGGTTCGCTCACCTCGACGCCTTCCTCGTCCGGGCCAGTCACGCGCGGAGGAGAGAGCAAGGGGGGAAGATGCCGGTCGGGGAGCTGGCGGCCGACGCCGTCCCGATGCTGTCGGCCTCGGCCGAGCCGCTCGTGCTGCTCGAGGACCGCGAGCATACCCACCACCACCACAATCCGCTCGCCAACTTCCCGCTGCGACGCAAGTCCTCACTGCCCGACAGCTCCGGCGCCAGCGGCGTCGCGAGCGCCATCAGCTCGAGCATGGGCGACCTCGTCCACGTGCGGCGGCGCGGCGCAAGCGTCCCGCCGTCGGCGCTGTCGACGTCCACGTCTTCGTCGTCCTCGTCGTCCTCGTCGGCCACGTCGGCGCCGCCCGCGGCTCCACCGGCTCGCCGCCGGGGACTGACGCTCAGCAGACACTTGTCGAGACAACTAACGCGGACGCGCACGGAGGAAGGGCCGGCGAAGCGCAGGGTGACGTTCAAGACGACGCTGCACCCGGAGTTCGTGCCGAGCCGCGAGCTGCTGAGTTACGACGAGCTGCTCTTCAACGTCGCCGGCCTCTACCAGACGACAGCCTACCTGCACGACGCCGAGGACTTCGGCGAGGACCCGTCCGCCGCGGACGGCGACCAGAGCTCGGCGGCGCCGTGGGACGAGCCGCCGCTCGAGCGGTCCGTGCCGCTCATGATCGCCGAGTTCCTGTACCGCTCGGCCGTGTACGTCGGGTACCCGACGGGCGACCGGCCGTGGATCCCGGGCTTCCGCGAGACCAAGCGCTTCTCGGTCAACGACGTGCGTCGCTGGCGACGACTCGCACATTACGACTGGGCTCGCGAGGAGCGTGAGTTCGAGGCTCAGGCGGCCGCGAAGCGCGAGGGGAGGAAGTACAAGCCGGGACTCGAGCGCAAGGACAGCAGCAGCAGCCTCTCGAGCTTCACGGGACTCCGCATCGACGAGCCTGCTGTCGAGTCGACGCAGGTGCCGCTGCCGTCGGAGGCTGAGAGCGGGAAGCCCCGCGGCCGCGCGAGACTGCGCGCCGCCGTGTCCAAGATGGTGCACCGGCGCCACCGCCACCGAGATCGCGAGCGGGACAAGTCGACCGACAGCGTGGAGGAAGCGCTGGGGAACGGCAAGGTCGACATGGAGCGGCCGCCGCCCGTGGACCCGCACAAGGACCTTGCGTTGCTCGTGTCGATCGTCAACTCGTGCGTGTACTGCGGCGCGTTCCAGTTCCGGCGACGCGACATTGTCGCGCTCAGCAACGTCGACATCGACCGGTTTTGATCAGTGTTGGTGCGAGCGCCGAGCACTAGATATGGATGTGTGCGTGCACCGTTAGGACTTTGATGTTCATGTTGGGCAGCGTCTCCGCCCCGCCGGCCGTCGCGGCGCGCCTGGGATTATTTAATCGCACCCCGTGCAACAGACCTGCTGCTGCCCTCGACGTCACGTACGTGTGTTTGTGTGTGCTGTCCCCCTGCCTTGCCTAGCTACTGCCTTGCTGCTATTGCCTTGCTGCCATTGCCATTGCTGGTGATTCTGCCCACTATAATTATAAGAACTTGCACTCGCCATCACGCGCGAGCTTAGATCCAGCCGTCCTCCTCGACGAGGAACTCGAGCCGCACGAGGTCGTCGATCTCGTCCGTCGTGAACAGACGCTCGCCGAAGTTGACGCAGTAGTTGACCACCTCGCGCAGCGCCGTCAGGCTCAGCCGCTCCGGCAGCGTCAGGTCCTCGTCCTCGGGCTCCTCCGCCTCCTCCTCGTCCACCGTCTCGCTCATCGTCGACAGCGATCGGTCACCCAGCACCGTCGCCTTGAGCGGCGCCGGCCGCGCAGGGTCCACGTCGCTCTCGTCGCTGTCCGCCGTGCTCACCGACGAGCTCGACCGCGCGTCCTTCGACTTGGTCAGCAGCACGTGGCCGGGCGGCGGCGTCGCAGAGTCCTCCAGAGACCAGTCGTGGAGCGCCAGCCGGCGCCACATGCGGATCTCCTCGTTCGAGATCGACACCACGTTGCCGCCGTGCTTGGTGCGCGTGCCGTGCAGGAACGCCATCGACCGCTCCAGGAACTCCTGCACTTTCGTCGTCGTCCGCCGCTTGTCGTGGGCCGCAAAGTGGCACACGCGCACGAGCACGTCGTCGTAGCTCTCGATCGCCACGTACTCGCCGTCCTCGCCGCCCTCGCTAGGGAAGTAGATCACGTCGTGCTTGAACCGGATGCCCTTGTCGCCGAACACGTTCTCGTCCGGGATCGGACTCGGCGGCCGACGTCCCGAGCTCTCGGCGGCGTCGCGGCTCTTCTGCTTCGCGAGCAGCAGCTGCTTGGTCGACGACGAGCGCGAGAACGAGTTCCGGTCCTTCTGCAGGTCCAGGTCGACGCCGCCGCGGCCGCCGATCAGCTTGGCCTGGATCGGCAGCTTCCGCCAGATCTTCGAGATCAGGTGGGTCGGCGCCTGCTCCATAAAGTCCATCGACTGCGACCGCCGGTCGAGTCCGCGCGTCGGCCGCTTCGTCTCCTGGTCCGAGTCCGAGTCCGAGTCCCACGTCGTCGAGTGCGGCTTGACGAGCGCCGTGAGGTCATCCACGACCCGCGAGTCCACCGTGCGCGCGGCCGCCGAGTTCGGCTTCGGGTTCACCGGCGACGCCAGCTCCGTCTTCTTGCGGTGCGACGTGAACGACAGCGACGTGCGCCGCTCCTTCTTCTTCTTCTTGGGCTTCTCGGGGGTCAGCACGGCCGACGGCGGCGCCGCCTGGCCGAGCGTCAGCGACCGACTGTCGAGCGAGGCGCGGCTCGCCGCGGGGGTCGACGACGTCATGGCCGACATGGACGCGCGGTACAGTCCGACGCTGTCCCGCCGAGCCGTCACCGGCTTGGACACCGGGTCCGACGACAGCACCGTCGGGGTCGTCAGCTCGTTCATGCTCGCTCGGAACGCGCGGACCGAGCTGGGCCGCGTCCCGGCCACAGGAATCGACGACGACGAGCTGTTGATGGACCCCGTGCTGCTCGGCGGCATGTTGGCGAGGATCGTGGACGCCGAGTTGGACCCCGAGCGACTGCGGCGAGCCTGCCGACCGGAATTGCTGCTGTAGTGGAGCAGGCTGTGGCCGGCGTCCGCGGGCGGCAGGTCCTTGACGAGGCGGCCGCTGTTGCGACTCGCGCGCGACGCCGTGTGGTCGACACTGATGCTACGGCCGCCGAGCTTGGGCGGCTGCGTCGCCGGCAGGTCGAACGACGTGGTCGCGAAGGCCGAGTGCGGCGGATGAGGCGCCACGCTGTGGCCCTGCGACGCCGGCGTGGCGCCGGCCGTCCGCGCGGCCGAGTGCGACTTGGTCACGGCAGCCGACGGCTCATTGTACAGCGACCCGCGCGCCGGCGCCGACGAGTAGAAGGACGTGAACGAACCGCGCTGCTGCGCCGACGACGGCGACACGTACCCCTTCGGCGTGGCCGCCTGTGCGCCATAGGGGAGCGTCATGACCACGCCGTTGGCCGCGCCGCCCGCATTCTCGCTCGCCCGAGGCTTGGGCTGGTCCGCACTCGCGGGGGGAGCCGCCCCCGACGCGCTGGTCGCCGAGCTCGACGACCGGTGCTTGTCCTTCCAGCTCGAGAACGAGAACGACGGACGTCGCTCCTTCTTCTTCCGCGCGGGCTGGTCGTGTGCGTTCGCGGCCGCGAGCGCCGCGGCCGACAGCTCGCCGTCGCCCGCGCCGACGCCCACGCCCGAGGGAGGCTGCGACGCGCTGGAGGACGACCGGCCGAACGAGAACGAACCGTTGCTCGACCGGCGCGAGGACGGGAAGATCTTCTTGATGCCCGAGTACAGGTCCTTGGCCTGCTGCGACATGGGCGACCGCGAGTGGGGGCCGGCCTGGACGGCGGCGGCAGTGAAGGCAGTAGTGACGAAGGCGGCGGGGGAGGTAAGCGGCTTGGAGGCGGCTTGGCGACGGAGGAAGCGGCGAGGCGAGGCGGGGGCGACCGCCGCTGTGAGGAACTCGGTCGCCGCGTCTTTGGACTGCGCGGCGTTCCCTCGGGCGTGTGATTCGTTTTCTTCGCGTGAAAAACACACAACAAGGAGGAGGCAGGGGGAGTTTAAAACAGTGCGCGCTTCGGGGGATATCGGTCGTGGAAATGACAATGTAGGGGGGATAAATTGTCAAAAGCGTCGAGGCGGTTGCGGATGTGAAGACATGCCAGATGCACCGTGTTTTAGTGGTGACTGTGTGAAAGCACCCTATAGTGAGTGTCGAAAATTGCTGATCGCAAAAGAGGTGGGTTCCCGCTGGCCCCGCAGCTGGCGAGTTGGCTGGTGGCCGCGGCCGGAGCGAAATCAGACACGACATTTTTGAGGAAGGGCTCTTTCGCGACAAAATGGGTAACTTTTGGCGCGGGTGTCCCAGAGGCAGGCGGGCGATGGGACAAGAAGCTCACAGCGGCCGGTGCGGCGGTCGCGCGGCCGCGCCGGCGCGAGCGAGAGTGGCGTGCGCCGCCTGCTCCGCTGCTGTTGCGCGCGGTGTGTGGGGGACCGGCGGCGGGACCCCACCGAGCGAGCTGAACTCTCGAGCCAATTGCGGGAGGAGCGCGGTTCGTTGAACGTTCTCTCATGGCCCGAAGGCAGTCGGGCGGGCAGGGCAGTCGGGCGGGGTAGGAGGCAGTCGGGCGGGGTAGGATGCAGTACCGTCACCGCTCGATTTGAGCCGCGTTTTGCGGTGAGGACTTTACCGAGAGGACGAGTCCGGTGTCATTATCCAGGCAGGTGGTTGCTTTTCCTCCTGCCATGAGATATCCCCATTACTCTCTCCATGCCACAGTGGGAAAATAGCAGAAGGAGGAGCTGATACAGATGCAGCCACCAGCAAGGATGCGTGCGCTTGGCCTTCGCATATTTGCCAACAGAGATCTCAGCCGTCAGGTAGTATGAAGGGAGGAGCCATCCCACCTGCAGCTACCATCACGAGTGCATGTGCTTTGCCTTCGCATATTTGCTATCCGAGAGATCTGAGGAGGCAGGAATAGCATCACACGCCTCTCGGCATGCATACAGTTTAGCAAAGTGTGGCCTGGCGCGAATCACAAATCGGTAAGCGTTGGAGAAAGGAAGTCCTCGTGTATTTAAACGGGCGACCAAAGTCGCCGGCCGTCGAGCCTCTCCCTCGCCACGCACCGCCTCGCCCGCACCGCGGTCAGCGCGCGCCGACAAGGTGCGCTCGCTCGGCCAGGAGCTTCCGGAGGAACGTCGCTGGACCTGGCGGCGCGAGGCCGCGTCACCATCACTCGCTGCTGGCTGCGCGCGGTTAGCACACGGTTAGCAACCGACCTAGTTGCGGCGCTGGCGGAAACGCGGGGCAGGAGGCGTGCGGATGCGGCGAGCCTCGGCCGAGCGACCACGCACGATGCGCTGATGGATAGCAGCCTCGACGCAGTAGTAGTTCTTGATGTAGATCTTCGGGAGCGCGTACGACTCGTACACCGACGACTCCTTCAGGTCACGGATCGCCGACTGGTCCACAATGTTGCTGCACAATCACGGAGACAGACACACAGTAGAACACTGTCAGCGAACACTGTTTGCTATCGCGGTTGCTATCCGGCTGCGGCGGATAGCAAAACAATCCGAAGCCGCGTGACTGGGGAGAACACGGAGCGGACACGCGAACGCACCGGACGACGAAGCGCTTGATGGCCTTGTCCTTCGGGATCAGCTTGGCCGTGGACACGCAGTGCACACGCTTGACGTGGCCGCGGTTCTTCTTGTTGCGGCCGTGGTTGCGTCGCTTCACAGTCATGATGTCGCCTCGGTTCGATTCTCCAAATTGACTGCCCCCGCTCGCGGAAGCCGCCCCGCTGTGCCGAAGCGCTGGCCGCCACCAACTCCTGTTGCGAGGCGAGGAACCAATGGGAGCGCAGTTGGTGACGTCGGATTGGTTAAAAGTGTGTTCAAAGCCCTACCCGCGTTTGAAAGAGTCCGTCACACGGGGTTGCTAATACCCGCGATTCAGTGACATAGTGCTGTATTGGAGAGCATCAAGGTAGGTCATTCATACCAGCAAGCAAGCATGCATCATAACAGCCTAGCAATTGTAAGGCAGCTCATGACCCCTCGTTCATGGAAGCAGAGAGTAACGCAATCGAAGCCTACAGTAGAAATCCGTCCGCAGTGCATTCGCCATTCTTTGTTTATGGAGAGTCTGCAGCGGCAGGCACGCACAGGCCGTGTGCCCCATGGAGTCGATCATTTCGACCACTAACAGCTACGAACTCCACGTGGACGCGAGCACCGGACGAACCGCCGCTCGGAACTGCGGACGGCAGGAATACAACGCGCAACAAGCGGGTCGCAGCGATTACTTGAGGTGCTTGAAGATCTGCGGCACCGACTGCAGCAACAGACAGCACGATGAAACAGACAAGTCGTCAGAACGAGGACACATCGAACTCCGTACACACAGCAAGCGAGAGACGTACGCATTTGTCGACGCAGTGCAGGAAGTCAAAGTACTGGCCGTCGCACGCGCCAACGCCCTTGGCCGTGATGCGCTCCACGCACGCCTCGTACTTCTGGAAGTAGGCGGCGCACTTGGGCTCGCACGCCTTACGGATCTCGGGCATCACGTCAACCGGCTCCTCGTCCTGTCCGAAACAACGTCGCAGTCCCACACAAGTCAGCGCACACGCTTCCTCATTACGTCCCCAGGGGATCCTCACAGCGCCGACAAGGCCCTACCATGGTGATCGGCTAGCTGCTTCCGTGCTCCGCTCACTTCCAGGGAAAATGAACGGCTGCTCGACGGTTCGAGCTGCAAACAGGGGGCCACAAATCTGAAGTAACGCTATCAAAGCCACAATACGCTATATCGCGGTTCGGATATGTATGTTAGTGACCTACACCCAGCTACCTCTCGACCTCCAGTATGCCATAGCACAGGCTGCGCGCTCTCCACCTCAGGATGCGCTTGTCTTTGGCAGCTTCCCGTTACTTCACGGTACCAGACCACTGGAACTCGTAAAAAATACCCCCCTCCATCATGCGTAAATACCGTTTTGGTGGTGTGGCGTTTTTACCGACTGGGGGAGCGATTGCGGCCGTAGGTCCGTCGCCTCACCGCTTCCGGTTGTTTTGTGGTCGCAGATCAAGCCGCGCCTCGCCCCTCGCTGCCGATCCGTGTGGCTCGCCGCCGGTCTCACTCGCCCTCAGTATGCTCTCGCGCTCCGTGCGCGCCTTGGGCGTCCGCGCCTCGCAGGCGTCTGCGCGCCATGTGCACTCGTCCGGCTCCGTGGCCAGCAGCTTCGTGCAGGTAGGCAATGTCTATAGCAAAATTGTCCGCTTGGGTTTGTGCCGCGGACGCGCCAGTACCGTGAATTGCTAACCTGTTTTGCTATCCGCACCTGGACTCGCCAGCACCGCGACACGGAGGACAACAACATCGAGACGCCATTCGACTTCACGCCGGACAACTACGAGCGCGTGCAGGCCATCCTGGACCGCTACCCGGACAACTACAAGGCGTCGGCCATCATCCCGCTGCTGGACCTGGCGCAGCGCCAGCACGGCGGGTGGCTGCCGCTGGCGGCCATGAACAAGGTGGCGCGCATCGTCGGGTCGAAGCCCATCCAGGTGTACGAGGTGGCCACGTTCTACACCATGTTCAACCGCGAGAAGGTGGGCAAGTACTTTATCCAGCTCTGCGGCACGACGCCGTGCATGATCTGCGGCTCGGAGCAGATCAAGACGACGATCGAGGAGCACCTCGGCATCAAGGAGGGCGGTGCGTGGAGGCTCGATGTATTATCCTGTGACTTCCTTTTGCTAATGTATTGTAACGTGTGCGATCTCCAGAGACGACCGCGGACGGCCAGTTCACGCTGCGCGAGGTCGAGTGCCTCGGTGCGTGCGCGAACGCGCCGATGGTCCAGATCAACGACGACTTTTACGTGCGTGCCGCGAGGTTGAACGGTGCATTCTTTGACGGACCACTGACGAGAAATGGGTTGTGTCGTGCAGGAGAACCTGACGCCGGAGACGACGCGCCAGCTGCTGGACGCGTGCAAGCGCGACGCGCCGCCGCCGATGAACAAGTGGGGCTCGCTCCCGATGAACGGGCAGCTGTCGTGCGAAGGCCCGCAGGGGAAGACGAGTTTGCTGTGGGAGAAGACCCCCGGTCCGGGCTTCCGGATGCGTCCGGACAGCGACCTCGAGCCCAAGGTGGACCCGAAGAAGATCAAGGAGGAGATGCTGTACTAAACCCGCCGGCGCTCATTGACGCGGCCGCTCCGCTTTAAACGAAATGACCAAGCAAGGAGAAGACGTCGGGTCCCGCTGTAGTGTGTATGTGTTTATCCGCGTCTCTATTGGGGTTGTATCAACAGCTCGAGCGAGCGCTCGTCACTGGCCGCGCAGCCGGTGTAGCAGCGACCGCAGCAGCAGCACGGCCGAGGCGCCGAGCCAGCCGCTGACGTTGCCTGCCACGAGTCCTGTGGCCGAGACGGCCAGGTAGTCGGCCACGTCCACGACCTCGCGGCGGCCGCCGCCGCTGCCAGACTCCCGTCGCGGCAGCTGGAGGCGATCTGACGGACGAGGCACGCAGTAGTAGAGGCTGGCGACGCCGAGCACGCCGAGCTCGATCCCGGCGACGGTCGGGAAGCTGCCGACCCACCCCATCGTGTAGGCTGTAGACCCCCAGAAGCCGGTGGTGAGCGCGAGCAGCAGGGGAGCGAGCTTGGCGAACGACTCGCCCAGCCGCGGCTTCAACGACGGTCCGTAGTGGTCGTACAGTCGGCGCTTCTCCGGATCCGACAGCACGTTGTATGCTGCGGGTAGCGATCGCAGCAGACGTTAGCAACTGCGCATTGTGTCGCTATGAGCTATGAGTCAGCATCCAACGCACCGTCCGAGATGGCCTGGAAGTGTTCGGGAGCGGCGGATGGATTCCGGTCTGGGTGGTACTTGAGCGCCATGAGCCGGTAGGCCTTGACGATCGCCGACGGGCTGCGTGTGCGGGTCGCGGAACAATTAGCACAGCTCGCTTGACACGGAACTAACCGGCGCTATACCTGGCGTCGGCGTCCACATCGAGCACCGCGTAGTAGCTCGGCTCCTGCACCTCGTAGAGCGGCCGCATCGCTGGCAGGCAGGCAGGCAGGCGGCCGGGTACGGTATCCCCGAGCGATGGAATGGCCGAGTGGAGTGAGCCACTAGTATACTGAACGGCAGTCAAGCCGGGTCGAGCGAGCTGGAATCAGACAAGCCGCGCGGCTATACCCTAGGTTCGACAGACAGTTCCCGTGATGCGCGCGCGTCGATTCAGTAGGCTGTTCGGCAGGTTCTTGTTAAGTTCGTGTCGATCCCAATATCGACCAATCCGAGCGCGACTATCTTCCCACCCGCGAACTTTGCCAACCCAGAAAGAACGCGTAAAGCGCCGCCTCCGCCTCTGGAAACGCCTCACTCATTCATATCAGCTCGGCTCAAGCCGCTTGCTTGCTCTCTCGCTCTCGTTCGCTTGCTCGCCGGCTCTTGCTCATTCGGCGAGCGTCTCTGAAGCAGGCGGGACGCAGCCATGAGCTTCGCGGACTTTGCAGCCGGCGGTGCGGCGCCGGCGGTGGCCCGCGCGTCGTCCGGGTCGCTGGGACTGCCGTCCGCCGCGAGTCGCCAGGCGATCGACAGCGCGACGCTCAAGCTCGAGCAGTTCCAGCGGCAGGTGCTGGCCATCAAGCGCGCGGCGGACGTGCCGAGCTCGTCTGGCAGCATGGCGCTTCCCCCGCGGGCGACGCGGGCGTCGAGCGGCTCGGGCGTCGTGGACGACGACCTGCACGACCGCATCCGCTTCGCGTGCCTGCTGCAGGAGGAGATCGCCAAGGTGCTGACGCGGGTGCCCGCGGACAGCAGCAGCTCGCTGCTGAAGCGCAAGTTGTGCAAGGACTTCGAGGTGATCTCGACGCAGCTCGAGTCGGCCGTCGTGCGCATCTCGGCGCGCGAGCAGGCGGCGCAGCAGGAGCTCAAGAACGAGCGGCACGAGGGCAACATCGTGGTGGAGCACGACGGCCAGGTGCTCGAGTTCGCCGAGCTCGAGAGCGAGATCGCGCACAACGAGGCGCTAATCGAGGAGCGCGAGCAGGACCTGCAGCGCATCCACTCGAGCGTGACGCAGGTGAACGAGATCTTCCGCGACCTGGCCGCCATCGTCGCCGACCAGCAGACGGCCATCGACGACATTGAGATGCACGTGCACGAGTCGATGCAGCAGACGCAGCACGGGTTGGACGAGGTCAAGAAGGCCTCCGAGATGCAGAGCTCGTGCGTGTTGCAGTAGGCCGGCCGGAAGGCGGTGAATATTTTGCATTCGCCCTGTGTTGTTTATCCTCCATGACTCTTCTCCTCCTCTGCCTTGAGCTTGCTATTGTTCTTGGTGTGGCGATAGCTGCCGCCCTCTCGCCGCTTGTCGATGCATTTGCGGTGGAGAAGCCGCACGGCAGGATCGCGATCTTGAGCGGCGCGGATTGTCCACCCACCCGGATGGGATGGCGCTGCTCCTTGAAGTCGGGAAGACTTCAATGGCCGACACGTGGGGTGTCTCTGGTGGCGTCATTGGTCCCTTCAGGTCCACGTCGATCCGACGCGTGGCGTCGTCCCTATGTGGTGTCACCATGTCGATGCTCCAGCGTAGTACAACGAGAGACCATGGGCTCACCACTAGTATCGACACTTTCAAGATGGATTGAATGGATATATGATGCATCAAGAGGAAGGCTGCGCTGCCGGCAAACATCATTTTTATATAGCTTTTCCTCCATTACTGCACGTTCAACAACCAGCCAGCTAGCGAATGCGTCGGTCTGAGGGCGAGGCGGCCTCGTTCAACGACGACGGCGGTGTGTGAGCCTAGTCGCGCGCGTCGAACACCTGGAGCAGCAGCTGGCCGTAGTCACCGTCGACTTCGTCCTTGATGCGGTCGCGCAGCTCCTTGCCGAACTTCTTCTTGTACGCCGGCTTGATGTCGCGCAGCACAATGTGGTAGCGCACGACGGCCGAGCTCAGCGCGTCCTCGTCCGTGCCGAATCCCTTCATCGACTGCTCGAACAGCTCAGCCAGCAGCTCCAGCGGCTCGACCGTCATGCGGATGAGGAACACGAGAGCATCCTCGGCGTCGCCGCGGAACTCCTTCTCAGCAGCCTTGGCCAGCGGCTTGCCGTGCTTCTTCTCGTACGCGGCGTTGATGGCGCGCAGGTGCTGCGGCGGAGCCTGCACCAGCACCTTGATGAAGCTCTCCTCGTCCGTGCCGAGCTTGCCCTCACCGGCCTTGTACAGCGCCTCGGCGTCCGCCTCGGCCTTCGCAGCCGTGTGCA
Source organism: Phytopythium vexans (assembly GCA_003413675.1). NCBI lineage: Eukaryota > Oomycota > Peronosporomycetes > Pythiales > Pythiaceae > Phytopythium > Phytopythium vexans. Next base: position 334,537 of record QLOC01000012.1, on the reverse strand, counting down.
CGTGCGGGTCGTACTCGACCGCCGCGGCCTGCAGCGACGCGAGCACCACCTGCTTGAAGTCGCCCGACAGGTCCGACTCGAGCGTCGACGTCAGGTCCTCGTGGAAAATGTCGTAGTACGTCTTCTTGAGGATGTTGATCTCGGTGTTCGTGCGGCCCACCACGACCGGGTAGATCAGCTTCTCCTTCGTGCCGAGGCCCTTGGTCGCGTGGTGCAGGATCTCGGCTTCCGCCTCCGGCAAAGGCGTCGCCAGCAGCTTGAGCAGGTACGCGTAGTGGCCCGACGCCTCCGACGACAGCAGCGACTTGAGCGACGTGTTGTGCACCTCCTGGTAGCGCTTGGCGATGGCGCCGCGCTGCTCGGCAGTCTTGGTTCCCAGAGCCTTGTTCAGAGCCTCCTCCTTGGTTCCCGCACCCTTGGTCGCCTCGTAGATCTCGTTCACGGCCGAGTCCGTGCCAGGCGGGTACGACGCGGCGGTGCCAGTGTTCCACGCGCTGTGGGTGGCCGGCGGGTACAGGTTCAGCATGGCGAACGGAGGCTTGGAGTGGAAGCTTGGGAAGGCGGCGGCGACTTGGGCTCGACGCAGAAGATTCGGGAATGACCGGCGAACTTGCAGGCAGCGGATCTTTGGCAAAGGGGGAAGGAAGCGTGCGTGGATTTCGTGAGCATGGAAGGGGGGGAGGAGTGCGTGCGGGTCCGGATAACTTCAATTTGGTCCGGCGGGTCGTGGTGCTTCGCGGTCCTTCGGCCCGTATCGGTCATGAACCCTTCATTTTAGTATCGAAACGGGTCTTGATGCGAACGAACCGGGTTGGTGGCAGGTGGGTACGACCCGCGATCCAGGATCTGATACAGCCTTCTTGTTCGGATTCCCCGGTATAATCGTGTCTGCTGCTTGATAAGCTTGTATGCCAGTCAGTCGGTGATCGCCTGCCGCACATGATACCTTGCGTATGCTGATTCTGGTGTGATTTGTATGACTGCCAAATCACCGAACTTTTTCGGCCCAGCTGGCTCCGTCACATGTGGAAGCCACCTTCGCAACCATTGCAGCAATCAGTGCACCGACCGTTCAATTGATTGCCGCACTCGCCACCTGAGTCACGAGTGTCGATACCATGCAACTCAATCCGTTCATAACTCAGTGCATTTCAAATGTTTTTAGCTGGGAGATTGCCTCACTCACTCACGCACTCACCACGCAGCTCGCAAAAGGAGTAGGCGTCGTTCCTGGGCCTGTGTGCGACCTTCCATTCTTACTGGGCCGGCGCGTCGAAGACGGCCATCAGCAGCTTGCGGTAGTCACCGCCCGTCTCGCCGTGGATGCGGTCGCGCAGCTCCTTGCCGAACTTCTGCTTGTACACGGGACGGATCTGGCTCAGAATGATGTGGTAGCGCACGAGCGTGGAGCTCAGCGCGTCCTCGCGCGTGCCGAACCCCTTCATCGTGTCCTCGAACAGCTCCGCGATGAGCTCCAGCGGCTGCAGCACCAGTCGCAGCAGGAACACGAGCGCCTTCTCGGCGTCGCCAGAGAACTCCTTCTTCGCCGCCTTGATCAGGTCGTCCTTGTGCTTGTGCTGGTACGCGGCGGCGACCGCGCGCAGGTGCTGCGGAGGACTCGTCACCAGGACGTTGATGAACGAGTGCTCGTCCGTGCCGAGGCGGCCCACACCGGCCTTGTACAGAGCCTCTGCGTCCGCCTCGGCGCGCTGCGGCGTGTGGATGCTCGGGTCAAAGTCCATGAGCGGAGCCTGCATGGACGCGAGGATGACCTTCTTGAAGTCGCCGCCCAGGTCGCCGTTCAGCACGACGTTCAGGTCCTCGTTGTACAGATCAAAGTACGTGCGCTTGAGGATGTTGAGCTCGATGTTGGTGCGGCCCATGACGATCGGGTAGATCAGCTCCTCCTTGGTGCCGATCCCCTTGGTCGCGCGCCGCAGGACCTGCGCCTCCGCCTCGGGCATCGACGTCACCAGCAGCTCGAGCAGGTTCTGGAAGTCGCCCGACGTCTCCTTGTGCAGCACCTGGCGCAGATCCTTGTTGAACATCTGCTGGAAGCGCACGGCGATGAGGTACCGCTGGTCCGGCGTCTTGGTGCCGAGCACCGAGATGAGCGTCGCCTCGTCCGTGCCGAGACCCTTGCACGCGTCGTGGATCGCCTGCGCCGCCGCGTCCGTGCCCGGCGGGAAGTGGAGCGGCGCTCCGTTGAAGTGCGCGTGCGCCGAGGGCGGGTACAGGTTGAGCATCGTCTTGAAGGTCGAGGCGAGGGCTTGTGCGCTGGCGCGGGGAGGTTGAGGAATGGGGAGCGAAGGCAGGAAGGGTGCTTTCGTTCGCAGGAGGGTTTCCGCTTACTGAGAAAGTGCACCCATTGATCTGGGTCTCCGGCCCGTCGGCCCGTTTTCGAGGGATGACTAGGATTTGATATGTGATGCAAAACTATCTTCGATGTGGGTGCAAAACCCGCCTGTTTTCAATAGTCAGCATATCATACTTGTGTGAATTGGTGTCATGTCCAATTTAGTTGATATATTTGGCTAGGTACAGGTGAAAAGTAGGTATAAATTTGTATGGATTTTAATTTGGTGTTTGGCAATGGAAAAGATGCGATATGCGACGCGATCCATCCTTCGTCAGATGTCGATGGATTTTGCGTGCGGTTGTTAGCACGCGGAGGGAGACCATCGAGCGATCCAGGCTCTCCGCGCCTGCACCTACACTTGCACGACTAGTCCTCGATCTCGAGGGCCTGGAGGTCGCCGTTACGCTCTCGCGTCTACGGTTTCTGTTCGCAGACAATGCGAGAATGACCTGTGTGAGCTGTGCGCACTTTGGCTGCTACTGTTCATGCTAACCGCGACAGACATGTTGAACTCCTTGAGCCAGCGGTGATGTGATGAGCGACACTTTTAACAACATGGCGTGCGCGCCGTGGATCATGGATCAATCAGCTTGAATGTGTACGAAGAAGCAAGATTCTGCTCATGGCGTGCATCGGCATTTTCGAACACCCCGTCTTCTCGGCTGTTTCCCTGGCGTCGCGGCCGTCAATTGTGCATCATAGCACCCAAGGCCAGCAGCGCGTTCCACTTCAACATCGGCGCTGCCAGCGCCACGTCACTTGACCCGCTTCAATATGCAAATGACGCGTCACTCAAGTGAAACACCTCGAGGTTTTTCATTTCTTTCCATCAATCTGAATTCCACGCCGGATACAGCCGGAAGTGCGAAGTAGAAGGCCGTCGGATATATACCAGACCTCTCCATCGTCTTCGCCTGCTGCCGGCATTTGTGGCCCCGTGCAGATCCGAACAGGCCATGGTGGAGCAAGACCGAGAGGTGGACATGCCGTCGTCGCGCGCACAGCAGCAGGCGGGCATCCGCGGCCGCAACAAGAAGCCCGAGCCGATGGACGCGCTGGAGGCTGGCGTCGGCGTGGATGACAAGGATCCGCTCTTGAGCGGCAGCAAGGACGATTTCTCGGTGTCAAGCGGCAAGGACAAGGCCGCGGGAGGCATCATGGGGAGTGTGCGCGCCGTGGCTCACTGGTGGAAGTCGATGCGACTGCACTTCGGCGACGCGCTGCTGCTGCAGATCTTCTTCGTCTACTTCACGCAGGGCATCCGCAGCACACTCTGCTCGCTCGGCACGAGCTACTACCTGAACGAGACGCTCAAGCTGCTCCCGGCGCAGTCCGAGGCGCTGCGCGGCACGGCGGCCATCCCCTGGATCATCAAGCCGCTCTACGGGATGCTGTCAGACTCGGTGCCGATCTGGGGCACGCGACGCAAGTCCTACCTGCTCATCTTCAGCGCCATCTCGGCGCTCGCGTACATCGTGCTGTCCGTCCCGGGACTCGTCGACACGTACGAAGGAGCGCTCGTGGCGCTCGTGGTCGCCAGCTTCGGCATCGCCTTCTGCGACGTCGTGATCGACGGCAAGGTCGTCGAGGCGGCGCGCACGGAGCGCGAGGACATGGCCGGCAACCTGCAGACGCTCTCGTGGCTCTCGCTCTCGATCGGCTCGGTGCTCGGGTCGTCCATCTCTGGTGCCGCGCTCAACGCGTTTGGTCCGCAGGGCGTCTTCTTCCTCTCGGCCATCGGTCCCATCTGCGTCGTCGTCATCTCGGCCAACATCGCCGAGGAGACGTACCGCGCACCCGGCAACCAGAATCTTGTGGATACCGTTGTGGGCCAGGTGCGCGCGCTCGCGGGCGTCGTGGTGGACCCCATCTGCTGGCGTCCGATGCTCTGGATCTTCCTTTCGAACGCGCTGCCGCCGAGTCTGGGGGAGGCCATGTTCAGCTTCAAGACGAACGAGCTCCACTTCTCCAAGTCGTTCCTCGGGTTCATCTCGACCGTCGGCAGCGTCACACTGCTTGGCACCACGGCGCTCTACAACGCCTACTTCCGCGACATGCCGTTCCGCGCCATGTTCTTCCGCATCCAGCTCGCGTCGGCGCTCGTGTCGCTCGCCGAGTTCGTGCTCGTCACACGCATGAACGTGGCGCTCGGCGTGGGCGACCAGTTCTTCATCTTCGGCGACGAGATCCTCTCGGACGTCGTCGCGCGGCTCAAGCACATGCCGTCGCTCGTGCTGTGCGCCAAGATCTGTCCGCCGGGCATCGAGGGCACCATGTTCGCGCTGCTCATGTCCATCTACAACTTCGCCTGGTCCGTCGCATCCTACGGCGGCTCCTGGCTCTGCAACTACCTCGACATTTCCAAGAGCAACTTCGCCGGGCTCGGCTCGGCTGTCCTGCTGCGCAGCGTCGCCAAGATGCTGCCGCTGCTGCTGCTCTTCATGGTGCCGGCGTCCACGAGCATCCGCAGCGCCGCGGCCCACTCCAACACGAGCAGCAAGTCCAAGTCGGAGAAAGACGGCGACCTCCAGGATCCTACTGATGCTGCAGTCTCTCTCAAGATCGAGGACTAGACGCACAGCAGTGTGCGTGTGTATGGTGAACCCTCCATTGGTAGTGTACTCTGGTGTCTTCATGTGAAATGTGCGACGACAAATATCCATCTTGACATCAGACGTACTCCACACTGAAGAGACACTACTGCGGCGTTGACGAGGCAGAGCCATGTGAGTGCCGCCGCTTGCCTTGGGTGTCCTGTTGCGGAGAGTTCGACGGCCACGACGCCGGGAAGACGGCCGAGAAGAAGGCGTCCTCGATGATGCCGATGCACACCATGAGCACGACGTAGCTGAACAGGATCATGTACGTGTACACGTACAGCTGGCCGATCCACGGCGTGTACGCCACGTCGTTGAACGTGTCGTGGATCTCGTCGCCGTTGGCGACCGAGAAGAGCGTCGTGGCCGTCGCACTCGCTGTCTGGAAGCGCGGCACCTTGGCACCGAACATGACGGTGCCGAACAGCACAAAGCCCACGAAGATCGGGAAGACGCCAGCGAGGAACTGCATGACGCGCGGCAGTCCTCGACGCAGTGTGAGTCCCAGGATCTGGAAACGCGCGTTGACCTGGAAGTACCTCACGAGGCTAATCCAGTGCAGCGCACAGCACGCCGCGAACACAAAGCACAGCTTGTCGTTGAGCGACAGCCGGTACGCGTGATACCACGTCTTGAGCAGACAAGCGACGGTCGATATGTTCACCACCAGTGTGAGCCAGAACCACACGTCTTTCGCCTCTGCGAGCAGCGTCCGCCACACGAACGCCGCCTTGCTCTCGAGCAGATCGTCGTGGTATAGTGCGCGAGGTCCAGTCCACTTGAGCGCGAACTCGGCAATCTGCACCAACAAACCACTCGATCGGTAAAGATATCTGCCACCACAAAGGTCGTAGCTCGACGCACGCACCTGATACGAGGCGATCAAGAACAGCAGTCCCCACCCGAACGTCGTGTCCGTGTCAAACACGACTCGCGGAACCTCTCCTTCTTCTGCTTCGTCGAAGAACGCGTCAATGTCACGACTCGGCTCGGTATTGATGGGCTTGATGCGCATGTGCTTGAGGTCGAAGTTCATGGCGACCTCCAGGTGGCCCTGGTTCTGCAGGTCGTATCGAATCACCAGTCTCCAGACGTACATCTTGGTCGGCTCGGCTTCATCGCTTGACGGTGTCTGCTCCTTCAGACCGAGCACGAACTTGAGCTGCATGGCATCGAGCTGATCAAAGAACTCGCGCGTAGTCGCCGTCCTCCCGTCCTCCCGCAGAGGTTCGGGCCACACACTCGGGTCGCTCGCATCGGTGATCCGGTACTACAATCCATCAAGGTCATGATGAGTCCATAACCCATACCAGAATTTTGTTTACTGCTGCACCTGCTGCTCGATGGTGTCGTCGTCCACGTCGCTCCGCACCGTCAACTCTGGCGCAGGGATCGCGCTCGTGTTGTCAAAAAGCACGTACGAATCGAGCGCGACGTCGGCGAGGCGAAAGTAATTGCCAACGGCGCCATGCAGGTGCTGGCGGGTCTCGTTGATGGTGAACAGCATGCCCACGGGGAGCGCCGACGCGCGAGCCGCGAAACCGCCTTCGAAGAACTCATCCTCCACACTCGCAGCGATCTCCTCCTCGATCTCCAGCAGGAAATGCGGCAGCGTGAGCGTCTCCAGCTCACCTGAGTCGCTCCCACCAAACGGAATCGGCGCAGGAGCTGTAGCGTCCACGAAGAACAGCAGCCGCACCCACTCGTTCGCCAGCGCGCGCTGGTACGGGTGCAGCGCGCCGCCGATCTGCGAGCTGCGCACCGTCAGCGCCACGGCCACCGCCACGTGGAGCGCCAGCCGTAGTCGCCTGAGAACGGATCCTCGTCCCAACTTCATCTTGGTTCTGGTTGTCCGATTTTGAACAGAAGCCTGATCCAATTTAGCGATAGTGATCTGCCATATTGTGAGCTATTGGTATCAGTGCTGACTATATATCGTATTTTACAATGTTATATGGAGTACATATGCAATTCCTCTCGGTTTTCAAAAGGCAACTCGGAGAGCCGGATGGGTTCGCGGCGAGATGGAGCTCCGCCGCCACTGCCGCCACCACCGCCTCCTCCAGCGTCGCCGCCTCCTGATGGAGAGTTCCTCCCAGTGGAGACGACGATCGGCAAGTACATAGCGCGCTTCCGGTACGAGAAACCGCGGCCTCGCGACGCCCGTGCGCCGCTGAACAAGGACGATTTCTGGTGGACCAAATCGCCACGGTTCCAGCAAAGCCAGCTCGGGTTCTCGGCGTCGCTGGGCTCGTCGCGTTCGTCCGGGACTCACATCGTCGATGAGATTGAGCGGACGGGAGGCTTGCTGGACGAAGAGGCCGCTATTGTCGGGGATGACGAAGAAACCAAGCAGAGCGAACCGCCGACGACGGCTCTAGATGACCGAAGCAGCGCCAAAAGCAGTCCAGATCGCCGTCGAGTGGACGAAGACAAAGATCGAGAAGGTGACGACCGGCCGCTGTACCGGAGTTTGGATATACTTGAGCTCCAGGTGCGACAGGAGCTCGGCGAGCTTGTGAATCCTGCGCCGTCCCCTGCGTCGTCCTGGAGTTCGATGGGGTGGGAGCACGAGCGCAGCATTGCTGGCGGTGTGAAAGGAGCTGGCGGGTCAGTAGAAGATCCAGAGGCTGTCATTGAACGTGTGCGCCGACGGCTCGGGTGGCGATCGCCGTCTTTTGGGGAGGCGTCTCCGTCTCCGCCTGTGTTGTCTCCTCCTCCTCCGCTTTCAACGGCAGATCTGTGCGCAGCAACCTCGCCTGCAAGAAGTCCCTCAAGTGTGTCATCTCCGGGCGGCAAGGTCAGTGATGGTGAAGGAAGTCCAGGTTCGTGGCGTCTTCGCTTTGACACCATCTCTCCAGCGATGAGCTCGCAGCCCAGCTTTGGAAACAGAACGGGAGGGTATGCACACCATTCACCAGTTGAACCCCGATCGCCGCCAAGTGCTACACAGAAGCGGTCCAGCCGTTCCGGAAGTGATGGAGTCCATTCGATCAGCGATATACCTGATCCATTGTCAATCAGCCTCGATGATACTGACATTGACTCGCCAGCAACTGACAGAAGCAAGATGGCGCCAACCTCGCCTAAAAGTCCAGCTGAGAGCAACGGATCAGCCATCTCACGGCGCTCACTGCAGTCTTCGCCACTGAATACACCAGGCATGCGAACGCAGTTGGGATCATCGGGCTCTTTTGCGGACCTGCATTTGGAGCTGGACAGTCAAATTGTCGACACACCAGTGAACGAAGGACAGAACTTTCGTTCACAACGCAGTCACGATTTTGGTATGACTTCGGAGTCGGTTGAAGACCCCGAAGAGGAGGCACCGAGAACGAACTCGCCGTTGCAGACATTAGCAGAAGTCACGTCACAAACGAAGTCGCCTCGAGCTTTTGTCGCCGTCGAGTCTCAGCGGAGTCCGGCTCCGAAAGCGTCACCTCGACTCGGCCACCCGCCGCTGCCTCCGCCGAGACCCCCGACTTCAGTTACTCCACCGCGGTCCACTCCACGGTTGTCACCAGTGATTGACTACACTGCTCAAAACACTGCAACGGAAGTTCTGAATAGCCTTGTCGGTCTGGTGGTCCAGTCGTGGAGCGAAGAGCGAAGCCTCTTTGGCGAGTCGGAAGAGGAGGCACAACCAGCCACTTCGATTTCTACCATTCCAAGTCCTTCAAGCGCAAGTGGTGAGGCTGATTCAGCCGAAGCTCTTTCAGCACGAGCGGAACCAGACATCCCAGCTGATGATGAAGACGGCGAGGCTATGCAGCTGTCGAGTTCTGTGAATGAGTCCATCGAATCCCTATCAGATCCAACCATCGCTGTTGAAAGCATCGTTCAAGACACCGAAGATGATTTCGCTGATGCTGATGAACATGATGAGATGGTGTTACTGCTCGTCGAGCGCATTGCAGTGTTCAAGGCAGCTCTCGAACGCCTCGAACAAGAGGAGTCTCGTGAATTATATCATTCGCCACGTTGAAGGCCTGCAAGGACGGGTTTACGGGTTGCTCCATAGCAAACTCTGCTTTTCGGCGGCTAATACCGGAGTGATTTCTTTCCGTGTCGTGACCCGATTCACGGGTGGGGTGAGGGAGTCGGTGTGGGACGGGAACCGGAAGTCTTTCGGCTGACCCGTGCCTCCGTCTTTGAAGTGCGTTGTGTCCGTCGGTCGCAATGTGCTGGCGAACGTGTCGGCGACGCAGCCGACATACTCGTCTTGGTTGTGGATCGTCACGGGTGTCCGATCGAGAGCGACCTTCTTGCCGCTGGGCAATGACGCGTTCTTTATGATTCGTATCGGCTTTGAGCGTGCGGGACCGTTGAGAATGTCGGCGATTTTGTCGAGCTGTGAGGGTTTGGCGCGAGGGAGGCTGCAGGTGTTCCCGTGCGCGAGGAATTTGAGCTGCTTCTTGTCGACGACAACTCGCTTCTCCCAGTCCTCCTTCTCTTGGCGGCGTACAGCTTCCATTTCCTGCCTCAGCCCTTCGCCGCACAGATGCACACTGCGGAAGTAGTCCGTGTTGGGAGTCCCGTCCCCATTCGTTCCGCCGAACACCATATCTTTGGACGGCAGCGTCGAGAAATCCGGCGCTCCAGCACGCAACCCGCCCTCGGCATTGCGTGATACGGGCTTGGGGTGGTTCACATTGTCGACGAACGGCTGCCGCAGTTCTTCGCGGCGCGCTTGGCTCGGAGCGTGTGGATGCTTGTTGTACTCGGCTGGGTTTCGTGGTGCGGGGTAGACGAAGCCTCGTTGAGTGGTCCACTTTTTGCGCTGCTCTTGCTCCTCCGTTTGCCGCAGTGCATCGGGATTGACAAGACTGAGTGCCAGAGACTGAAACTCGCGGCCGTACGTGTACGTGACATCGCGGTTCTTGGCCAGCTTTTGGCGCATCTCCTCTTGCAGAGCGTCCTGTGTCTGCATTGTGTCAAGTTCACATTGTTGAGTGAGTCAGCGGTGACCAAGCAAGCAAGTGCAGCATATTCTCCGTACCCGCAACTTCTGGCCGCTGTACATGTAGACTGGCGCCGATCCTTGCGCTTGCGTCTCGGCGTCCAACAGCTCCTTCTTAGCGTTGAAGGCCGCTTGTGTTTCCTCGGACTTCATCCTGCAAGTGCACGAATGTGTGAATAATGACCTCGACTGGACCGATCAAGCAAGGTTCATACCGGCGCTCGTGGATGAAGTCTTTAGAGACTCGTTGCCTTCGAGACTCGTCGTATGCTGTGTTCGTGGAGTCCGTCGGTGCCTTCCATGTGCTTCCGGAAGACCGCTTCGAGGCAGAGTCCTGATTTTTGCTGCCGTTGGAGTGCTCGTCCCCGTTCGACTGACTCGACAGCGCGTTGCCTGCCTTGTCTGAGCTTGCGCGGCTGCCACGACCGAGGATGTCTTCGAGCGTGATGCTCTCACCATATTTGCTCTCGATATCCAGCAGCATGGACGCCGTCGGGAACAGATCAAGTGCCTTGACATCGGCGAGCCACTCTGCCTGGCGCATATCCGCCAGTTTTGTGAGCGCGAGGAAGCACGGCTCGGACACTTTGGTGCGCATGTAGATGTCCGGCATGGACAGCAGCTGCAGAAGCGGGTATCGCAGTTTGATACGCTTGAGGTCGATGTCGAACGCCGTATACAACCGGTGTGTGAAGCGGAGGTGGTCGTTAGCGAACATGCGGTAGCCATTCGGGTCATTTCGACCCTGGCGCTGGAGCTGCTGGTACATCAGAGCCATTCCTTGTGTCGCGATTCCCTCGAGAATGATCGTCCGGTAATCGTTGTCGATGATCTGTGCGCCGGTGATGACGTCCATCTCGCCCAGCTCCGTTGCTGCCTTTTCCGACTCGCTCATCTGGTATGAGCGGATGGAGACGCCTGGCCGCACAGCCAGATTTACAGCGGCCATGGCGTTCGCCACTTGCTCCAGCGTTGCGTTGTCCTTGTATGGGATGATGAGCACCATGCGACTGAACAAGCCCGTCGTTTGGGTTGAGCTCTCGACAGGGGGAATCAAGCGCGGTCCAACGGAGCGATCCTCTTTCCCAGCTGTCGAGTCATCCATCCCAAGAGGATGCTGAAGCTGAATCTGGATGCTGAGCGACGCGCCACTGGCCACGTACGCGCCTGGGTCTCGAACAGCTCTGGCCATAGGTGAGAGCTCGACTGCATTCGCGATCTCGTCTTCCTCTGGCGTCACCGTTGGAGAGCCCAACGTGCTAGCTCGTCGCTTGGTGGCGATGACGTCGCTTGAGAATTTCAAGTCCAAGTAAGGCTTGCCGTCTGGGTTCGGAGGCTGACTTGCCGCTAGTGTCTGGCCATGGACCATCGACATCAGTATCTGAAAACCAAGAAGGAGCACAGGCAACCCTGAAGCACCTACCCGATGCAGCACCTCCGCAAGCCGGAACGTCGCCTGTCCGTATGCGAACAAGCGTCGCGATTGTGTGAGCGTCGCGTGCCAATCCGCTCTCGCGACTTCGTCGACCGCAAACACATCTCCCGAATGTGCTGGTGGTGGTGAGTCTCCGTTCCCTCGGTGCCGCTCTTCCCACTTTTCGGCTAATCTGACGAGGTAGTCGTCCTGTCGAAGGTCGCGGTCGTGGATCTCGACGGCGAGAGCGCCGGCCTTGAGCGCCTCCACGAGTGTCGACGCGTTGTATGCAGCGCTGAGCATCGTGATCGAACAGTTCCACGTGATGGTTGCTGCCTACCGCGACATCGAATCGGATACCGACAGGGACAGTTAGTGTATGACTGCGAAAAGAAGAGATCGAGCCATCGTACCTGGCGCTTCCCCGGTGTTAAAATGACCCGTGAAGCAGTCGCTGACGATGAGAGCGATGACTGTGATCGTAGTTTGTCGGGGAAGAAGTGGACACGAGCGTACGCCGGTCGACAGAGCTGAGCAAGCGCGGTGTGCGGTGACGAGGCATCGGCCGTGTTGGTATGAACTCCAGGAAGACGGCGACACGTCCCGATTGTGACAGTGATGGGGTTCAGCTTCCGCAGCAGTGCACCTGTCAGAAGGGGTTGGTCGACGGTGATGGTGATGGCGAGGCGCTTGATACCAGAGGCAGACGGCAGAGCGAACAGGTTGGCGAGTTCTGAGCTGGTGTCGCGTGGCGGCTTCTTTGCAAAGAAGCTCTCTTCGTCAACGAGGTCGGACGTTGAGTCGTCGTGTCCCCAGACATGCTCGACTGCGAGTCGGCCGGCCAACATACTGCTCACGTCGACTTCGAACAGTCCGGCATACGCTTTGTGTCCATTTCGCGGCGTTCCTGTTTGCTCGGTCGTCGCTGCAGATGCAGGGGCTGTGTGCTTTGCTCCCTTCGCGTCCTTCCCTGATGGAGCTGCTGCAGCCGGACCGACAAGACCAGGATGGTCGAAGAAGAAGAAGGACAGGATCGGGTCGGCGTGCAGCTGCATCGCGAACGCCTCCGTGATGGGGATATCTGGAAACGCGTGCTGGAACCGGACCATTTGTCGCGCGGGAGGTGAGCCGCTATCGCCGGTTTCTTGTGGGTCTGACGGACTGGCGATCGCACTCCAGCTCGAGATCGTCGGCGTTGCTTTCTTCGAGCCCTCCAAGAAGCGGAAGCGGAAGCCAGGGGACTCGTACACGCCAGCATCGATGGCCGCGTCGATCTGCACGGTGAACGTCCGCTTTTCGGGCTCGACAGACTCCATGGTGTCGTCTACCGGCCAGCCACGCGACCAAGGCAGCCCGACCGTCAAGAAGCCAGGGAGTTGAACCTGTTTCGGCTGTCGTGGGTGATGTCAGCGACGCCAAGAATAGCCCTCATCACAATCGGAAGGCGCCACCATAATCTAGGGCGATGAAGTTCTCCATCTTCAACCACCAGATCAGCATCAGATAAACTTATTGCAGTACGTCTGCAGCACCAGTATAATTTAGTCTACTGTATTGATGTCGCTTCAGTTGAGTGATGACGAGCTCCCAGTGATTGTGCGTTCTAGGTGATTATGGTTGATGACCGCGGTCGATGATGCGGTCGGCCTGATTACGAAGTGCGCGCGCGATTCCCCAAAGCCGAAGCGAGCTTCCTTCATTGTCGAATCTCCCGCGACCTGCCAACTACCTAGCTTCCTCTTCCCTCTAGCCGTCTTTACAATGGCGAGCCTTCCCGCGACCAAGATGACCTACCGCTTCCTCGGCAACACCGGGCTGCTCGTGTCAAAGCTCTCGCTCGGCGCCTTCATGCACATTGACGAGCGCTGCTCTCAGGAGACGTGGGATGCACTCATGGAGTACGCGTTCGACTGCGGCGTCAACTTCTTTGACAACTCGGAGTTCTACGGTCCTCCACGGGGTGAGTCGGAGCGCATCGTCGGCAACACCATCAAGAAGGGTATCGCCAACGGAAAGTGGAGTCGCGAAGACCTCGTCATCACCACCAAGATATTTTCCGGCACGAAGGATGGCCCGAACACGCAAGGTCTGAGCCGCAAACACCTCATCGAAGGCACCAAGGCATCGCTCGAGCGACTGCAACTGGACTACGTCGACGTCGTCTACTGCCATCGACCCGAACCATACACACCGATCGAGGAGGTCGTGCGCGCCATGAACCACCTCATCAATCAAGGACTCGCATTCTACTGGGGAACGAGTCAGTGGCTCGCCGTCGACATCATGGAGGCGTGCGAGGTCGCCGACCGTCTCGGTCTCATTCGACCGGTGGTGGAACAGCCCAAGTACAACATCTTCGATCGTCCGCGCGTCGAGGGTGAGTTCCGCGACCTGTTCAAGAAGTACAAGCTCGGACTCACGACGTACTCTCCTCTCGCGTACGGTATTTTGTCGGGCAAGTACACTCAGGGTAAGCCGGATGGTTCGCGATTCACGACCGACTTCTTCAATATGATGGTGCCCGACTTTCCCGATCGCGTGGTCAAGACTTTCGGTCTGAAGGAGGTCGCGGACGAGCTCGGTTGTTCTCTCGCGCAGCTGGCGGTTGCGTGGTGCGTGTCCAACCCGAACGTATCGACGGTGCTGCTTGGTGCGCGGTCGGTGGATCAGTTGTCCGAGAACCTGAAGGCTATCGATTTCGTGGACAAGATCACTCCCGATGTCAAGGCTCGCATCGACCGCATCGCCGCGTATGTGCCTGAGGAGGCAGTGGAGGACCCGCTGGCTCGTCTGCGCGGCAAGTACCTTTGAACACCCCGGGTGACCGCTGGTTCTTTCGTGCTGCACTGAATGCTCAGTGTTCATTCGATTGTCTAGAGAGCACCATGTTTGTAGCTATCAATGTGGCGCGCTCGGCACGTTTGAGTATATTTGGCTAATACACTCTTACGGGCCTTACTGTGTCTACATGCTCTGTCTTGCATGAATATCTTGCGTGCGATGCTCCAACACACGTGTGGCTTGCTCGAACAACGGAGGTGGCAATGGACAGCGAGGTCGATAGGGAAGTCGGTGTTGTCTATGATTGACATCTCATGTCACATATCCATATAATATGGGGACATGTCCCCCAAAACCTTCGTTCCTGGCCACTATGTGAATCCTTTGACATCCACATACAGCCACTGCTGCCAGTGAATAGATGCGCAAGCTCAAGTCGGCTAATTTTGGGAAAGCGGTAACCCATTGCACAGCAGCAACCGACCAACAGAATCCGATTCTGCATGCGGACTACGCAAGCTCCAGGAAGACCTGGCCGCACAACTCTGCGGCCGAGTGCTAACTGAAATGCAGCACTTGGAAACGGGCGGTCGGTGCGAATAGGTGTAAGCCAGCGATGTCAGTCGAGCCGATCTATTAGATTGATGCTCGAGGTTGGTCTACAAGAGGATGCGCCGCCTACCTTAGATCGATAGCTTTGATGTTCGAGGTTGATCTGCGAGAGGATACGGTACTTACCCTAGATCGATGGGTTGATGTTCGAGGTTGGCGTGCGCGAGGATACGGCACCTACCCTAATACGCCACCCACGTCTGCTGGCTCGTTCTTGTGGTTGAACGCTTATCCCCCTTTGCTTGACTCGAACCATCGCGAACCAATTGCATGCACATTACGATGAGACCTCCGAAGTTGCGGACAGTTCGAGTTGTTTCGACACATGTGAATGCGAATGCAAATGATAATCACTACTTGGTCACCATTGCAGTACCGTTACACCGTGTGGACATAGACATTCGTCAGAGAGCGCCAGCTGCCACCGATCGAGGCAAATGGGGAACAGGAATGTCGATGAGCTGCACTCGGTAGCCAATGCATTCATTATAGACTTCGACCAAGGTCACCATGCAAGCGGGAAGCGAAATACGCACTCAAGCAATACAAATGGGCCACCTCACAACGCCCTGAGCTCGGCTTTGACGCCACTCTCACCTTACGGCTAATCGTCTTCGAGTCCGAGCATGCTGTTCTGCGTGATGAGCGCTCGTCCCATGAGCAACGCCGTGTCTTTCGGGTCGCGCAGCAGTGCCGCAAAGGCCGGGAAGAACGCCGTGTCGACCGTGTAGCGCACGCACTCGTCGTCACCGTTGAAGCAGAAGGTGACGTGCACGTCGGCCGTCACGCAGTGGCCCACGAGCCGCGAAATGAGGTCCTCCTCGCCCGCGATGTGCGGGAAGATGGCCTCGATCGTGGCGCGCGACACCTGGAACTGGTACGTGGCGAGCGTCGAGACGATGACGCTCTCCTCGGCCTGAACGATCGTGAAGGTCGACATGCCGAAGCGAACGCTGCCGAACGTGGTGCCATACATCTTGAACTGGTCGATCATGAGGTCGCGGCCGTAGAACCCGCCGCCAATGTCCACATTCTCGGACATGGTGCTGAGCAGGAAACCGAGCTGGCGATGCGGGCATCCCGATTCGAGCCACTGGCCAGCGCCAAAGAGGTTGTAGAACTCGCGTACGGTGCGCAGCAGCGAGCCGTCGGGCGTGTGACGTGCCATGAGCACTCGCATGCGAAGCAGGTCGCGCGCGCTCGTCAGCTCCAGGATCTCCTGCTTGAGGCTCTGCACGTCGAGCGTCAGGTTGAAGTCGACGCTGCGCTCGTTGAGCACCGAGTTGTAAGGCCCCCAGCCTTTGCGGTTGCGCTTGGCCTTAGGTGCGCGCTTTCGCGGGGCCACTTTCATCCACTCGGCCACTTGCTGTCGCGCGACTGCCGCTTGTGCCTTGGCCGACTCGTTCTCATTTTGCTCGCCTTGCTCGCCTTCATCCACTGCACTGTCGAGGATGAAGCGGAGGTCCAAGGGCGAGACCTTGGCGGCCGACGGCGGTGAGATCTTGGCCACGGGGAGCATGGACGCAGCGGTAAAGAAAGACCTGGCGTGCTCGGCTCCTAAGAATATGTGAAGCCAGCGGAGTTGGCTGGAGCCAGCAGCGGCACCTCCCGCAGGCGAGAGCTTCATAAAATTATCCCTCGGTCGTTAAGGTTTGTGCATCAGCCAAGTTGAAGTGCTTCCCTCAGATTCTGAGTATGATACCGTCTATACAAGTATGCGATCCGTCCGCGGTATAGTCGATGTACTGATCTAGCGGTGTCGATTCGTCTCTTTTTCCTTCTGGGAAGATCCAGTGGCGCATTCGCAAGATCTCGGGCGGTGGCTTCACGCCCCACGTTCCGTTGACCGCCTCCTCCTCCCCTCCCCCTCGCTGTAACATTATGAACTCGCGTGTTTTACGGTTGCTACTGACGGCGGCGGGGCTCTCGACCTCCAAGCATGGTCAGCAGACGGTGACCGAGGCTGCCGCCGCTTCGTCCTCCGATCAGGAGCAGTGCTCGACCTATGGACAGGCGGCCAACTCCGACGTAGAGCTATCGTGGACGCTGTTGGAGGGTGTCGGAGCCTTCACACGCGTGTCGCACACCGCCGCGTCCCTCCCGGCGACGGCGACTGCGTGGACGTCCGACAAACTCGTGATCCTCGGCGGCGTCGAGTACGAGTCCGCGCAGCCGGTCGTCTCCAGCCCCGTGCTCGTGTACGACGTCACCGCCAACACGTTCGCGTCGCCGACGGACTCCATCCTGTCGTCGGCTGCTCCGACGACCGTGAAGTCCGCTGACGAGGTGTTCACGTCACCCGCGAGCCGCGCGGATCACGCGTCGTTCGCTGACCCGAGCGCCAAAGCCGTGTACGTGTTCGGCGGCCAGAGCCGCGAGTTTCTCAACGACACATGGCGGCTGTGTCTCGACTCGGCGTCCGCCACCGCCGCGTGGGATCAGCTCGTCGTGCCAAATTCGGACGCTGCCGCGTCAGTTGCTGCCGTCCCCAGTCCGCGGATTGGCCACTCGATCACCAAGGTCTTCGAGAACGCCACCTTTGTCGGCGCGCTCGTGTTTGGCGGACTCTCGGACGCCTACGTCGAGCTCGGCGGCCTCCACTTGGCGCTGATCTCCAAGGCCACGTCGAGCTGCGGGAGTCGGAGTCCCGCGATCCGATGGCGGCGACTCACCGCGACCGCGATGAACGCAACGGACGGCACGCCGCTCCCGCGCGCGTACCACTCGGCAGCGGCCGTGTCGCGCACCTACTCGAGTTCCAGCCTCGTGTGTTTGCTGGTGAACGGCGGCAAGAGCTCGGCGGTCGGCACCATCTTCGACGAGCTTTGGCGGCTCTGTCCGCCTGCCAACGCCTCCGCGACAACCCCCGTCGAGCGACTCGTGTACACGTGGGAGCTGCTGACGCCAGTGGGGTCGTCGTCGCCCGGCGCACGCTACGGCGCCAGCGTCGTGTTCGTTGACGACGGCAAGCTGGCCCTGGCCGGCGGTTCCTACACCTTCCCGAACGACTTCCTGAGCGACGTGTGGGAGCTCAACGTGAACGCCACGCAGTGGGTGCGGCTGCGGTTCACCGAAGACTTCTCGCCGTCGCGGCGCGGCCACACGCTCGCCTACTTCCCGCCGCCGTCGACTGGATCCGACAGCTTCCTGCTGCTCTTCGGCGGTCGCGACCGCTACGCCGTCGTCGCCAAGCGGATGGAGCGCGCGCGGTACGTGGCGCCGTTCTGCGCCGCGGGACTCAAGATCACCTTCTGCCAGGCCACCAGCACGTACGTCTGCGTGCCGTGTCCCGCCGGCTCGTACCTCGAGGCCGGCTCGCGAAGGTGTCTCTCCTGTCCGGCCGGAACCTTCTCGGCGGTGGGGGCCGCCTCGTGCACGGCGTGTCCGGCCGGATCGTACAGTCCGCTGATGGGGATGACGAGCGCGCAGCCCTGCACATTGTGTCCCGCTGGCTCGGCGTCGACGGCACTCGGCGCTACATCAATCGCTACGTGTGTGGCGTGTGCGGCTGGCTCGTTCGCTAGCGCCGCGGGCTCCACGCAGTGTACCGCGTGTCCCGCTGGTTCCTTCGCTCCGTCCAACTCGACAGCGTGCTCGCTCTGCGTCGCGGGGACGTGGAGCGCGGTCGGTGCTCCAACGTGCTCCAACTGCTCGGCAGGGACGTACACGCCAAAGCGAGGCGCCACCAAGTGCTTGAATTGTCCCAAGGGGTTCTTCAGCGACAGTGGAGGCGT
Source organism: Phytopythium vexans (assembly GCA_003413675.1). Classification (NCBI taxonomy): domain Eukaryota; phylum Oomycota; class Peronosporomycetes; order Pythiales; family Pythiaceae; genus Phytopythium; species Phytopythium vexans. The sequence continues at coordinate 316,080 of QLOC01000012.1, read as the reverse complement.
CACGTGCTCGCCATGCGCCGCCAACACAACCAGCAGCGTTGTCGCCGCCTCTCGCGCAGCGTGTACGGCGTGTCCAGCGCTGAGCTTCACGCCGACAGGACTTATTGGCCAAACTGACTGTCAGTACTGTCCATCGGGATCGACACTCAACTCCACGACCGGCCAGTGCACGCCATGCCCAGCCGGATCGTTCGGTCAAGGAGCGACCACCAACGGCGCGTGCGTGTCATGCTCGAGAGGGACGTACTCTCTCACAGCCGGATCAACTTTCTGCACCGCCTGTCCTTCAGGATCCATCACGTCTTCCACTGGAGCTTCAAGTACTGACGCCTGCCAGTTCTGCGCTCTGGGCCAGTACTTGGACGGCACTACTTGCCTCTCATGTCCGACAGGGTACTACCCGACTTCCACCGGCGTTTGCTCCACGTGTCTTCCCGGCAGCTACGGAAGCTCCAGCCAAAGCGCGCAAGCGTTGTCGACCACTTCGCCGCTCGGCTGTTCGGAGTGTGCGAGCATGACGTGTTCGTCGATGCGAGGCTCTCTCAGCTGTTCCGCGTGCGCTGACAACGCGTTCAGCATGACCGGGTGGAGGACATGCATTTCGTGCGCGTCTGACACCTCCGGGCTCTCCGGCTGTGTCACTGGCCGCAACGGAGTGCTCTGTTCGGGAAACGGCGAGTGCGACTTTGGCGGCTGCAAATGCGCAGACGGCTGGACAGGCGGCGACTGCAGTTCGGCTCTGTCGACTTCAGCAACATCCGCGAGCTCCCCCGCGCTCTTCTTCTCGCCACCAGCGAACGTTCTCGTCGAAGCTCCCGTGTACTCGACGCTGACCACCATCGACCTCGAGGTCTCACGTGCAGGCGCGTTAACCAGTGCGGTCTCAGCAGCGATCGTGTGGAAAGCTGACAACTTCTCATCGACTCCGAACACTCCGTCGACGGTACAGTTCGCGTCCGGCGATCGAGTCAAGATGCTCTCCATCCCGATATCTGGCTTGAGTCCGCGGACTGGCTGTCGATACTTCACACTCCGACTGAACAACGTCGCAGGGTCAGGGACCAGCGTGGCCTCCGAGAAATCTGATCGCGAAGTCACCGTCTACGTCGACGACATGAGCGGCGGAGCGACCAGCAGCGGATCCACCAGGGCGGCCTCCGCCACCTACACTCGTCGCCAAAATGGCTTGTTCGTTGCCACGGTGACTCTGGATCGCGTCAAGCCCACGACCCTGACGCTCAGTCCCCAGACTGCTGCCAGCGGAGCCAACTATGGCTCCGATCTCCGGAAACAGCCGCTCAACCTGCTCTTTGCGATCGATCCGACGTCATCAATAACTTTCGATATGATCGACTTGCTGCCGGCGCTTGTCTCGACTCTGCAAGCCACCTACACGCTTTTGCCCGATGGAATCCGGACGGGTCTGCTCTCGATCCCTCTCTCGGCGTCATCAACCCCAGCGGCGATCTTCTCCACCAGCATCGCCGAGTTCTTCGTCAATGTGCGGACCGTTGTCACCACAGCGCGCAACACCACGTATGCTCAGAACCAGTCGTATGGAGCGCAGTGGTTGCTCCAAGGTCTCGGATCGTCCGAGTTTTGGCCATCGAGCGACCGGCGGTTCGTCATTACGGTCGGAGACAACCTGCTCGGTGACAAGGCCGGCGCGGTTGTTACAGTGCCAGCCGGTCTGTTAGCAGCGCTCCACTCGCAGGCCGCGTTCGTGTTCCAGCTCTCGTCGCAACAACTCTCGTTCGCTGGCACCGCCGCGACCGTGGCTCAATCGGTTGTCTATGCAACCAGCGACGACATCCCGGACCGCGTCGCTCAAGCGATTACAGTCCGAGACGCACAGCTCCCAACCACCGTCGACACGGCGCTCGATCCAGCACAGATGCTCATCAGTTGCCAGCCGACATCGTTCGCCTCTGGCTCGTCGTCGCTCCCCGTCCTCACTATGGTTCTCGATGCGATCCCAGCTCCGACGGTCATGGCGACAACCAACATCACCGTCGCCGTGAGCATCCCAGGCATGTTCATTCTGTACGTCCAGCTCATTGAACCAGGTCGCTCATGCTCTCCTCCAGTTGCTTCTCTTCCCACCGACCCGCATCCAATGAGCGGGTGGATCGAGTCGTGGGCAATCGCGACCAAGAGCGAGGTCCGTCAGCTCTGGAGCGCTTCGTCGCCGTCGTTGAGCCTGAATTTGCGCCACGACACTTCACTCCTGTTCGGCTGGAATAGCACTGTCATGTCACTACTCGACACCAGTACGAGTCGCCTCACCGTGACGCGGACGTTCCCAGGCAGCTACTTCCCACCAGGACTCTCGCTCGTGCTGCGCGGATATTGGCGACTCATCTCCAATGCCAGTACAGCCGCGTGTGAGATGCAGCTCAACATGATCGGCATCAACACGAATCGACAGTCCACCGGTCGGGTCGCGTTCTCGAGTGGGGACTCCGCCTGGACGTACGGCTTCGTGCAGCGCGTCGTGCCGTGGAAACTCTCGTCACTTCGCGTCGTCCTCGACTGCAACACATCTTCTCCCGCTACTCGAGTTGAGTGGGCGACGCTAGGCTTACTCCCGGCTCCGGAGTTCGCGTGTCGGTGCGCCAAAGGCTTCTACAACGACGTCGACTTGAGCTCGCTCGACCCCGAGGCTGCGTCCGCGCCGGTCGGCGCTTGTGTCCGCTGTCCCGCGGGTTACTCCTGCGCCGGCGGCATCAAGACGCCGTGTCCAGACGGAACCTTCTCGTTCGGCCGCGCCGCCAGCTGCGAAGCCTGTCGCGACGGCTGGATCTGCATCGACGGCCAGGCGCGCATGTGCGAGCCTGGGACGTACCCAACGGCCGCACTCTCGTGCGCGGCGTGTCCGAGCGGGTACGCGTGTCGAAATGGCAAGAAGACGGCGTGTTTGGCGGGGACCTACTCTCCCGCCATGGCCAGCGACTGCCAGAGCTGTCCGCCGGGCTCCATCTCCCGCTCCGAAGCGTACGATCGACCGCTTGACTGTCGAGTGGGTGACCTTCAAACTGACATAGATGTGTGTGTGGTTGCTGCTGCTGTCACTGCTGCTGCAGGTCGTCGACGTGCGAGCTGTGTCCGCTGGGACGCACGTCCAACTACCAGCGCGACCACTGCTTCGCGTGTCCGGCCGGCGAGCAGACAACCTTCTCCGGCCAACACCCGTGCAACTCCTGCGCCGCCACGAGCTTCCCGTCCCGACTCGTTAGCGAGATCTGCGTCGTATGAGGCGATGAGCAGGTCGCTGTCGATCAGGTTGAGCCGTCTTCGCCGTCGGTCAGGAGCTTGTGGCTGGAGGCTGACGAGTGACTATCCTCGACACCGAGCATGCTGTTGGGTGTGATGAGCGCGCGCGCCATGAGCAGCTCAACGTCGCGCGGGTCACACAGCAGAGCCGCGAAGACTCCGAAGTAGTCGACGTCGACGCTGTACTGCATGCACTGGCCGTGCTCGTCGAAGCAGAAGGTGACCCGCATCTCGGTGGTCACGCGTCGACCGACGAGCCGCGCGACGAGCTGTTCACGGCCCAGCACGTGCGGGAAGACGAGCTCGAGCGTGGCGCGCGTCACGTCGAACTGGAGCGCGCCGCGGGTCGTGATGAGCACGGCGTCGTCGGTCGGGAGGATGTCGAACCCCCGCAGGTCGAGTCGGAAGCCGCGCAGACTCGCCGCGTAGACGCGCATCTGGTCCAGCAGCAGCTCCCGTCCGGCGAACCCGCCGCCGACGTCCACGTCGGTCGTCATGACCCGCTCCAGGAACGTGCGCTGTCTCCACGCGGCCTCGATCCGTCTGAGCGCCGCCAGCGCGCGCGACTCGAGGCAGTAGCCGCACCGGAATAGTCGGTAGAACTCGCTCACGGTGCGGTAGAGCGAGCCGTCGGGCGTGTGCCGCACCACGAGCGCTCTCCACTGCATGAGGTCCCGTGCGCGCGCCAGCTCGTCGATCTGCCGCCTGAGGTCTTGCACGTCTAGCATGAGGTTGAACTCGGCGCGGCGCTCCTTGAGCACCGACAGGTATGGGCCTGATTCGCGTGGCTTGCGCTTGGCTGTGGGCTTGATTTGACTCGGCAGTCCGTCAACGGGTTTGGGTTGGGTGATGATGCGGTTTCATTGATCACGCGGTCAGCGAAATCAGATGATGCGGTCAGTCTGATTATGGGGCCAAAACCCATCCAAATCTTGATCGAGCGATTCCAAATCCTTCATTTTCGGATTCCCCTCCACCTGCCAGCATCAAGTCCTCCACCATGGCGACCGTCCCCGCGACTAAGATGACCTACCGCTTCCTCGGCAACACCGGGCTGCTCGTGTCAAAGCTCTCGCTCGGCGCCTTCATGCTTGCCGACGTGCGTGCCACGGACGCCAACTGGTATTCGCTGATGTCGTACGCTTTCGACCAGGGTGTCAACTTCTTTGACAACTCGGAGGTGTACATCTCGGGCGAGTCGGAGCGCATCGTCGGCAACACCATCATGAAGGGTATCGCCGACGGAAAGTGGAGTCGCGAAGACCTCGTCATCACCACCAAGCTTTTCTGGGGGACCAAAGAAGGTCCAAACACGCAAGGTCTGAGCCGCAAACACCTCATCGAAGGCACCAAGGCATCGCTCGAGCGACTGCAACTGGACTACGTCGACGTCGTCTACTGCCATCGACCCGAACCATACACACCGATCGAGGAGGTCGTGCGCGCCATGAACCACCTCATCAATCAAGGACTCGCATTCTACTGGGGAACGAGTCAGTGGCTCGCCGTCGACATCATGGAGGCGTGCGAGGTCGCCGACCGTCTCGGTCTCATTCGACCGGTGGTGGAACAGCCCAAGTACAACATCTTCGATCGTCCGCGCGTCGAGGGTGAGTTCCGCGACCTGTTCAAGAAGTACAAGCTCGGACTCACGACGTACTCTCCTCTCGCGTACGGTATTTTGTCGGGCAAGTACACTCAGGGCAAGCCGGACGGTTCGCGCTTCACGACCGACTTCTACAACAAGATGCAGCCTGACTTCGCCGATCGCGTGGCCAAGACGTTCGGTCTGAAGGAGGTCGCGGACGAGCTCGGTTGCTCGCTTGCGCAGCTGGCGGTTGCGTGGTGCGTGTCTAACACGAACGTATCGACGGTGATGCTTGGTGCGAAGTCTGTTGATCAGCTGTCTGAGAACCTGAAGGCTATCGATTTCGTGGACAAGATCACTCCCGATGTCAAGGCGCGTATCGACCGCATCGTTGAGTACGTCCCGGAGGAGGCCAAACAGGAGCCTCAGGCGCTGCTGCGTGGCAAGTACCTGTGAGTGAGCACGTACCTGTGAGCGACCAAATCTTGCAATTGACTACAGGTACCGCTGTCACTTTGTCCTCTCATCCTTCGTCATGTCTCTATCTAAGGTCATATCTGGCGCCACTTCAACACCGCACTCAGATAGATGTCCATGTTGATGTGAAACTGGTGGTCCTGGCCACAAAAGAGCACGCCCAGCTCCGTGTGGTTGACGATGAAGGGCATGGCGTCCGGCCCGAGCGTGTCGTAAAGCGGCACGAGCGCGTACGCCATTCGGTTGCAAGCGTAGTTGATCAGCGAGCTCTCGAGCAGATTTTCGCTGAACATGCCGACCTTGGCCAGCTGCGAGAGTTCCGCGAAGCGCGCGACGCCGCTCGTGATCGCATCGCTGTGCCGCTTCACCTCGTCGTATGCGAGTCACACGATCATGCCGACCTTGACCGTGTCTGCGTCCACCTGTCATATGCCGTAGCACTGACGCGATCCGCTATCCATGCTTCAGCCGCGCAGACACATTTGGCACAGCGTCTACATTGACTCGTCCTCGACCAGGTGCTCGGCAAAGTGTGTCGGCCACTGAGTCGTGTCCCGCGTGTTGGTCACCTCCTGCCTGGAGCAATGTGAAGAGTATTCAGTGCTGGCGACGTGCTCTTCCATATAGAGACCTGACCAAGCTTGTCTCGACCATCTTCGTCTCGGTGTCGCGGATCTTCAATCGCGTATACGACAAGATTTCAAAGGGCGTGACAGCCGCCGGAAGGCTCAAGCGGCTGCTTTTCGACCAGGCGCACGCCATCAAGAAGGCTGCGCTGAGCGACGACGTCAAGACGCACGCACGTCGCGCTGCTGGCACTTGCGCAGTCAATTACTTGCTCATCACAAAGAAGACGTGATTTTGTCTTGTTGTTGGAAACCTCACCAAGCTTAAACTCCTCTGTAGCCCATAGCGCTCACTCGACGTTCGTGCTTGCCGGATTCGCTTGCTTCCTCTGAATGACCTTGCACTTCTCAGCGACGGTCATCCATCTACCCATGACACCTGGTGCTCGATTTTCTGTTGAAGTGGTGCCGTTTCCTCGTTGCCGCGCGCCTTCGTGAGCAGTGCAACTCGTTGCGAGTTGCACTGAGTCCGCTAGCACAAGCAGAAGTCGAGGCCGTTCCGGCGTACAGCCTATCCTCCGTTTTTCGCGAAAGTGGTACAGATCATAAATGCAGAGTAATTAATTTATTTCAGGTAGATTAAGTGAAATAATTATGCACTGTATAATTTAGTACATAATATATGTAAGGATATATAATACTATTAGACGCGAAAAACGGAGGATCGACTGTATATGGGACCCTTCGCGGAAGTAAAACCCAACCGTCACATCTGACTGCTGGGCAAAATCTACGCACTTAGGAAAAAACCGTGTAGGTGATCAACACTAGCATAAACACCCAGCATAGACTTCCGCAGGTGACCGGCTAGGTGCGCGCGAACCTAGACCCCAGAGTACTTGATTGTGTTAAAATCCTGCCGCCTATTAGCTGCCGACTTGATCTGCGCGGATTGGCTAATACCCTCAACCAGCAACCGAAATTGACACGTCGGATTGGCTAATGTTCATCAAACTCCGATTTTCGGCTGCCACACGCGCCACGGATTGGTTGTTATTTTCGTCCGCCGGATTAGCTGCTGCCGAGCACGACACGCCGGGGTTCTCACTTTGGCAGCTAACGGCAGCAGCTAATCGCGCAATTATCTTAACTAAGTATAATCCTGTAATTTCAAGAGTCACTCTCTGCCACACCACATTACAATGGAAATCAACATGTTCTAGGCACAAATGTTGTGTGGCAGAACAAACCTAAGCATGTATGTACTTTCTTGTGTTAAAATAAACGGTCTATTGAGATAAGGAATTCAGCGATTAGCTGCCGGCGCGGCGGCAGCTAATAGGAAAATGCCGGTTATAGACGAATCAACGAGCTCAATTACGAAAACAAACACTCGATTTGGACGAATCAGCGACCTCATCCCTTTAAAATGTATAACCCTATGATATCGAGTCCAATGGGTTCAAAATCATGTAAAATCATAAAGCTATAATATAGCATTCTTTGCAGTTGGGCGAGGAAGCACAAATGTGGTTAATTAACCATGATTCATATTATAGGGCTATACATTTGAAGAGGTTATCTCGACGATTGGTTTAAATTCGCTTTATAGTCTGATCCAGTGCGTTGATTCGTCTATAAAGGCATTTTCTGTAACGGGCCTAGAGTGCCCGTTACGTTGCTTGCACGCTAGCGCCCTTGAGGAAGCTTGGAGCCTCGAGCAAGCTCGAGGCGGGTCTGCTTTAGGGGGAAAATTCGACTCTGATTGATGATTGGCCCTTGCGGGCCCGGCCAGCCAATGGCCGTTAAGTAATGTTGTCGCTGATTGGCTGGAAGGGTGCTGCGACACCACTTTCAGCCAATCACTGACTGACACGACTGAACCCAGGCGGCCTATGGCCTGGGGAGGTAAAACCTACCTACAAATGTAAAAACCCTACCTACAAATTCAAACCTACCTACAAATGTAACGGAGCCCCGTTACATTTTCCTATTAGCTGGATTCCTGAAAGTGCGAACCTCAGAGTATACAAAAACCTAAATAAAATGGTTTCGACGCAATACACCACATAGATCTTCATACGCGGGCACTAGTCGATCCGAGCCAATTTTGCTTTTGACAACGATTTTATAGCTCACTACTGACTGCGAATACTGTATAATCATCGCGGTCAATAACTACTTAGTTGAAAATATACGCCAATTGATTATTACCCGCGACTATACTTTTCGTACATAAGAGAGCATTCTCAATTCCATCGGTCGTTCATACAAATTATAAGCTTAAATGTGGATCGCTCCACATTTATTCATACGCGGGCAATAGACGGCATAGATCTTCATACGCGGGCAATAGACGGTCGCTAAATCGTTTCTTACCGCATATAAAACGCTATTCCGCCTTCATAAATCATCGCTTTTTAAAGAACTGCAACTTGTATCAGTACCCATTGATATTGAATCAGTACTCTATTATTCTTATATCAGTATAATCAGGAATTGTGGATATCAATTTTTATATAGGATTTTGTATGCTCAGCCCTTTCACGTCTGGGCACTACCCAACACAACTTTGTACACAATTGTTCGTGGGCATTAGTCCAAAGAGAGTCAAGCAACTATTGACAGAAGCTACTATTGATCGCGATTAGTGTATAAATATCGCGGACAATAGTTATTAAATTAGATCTATACCATAAACGATTACGACCCACGACTGAATATTCGTACATATCAGAGCATATCCTGTTGCACAAATGAGTATACAAACTCCGAGTGAAATATCTTCCTGACCGTAAGTTTTTTATTGCGGGCACTATCCACCCGTATCTTCAAGTCTAGGTAGCAGTCCGAAGATACAAGAAGATACAAGCAATTTCCAAGTGTAAACGCGAATAAAAAATAAATAACTGTCGAAAAGAGAGAAAAAAACATCGTATTCACACGTCGATTCGTCATATTCACACGTCAACTTTTTTGCAATGATATAGGTTAATAGAGTACTGATACAAAGCGAAAAATGCACTATTACAAGTCCAAGCCGCTCTGCAAGGATTCAATTTTAGTTAGAAAATTAACCAAATTTTTGAGTACACAGTACATTGAGCAAATTAAACAATCAACGTGATTCTACATTACCTTTTATATCGTATGATATGTCACAATAAAATTTGCAAATAGTAATAATGAACGTAAGTAATTTATGCAAAAACTATTTTTTGTATGATTCCCTCTCAAAACTGCTTATCGAGATGGCGCTCTTATGCAAGCGCTAAACTGTATAAAATTCGAGTTCGCTGTTAATACAAATTTCACTTTAAGACCGAACTTACGTGATAAAGTGCACCTTTTGTCGATTGGCCTAGTCGTGTACCCAAAATAAAGGTTGTCACTGACTGATAAGACCCGTTCGTACCGTGTGTTCTCACTAACTTCCGACGTATGCGAGAAATGTGTCCTCCATTTCTCCATCACTGACAATTGGAGCCATGCACATCCGCAAGCAAGCTCACACTTACACGAGGAAAGGCTAGAGACCACAGCAAGGGCAACAGATAAAACCACAGCCACGACCACGACCGAACCCACAGCCAAGCGCAAGCCACGCGAATCAGGCCCATACCTGTCGGTGCTCAAGGAGCGCCGCGCCGAGTTCAACCTCATGCTAGACGTGCAAGACCTCAGGCGGCAGATCGACGAGCTGGCGCGCGCACGGGACCTCATGCAGTGGAGAGCGCTCGTGGTGCGGCACACGCCCGACGGCTCGCTCTACCGCACCGTGAGCGAGTTCTACCGACTATTCCGGTGCGGCTACTGCCTCGAGTCGCGCGCGCTGGCGGCGCTCAGACGGATCGAGGCCGCGTGGAGACAGCGCACGTTCCTGGAGCGGGTCATGACGACCGACGTGGACGTCGGCGGCGGGTTCGCCGGACGGGAGCTGCTGCTGGACCAGATGCGCGTCTACGCGGCGAGTCTGCGCGGCTTCCGACTCGACCTGCGGGGGTTCGACATCCTCCCGACCGACGACGCCGTGCTCATCACGACCCGCGGCGCGCTCCAGTTCGACGTGACGCGCGCCACGCTCGAGCTCGTCTTCCCGCACGTGCTGGGCCGTGAACAGCTCGTCGCGCGGCTCGTCGGTCGACGCGTGACCACCGAGATGCGGGTCACCTTCTGCTTCGACGAGCACGGCCAGTGCATGCAGTACAGCGTCGACGTCGACTACTTCGGAGTCTTCGCGGCTCTGCTGTGTGACCCGCGCGACGTTGAGCTGCTCATGGCGCGCGCGCTCATCACACCCAACAGCATGCTCGGTGTCGAGGATAGTCACTCGTCAGCCTCCAGCCACAAGCTCCTGACCGACGGCGAAGACGGCTCAACCTGATCGACAGCGACCTGCTCATCGCCTCATACGACGCAGATCTCGCTAACGAGTCGGGACGGGAAGCTCGTGGCGGCGCAGGAGTTGCACGGGTGTTGGCCGGAGAAGGTTGTCTGCTCGCCGGCCGGACACGCGAAGCAGTGGTCGCGCTGGTAGTTGGACGTGCGTCCCAGCGGACACAGCTCGCACGTCGACGACCTGCAGCAGCAGTGACAGCAGCAGCAACCACACACACATCTATGTCAGTTTGAAGGTCACCCACTCGACAGTCAAGCGGTCGATCGTACGCTTCGGAGCGGGAGATGGAGCCCGGCGGACAGCTCTGGCAGTCGCTGGCCATGGCGGGAGAGTAGGTCCCCGCCAAACACGCCGTCTTCTTGCCATTTCGACACGCGTACCCGCTCGGACACGCCGCGCACGAGAGTGCGGCCGTTGGGTACGTCCCAGGCTCGCACATGCGCGCCTGGCCGTCGATGCAGATCCAGCCGTCGCGACAGGCTTCGCAGCTGGCGGCGCGGCCGAACGAGAAGGTTCCGTCTGGACACGGCGTCTTGATGCCGCCGGCGCAGGAGTAACCCGCGGGACAGCGGACACAAGCGCCGACCGGCGCGGACGCAGCCTCGGGGTCGAGCGAGCTCAAGTCGACGTCGTTGTAGAAGCCTTTGGCGCACCGACACGCGAACTCCGGAGCCGGGAGTAAGCCTAGCGTCGCCCACTCAACTCGAGTAGCGGGAGAAGATGTGTTGCAGTCGAGGACGACGCGAAGTGACGAGAGTTTCCACGGCACGACGCGCTGCACGAAGCCGTACGTCCAGGCGGAGTCCCCACTCGAGAACGCGACCCGACCGGTGGACTGTCGATTCGTGTTGATGCCGATCATGTTGAGCTGCATCTCACACGCGGCTGTACTGGCATTGGAGATGAGTCGCCAATATCCGCGCAGCACGAGCGAGAGTCCTGGTGGGAAGTAGCTGCCTGGGAACGTCCGCGTCACGGTGAGGCGACTCGTACTGGTGTCGAGTAGTGACATGACAGTGCTATTCCAGCCGAACAGGAGTGAAGTGTCGTGGCGCAAATTCAGGCTCAACGACGGCGACGAAGCGCTCCAGAGCTGACGGACCTCGCTCTTGGTCGCGATTGCCCACGACTCGATCCACCCGCTCATTGGATGCGGGTCGGTGGGAAGAGAAGCAACTGGAGGAGAGCATGAGCGACCTGGTTCAATGAGCTGGACGTACAGAATGAACATGCCTGGGATGCTCACGGCGACGGTGATGTTGGTTGTCGCCATGACCGTCGGAGCTGGGATCGCATCGAGAACCATAGTGAGGACGGGGAGCGACGACGAGCCAGAGGCGAACGATGTCGGCTGGCAACTGATGAGCATCTGTGCTGGATCGAGCGCCGTGTCGACGGTGGTTGGGAGCTGTGCGTCTCGGACTGTAATCGCTTGAGCGACGCGGTCCGGGATGTCGTCGCTGGTTGCATAGACAACCGATTGAGCCACGGTCGCGGCGGTGCCAGCGAACGAGAGTTGTTGCGACGAGAGCTGGAACACGAACGCGGCCTGCGAGTGGAGCGCTGCTAACAGACCGGCTGGCACTGTAACAACCGCGCCGGCCTTGTCACCGAGCAGGTTGTCTCCGACCGTAATGACGAACCGCCGGTCGCTCGATGGCCAAAACTCGGACGATCCGAGACCTTGGAGCAACCACTGCGCTCCATACGACTGGTTCTGAGCATACGTGGTGTTGCGCGCTGTGGTGACAACGGTCCGCACATTGACGAAGAACTCGGCGATGCTGGTGGAGAAGATCGCCGCTGGGGTTGATGACGCCGAGAGAGGGATCGAGAGCAGACCCGTCCGGATTCCATCGGGCAAAAGCGTGTAGGTGGCTTGCAGAGTCGAGACAAGCGCCGGCAGCAAGTCGATCATATCGAAAGTTATTGATGACGTCGGATCGATCGCAAAGAGCAGGTTGAGCGGCTGTTTCCGGAGATCGGAGCCATAGTTGGCTCCGCTGGCAGCAGTCTGGGGACTGAGCGTCAGGGTCGTGGGCTTGACGCGATCCAGAGTCACCGTGGCAACGAACAAGCCATTTTGGCGACGAGTGTAGGTGGCGGAGGCCGCCCTGGTGGATCCGCTGCTGGTCGCTCCGCCGCTCATGTCGTCGACGTAGACGGTGACTTCGCGATCAGATTTCTCGGAGGCCACGCTGGTCCCTGACCCTGCGACGTTGTTCAGTCGGAGTGTGAAGTATCGACAGCCAGTCCGCGGACTCAAGCCAGATATCGGGATGGAGAGCATCTTGACTCGATCGCCGGACGCGAACTGTACCGTCGACGGAGTGTTCGGAGTCGATGAGAAGTTGTCAGCTTTCCACACGATCGCTGCTGAGACCGCACTGGTTAACGCGCCTGCACGTGAGACCTCGAGGTCGATGGTGGTCAGCGTCGAGTACACGGGAGCTTCGACGAGAACGTTCGCTGGTGGCGAGAAGAAGAGCGCGGGGGAGCTCGCGGATGTTGCTGAAGTCGACAGAGCCGAACTGCAGTCGCCGCCTGTCCAGCCGTCTGCGCATTTGCAGCCGCCAAAGTCGCACTCGCCGTTTCCCGAACAGAGCACTCCGTTGCGGCCAGTGACACAGCCGGAGAGCCCGGAGGTGTCAGACGCGCACGAAATGCATGTCCTCCACCCGGTCATGCTGAACGCGTTGTCAGCGCACGCGGAACAGCTGAGAGAGCCTCGCATCGACGAACACGTCATGCTCGCACACTCCGAACAGCCGAGCGGCGAAGTGGTCGACAACGCTTGCGCGCTTTGGCTGGAGCTTCCGTAGCTGCCGGGAAGACACGTGGAGCAAACGCCGGTGGAAGTCGGGTAGTACCCTGTCGGACATGAGAGGCAAGTAGTGCCGTCCAAGTACTGGCCCAGAGCGCAGAACTGGCAGGCGTCAGTACTTGAAGCTCCAGTGGAAGACGTGATGGATCCTGAAGGACAGGCGGTGCAGAAAGTTGATCCGGCTGTGAGAGAGTACGTCCCTCTCGAGCATGACACGCACGCGCCGTTGGTGGTCGCTCCTTGACCGAACGATCCGGCTGGGCATGGCGTGCACTGGCCGGTCGTGGAGTTGAGTGTCGATCCCGATGGACAGTACTGACAGTCAGTTTGGCCAATAAGTCCTGTCGGCGTGAAGCTCAGCGCTGGACACGCCGTACACGCTGCGCGAGAGGCGGCGACAACGCTGCTGGTTGTGTTGGCGGCGCATGGCGAGCACGTGACGCCTCCACTGTCGCTGAAGAACCCCTTGGGACAATTCAAGCACTTGGTGGCGCCTCGCTTTGGCGTGTACGTCCCTGCCGAGCAGTTGGAGCACGTTGGAGCACCGACCGCGCTCCACGTCCCCGCGACGCAGAGCGAGCACGCTGTCGAGTTGGACGGAGCGAAGGAACCAGCGGGACACGCGGTACACTGCGTGGAGCCCGCGGCGCTAGCGAACGAGCCAGCCGCACACGCCACACACGTAGCGATTGATGTAGCGCCGAGTGCCGTCGACGCCGAGCCAGCGGGACACAATGTGCAGGGCTGCGCGCTCGTCATCCCCATCAGCGGACTGTACGATCCGGCCGGACACGCCGTGCACGAGGCGGCCCCCACCGCCGAGAAGGTTCCGGCCGGACAGGAGAGACACCTTCGCGAGCCGGCCTCGAGGTACGAGCCGGCGGGACACGGCACGCAGACGTACGTGCTGGTGGCCTGGCAGAAGGTGATCTTGAGTCCCGCGGCGCAGAACGGCGCCACGTACCGCGCGCGCTCCATCCGCTTGGCGACGACGGCGTAGCGGTCGCGACCGCCGAAGAGCAGCAGGAAGCTGTCGGATCCAGTCGACGGCGGCGGGAAGTAGGCGAGCGTGTGGCCGCGCCGCGACGGCGAGAAGTCTTCGGTGAACCGCAGCCGCACCCACTGCGTGGCGTTCACGTTGAGCTCCCACACGTCGCTCAGGAAGTCGTTCGGGAAGGTGTAGGAACCGCCGGCCAGGGCCAGCTTGCCGTCGTCAACGAACACGACGCTGGCGCCGTAGCGTGCGCCGGGCGACGACGACCCCACTGGCGTCAGCAGCTCCCACGTGTACACGAGTCGCTCGACGGGGGTTGTCGCGGAGGCGTTGGCAGGCGGACAGAGCCGCCAAAGCTCGTCGAAGATGGTGCCGACCGCCGAGCTCTTGCCGCCGTTCACCAGCAAACACACGAGGCTGGAACTCGAGTAGGTGCGCGACACGGCCGCTGCCGAGTGGTACGCGCGCGGGAGCGGCGTGCCGTCCGTTGCGTTCATCGCGGTCGCGGTGAGTCGCCGCCATCGGATCGCGGGACTCCGACTCCCGCAGCTCGACGTGGCCTTGGAGATCAGCGCCAAGTGGAGGCCGCCGAGCTCGACGTAGGCGTCCGAGAGTCCGCCAAACACGAGCGCGCCGACAAAGGTGGCGTTCTCGAAGACCTTGGTGATCGAGTGGCCAATCCGCGGACTGGGGACGGCAGCAACTGACGCGGCAGCGTCCGAATTTGGCACGACGAGCTGATCCCACGCGGCGGTGGCGGACGCCGAGTCGAGACACAGCCGCCATGTGTCGTTGAGAAACTCGCGGCTCTGGCCGCCGAACACGTACACGGCTTTGGCGCTCGGGTCAGCGAACGACGCGTGATCCGCGCGGCTCGCGGGTGACGTGAACACCTCGTCAGCGGACTTCACGGTCGTCGGAGCAGCCGACGACAGGATGGAGTCCGTCGGCGACGCGAACGTGTTGGCGGTGACGTCGTACACGAGCACGGGGCTGGAGACGACCGGCTGCGCGGACTCGTACTCGACGCCGCCGAGGATCACGAGTTTGTCGGACGTCCACGCAGTCGCCGTCGCCGGGAGGGACGCGGCGGTGTGCGACACGCGTGTGAAGGCTCCGACACCCTCCAACAGCGTCCACGATAGCTCTACGTCGGAGTTGGCCGCCTGTCCATAGGTCGAGCACCGCTTTTGGTCGGACGGAGGACGAAGCGGCAGTAGCCTCGGTCACTGTCTGCTAACCATGCCTGGAGTTCAACGGAACGTGGGGCGTGAAGCCACCGCCCGAGATCTTGCGAATGCGCCACTGGATCTTCCCAGAAGGAAAAAGAGATGAATCAACACCGCTAGATCAGTACATCGACTATACCGCGGACGGATCGTATACTTGTATAGACGGTATCATACTCAGAATCTGAGGGAAGCACTTCAACTTGGCTGATGCGCACACCCTAATGACCGAGGGATAATTTTATGAAGCTCTCGCCTGCGGGAGGTGCCGCTGCTGGCTCCAGCCAACTCCGCTGGCTTCACATATTCTTAGGAGCCGAGCACGCCAGGTCTTTACCGCTGCGTCCATGCTCCCCGTGGCCAAGATCTCACCGCCGTCGGCCGCCAAGGTCTCGCCCTTGGACCTCCGCTTCATCCTCGACAGCGCAGTGGATGAAGGCGAGCAAGGCGAGCAAGATGAGAACGAGTCGGCCAAGGCACAAGCGGTAGTCGCGCGACAGCAAGTGACCGAGCGGATGAAAGTGGCCCCGCGAAAGCGCGCACCTAAGGCCAAGCGCGACCGCAAAGGCTGGGGGCCGTACAAGTCGATACTCAACGCGCGCAGCATCGACTTCAACCTGACGCTCGACGTGCAGAACCTCAAGCAGGAGATCCTGGAGCTGACGAGCGCGCGCGACCTGCTTCGCACGAGAGCGCTCGTGTCGCGTCACACGCCCGATGGCTCGCTGTTCCGCATCGTGCGCGAGTTCTACGATCTGTTTGGCGCTGGCCAGTGGCTCGAATCGGGATGCCCGCATCGCCAGCTCGGTTTCCTGCTCAGCAACATGACCGAGGACGTGGACATTGGCGGCGGGTTCTACGGCCGCGACCTCATGATCGATCAGTTCAGGATGTACGGCATCACGTTCGGCAGCGTTCGCTTCGACATGTCGAGCTTCACGATCGTTCAGGCCGAGGAGAGCGTCATCGTCTCGACGTTCGCCACGTTCCAGTTCCAGGTGTCGCGCGCCACGATCGAGGCCATCTTCCCGCACATCGTGGGCAACGAGGACCTCATTTCGCGGCTCGTGGGCCACCGCGAGACGGCCGGCTTTCGCGTCAACTTCTGCTTCAACGGCGACGGCAAGTGCGTGAGCTACACGGTCGACGCGGCGTTCTTCCAGGCCTTTGCGGCACTGCTGCGCGACCCGAAAGACACGGCGTTGCTCATGGGACAAGCGCTCATCACGCAGAACTGCATGCTCGGACTCGAAGACGATTAGCCGTAAGGTGAGAGTGGCGTCAAAGCCGAGCTCAGGGCGTTGTGAGGTGGCCCATTTGTATTGCTTGAGTGCGTATTTCGCTTCCCGCTTGCATGGTGACCTTGGTCGAAGTCTATAATGAATGCATTGGCTACCGAGTGCAGCTCATCGACATTCCTGTTCCCCATTTGC
This sequence comes from Phytopythium vexans, assembly GCA_003413675.1. Classification (NCBI taxonomy): domain Eukaryota; phylum Oomycota; class Peronosporomycetes; order Pythiales; family Pythiaceae; genus Phytopythium; species Phytopythium vexans. Next base: position 299,297 of record QLOC01000012.1, on the reverse strand, counting down.
CTCGATCGGTGGCAGCTGGCGCTCTCTGACGAATGTCTATGTCCACACGGTGTAACGGTACTGCAATGGTGACCAAGTAGTGATTATCATTTGCATTCGCATTCACATGTGTCGAAACAACTCGAACTGTCCGCAACTTCGGAGGTCTCATCGTAATGTGCATGCAATTGGTTCGCGATGGTTCGAGTCAAGCAAAGGGGGATAAGCGTTCAACCACAAGAACGAGCCAGCAGACGTGGGTGGCGTATTAGGGTAGGTGCCGTATCCTCGCGCACGCCAACCTCGAACATCAACCCATCGATCTAGGGTAAGTACCGTATCCTCTCGCAGATCAACCTCGAACATCAAAGCTATCGATCTAAGGTAGGCGGCGCATCCTCTTGTAGACCAACCTCGAGCATCAATCTAATAGATCGGCTCGACTGACATCGCTGGCTTACACCTATTCGCACCGACCGCCCGTTTCCAAGTGCTGCATTTCAGTTAGCACTCGGCCGCAGAGTTGTGCGGCCAGGTCTTCCTGGAGCTTGCGTAGTCCGCATGCAGAATCGGATTCTGTTGGTCGGTTGCTGCTGTGCAATGGGTTACCGCTTTCCCAAAATTAGCCGACTTGAGCTTGCGCATCTATTCACTGGCAGCAGTGGCTGTATGTGGATGTCAAAGGATTCACATAGTGGCCAGGAACGAAGGTTTTGGGGGACATGTCCCCATATTATATGGATATGTGACATGAGATGTCAATCATAGACAACACCGACTTCCCTATCGACCTCGCTGTCCATTGCCACCTCCGTTGTTCGAGCAAGCCACACGTGTGTTGGAGCATCGCACGCAAGATATTCATGCAAGACAGAGCATGTAGACACAGTAAGGCCCGTAAGAGTGTATTAGCCAAATATACTCAAACGTGTCGAGCGCGCCACATTGATAGCTACAAACATGGTGCTCTCTAGACAATCGAATGAACACTGAGCATTCAGTGCAGCACGAAAGAACCAGCGGTCACCCGGGGTGTTCAAAGGTACTTGCCGCGCAGACGAGCCAGCGGGTCCTCCACTGCCTCCTCAGGCACATACGCGGCGATGCGGTCGATGCGAGCCTTGACATCGGGAGTGATCTTGTCCACGAAATCGATAGCCTTCAGGTTCTCGGACAACTGATCCACCGACCGCGCACCAAGCAGCACCGTCGATACGTTCGTGTTAGACACGCACCACGCAACCGCCAGCTGCGCAAGCGAGCAACCGAGCTCGTCCGCGACCTCCTTCAGATCAAAAGTCTTGACCACACGGTCGGCGAAGTCAGGCTGCATCTTGTTGTAGAAGTCGGTCGTGAAGCGCGAACCGTCCGGCTTGCCCTGAGTGTACTTGCCCGACAAAATACCGTACGCGAGAGGAGAGTACGTCGTGAGTCCGAGCTTGTACTTCTTGAACAGGTCGCGGAACTCACCCTCGACGCGCGGACGATCGAAGATGTTGTACTTGGGCTGTTCCACCACCGGTCGAATGAGACCGAGACGGTCGGCGACCTCGCACGCCTCCATGATGTCGACGGCGAGCCATTGACTCGTTCCCCAGTAGAATGCGAGTCCTTGATTGATGAGGTGGTTCATGGCGCGCACGACCTCCTCGATCGGTGTGTATGGTTCGGGTCGATGGCAGTAGACGACGTCGACGTAGTCCAGTTGCAGTCGCTCGAGCGATGCCTTGGTGCCTTCGATGAGGTGTTTGCGGCTCAGACCTTGCGTGTTCGGGCCATCCTTCGTGCCGACAAAGATCTTGGTGGTGATGACGAGGTCTTCGCGACTCCACTTTCCGTTGGCGATACCCTTCTTGATGGTGTTGCCGACGATGCGCTCCGACTCACCCCGTGGAGGACCGTAGAACTCCGAGTTGTCAAAGAAGTTGACGCCGCAGTCGAACGCGTACTCCATGAGTGCATCCCACGTCTCCTGAGAGCAGCGCTCGTCAATGTGCATGAAGGCGCCGAGCGAGATCTTGGACACTAGCAACCCCGTGTTGCCGAGGAAGCGGTAGGTCATCTTGGTCGCGGGGACGGTCGCCATGGTGGAACACTTGATGCTGGTAGGTGGAGGAGAATCCGATAATGAAGGATTTGGAATCGCTCGATCAAGATTTGGATGGGTTTTGGCCCCGTAATCAGACTGACCGCATCATCGACCGTGGTCACCGCATAATCACTCGGACCGCATAAACAACACCTCAATCCAACCCGTTGACGGATTGGCCGAGTCGAACCGTTAATAGATAAGAGGCTCGGCGGCCGACTGTTCCAAGCAGGCGTGTCGGCGCGACCGATGGACGATGCCATCTCCCAAGGACCATGGCAGCGCTCTGCCGGCAACAGAGGAAGATGACGAGGCCGCGGTGCTCAAGCTGCAGCTCGAGCGGCAAACGGCCGAGCTGAACGCCAAGGAGCTGCTGCTCGCACGCAAGCAGGAGCGGGTGGTCGAGCTGGAGGCATTGCTGGCAGTGCGGGATGCCACAGTCTCGACGGCGAGCGCAGAGGTCGCGCGGCTCGCTGGACACATCGAGTCGTTGCAAGATCGCCAGCGCCGCGACGAGGACGAATTTGTCATGGTGAGCGCAGCGCTTGAGGCCAAGGAGCGTGCGATGAACGAGCAGGCGGCAGTAGTACGCGCCGCGGGAGACGTCGAAGTCCAGCTGCGCTCGGAGGTCGCGAAACACACCGCGATGATCCGGCGGCTCGAGCAGAATGTTGCGGACCTGCAGCCCGAGACGCAGGACGCGTGCGTGTCTCCGCGGAGCTTCCGCGAGTCGCAGCTGATCGCATTGAGGGACGACGCGCTCGCTGCCAAGACACAGGAGGTGTGGCTGCTGTCGGGACAGAACGCGCAGCTCCGCGTGCAGCTCGACGAGCTCGAAGCCGCGCTCGAGACGCTGCAGACGGCGGTGCGGAGTCGCGAGAACGACGTGACACGCAGACAGCGGCGCGTCGACCAGCTAACGGCCGAACTGGAGGCACATCGAGTTTCCGCTAGCCAAGCCGAGGGCCGCGAGCGCGCCATGGAGATCGCCACGACGCAGAACGCGACGCTGCTGAACGCGCTGGCGGCGCGGGAGCGGGAGAGCGAGGAGCTGCAGCGACGCCTCGAGGCGGCCGAGCGCGAGAACATCGAGCTCCGCGCCGCGCGTCGCGAAGGGCTCGTGCAGTCGGCGGATGCCGAGGTCGCAGCACGCCACCAGAGTCAGCTCGTTGAAGACAAAGCGGCAGCTGTGGCGGCGCTGCAGGCCAAGCTCGCGCGGGAGCGTCGAACGCTACAGCAGGAGCTCGTGGACGAGCGGATGAAGCACCAGCTCGAGCTCGACCGCGCACAGAGCGAGCTTGTGATGCGGCGCACCAAGCAGTACGAGCTGACACTCCGACTGCAGGAAGTCGAAGCGCAGCTGCATGACGCCAACGACAGTCGCGAGGCGGCGACCGAGCAGCTTGGCGCCGCTCAACTGCGCATGGCCGAGCTCGAACGTCTTGTCGGCGACACACTCACATGCAAGGCGCAACTCGAGCGAGATCTTGCGGCGAGGCGTCTCGAGGCCGACAAGACAAGCATGACACTCAACCAGCAGCTTCGAGCTCGTGACAGCGAGGTGGCGGTGCTGCAGCGCCAGCTCGAAGAGCTCAAGGCGACGATCGGAGCGGCTCGCAGCCAGCACACACAACTCCAACTCTCGCTAGCCGATGGGAAGCAGGCACTACAAGCGCGGGATCTGGTCGCGCGAGAACAAAAGGAGCGCATCCAGCGACTCGTGGCCGAGCTCACGCGCGAGTCACAGCGCTGCGCCGCGCTCGAGCTCGAGAAGCAACTTGTCGTCGACCAGCTGGACGAGATCCGGCTCCAGCTCGACGCTGTGCGGACAGACGCCTCCCAAGCCAAACAGGCGTTCGAGAGCCGGCTCCAGTCCGCGCGCGACCAGATTCAACAGCTCCAGAGCGACTTGGAGATGAACCAGAGTGGTCGAATCAAACTCCTTGTCCGAGTCGGCGAGTTCTGGAGCACAGCGCCGCCCGAGTGTCTGGAACTTCGACAGTGCGGACTCGAGGACCGCGACATCCGCGCGCTGCTCGCCGTGTTGGACCACGCTCCCGATGCTGTTAGACGTGTCGACCTGAGGGGGAACCGGTTTACAGCCGACGGCATGCGGCTCGCGGCGAGTTTCCTCCGCAAGATGCTCGCCAAACGCCGCACGGGGATCGGCATCCGCCAGCTCGATCTTCGGCAGAACTGCATCTCGCTCGACGGCGTACGGGCCGTTGCCAGCGCGCTTGAGGCGACTACTGCAGTGTCGGGAGGTCTCGCGTCGCCCAGAAACAACAGTAACAACAGTAACGGCGCTGTTCGGCATTGTGTGGAAGTGTCGAACGCGGGACGGGTCGAGTGCTTCTCTGGCAGCGACTCGCTACGCAAAGGCGACTCCAGTGCGACATCAGCTTCGATACCCCTGATGCCAGTGCTCGTCATCGACATGTCCGACAACTTGGACGCCGACGTACTCATGGCAGAAGCACGCAAACTCCAGGCCGCACACCGCCGTCCACGACCCAAAGACGAAGACTCGGCGTTGAGAACGACGGGACGTCAGGTTGGAGGGTATCCGTCGGTGGGTCTGCAGGAAACCTACGGCGTCGACCTCGTTAGCGCCGCGTTTGGACCGAGCAGCAACGCCAAATCTGCGATGCGACGGAAGACCAACCCAGTCGACGGCCCAGAGTTCGATCCGGTGGCAGGAACCTCTTCATTTACAGACGCGTTCGAGTCGCGGAGCTCACCTCGACTCCCCATCATGGGTTCGGGACCTCAACGAGACACCGGATCGCCACGGCTCTCAACTGCGTCCTCTCTTCCAAAGCTTTGACGGCCTAGTATCGGTGTTGGGAAGGTGAGCCAGAAGACTCGAGCGTGTACAGCTCGGAAGCAACTCTTGTTGAGGTGTCTGTCCTGCATCACTGCGAGTGGAAATACGCTCGAAGTCTCTTGGTCGGCAGTCGCTCTCGACCCCGAGCATGCAGTTCGGCGTGATGAGCGCGCGTCCCATGAGCAGCTCGACGTCTTGCGGAGCCTTGAGCAGCGCCGAGAACGCCTTCAAGAACTCGGCGTTCACGTTGTACTGGATGCATTTCCTGTCGCCGTCGAAGCAGAACGTGAGATGGATCTCGCACGTGATCCACTGTCCGACTAGCTGCGCCAGCAATTGGTCGTTGCCGACGACATGCGGGAACACGATCTCGATGGTTGTGCGCGTGATTTGGAAGTCGAACGTCGCGTGCGACGTGATGAGCACGCTGTCGTCGGCCTGGACGATCTCAAAGCCCGTCATGTCGAGCGAGAAGCTGGGCAGACTCGCGGTGTACATGCGCATCTGGTCGATCATCAGGTCTCGACCAGAGAAACCGTTGCCGACATCGATGTCGTCCGCCATCACACGCAGCAAGAACTCGCGCTGGCGCCAGGTGACATTGCATCGCCACACGTCCGCTGTCTCTAGACTCGTCGGTTCGAGGCAGTAGCCGTGACGGAAGAGGCGGTAGAACTCGCGCACGGTCCGAAACAACGAGCCGTCAGGCGTGTGGCTGCGCGCAAGCGCCTTCCACTGCAGCAGGTCGCGCGCTCGAGTGAGGTCCTGCACTTGCTGCCGCAGACTCTGCACGTCCAGCGTGAGGTTGAAGGCGACGCTCCGCTCGTGGGCCGCCGACTTGTACCTCCCCGAGTCTCGAGTCTTGAACTTGAACGGGCCGCGCTGCCGAGGCTTTGACAGTCCGCTCATCGCCGAGTTGTGTTGTGGTGGTGCCGCCGACGAGTCCTTGCTCTGCTTCGGCGACAATCGCGTTTGAGAGGTGCATGAATGCAAAGAAGTGGCGTCGTCGTCTTCGCCTTGAGTCCAGCGCTTCCTTCAAAGTGGAAAGTCTCCCACTTGACTCCGCCCAGTCAGTCAGCGAGGCAGTCGAACCAGATCGTGAGATGGGGGTAAAGCACCACCATGTTGACACTCGCCTTAGCTGCCTCAAAAACACCGACGATGTGGGGAGATATGGTACCAGAAAGCTCCTTGTGTCGCTCTGGCTGGCGAACAGGCCATGCGACTTACTCTATCTGTCTGGGAAGTTGCCGAGGCGAACGATGAGGCAGTTGGTAGATTGAGAATCGCGACTCGATGGAGCAGCAACGAGGTCTGCTTACACGCGCGGGAGGAACGCCGCGACCCGCTTCTTGATCGCCTCGGCCGCCCTGTACATTACCAACACGGCTTAATTAATCAGTCAACGGACGACGTTCCAGTACTCTCTGGACTGCCACGAACCTCTGCGCTTCCTTCACGATGACCTCCTCGTGAGCTGCAGTGTGGACCAGCGCGTAGTCCGGCACGATTCGCTGACCGCGCGCGTCATCGCGAGCCTTTCCCTTCGCGGCTTTCTGCGTAACGCCCATCTTCTTGGACACGAGCTCCCGCAGACACTCGGCGATCGACATGGCTGCTGGGAACTCCTCCGCTAGCGTCGCAAGCGCGTAGTCGGATCTGCGATGGCGCCAATGTAAGTCATCTCTCGCCCCAACACTTCAGCACGAATCGAATGACAGTACCGGGTGACCGTGCCGACAGTTGTGTCCACCTTGACAGCTCCGCTCTCGACATGGGTCAGCAGTGCGTCGAGAGCGAACAGCTGGATGAAGAACGTGTACGCCGTGATCCCCGCAGTGCGTGATGACTCGCGCATGTAGTTCTTCCCGAGTCCAGCCACCTGCTTGTCCGTGAAGACAGGCTCGCCGCTGGCAAGTTGGGTCTTGGCTGTTCCCGCCGCCTTGATGAGTACTGTGCGTGCTCCTGTCACCAGCAAATCTCAAAGATCAGCTCACGACGATGTCGACCAAAGCCAGCGCTACTGTCAACACCTTTCATGTGCTGGATGATGTCGGGACGGAAGATGGCGGGGTCGATGGTCGTGCGCGTCGACCGATTGCGCGTGCGGAACTTGTGCTCGTTGCGCAGCACCGTGAAGACGCTACTACCGAGAACCCAACCGGGCGAGATCTCGTTCAGCGCGGGCGACAGCGTTGGGATGACATGCGCCGGCGAGTTGATGAGCGCGAACGGCATGGTGACCATCTGCGGTAGCGTCGAGACGGCCGTGGCGATGACCGAGTATGGCGCGGCCGCGAAGTTGCTAGGGTACTTGATATTGCAACCGAGACCGAAGAAGACACCTTCGCCCGGCAGCAGCTCCTGGTCTGGCGCCTTGAGCGTGTGGTTGCTGCCGACGTTGGCGCCGTAGCTCACGTTGCCTTTGCCCTCGGGCCACACGGCCGCGATGAGCAGCGCCTGGTGGTGGAAGCCGACGAAAGGTCCCACGAAGCTCGAGGTCACTTCACCCTCGGCCACCGAAGTGTTGGCGCCGAGCACGCTGCTCAGCACGATGCCGTGCCGCTCGACGTGCGAGCAGTCGCACAGCAGCGCGCGCTCCACGATGCTGAGGTCCTCGATCGACGCGCCGGGCTGAATGAGCGTGTGGCGCGCGATACTCTTCCCGCGGAGCGTGGTCTGCTCTTCGCGCGTTGACAAGATGGTCGAGTCATTCACGTCGCAGTCGTCAACAACGGCGAACTCGCCGACGAACGCCGACTCCACACGCGAGCAGCGCAGCAGCCGCGCGTCCGCTGAGACGATCGACATCTCGGCCGTCACCGAGCGCGTGTAGTTGTTCACGAATGCATCGTACTGGCTCAGCAGCTCGGCGTTCCCTCGCTCCGTCGCGACCCGTGCCGCCACTGCAATAGCAACAGCGTGAGCGGTGCACTGACAATAGAATGCAATGGATACGTACGAGCGAACGGAAGATCGGCGATTGTACGCAGGTCGCGGCCTCCTGTCTCGACGCCGACGTGGAGCGTCTGACCGTTGGCGAAGCTCGTCATCTTGACTGTGGACGCCGGGCCGAGCACACTGCCGCACTGCACAATGGTCGCACGCGGACCCACGAGCGTGTCACGGATCACCAGTGTGTCTCGCACCAGCGCGTCGTCGAGCACGACGGCGTTGCACAGCGTGGTCCGGTACAAACCCGAGCGGAATGGCACACCGTCGACATCGTGGTCCACCGCCGAGAAGCGGCCGAGCACCACGCGGCCACGGAAGCAGCAGTCGCGGATCTGGACCGTCGCCAGCGGCGCGTCCTCGGTCTTGCAGACATTACTCCAGTCGTCCGCTGGAGCTACGTGTCAGTGGAAAGATAGGCAAGCAAAGAACAATGCTGGGAAAGTCGTACCCGTGTTGCCATTGCTCTGGAGCTCGCGCACCTCGCGAGAGGTCAGCGGGAAGGTCGGCACCGAGGATCCGAAGCGCGCGCGGGCGGCCGCCACCGCGCAGGGAAGCAGCGCCGACGAACCGGCCAGCAGAGCGCGCAGCTCGGGGCCGGCGGTGGCCAGGCGATCGTCCATCGTGCCGCTTGGTCGAATGACTGAATCGGCGGCAAAACGTGGCAGACGAGGTGGAGAAAATCGCGTTTTCGAACCGACTTGTTCAGTTTTCAGCCAATCACACGGTTCAACTATCGAATAAAAGAGCGAATCATGACTGAAAGATTGTGACTTGAAGTGACATCGCAAAAGCGCGATTTTCGCGTTTTATTGGCTGAAAAGCATCGTGTACAAATCGTCATTTTCGAGAAAGGCTGACCGCATCAAATGGCACAAGATAATCGCCGTCGGCGGCCTCGCTCTCGGTCGCGATCACGCAGCCGCGAGCCCGCGCGGCGGTCTGGCAGTGGCCGGCACAGAGTGTCCGACTCTACCAGCCACGCCGAGGAGCTGCACGCTCAGACGGCGTTGCTGCCGGCGGCACAGCACCGCGACGAAGTGCTCGAGGCTCTCGCAAAGCACCAAGCGGTCGTGTGCGTGGGTGAGACCGGTTCGGGCAAGACCACACAGCTGCCGCAGTTCCTGCTGGCCAGCGGCAAGTACGGCGGCGGGGTGATCGCCGTCACGCAGCCGCGGCGCGTCGCGACCGTGTCGGTGGCGCACCGCGTGGCCGAGGAGCTCGGGTCGAATGTGGGCGACCGTGTGGGCTTTGCCATCCGCTTCGAGACGCGCTGCTCGTCTCACACTCGGATCAAGTTCCTGACCGACGGCGTGCTCGTACGCGAGTGTCTGGCCGACCCACTGCTGTCCCAGTACAGTGCTGTGATGCTCGATGAGGCTCACGAGCGGTCCATCCACACAGACATCCTACTCGGCCTGCTCAAACAGCTGCTGCCTCGCCGCCCCGACTTCCGGCTGCTCGTGACGTCCGCGACGCTGGACGCTGACCGTTTCGCAGGCTTCTTCGGTCCGCCGGCGTGTCCGATCGTGCGCATCCCCGGCCGCGTGTTCCCCGTCGACGTTCTGCACTCCAAGCAGCGGCAGATCATGGGACCGAAGGGTCCGAGGACCACGCAGTACGTGCGCGCGGCGGTCGAGACGACCATGCAGATCCACAATTCGGAGGATGCGGGCCATATCTTGGTCTTCCTCACGGGTCAGCACGAGATCACGGACGCATGCGACCAGCTGCGTCGCCTCGATCGCGAGCAGCAAGGCGAAGGCGACGGGAAGAAACGCATGAAGCTGCTGGTGTTGCCGCTGTACGGCGCGTTGCATGGTCGGAGGCAGCGCGAGATCTTCGCGCCAGTGCCCTCCGGCACCCGCAAGGTGATTGTGGCCACCAACATCGCCGAGACGTCGCTCACGATCGACGGCGTGCGCTTCGTCGTCGACTCTGGCTTCACCAAGCAAAAGGTGTACGACCCAGCGCGGCAGATGGAGGCGCTCGTGATCGTGCCGGTCTCGAAGGTGTCGGCGCAGCAGCGCGCGGGTCGGGCAGGTCGCACGGCTCCGGGCAAGTGCTTCAGGTTGTTCGACAGAGCCTCGTACGACCTCATGATGAAGGAGACAGTGCCCGAGATCCGTCGCGCCAACCTGGCCAACACGGTGCTGTACCTCAAGCTGCTGGGTATCCACGACGTGCTGGGCTTTGACTATCTCGACCCGCCGGACGAGGACGCGCTGCTCGACGCGCTCAAGCAGCTCTTCCAGCTCGGCGCGCTGGATCCGAAGAGTGGGAAGCCGACGGCGCTGGGCAAGCTCATGGCAGCCTTCCCGCTCGAGCCCAAGCTGTCCCGCGCGCTCATCGAGGCCATGACGCACGAGTGTGGTCGAGAGATGGCGACGATCGTCGCTATGCTGTCGACCGAGAGCGTCTTTGTCGAGCAGCGCCAGTCGACGCGAGACAAGAAGCGGTCTCGCAACGGAGACGACGACGACGACGACTCGGACGACGATGGTCCGAACTGGGAACAACACCTGCTGTCGCTCAAGGATGACGGACTGCTGGACGAGTTCGGTGACCACCTGACGTACCTGAACATCCTCACAGCGTTCGACGACGCCGCTCACCGCTACCGGGACAGGCCGCGCGAGCTCGAGCACTGGTGCGACGGGCGGCGGCTGAGACAACGAGCGCTCACCATGGCGCAGTCGATCCGGCAGCAGCTCGACGACATCGCGGCGACACTGCCACGCCGGGATCTGGACCAAGTGGCGAGCTCGACCGTGCCAGAGGATGCAAACAAGTCGACCAAGCCGTCGCTGTCGACGCGTCTCCGGAAGTCATGTGCGTTGGAGACCTGCTTGGATGTTTGTGATGGTGCTGTGTGTTTGAGTGCTGACATGGTGGTTGTCTGTCACAGTGTGCGCGGGGTTCTTCATGAACGCAGCGAGGCGGTGCACGTTGCAGACGGTGTACCGCACCCCTCCGCGGGACGGCGACGGCGACATCCAGCTCGTGCACCTGCACCCGCTGTCGGCGCTGCATGTGGCGCCGCCGCCCGAGTGGTGCGTCTTCCAGGAGCTCGTGGCGACCAGCAAGCCCTTCCTGCGCCACATCGTCGCCGTCGACAGCGCGTGGGTCGACGCGTTCGCCGAGGACAAGCTGCGCGTTAAGAAGTCTCAGCTGTTCGCGCTGTGCGGTCGGACGCCTCCGCCTGAGGAGCACCCAGCGAACGCTCGAGGCAAGCAGCGGCCAGCAGAGGATGGAGATGTGAGGGAGTCTGGGAAGGGACCAAAACCAGAGACGAGCGTGACACTGGACGCCGTCGCCGCCGCGCGAGCCCGGTTCCTCGCGCGCAAGCGCCAGCGCTGATCTGGTGTCAGCATTTCGACATCAAGTGTGATTAATGCAGAGTGTCGAGGTGTCAATTCGAGTCGATGGCTACACTGCATGTCCGTTGACTGGATTGTCGAGCTGCACGGCGGCACCTCAGCAAAGGAAGCCAGAGAACGGACTCAGCGTCTGAGTCTGATGCCGCTATTTTGACACGCTCGCAAATCTCACTGTATCCCGCACGACCATTTTCGTCGTCGCGTCGTTGTATTTTGTAGGGGCGTCGCCTTTTCACCCCAAAACGGACCAGTCGCATTGAAATTCCCACCGTATTTTTAGCGAGCTGTTACCGGAAGAAGCCTCTCCAAGCAAACACACCGAGCAGCATGGCGGTTGCGGCACTTGGCGAGACGCCTCCGCCACGCGCGATGCCGCCCGCCGCGCCCGCGTCCTCCCCGTCGCTCGCGCAGCGCCTGGGCAATGGGCTGGGCAACGGGCTGAGCGCCGGCGCGGCGCGCAAGCTGGCGGTGCAGGGTGTCTTCCTCGCCACGGGGGTCTTCTCGACGTGCGCGGCGCAGTTCGTCTTCTACGAAGGCGCGGGCGACCAGCGCGCCATGTTGCTGCCGCTGTGCAACTACCTCGGCATGATGCTGTCGGGTCTCGTGCCGGTGGCGGCTGCAGCGGCTGCTGCGAGCGCCAAGAAGGCATCCAAGCTCAAGGAGGAGGGAGTCAGCGAGACTCTGCTGCAGACTGGCGGCCAGACCTCGGACGACGAGCCCGAGTGCACGGGTCCTCGCAAGCTGCCGGACCACGCTATGTACGAGATGTTGGCGTTTGTTCTCCTTGCCTATCCATGTGGGAGTGACTGACGATGTGTGTGGGGGATGATTGACAGGGTGGCTGCGGCTGAGCTGATGGAACTGACACGGCGACAGCCGGTTGTCGACACGGAGGTGGTCGAGGAAGAGGAAGTGGACATTGTCGATGAGAGCGAGCCGCTGAAGGCTGCGGGCGGAGCGAATGCGCCACTGGGAACTCCCTTGCAGCGCTGCATCGCCGCGTCGGTCGTGCTCGACTTCGCCGGCTGCCTGTTCTCGAACGTCGGACTGTCGATGGCCGGCAGCGGCCTCTTCCAGGTCGTCTACTCGTCCGTCATCTGCTGGTCGGCGATGCTCTCGCGCTGCGTGCTCAAGAAGGTCGTGTCCACGTACGAGTGGACCGGCATCGCGCTCGTCACGTTCGGGCTCGCGTTCAGCGCGCTCGGCGAGTCGTCTGGCGGCCGTACGTTCGCTCCGCGTCGCCTTGATTTGCTCGTGCTTGATGCTGATGCTGCTTGCTGCTTGATGCTCTCCAGGCAACAACGCGATGGTGCTCATGGGCTGCTTCAACACGCTGATCGGCGCGGGCTTCTACGGCGGCAACTACGTCGCGGGCGAGTACACGCTCAAGCTGCCGGAGCGGCCGCAGCCCCGCGAGTTGTGCCTCAAGATCGGCACGGCGTGCGTCGCCATCATCGCCGTCTACCAGAGCATCTTCGTGCTTCCCGCGTGGCACGCGCTCGTCACGCAGCCGATCGCCGAGGCCGGTGGTAACACGATGGTCAGTAGTCATGTTGCTCACCGCTTGCTTCGATCGTGAAACTCATGACGGGTTGTTGCTGCAGGGAATCTTCGTGGCGCTGGTCGCGTACACCATCTCTCAGCTCGCGCACGGACTCACATACTTCATGCTGCTCGGCGAGAGCGGCGCGGTGACGACCGGCATCATGCAGAGCCTGCGCGCCGTGTGCGTCTTCGTCATCAGCTCGCTGCTCTACTGCTCGCGACAGGAATCGCAGTGCTTTGACACGAAGCGCGGCGTCGCGACGCTCATCGTCGTCTCCGGCGTCATGTTCTACTCGTGGGCGAAGGGCCAGACCAAGGCTCCGCAGGTGGCCGCGGCGATCATGCGCAAGGGCGACACGAAGGAGAAGGTCGTGGCTGGCAAGAACTACGTTGTGTGAGAGACTCCAAGCGCTTGATCCGGAGTTGCTGCGTCCCTGGACGCCATGAGCAACACTCGACTTCGTGCAATTGCTGCTGCATCCGCCAACGTGAACGAGAGCGACGCCCTCGATTGTATTCTACCTGCGCCAGCAGCCTGCGCTAACCACGCCAGTAGTATTTACAGTGTACAGAGTCACTAAACCGCGGTCAGCATCACCCGACGACAGTCGCAGGGATCGATTTGAACCATTCAAACACCGAGATTCCAACAACATGGTGCTGCATAGTGCCATCCCCAGACTTGCTCAGTCGCCTCGCTAGTCGTCCAGCAAGCTTTCGGTTAGCGATTGCAGGCGCAGCAGACGCGCACTCACGTCTTCTGGCGCCGCGCTCCGCTCTGAGCGAGATATTGGCGGGCGTTTCTCCTCGAGAGCTCGATCACCACTGCCTGCTTCTCTACCACCTGGCGTGATATCGACTCGCGAGACTTGGACAGCGTCCGTCTGTGTCGCTGCCGACTTGACGGCGACGCGAGATGGAGGCATCTCCTCCATTGTTTGTGTCTCCACGTCCGTTGTGGCAGCTCGAACCGCCTGCGTCGCGAGCTTCCGTTCCTGCAACGTGACGCGTTGGTACCAATAGCGACCCTCAAATCAGTCGTCGAGCAATTGGCTACCTGCTCTCGAAGAGTGTTGAGTAGAGTGTTGCGTTCTCTGCGCAGCTTGGCGATCTCTCCGTCTCTAGTAATGCAACCTTGCATCAACACCGATCAAAGCGACGAGGATGCCCAAAGAGCGAGTATCGTACCGTTTGGCAATGCGACTCTCGAGACTCGCAACTCGCTCCGACTCTTGGCTCGCCATACGCTCTTTGACACCGGCAAGCTCGCGCTCGAGCTGCCTGATGTGAACATCCTGCTTCGCTCTGTCCGACTGCACCATCGAATGGCGGAACGAGACGTCCTGCAGCTCCTTCTGGTAGATCTCCTGCTCGTGCCGCACGCTCTCGATTCGCTGGGTCTCCATATTTTGCTTCTCTCGACGAAAGTCGGCCTCACGAACCTGCAGCTCGCGTCGAACATCATCAAGCTGGCGCTGCGATTCGGTAGCTCGTCGTTCAGACTCTTCCAGGAGTTTGCGCAGCTTCGTGGACTCTGATGTTTGTGTCTCCAAGGCGCTCTGTTGCATCATCAACGCGTTGCTAGCGAGTTAGAAACTTGTGACTTTCACAGCATGCTTCAGTGAAGTCACTCACCTGCAAATCGTCATTCCTCACAGCTAGTTCGTCAGTCTTGTGCTTCCACTGCAATTGGATCATCCGTGCATGCTTCTGCAAGTCGTGGGCATCTCCGAGGATGCGCCGTCGCAACTCGTCACGATCACTTTGCACCGCCAGCAAAGCAGCGATCAGATCTCCGCGATCGAGCGACTGCAACTCGCGCTGATGTTGCTGTTGCCGTCTCCGCTGTTGCAGTCTTCCTTCATCGGTATGGTGTGATGCGGTTGTTGATGCACCGCTAGTATCATCGTCGATGAAAGCTGGTATCGGGCCTTCATGCCGCAGCTGGCATAAGCTGCACGAAATAATCGGGGCAAGTGCGGTCGGCACGGTGATTTCAGCCGCCACCTCATCCGTTTGAGCGGCGGTGGGGATCAAAAGCAGCAGGAATTCTCCCCATGTGATTGTGCCGCCTGCTTTTCGACGCTTGAATTGCTTCTCCAGCGCCACCTCAACATGCGCTACGAGTTTAGTGCGCGCGTCCTGGCTGCCAACGGCCGCCAACACACCCGGGTCTTCACCAAGAGCTCTCAGCAGTGCTGAACAGCGCACAAGACCAGTCTCGTACACATCGATGCGATGAAAAAGCGTGCGAAGCGCAGTCTCCGTCGCCGGTCGGAGGTATCGACGTCGCCGTGCGGCAGCCTGACCGACCGCCTGAGCATTCGCTGTCACCGTCAGCCCATCTTCATCGTTTCGTCCCGTAACTTGGACATGGCCAACAGACTCCTCGACATTGCTGTTTGTCCGTGGCGATCGACGAGCTCCACTGTCCAGCTTGGCTTTCATTGTATCAAGTCGATGTATCAGCATTCGACGCTCTGCCTCCATCGCTGCCTCCGAGTTGCGCAGACGCGCATCGCGATGTGCCACCAGCAACGAGGCGGTGTCAAGGCGCTCCTTTGTGTGCGATAGCCGCCGTTCGAACGCTTCCAGCTGCCGCAGACCATCGTGAAGCTGGCGTACTTTGTCTGCAACAACTCCGTCGCTCTGTCACACATTGCCACACAACCCGTCATTCGTCAAAACAAGCATCTCTGATCAGACAAAGCCAACAAACATCCACATACCGCACTGTAGTCGGAGACAGACTTGGCCATGCGCTGCAGCATCTCGCGCTCGATGGTAAGAGTTCGCACGGCTGCAACCACTTTGCTGTTTGCGAGCTCGCAGCGCTTCTCTGCCTCGTGCACTCGTGCAATTTGAAGATCGCGCTGCGCCTCAACATCACGGATGCGCTGCTTCCACAGTTCGCACTGCTCTTCAAGGTTCCCGCGCGAGACTTTGAGCTCGGCGACTTGTGCTTCCAATCGGCGGTCACCAGCGCTGAGGGCGAGCTCCTTTGACTGAAGTTGCACCATGAGCGCCACAACCTTCTCACGCCACATGCTCAGCACTTTGATATAGAGCTGCGCAGAGCGGTTGGCAGCCTTCTCGTCGTCCAACCCGCTGGACAATGCCCCCTCACGGGCCAGTTCGCTCTGCATTCGCTTATCGTGGATCGCCAGGATTCGCTCGAGCGCTTGAACGCGACTTTGTAGAAGCGAGCGTTCGTGGTCGCCACTGCCGCTATCATCGATGACCACTTGCACTTCCATGTCCCTGTTGTGAGTCTTGGAGACGTCGAGGCGCCGTTCAGAGCCAGCGTCACCGTGCCTAGAGCGATCGGCCACAACTGATGCAGAGTACCCCCTGGACTTTGACAGAATCGCAGGCGGTGACTCCGCCGCCGCATCGACATCTTGAAAGAACTTGCCATCCAAGTCCAAGGATGCCTCGCGACTGCCCATTCCGACCTCGCCAAGACTTATCTTCTCTTCGTTGTCTTCTAGCTGCTCGGAGCGAATGCTCTCTGGTGTTAACAATCGAGCACCTGCAGTCGCACGGCCGACGTCCCCGTCGCCATCGACACGCAGCGACACCAGCTCGCTCTTGAGCTGCAGTCGCGAGTATAGTTTCTCAGCTGGCGTGACCTGTCTGAGTGAATGCTATCAGATCGCTATCGGCCGACCAAGCAGCAGACAAACACACATCCTCACCGTCCGTCAAGCATCTGGAGACCTGGCAGCATCGTCACCACCTCGCGCCGGTAGTCGTCACGCTGTGCAACCGGATTCCCCTCGAGCGATAGACTCGCAAGCGCCGAAAGCGGCGCCAAGTAGCGCAGCTCGCTCAGCATCGCGACGCGGTTCTCACCAGCATCCAAACTGCGCAGGTTGGTGCATCGCGCCAGACCCTGTAGCGACTCGCTGCAATCTCACATCGACATTTAATCTCTCAAAAGCGACTAGAAAGGCAACTCGAAGCGCACGTACATGGCGTTGCCGCGCAGGTCGAGCCGCTCGAGACGCGGCAGCCATGCGCCGAGATCGGCGGGAATCAGACGCAGCTGGTTGCGGCTCAGGTCGAGCTGCTCGAGGTCCGGCAGCAGCCGCAGCTGCTCCAGCTCCTGCAGCGCGTTGCGCGACAGGTTGAGCCGCCGCAGCCCCGGGAACTCGCGCGCGATCTGCTCGGCCAGCTCGCGGGTCAACACCGCGAGCGGCATGGCAGTCGCGCTGGAAAAGCTGGGGAGATGACAATAACGGATACAGAAGATCGATCGAATCGAATCGAATCGACTGTGGATCGTGTACAATTTGTATCTATTGTGTTTTCCAATAATTGGACCTTCAACATGAAGGTGAGTGAGTGAGTGAGCTCATGTGCTCCTACCACGGCCACCACCAAGTGCGCCACTTGTCCGGCAGCGCCGAGCGGAAGCCACAGAACCACACGTCGCACCGGTGAACGCCGTCGCGAGTGTACCGCGCGTGGCATGCAGCGTCGGATTCAGCTCCGGCGGACGGACACGGGATCGGCAGCTGCCACGCCGGGTCGTAACCATACGCCGACACACCGTCCGACACGAACAGGTCGAGCGCTGCCGCGCGGTTCGCGACCATGTGGTGCTCTCGCACAAACCGCATGCCGGCCTTGCGGGTCTTGTCCACGGCGTCGACGTTCGCTGGGTCGGCCACCCACTCGATTGTCGGCGCAGGGTTGGCGCGATCATACCCGACGTAGTGCTGCATCTCGCTCAACCCGAGCGACGCCAACAACGGCGCCACGTCGCGGTTCACCACCAGCAACGCGCCGGTCGCAGCGATCTCGAACAGCTCGGGCATGAGGTACTGGAAGTGTCGTGTGGTCGTGATGGAGGCGCGGTACGACCGAACATATGACGCATAGAGTTCAGCGTCCATGCTCGTGCCGCTTGACAGACGGTTGGCGTCGAGCAGGCTCGGGTTGGAGCGCTGGTGCTCGCTGAGCCAATGCCACAGCGGACACGAGTCGCCGCCGAGCTCCGGCGAGAGCAGCAGCTTGTCGATCGGGAAGGTATTGAGCGGAGCCTTGGCAGCATCGGGTAGCGCAGCATGAGGAGACCACATCAGCATCGGCAGATCTCGTGGGTTCATCGGTGCGCTCACAGACGCCAGATAGTTGTCCAGCGTGTACACGTACGGACTGACGACCAGGTCGGCACGCTTCAGGATCTTCTCGCGGATGACCATCGGGTCGAGCTGGTTCAGATCGCGCGGGTCATCGATCCAGACGACGACCATAGCTCCCAGCGCGCGCAGCTCGTGGAAGTACCGATTGTGCTGGAGAAACAGATCCATCACGTCACCGTCCTTGTCCTCCAACTGGTTGACACAGAAGAACAGCACAGTCGGAGCCTTCTTCGGGTCTTCCTTGTAGAAGTAGTCGGTCGGGTCGCGCGTGACCAGGTCCTGCCACTCCGCATCAGCTCGGAGGGTGTCGAACAGCCGCGCGGCGGACGGCGACCTCCGCGACGAATCGCCACACCCGACCAGATACTTGCGGCCGTTCGTGCGACGCCGCCGCTCGGCGACCCATGCCTTGACCTCGCGCTGGTCGACGGCGTTGACGGGGAACAGCCGCGCGTCCGATCGCGGCGCCGCCTCGGCGAGCGCGCGCATGTCGGCGTCCATCTCGTGGTAGAAGCCCAGCAGACCGTTTGACTCGCCGTAGTCGACGAAAAAGCCGTGGAAGCGCAGGCGGCCGAACGCCTCGAGCGCCAGCACGGTCGACGCCGCCACGAACACGAGCGACAGCGCCATGGCCGCGCCGATCACCGGCCACGTCACGCCGGCGCACCGCGAGCGCTCGCAGCGCTGCCGACTCGCGACCGGCAGCGGCGTCGCCTTCCGCCGGCGTCGGCGAATGATCATCCGCGCGCAGACCTCAACGGCCCACGTCCAAGGCGAAACTGAAGTTCGCCTGTCTCGGTCCTTCCCGAGCTTGTCGTCGACGTACTCGCCGCCGCCACTACCACCTTCGCCCGCGAGGCGGCTCCAAGTTCCCGCAGGCACGGGACACACCGGCGCGACCTCCGTCTCGCTGGACGGCCCGCGGATCCGCACGGCCATCGCGCTGGAGGCGAACTGACGAGTGGCGACGCCCTGGCGACGATGACGACTGTCAAGTATCCAGGTCGTGCGTCCTTCTGTGCTTTCCGTGAGTATCGTGGTGTGAGACACACTGTGTCCCCGCTCAAGTGCCACGTTGGTTGCTGGTCAGCACAGAACGAGGGGCAGCTTAATCCCGGACAGATGGTCGTCTGTCTCGTCACGAGGGTTTTTCACTCGGAATCATGGACTTTTGGGTCTTTGCTCTCTCTTTTGCTCGACTCAACAGATGGACGCTACCGCCACCAGCGCGATCGGTGAACTGCAGTGTGCCCTCACATCAAAACGCCAACCGGAAAGGAGGAGCAGGAAAGAACAGCGGGCAATAGATTGCCGCGTGTAGTTGAAGGGGGGAGGAGAACGCTCGCGCGCCGCCTCTGTGGGGACCCAGCTCGGCCAGACCAGCGCGGCCGACGGGGGGCGACGCGGCCATGCACTATGAGTTCATCGGAGGCCTGGAGGTCACGTACGGCAACGCGCTGGCCGGCGGCGGCAGCTTCCACCGCGTGACAACAGCCGAGGGAGCTGCCGCCGAGGTGACGCCCGCCACGTACCTCTGGTACAAGCTGACGGCCAATGCGGGGGACTCGCCGCCTTCCTCAGTGTCTGGCACAATGCCCAGCTCAGGAGGAGCCTCGACGAGTGGCCGTCGACAGTCAGGCGCTGTATCTTCAGTCGGAAACTCCGCTGCTGCTTCCGGTTCGAGCGGCTCCGACAGCGGCATCACGGACCTGCTGGTCGGCGGGGAAGAACCGCCAACTGCTCGGAGCGGCGATGCGGATAACGGGGCTGAATGGATCAAACTGGACAAGTCGATCGACCGCCAGCGAGGTCTCTATTTGTGGTACCGGACTGCGCCGGTGTCGACGCCACAGCGCTCATCGTCCAGCTCGCGCGACTCGGATCCCCTCCCGAAGAACCTGCCGCTCAAGGAGATCCGCGTCGTCCGCGATCCGAAGGAGGTTCCGGAAGGCTTTGAAAGCTTGCAAGACCCGATCGTGAGCTCGCTCGCCAATGGGAGTAAGAAGATACTGATTGCTGTTTGTTGCTCGCTCGATGACGGGTTTATTAACGTGATTGATGTGTGTTGCAGAGGAGCTTCGGACGTACTTGTGCTTCCGCCGCCTGAGTGCTGACGATTTCTCGGGCTCCAAGTGGTCGATCCAGACTCAGAAAGTGGGGAACTGGATCGAAGTCAAGGACCTGTCGTCGAACCAATGGTACATTGCCCAGATCCTAAACCAGTCAACCGCCGAGATCCGAGTCCACATCGCCACGTGGTACAAGGGTCGCGACGAGTATCTGACGCGGGCGACGTGCCGCAACCGTGTCGCCAAGCTCGGCACGCACACGAATCTCTACTTGTCGCCGTCGTATCCGTTCACGCGGAGGCAGGGGAGTTTGTGGAACGTTGGCATGAAGGATCTGCAGCAAGCACGGGAGGACTTTGATCGGCTATTTTACGATCGGAACAAGCATGAGGCTTACTTGCAGCGGCATTTGATCCCGTTCCTGGAAAAGTCACTGCTGTGCACACTTGCCGCCAGCGATTTGGCAGAGGACATGAATTTGTTCCACCAGCACGTGACCAAGAACGCTGTTGCGTATATGCTGAGTAGCGACGGGAACGCATCGATGCCGCAAATGCTGTCGCTTCTGCGCATGATTCTGAACGCTCACAACTCGTGCATGTTCTTCTATTTGAAGTATCAAGGCACGTATTCGGCGGCGAAGTACCAGAAGCTCGTTTACACGTCGTATTTGGTGAGTCCAGACTCGCTGGCTACCATCCCGACGCGCCACCCTTGCCGGTCGTTCTATTACGTCGACAATGTGGACTTGTTTGTCCAAGCGGGTGGATTCCGAGTCATCCTGCAGAGACTCGCTCTCGCTGATATCCCGCTGACCGAGGTGGTAGTGTATTGCATGCTGCTGAAGCAGGCGAAGCCGTGTTTGGTGCAGCAGAAGCGCCGAAAGAGCTCATCGACTCGTCGGCGATCTGCTGTCGATATTCAGGTGGAGGATTTCTTCCGTGACTTCTTGAACGCGGTATTTGCGCGGCTGCGTCGGATGAGTGGCACAGAGCTCAAGGACGACGATCGAGTGATTGACCAAATCGTGGGGTTGCTTGAAAGCATGTATCGCGACGGAATGCTGCTCGGGAGCGGAAGCGTGGAGCCTGACGTCGATGATCCCGCGTCTACCGAAGGGTTCTCTGGAGGGTGTGACATCGTGTTTGCGGAGGCGATCGAGATGTTTCACTTGGATCTGTCGAAGAAGTTCATTTGTTGTCCTTTCTTGGGTCAGCGACTTCATGGAATCTCGCGGATCAACGACTTGATCGCAATGGCGCAAAAGAGAGAGATCATCCAGAAGAAGACAAGCTTAGGGCTGCGAAGGAGTTCGTCTTCCGCGTCGTCAACAGGTGCCGCGCTGAGTGCAAGCGGGTTGTCCTCGTCGTCTGCGAGTTCGCAGCAACCTGCAGCAAAGTGGCTTCGTCCAAAGTACGTGGTTGAGTGGCTGACTGGGTCAGATGTCCTCGAAGTCATTTTGGGAGACCGTGAGTGCTGCCACAAGTATGAACTTCAAGAGGGGACTCATCTCGAGATCTTGAAGCGGTCGAAGAGGATATTTGAGTTTGTGGCGTCCAATGGTCTCCTCAGCGACAGCCATCTGGTGCTGTTGTGGAAGACGGGTTTGAACCAGCTCCGGTCCGGGAGGAAAACGATATTTGACGTCCTTGCTTCGCTCGGCAATGTGCTATCGGCAGAACTGATGGATGTTCTCGCTGTTTTACTCACGCAGGTTCCGATCGATGAGTACGACGAGTTGCTGGTTCACTTCATCAAGCGAGTCGTGTTTATCGCGTCGAAGCAGGTCGTTGAAAGCGAGACTGCAGGCTTCAAGATGAGCTTGAGCTCTCTGGTTAGCGTCGCGTCGGGGTCAAAGAGTCAGAGCAAGTCGAACGCGAGTTCGCAGAAGGATGTCGAGATTTTCAACAAGATCGTGAAACTGGGATGCTGTCTGCTGTGGAACGCGATCATGCAGGTCGACGCTAATGGAGAGCGCCTCCGCGTATCCATTCGCTCCGACGTCGAGAGCGCGCTCGCCGAGTCGTTGAATCACGTTCAGAAGCTGTGGGTACCTATTGGTTCGTCATCCGCGTCCGCGAGAGAGCAGCTGCAGCTTCTGAACGAGTATCTGCTCAAGTGTTCTGACAATATCCGAACCGGAACATTGGTGGAGACATCGATGAACCTGATTGAACGTATTGTGGATGGGTTTGGCCACGGATCTACGGTGTCGTCCTCGTTGTCCTTGTCGAAGGGTCCCCAAGCGCCTACTTCGCCTAATGATTTGCTGAAGGAGCTGAACAATACACACAATATCGTCCAGCTAGTCATCGATGACATTCGAAGGTTCATGGCTGACTCGGCGACGAAGGGGTCAGCGGCAGAGGACGCTATTCGGAGGCGACTGTCTTTTCTGGGGTACATCGTGACCAAGTCCGATATCACTCTGTCGTTCGCAGCGATGACGGAGTTGTGGGTGTGCTTCAATAGCCCGACGAATACGGCTAGAGAGCGCGACATCTTCTTCCTGTGGTTTACCGAGGTGATTCCCGACCCGAACAACTTTGTGCATCGCGCATATTCAGGGAACACTGCCTTTTCAGAGCCGGTGGCAAGAGAGATCTTCCAAGCATTGATCCATTCGCCGACAGCGTCGTCCAGTGGAGGTGCCAAGGGAATCCAATTGCGACTGGAGGATATCGGGAAGCACTCGTTCTTGGCGCTCGAACGACTCTTCCGATTCGTCAATACTGCCGACAAGCTCTTGTCATGCACAAATGTTGTCGGGTCTACCAAAAGCGCTGTCACCCCGATCGATCCTCAGGACGAGCCTGCTCCGTTCGTGGTGGAGTCGATCGACCTCAAAGGCCTGGACACGTTTTACGACGCAGCTCTCTGGGCCGAAGATGAAGACGTGAGCCAGCTCGTCATTGATTATTTAATTTATCTGCAGCTTCACGTGGGGTCCAAGTTGGTGCGTCGCGAGGTGTGGAGTGACTTCGTCGGCGTCTGTCTGGCTCGTATCCGCACGCGGATGGGGTCGGCTCCCACTGAGAAGGAAAAGCAAGAAGTTCGTCGCCTCCTGGTGTTGCTCAACGCGTTCCTTAACCAGTCCACCGTCCAGAGATCGGACTCGGCCAGCGCGCTTGACGGACCCGAGGAGCTGACTGTGTATGTGAAGACTCAAGACGGCCGCATCGCCGCTCCTTTCAAATACTACATGAAGCGAACAACCTTGGTCTCGGAGCTCCGTGACCGTGTGGCAAAAGACACTGGGCATCCCGCGGACAAGATCCGGATCGTGAATGAGCTGAAAACCAAGCTGACTGCTCAAGGACACGGCAAGTTTACGCTCGAGAAGGCTCGTGTGTTTAATGCTGTTCCTGTGGCACCGTCGGGAGCGAAATACTCTTCTGCGACAACGCTGCCTGCTCCCCTTCATCGCAGCACCAAGCGCACAAATTTCGTGGAGGCGGTCTTGCTCTCCAAGGTAGAGAGCGATACGATCGGTCACACGAACCGGACTGTGCTCGACTATAACGGCAACGCGCTGACGGGGATGGGTGCTGGTTCGAGCAACAATACCAGCGTCGAGAGCGACTGGCGAATGGTGAAGTCGGAGATCTCGAACAATGATCGGTGGCTGGAATTGCTGTTTGACCTGCTGCCGTGGAGCGGCGGGATCTCGGAGGAGGTATGGAAGGTGCTGAAACTGCTGGACTCGAACCATGAGATGGAAAAGCGCACGCGAACGCTGAACGGTGTGTTGGCGATCGACGGCTCGATTCGGAAGTTCCCGCAGAAGTTTGAGTGGAATTCGTTGCTAGACTTGTCCTGTCCGTCAAAATTGCTGTACCAGTTGGAGTTAATCGAGAAATTCGCACTCTGTGTGGATGGACGACCAACCGACGACGATGATGAACATGAAGGCCATCGCTCGAGCAGCACTATGGAAGTCGACGGCGCGATCGGCACGGTCAATGCGTGGAGCTCGTCGTTTTTGCAGCTTGGCGGTAAAGCCCAGCTCGAGCAGTTTGTGCTGGCATCGAATCATGAAGAGCTGATTCGGCAAGGCACGTTGACTGTGATGTGCTTGTCCAAGCTGCTGAAGCTATTGTGTCACTTTGTGCTCGTTGAAGCCAGCATTGCCGAGGAGGACGGCGATGAAATTGAGGGAGATCGCGAGAGTATCGTTCAGAAACTGTTGGAGTTGCTGAGCGCTCTTCAAAGCATTGACGCCACAAGAGCTGACAGCGGCGTGTCTTCGTCGGGATCGGGACGACAAACCAAGGTGGAAACGGGATCACGAGTCGGTCTACCCCTGCATTTGATGCCGTACGCACGCCCTGAAGTCCGTGATCAAGACAGTCCGGATGATATACCGTGTGAAGCTTACCTGTTGACGCGCACGACGTCCTGTATCACAGCAGTCGCGCTAACGGCCGAGCAGAACGCGCTGGATTTGCTCATGACTTACCCGAGCCACGAGCAGCTCTTTTTGCACAGTCTGGTGGAGAGTCCATTTCAGTCTGTTCGTCGTGAAGCGGCTAACGTCATTGCAGCATTTTCGACGACGAAAAATCGAGTGGAAGAGGATCGCGCCAGGTGTTGCGCCTTTTATCTGGAACTCCTCGGAGGCTACAGCGGCGACGTGATTGGCCAAGAGTACTATAACGTGTTTACGCTGCTGGTATCGAGTGCAGGCGATCTGTCTGAGTTCTCGATTCTTTCGTCGGCGCGAATTTTGTGCCGACGCATCCGAAACTTCGAGCCTGTGGACGACGGTCCGGGAGTTACGCCGACACCGTCAGTGTCGATCAAACTCCCACGCAAGCGAGTCGCGATCTCCTCGCTCAGCAGCAAGTACCCGCCTCCTGTCGATGTGGACATTCAATTGGAGTGCATCATGACGACTTTGCTGTCGATTATTCGACGAATCCCCGCGGTGTTAGCAGAGGAGGACTCCAGCACCGGCGTGCGCAGTCTGCGCGAGGTTGTGGCTGCCACCTTGCACAAGGACGAAGGGATAATGGCAGAGCTGTTCCACGGTTGTCTGTTTGCGACTCCGAGTTCGTCTGAAAGCGAAGATCAATCGGTCGGGTCGACGTCGAACGAGCACAGTTCTTCGTCGCACTACTACCTCCAGCAGCCAAAGTGTCGAAGCGACTCGTGCCGAAAGATCGCGTATGAACTGCTCTCGGAGCTGTCGATCGACAATACGAGCGGGTTGAGCTACTTGCTGGTTCAAATGGGAAACCAGCACTCATTAGAGCGGCCACCGGCATCGGTAGCGCCTGCATCGACGCAGCTGAGCTCGAACAAACGCAAAGGTGTGAAAGCGATGAAGGAAGCCGCCTCGAATCAGCAGCTGATGCAGCGTGGCAAGTACGTCGGTCTGAAGAACCTGGGATGCACGTGCTACTTGAACTCGACTGTCCAGTGTTTCTTCATGATCCCACGGTTCCGGCGTCAGATTCTGCGTCTTTCGAGCGCTGCTTCTGTCGCTGTTGCGCCGGAGGAGCCAAGTTTACTGTACGAAATGCAGTCCGTCTTCGCGCATCTCGAGGGCAGCGCCAAGCCTTACTACAACCCTCGTCCGTTCACGAAGGCGATGAAAACCTGGGATGGCGAAAGCATCGATGTGAGCATTCAGCAGGATGCGAGCGAGTTCCTGACGTCCTTTTTCCAGCAGATCGAGTCGGAAATGAATGGGATGGGGAATGGTACGAGTGGGGACTACCACGGTGACGAGAACATTCTGAACACCTTCTTCGGCGGCGAATTCAGCAATGAGCTGGTTGCGGAAGGGGATCGCTACAGCGAGCGCTTCGAGCCCTTCCACTTCATTTCCGTGCCTGTGCGCGATCGGAAGAACCTGCGCGAGTCTTTGGACGGGTGGGTCGAAGGTGAGAAAGTGAGCTACACATGGGAGAAACCGAACAATGGCGATGACGTTGAGCAAGTGGAGGGCGATGGCGAGTCGGTGGAGAAAGTCACGCTAGACACTCACAAGCGGATCTCCATTTCCAAGCTCCCCGAGTATCTGATCATCCACTTGAAGCGCTTCGAGTTTGATTTCGAGAAGATGCAGCAGATCAAGCTCCATGACCGGTTCGAGTTCCCCATGGAGCTCGACATGTACCCTTACACAAAGGAGGGCCAACAAGAGAAGCGAAAGGCATCACAGTCGCCAGCAGCTTCGGATGAGATGCCGATCGAGTCACAGGACGCCAACACGGATGCCAGCCGATCAGGCTCGACAGGTTCCGATAGCAGAACGACGGCACCGGAGTACTCCCAGTACCGCCTGGCTGGAACTGTTGTTCATATGGGGACGGCTCATTCCGGTCACTACTACTCCTTCCTGCGAGAGCAAGAGACGGAGGGTTCTGAGCGATGGTACGAGTTCAACGACACGCTGGTCACGCCGTTCGATCCCGATCATATTCCGAGCGAGTGCTTTGGTGGTGAAGAAGAGTCTCGTGCGCGACTCCGGAGTGGGTCAGGGCCGTCGTCATCGTCCTCTGGCTCGCCGCATGTGATGAAGAATCGCAGCAGTTTCATGCTCATTTACTCTCGCGTTCGACCGGTGTTGCGGAGTGCAGAGCATGACAACAAGGCGAAGCCTCCTATCAGCTTCTCTGCTGCTGGACTGGTTGTATCGTTTTGCAAGAAGCTGCTGCTGCGTTCCATGCCTCGACTGTCGGAGCTGCGCAGCAAGGGTCACATTGTTGCGCCGGAGACTATCCGGAAGCAGATTGCGCTGGAGAACCGCTTGTTCTGGCGGAAGAAGTACCTGTACGACAGCCGGTACTTGAAGTTCACGTACGACTTGGTCACGTCGTGTCTGGTTGGGTTAGAGAGCGCCAAGAACATGGCGATACTGCCGACGTTCGAGCCTCCCGAAGTGCAGTTCGACGCGCTGCAGATGGCGACCAAGTTTGTGTTCGGCACGCTGTGGCAAGGCGGCGATGTGAGCAAAGTGCTAGAGTGGAGGCTCATCTTGCAGTCGTTGTACCACTCGGACGTTGAGGGCTGCCATTGGTTCCTGACGACCATGAGCTCGAACGAAGCGCTGTTGTTGGATCTGCTCGTGTTCAATGAACACCGGGAAGTCCGCGCGCTGACGACGAGTGTCATCTCGGAAGCGATTGTCACGTCGTCCAATTCTGGCTTTGAGGAAGAGCAAAGTCTCGAGCCCCCGCCAGGGGAGCCTGGAGCAGCTCAGGACAAACTTCCAGTCTCGTTCGACTTTATCTTTTTCTTGCTCCAGCTCATGCCGGCGCTATTGTCCGTGCCGGTGCAGCATCATGCCGAGTACTTCACGACGATATACGAGTTTGTGAACACCGGTCGCAACGAAGGCTCGTTCTTGGTGCTGAACGGCGTCGTTGGAGCCGTCGTGTCGCTCCTGACTGGCTTGGGACAGACCCAGCCGTTGCTGCTGCCTCAGCTCAAGAAACACAAGCCTCGGCAGATCCTCAAGCGCATCGACCTGAGCGCGACGGTACTGAGGTTGCTATCAGTGCTGATTCGGTGCGCGTTGCCGCCGGCAATGGACGTCCCTGTCGAGAAGGACCATCCTTTGGCGGTGCCGATGCGTATGGCCCAAGAGCACGTCGAGCTGCTGTCGTCGGATCACGAGGTGCTGCTGAACGAGCGGTTCGTGATGCTGCTGACCCAGCGCGCGAACCGGTACACGCGCGAGACCAAGCCGCTCGAGATGATCGTGATGCACCTATGCTGGAACAGCCGTCGAATGACGTCCATGTTCTTGAGCGCCATCATGCACGGCATCGAGACGGAGGACCACCACGATGTCAAGCCGTACTTCCGCACACTCAACGCGCTGTTCAAGATCCGCGATTTGCTTGCATCGGAGCGACTGATCGACGGGATGACGAAGCTGCTCGCTGTGATGGCGTCCCAGCAGCGATACTACAAGGCGACGGAGACATCGATCGACATGCTGACACGGCTCGCCAAGCGGCACGGCGCTGTCGCGCGGTGGTTGCTGGAGAACCACATGAGCTGTGCGTGGATGGACAAGTGGCTGTCGGCGCATCGCGGTCCTGAGGGGTATCTCCAGATGCGCAAGACGTCGCTCGTCAAGCCCAACAGCACGTCGTCGTGGGTGAATGTGAGTGTGACGAGCTCGGGTCTGATCAAGGCCATCGACCGCACCATCTCGAAGCTGCTGCCTCGCATCCGTAGCATTCTAGACCCGAACACCGCGCTGGAGACGTTCTACGACAGCGACGACAACCCGTCGCGCCTCGTTGGACGCCGCGTTCGTGTCAAGTGGGCCAAGGACAAGTGGTACGAGGGCATGGTCGAGCGGTTCGACGAGGAGGCGTACGAGCACTTTGTCGTGTACGACGACGGCGACAAGCGCTCGTACCACATGTCGGAGAAGATATTCTACGTCGTGGATGGTCAGTCGCCGCCGAAGTCGCGCAAGAAGTAGTAGTAGCCGTTGCTGCCGCGGTGCACCGACGCGCGAATTGGCTGTCGCAAGCGAGGTCTTGCACAGCAGCTAGCTCCATTGCACAGCGCCATCTGAGTGTATATGCATCCGAGAAGAAGAGTACATTGCGAGTTTGAATTCGCCGTTTGTTGATTTTGCTCATCTGTTCGATGTCATTCCCCAAAGCAAACAAATTTGAGGTGAATGATGCGATTTCAACCAATGGAAAGCCAGATCTAAGCTTCAAATAGGCAAAAATAACAAAATCCACCAATCATAGCATTCATTGTAAAAGTGATTTTGTACGATTCATTTAGTAAACTTAGGCCTGGGTCTCAATCCGTTCTGGAACAACATGCATCAATAGTTTGTTAGGTTTCTTGTTGGACACCAGTTGCGACTCGTATCAGTCCTCTATTGAATTGTATAAGAACACGATTGTTCTTACATCAGAATAATCAACTCCTACCACTCAATTATAACACTTCGACTACCACGCAATTACCGACGTTCACCTATCACGGAATTACCATTACAATACTTCGCCTACAGTGCCCGCCAAAACTCTGTGCGGATGCCAATTTTTCGCGTAAATCCGTCAAAACTGCATCTTTTGCGCTAAAACTTGGCTCAGTGATTGGGCAAAACACAGGCTTTCAGGGCATGCCATTTTTTTTGCATCCGATTTGAACAAGCCGAGCAATCAAAATGCGACACAATATGGAGCCCGCCAAAAATACGTGCGGGTGACGAAAGGGTCGTGTTATTTAGTTTCACGTCATGTTCTAGATCATTCTACGCAGATCATTGGCCAGCCCATCGTGCGGGGAGGCTAACCCACTCTGTGGTTTGGCACCTGGCGCTCTGGACAATGTCCAAGGGCACCGAGTTCACGGCCTACGAGAAGGGCCAAATTGTCGGCCTGCGGAAGGCTGGGTGGACATTTGCAGCGATTGGAAAGGAGCTGGGGCGCTCCGAAACGGGTGTGGGCAAGTTCTACAAGAACCAGGGCTCTTCTACCACGCGAAAGAGGCCGGGAAGACCGAAGAAAGTGTCCGAACGAGCCAAGCGACGCATCGTCAACACAGCCAAGAAGCGCGGGATGACAGCGCGGTTGGTCCAGGCAACCGTCAATGAACCCATCTCCGTCCGTACTGTGCAGCGGGTGCTCCAGCAGGACAAGTTCATGCGCTACGGCAAGCGGCAACATACGCCAAAGCTCACGGCCGACCACGTCGATGCGCGGAAGCGCTGGGCGAGGAAGATGACTCGCGACCGCACCGACTGGGCCAGCGTGATTTTCTCTGATGAGAAGAAGTTCAATCTGGATGGCCCAGATGGTCTGCAGTACTACTGGCACGATTTACGCCAAGAGAAGGAGTCGTACTTCAGCCGTCAGAACGGCGGCGGATCCGTCATGGTGTGGGGCGGGTTTTCCGCCCAAGGAACGACGTTGTTGGCGACATTGACGGGACGCCAGGACTCGTTCGACTACCAAGAGACGCTGTCTACGTTTCTGTTTCCCTTTGGGGACGCTATGCACAACGGACGCTACATTTTTCAACACGACAACGCCAGTATCCACGCATCCCGCGCCACCCAAGCCTTCCTCCACGACGTCGGTGTGGCCGTTCTCGACTGGCCTTCACTGTCACCAGACCTCAACCCAATTGAGAACGTCTGGGGGGTGTTAGCGAGGGCGGTCTACGATGGTGGAAGGCAGTTCGCGTCGGTCAATGAGCTGAAGATCGCTATTCAGAAGGCATGGCGCAATCTCGACCCAGAACTCCTCCAACAGTTGGTCTCTTCGATGCCTGATCGCGTGTGCGAGGTCTTGGAGAAGCAAGGACGCAAGACCAAGTATTGACGGGCCTGCAGCTACGATAGGGAGCTAAATAACACGACCCTTTCGTCACCCGCACGTATTTTTGGCGGGCTCCATATTGTGTCGTATTTTGATTGCTCGGCTTGTTCAAATCGGATGCAAAAAAAATGGCATGCCCTGAAAGCCTGTGTTTTGCCCAATCACCAGGCTTCTTCTATTTAGGCATTTTGGACAGAGACAAGCCCCACTACCTAATCCTGCATTTCCTGGATACCTTGTTGAAGGCGTTGGACGCAATGCAATCGAAACTGCTCTGAGCCCACAAAAGACATTGCGGCGTTTCAGCGACACCTTAGATAGTTCCGAAACTCCTGCAATCTTCGTCGACCCACCAGCGGTCACACACAAATCGATCAAAGCAATCCAGGCATTGGGAAATGGTGAGGCCAAGTGGCAAGAAGCCAGAACGGACAGTGAATGACGCCCTTGCGGCGCCAAGGAAGAAACTGCGGACACAGCGGCAAGAGTGGATCCCTCGTTACGAGCACGAGCTAGGTCTGCGACCAGGAAGCACTACGCCGCAAGGACGCATTGTCGACGCAATTTGTAAGTTTTGCTCGACATTCGGCCGCGAGGACAACAATTGCAATGATAAATCCCCGTTCGCCGAGCTATTGTGCAAGCCCAAACGCAAAAAGACAGACCGTGCAAAAGTGTTTACGTCCTTTCGGCGCGACAACATCATAGCGCACATGCGCGAACAGCATCCTCAGCGTTGGCAAGAGTTCACAGCACTTCCGCTCAACATGTCCAAGCGTTCAGAGTATTTCGCCTCGTCTAAGACGATCATGCCGTTCCTGCCAGCACTGCCATCTTTTCAGTTCCGAGTTCCCGCTGGAGTTTTTTGTACCATCAAGCAGTTGCTTTGCGTTACAGGCGTGGATGTAGTCACGCTCGACGGCTTTGTTGAGCTCGAGGACGGTGATTGCTTGATTGATATTCATAATCGGGAGCAATTTGAGGTTGTCGTGCGTTGCATTAGAGCCGCGGTGAGCTATCGTTGTACCGCAAAGCTCTTTGTGGTTTTTGGAGAGGCGCTTTCGAACATGAAATTGGGGAAACCGAGTGAGCAAGTGATTTGTAAGTACGTGCGCTATGTGGTGGCTATCAATCTCACAGCCCTAAGAAGTCTGCTCGAACGAGTCTGGGGATTTTCGATTATGGTGGACGGCGCCACTCACGACTCGCGTGGGTACCTCGATGTGCGTCTGGCATTTGCTCTCGACGGCTCCTTGCACAATTTCCACCTCCTCGCTATACCAACTGGTGATCGCGCTCACACGGCGATTAACTACGCGGAGTTAGTCCTAACTGCTCTGACAAATATTTCAGGCCAACGCATTTTGGCGAAGCTGATCGGAATAGCCACCGACGGTGCGGCGACTATGCTGGGGTGCAGGCGTGGTTTTGTGACGCAGATTCGCAAAGCGTGCAATATGGCTGGAGGGGGCGGAATCGTTGCAAACTGGTGTGGCAGTCACCAGTTCAACCTCGTTGTGGACGATATGTTGTCAGTATTTGATGAGTTCTGCGACTTCCGATCCATTTTAGGCTATGAGATTGCATTCACTCACACACATGAAACTGTGAAGAAGCGGCTTGGGAGCTGCCCTACGTATGCTACCACCCGGTGGGAATCAATCCACGGATCGTGTCACTTCCTTGCTTCCAACTATACGGCCTTACTAGAGAGTCAAGCGGAAAAGCAGCGCGTCATATCGGATTCGACATGGTGGCTGTGTTTGTTTCTCGTGGCCGACGTCACACGCTCGATCAAATTATGTTTCGCGAATATGCAGTTTAAGAATGTGACAATGCGGGACCAGGACAAGGCTCTCGAGCAACTTCGACACAGTTTTCAAAGGCGCTTTGAGGATGACGGTCCTGACGGTGACCCGATTTTAAGTGAAGTAAAAATTGAGGCGGAGATATATCGATCATCAGCATTCTCACGGCGTCTTTACGATGCACTCTCGGTCGACGAACAGCAACAATTGGTATTGGCCGTGCACGACGCCATCCAGATCTTTATTGGCGGCGTTGCCGCCATCAGTCTGTCTGTAGAGAATGAACCCCAGTCGTGCAATCCTACTACGCCAAGAGGCCTGATCGAGTGCAACACTAACGACTTCTCTGCCGTGGTCGAGCGCCACGAACAGCGCTTGACGCGCCAATTTGGAGGAGCGATAATTAGCAAGATTTGGGCACAGCGCAATGATTTCGTCGACGAATATTACGGCAACCGCACCTTCAAGAAGCGTGTCGACAGGGTCTCTACCAAGCAGTCCACTGAGGCTTGGGCAGAAGCTGAATTTGATCGACGATTCGGAGATGTTAAACTCTTTGTGCTGGGATTGGCAAGCATACCACCCGGAACTCATACCGTGGAGAGTGACTTTAGCACGCTGAAACGCACGAAGAACAAGCATCGGAGCCGACTCACCGACTTCTCCTTGGAAGGAGAACTCCAGGCGAGCCAGCATATCGAGCTTCTCCAGCTTGCAGCGGCATCCATTGAGGGAACAGAGGTCTTAGAGGATACAGAGACTAGTGATTCGTCACACGAAGACAGCATCTAGAGTCGAATACCTAGTTTTAGTTTTCTAAAATGCCTGGATAAAGTGAATTTGGGTACTAGGCACGATATCCTAGATAGAAGAACCCTGCCAATCACTGAGCCAAGTTTTAGCGCAAAAGATGCAGTTTTGACGGATTTACGCGAAAAATTGGCATCCGCACAGAGTTTTGGCGGGCACTGTATTACATAATTACAACACTTCCCATAACAAGCGAATTACCGACATTCGCCTGTTACACAATTACAACACTTCCCATAACAAGCGAATTACCGACGTTCGCCTAGCACGCAATTACTACCACTCGCAATTACCATTACAACACTTCGCCTATCATGCAATTACCGACGTTCGCCTAGCACGCAATTACCATTACAACACTTCGCTTATTACACAACTACGACACTTCGCCTAGAAACTTACCACCATTGCACATTCACACACAAAAACACTTACCAACCTTCCTCCATTCACCACCATTACACATTCGTGTCCAAAGGCGAAAGGTTGGTTAGTGCTTCGAAGGTTGGAAAGTGTTGTGTATGTGAGTATAGTGAATCATTATGCATCGCATTCAAGCGGAGTATTTGATGATGGCGATTTTATTAAGGATTTTGTATACTTTGGAAGCGCGCAGTCCGTGAATTTATTCATCTGAGATGAAAAACACATGGAGTATTGATACAAGTTACAATCCGACTGTTGTCTTGCCTTGATGCATTTGCAAAGGTCGATAGATCACTAACCATGCTGCATTGCCGTACAGAAAGCCATGCCAATATCGAAGGGGTATAAATGTATACCCTTCAAATTATTATATTTTGGGGTTGTCCAGGTTGATACCATCTACTTGTTTACTGCAGGATTAATTCATCAATCATTGAATAAAACTGCTATCAGCCAATGAGACGTGCTATTTTAGTTTATGTGGCCAGGATAAGCACCATTACTCAACATTGCCCAAATAAAATGAGTACATTGTTCATATGACATTCCGCCAAACACTGAATAATTTTGGCAATACATCAAGTACCACCCTTCGTTATTGGCGTGGTTTTCTGTACTGTACATTTTGAATCGATCAACTTCAATCAACTATCAGATCGGCCGATCGCCGGCGCCGAGGCCGACGCTCCCAATGTCAATGGCTCGAGCGTGCGTGACCATCGCTTCGCCCCCGCCGGCGACCTCACGGGACTGCTTATGCTGTTCCTGCTCGCCGTCACTGTGCCCGTGTTCATGTCGATGGCTCCGAGCCGCGCCTGCTTGAGCGTCGAGTGTCTGCCTGCGCGCTGGTGCGCAATGGGCGTCGTCGCCGCCGGCTGCTGTGCGTCCTCGGACTCCGGTGCGGTCGCCGGCCGCAGCTTCGGCAGCTCGCTCTCGTCCTCGCCCTCGCCGGTCAGCGGCGACACGGCGGCGTTGGACGCCGCGGCCGCTCGACGCTGCGCCAGCTCCGCCTCCACGTTCACGTGCACCTTGTCGGCGCTGCCGTCGCTCAGCAGCTGCAGCGCGCCGAGCACCACGTCCGTGCTGCACGTGCGTGGCGCCGTGACCACCGTCCTGTTCACTGGCGATGCAGTTGTCGAGGTCGTCGCGTCCTTGGCTCTTCGCGCGCCGGCCAGCGGCGACCGCGCCGTGCCGCCCTCCTCGTCATCGCTGCCGTCGTCCACGTGCTCGTCCACCTCGCCGTCCACATCCATCCGCGACCGAGCGGTGACCGCCTTGGTCGCTTCGTCATTCACCCGCGCAGTCAACGCCGAGAGCTCGGGCCACGCCGACAGGTCCGTGATGAGCACGCGCTCCCAGTCGGGCGGCGCTCCCTTCTGCACGATCGCGCGGCCGCCGGCGCGCACCAGCGCGAGCTCCTCGGGCTTGGCATTACCACCAGCGAGCCGCGGCGCCGCCACGACGGCCGAGACGCTCGTGGCCGCCGCCGCCAGCACCTCCGGCTGGTGCTGGTCGCCGAGCGCGGCGATGGCGGCCACGACCCCCTCCTGCGCCACCTTGTAGGCGTGCGGGTCGACGCCGTCCCCCTCGTCGGGCGGCGCCGCCAGGCTCTGCAAAGCCAGCGAACACACGTGGCGCTTGAGCGGCGTGACGGCCGAGCCCGCGAGCCGCAGCAGCGCCTTGACGCCGTCGTGCTTGAACAGCTGCATGCGGCTGCGGCGGCGGCGCGCCAGGTTGTGCAGCGCCATGATGACGTGCTCGCGCGTGCCGCGGTCGGTGGCAGTCGAGAGCGCGAGCACGACGGGGACGACCGCGGGCTGCGCCGCGAGCCGCTGTGCGCGTAGGTCCTCGGCCCCCGTCCCCGCCGCGGCCGGGTCGACGCGTGACAGGTTGCGCAGCACGACCATGGCGTGCATGGCGAACTCCTCGCCTCGGACGGCCACGAGCCCCTTGAACGGCGCGCGCGGGTCGCTCGCGTTCGTGCGGCTCAGCTCCACGACGGCGTCCAGCGCGCCGTCCTTGAGCATGGCGTCGTGGCTCGCCTCGAGCCGCGAGAGGTTGCTGAGCGCCGCCATAAGCCGCAGACTCGCGCGCGCCTCGTCCGCGGGCGACAGCGCGCCGCCAGTGCCCACCGACGACCGCGCGATGGCGAGCAGTGCGCGCACGACGCCGTCCGCCACGAGCCGCGCCTCGTACTCTGGCGGCTGGTCGTCGCGCGTCGCCAATACACACAGCATGTCGGTGGCCGCCGCGAGTGTCGCGCTCTCCTGGGCCATGCCGGGTGAGGCCAGCACGGCCGCGAGCGTCGCGACGCCGCCGCTCTCGACGAGCCGCCGCTGGTTCTCCGGCCGCGAGAAGAGGTTGCGCAGCGCGAGCACGCAGGCCGCGAGCGTGGGCGTCGCCAGCACCGCGAACTGCGCGTCCGAAGCCGCGAGCGCGCGCTTCATGGCGTCGTTGAGCACCGTGACGGCCGCGACCGAGCCGCTACTGCCCTGTTCAGTCAGCAGCTGCACGGCGACCGAGCTCGAGCTGAGGTTGGCCACGGCGGCGGCCGCGAACCGCGCGACCTCCTTGTTGTCCGCGCGCAGCTCGGCGAGCAGCGTGTGCAGCACGCCGCTCTCGTCGCGCGCGAGCCGGTCGCCCAGCTCGACGCTGCACGACAGGTTGTGCAGCACGTTGACCGCGTACACCTTGGTCTCCGGGTCCCGCACCTTGACGAGCTGCCGCAGCACTCCCAGCGCTCCCTCGTCCACCAGCTGCCTCGCCCGTGCGTCCCGAGCCTCGTCCTCTGCATCCTCATCAGCAGCAGCGTCTTGGCTGTCTTGAATGGCTCGACTGTCAGCGACCGGGAGGCTCGAGAGGTTGGCGAGGATGCCGCACACGAGCCGCTTGACGGCGCGCGAGAACTCGGGCTGGTACATGTGGGCGAGCACGCGCACGAGCTCCATGTCGAGCAGCCTGGCGGCCGCGGCGGCGTCCAGCGACAGGTTGTACACGGCACGCAGCGCGAGGTCGCGGATGGCGTCGCTCTCGAGCCGCGCGAGCTGCAGCAGCGCGTACAGCGCGCCGCTCTCGACCGTGCGGTGTCTAGACGAGTCGTGCGCGAGCAGGTTGAAGAGCGCACGAGCACACACGACCTTGGTGGCGTCGCTGTTGAGCCGCAGCAGCGCCACAACGATGAAGTCCTCGGTCGTGGGCCGCGGCCACGCGCGCTCGGCCGCGAGGTTGCACAGCGCCACGGCCGCGCACACCTGCGCCTCGTGGAGCCCGGAGCGCATGGCGAGCGTCAGCGCCGCCGGCAGCTCCGCGACGCCCGCGAGCCGCCGCAGCCCGCGCGGCATGAGCAGCGCAACGTGCGCGACCGTCAGAGCGCAGGTGAGCGCCGCGCGCTGCTGCAGCGCGACCGTCTTCTTGCTCAGCCGCGCGCGCTTGGCGGTCGCCTGCGTCGCGAGCAGCAGGCTCGAGAGGAACGCCGGCGCCGCGGCGCCGTCCCCGTCGTCCGCGGCGCCGCACAGCGCGCGCAGCTCGAAGAGCACGGTCGCGATCGAGAGCTGCGTCTGCACGACGTGGCGTTCCACCGCGGCGGTCCGAGCGCGCGTGTCGGCCCCCATGGCGCGCAGCACGTGCGCCACGGCCTCGAGCACGCCGTCGCTCGCGAGCGCGGCCTTGCGCTCGCTGCAGGCCGCGAGGTGCGCGAGCGCCGCCGCGGCGTCCGCCCACGCGGCGTAGATGGCGGCGACCGGTTCCTGCGCCGCGCGCTTGAGCAGCACGCGCACGAGCAGCGCGACGCTGCCCTCGGCGAAGAGCACGGCGCGGTTCTCGGCGCGCGACGCCAAGTGGCGCAGGAACGCGACGCCCGCGCCGCATAGCTCGGCGTCCGCGAGCTTCCTGGAGAGGAACCCGAGCATCGTGGGGATCGCGCCGCGGTCCGCGTCCAGCGCCGCGTCCGCGAGCCGCGTCTGCATCCCCGGGTCGCGCGCCAGCGTCAGCAGCGCGAACACGCACGCGCGCTGCATGTCGTCGCTCGCGGCGCGCGGCGCGGCCTGCAGCGGCGCGAGGAACGCCGGCACGACGCCCTCGTCCACGAGCCGCCGGAAGTTGAGCGGGTGCAGCATCAGGTTGCTCAGCGCCGTGACGCAGTCGAGCCGCAGCAACCGGCGCTCGCCGTCGCGCTCGTCCTCGGGCTCGCGCAGCACGGCGAGCAGCGGCGGCACGGCGCCGTCCGCCACGAGACCGGGGCGGCACCGGTCCTCGAGCGCGAGGTTGGCGAGCGCGAGCACCGCGAGCTTCTCGGTCTCGCCGTCCACGCGGCTGCGGCTCTGGTCGGGCTCGAGCCGCACGCGCTGCAGCACGCGCAGCAGCGCCGGCACGACGCCCGCGGCCCCCACGCGCGCCTGCAGCTTGGCGTTGCAGCACAGGTTGGCCACCACGCCCGCGCAGTTGTGCCGCACCTGCGCCACCAGCGCTGCAGCATCTTCCAGTGGCTCCTGCTGCTCCCTGTCCGGCCCCCCGCCCTCGTCCTCGTCGCCTTCGCCCTCGGCGCCTTCGCCCTCGGCGCCTTCGCCCTCGGCGATCTGCGCGTCCGCGCGCTCGAGCGCGTGCAGCACGTCGAGCGCCACGGGGAGCGCGCCGCTCTTGACGAGCGCCTCCTGGTTGGTGCGGACGCCCGCGAGGTTGCCCAGCACGCAGCTCACGACGCTCAGCACTGGCAGCCGCCTGGTCGCCGCGAGCAGCGCCAGCGCCGCCACGGCCCCCTCGTCCACCAGGCTCGGCCGCGTCGTCGGCAGGATCGAGAGATTGAGCAGCGCCTGCGCGCACAGCCGCTGCGTCTCCGCTCCTCCAGAGCGAGCCAACGAAGTCAGCGCCGCGAGCACGGCGTCGCACGTGACGGCGCGCGGCACGCCCGCGAGGTTGACGAGCGCGAGCACGCACACCCGGCGGTGTGCGTCGTCCGAGCCCGCGGCGCTCGCGAGCAGCTGCGAGAGCGCCACGACGGCGCCGTCGTGCACGAGCGCGAAGTGGTGGGCCTCGTCCAGCGTCAGCCGTAGCAGCGCGCGCGCGCTCAGCGCCTTGACCGCCGCGTGCGGCGTGTGCGCGAGCTCGAGCAGCGCCGGCACGACGCCGTCGTCCACCAGCTTGGCGAACAGCTCGCGCGTCGCCGCCGGCAGCAGCGTGGCCGCGTGAGGCCCGTGCGGACTCGTCGGCGCCTGTTGCTGCTGCTGGCGTGGCGAGGCCTCGAGCGACGGCTTGGCTGGTGAAGAGGACGGCGGCGTGGCGAGGTTGAGGATGGCGGCGGCCGCCAGCAACCGCACGGCGGCGTCGTCTCCCTTGACGGCGGCCGCGAGCGTCGGCAGCGCTCCCTCGCGCAGCACGGTCGCCTCGAAGCCCGGCAGACACGACAGGCGGTACAGCCCCTCAACGCACTTGAACCGCGTCTCGCGGCTCAGCAGCGCCGCGCCGGGCACCGAGCTGTGGCTCGCCTGCTCCAGCACCTGGTGCAGCAGTGAGGTCGCCTCTGCTGTAGTTGCTGCTGTTGTGGTGGTGGTCTCCTTGACGGGCGAGGCCAGCAGCAGTCGGTCTAGCGGCGTGGGAGCGCTCGCCGCGGCCGTGAGCAGGTCGGCGCACGGGTTGTGCGTCTCGGACTGGAAGCGCGCCTTGTCGATGCGCGAGAGGTAGATCATGCCTTCGTCATAGTCGCCGCGCTGGTAGAAGAGGTCGCCGCCGCCAAAGTTGCGTCGCCGCGCGGCCGCCACGGCCAGCTCGCGCTCGTTCGGCTCGCCCGCATCGCCTCTGCTGGTGCTGCCACTGCTGTTGCCGCCGTTGAGGATGGCGGCGAACTCGCGCAGCTTGGCCGGGTCGGCGGTGCCCGGCGGCACACCCGGCGCGGCCGCGGCCTTGCGGTACTTGTCCTGCGCGTCCTGCCGCCGCTGCTTGTTGGCGGCCTCGCTCTTGATGTGCTGCAGCAGCGCGCGCACGAGGTCCTCCTTGTCCGGGTGGTCGCGCCAGAAGCCGCGCGTGCGGTGCAGCTTCCAGTGCTTGACGAGCTCCTTGAGCTCCTCGACGCGGATCGGCGAGTTGTGCGGGTCGCGATTGCGCGGGAAGAGGTTGTACTTGATCAGGTACGCGCGCAGGCCGTCGATCTCCTGGTCGCGCCGCAGCGCCGCGAGCCGCTGCTCCATGTTGGCAGCGCACCGCGGCGGGTTGAGCGTCATGGTGGATGGCCCGATCCAATGTGCCTCCTTCCTGCTAGGACAGAGAGTTAGTGACCACCGCCAACAACGGCTCGCGTCGAGCTATTTCGAGTTGAACGCGGCCTATATCGAGTTGATCTCCACGGTCTATAACAACGACACACACACAGAGCGTTGAACAACAACAGAGCATCGTGTTCTAGTGTCATACCCTTCTCGCCACGGCGGCAATACCGGCGTCCGCGTCGGCAGCCGCCGCACTCGATGGCTACATCGCGGGGACGGACGCCGCTGGGCGGAGACGCTCGCTGCAGCTCCAGTCAGTCGACTCCGCTGGTCGTCGTAACCCCACGAGCTGGTCCACGACGGCTAGCGAGGCTGGAGGTCGAGTGGTGTTGGTAGACCCGACGCTGCCTCCACGCGGGTGGACCGACGGCCGAGTGCACGCGTCCCGCCGCCGCTTGCTGATCGCCCCACATACGTCTACTTGGCGAGCACCTTCTTCTTGTAGTCGGTGATGGTGCCGTCGAAGCGCGCGACCTTCTCGTCGCCCACGACCCACAGCTCGTTGCACACGCTGTTGACGAAGTGCTGGTCGTGCGACACGATCACGACGCCGCCCTTGTACTCGCGCAGCGCGTCGATAAGCGCGTCGATCGTCTCTGCAAGTCAAACAACGCATAGTGTGAGCTACATCGTTCCACCATGACCATACAACAACATCCAACTACACGTACCCATATCCAAGTGGTTCGTCGGCTCGTCGAGCACGAGCACGTGCGGCAGGCGCCACGTCATGAGCGCGAACGCCACGCGCGACTTCTGGCCACCCGACAGCGTGCGTGTCGGCTTGACCGCCAGCTCGCCCGACAGGTTGAAGCGGCCGAGGTGCGAGCGGAACTCGTCCGGTTCGTGGCCCGGGAACAGCGCCAGCATGTTGCCCACCGCCGACTTGGCCAGGTCCAGCGAGTCCACGTGGTGTTGCGTGAACGTCGAGACGCGCAGACGCGGGTTCATCGTCACGCCGCCCGCGGTCGGACGCAGCTTGCCGAGCATGACGTTGATGAGCGTCGACTTGCCCGAACCGTTGACACCCAGGATACCCACGCGGCTCGTAAGGTCGATGCCGATGTGCACGTCGTCGAACAGCAGCGGCGACTCGTCCTTGTACCGGAACGAGACGCCCTCGACGGCGATGATGGGACGGCCGAGCGGCTCCGGTGGCGGGAAGTGCATGCGGAACGCGTGCTCGTCCTCGGGCTCGTCGATCAGCTCGGACCGCAGAATCTTGTCCAGCGCCTTGACGCGCGACTGCACCAGCGTCGCCTTCTTGGCGTTCGCGCGGAACCGGTCGATGAACTCCTGCATGTGCTTGATCTTCATCTGCTGCGCCTCGTACGCCTTGCGCTGCTGCCGCAGGTTCTCCTTCTGCGTGCGCTCGAACGTGTTGTAGTCGCCCTTGTAGTACACCAGCTTCTGCTGCGCGAGCAAAACAATGTCGGTCGAGATGGAATTCAAAAAGTTGCGGTCGTGCGACACCACGATCATGGTCTTGTCGTACTTCTCGAGGTAGTGCTCGAGCCACACGACGGCCTCGAGGTCCAAGTGGTTCGTCGGCTCATCCAGCAGCAGCAGGTCCGGCGCCATGAACAGCGCACCAGCCAGCGCCGTACGCATGCGCCAACCACCCGACAGCGCACGCGCCGGGCCGTCCACGACGTGGTCCGGAAACTGCAGGCCGTTGAGGATGGTGCGGGCCCGCGACTCAGCCGTGTCGGCGTCAATGTCGTTCAGGCGGTCGTAGATCTCGCGCAGCCGCACGCTGTTGTCCACGCCGCGCTCCTGCTCGTCGCGTGTGAGCTTCTT
This sequence comes from Phytopythium vexans, assembly GCA_003413675.1. Lineage (NCBI taxonomy): Eukaryota > Oomycota > Peronosporomycetes > Pythiales > Pythiaceae > Phytopythium > Phytopythium vexans. Next base: position 257,892 of record QLOC01000012.1, on the reverse strand, counting down.
CTCCTCCTCGAGCAGGATCGCACGCTCGTAGTCGGCGCCAAGCACCACGTCGAGCACCGACTTCTCCTCGAGACTCAGCTTGGACGCCGACTCCTGCTCCACGATCTGGATGCGCACGTGGCGCGGGAACCCCTCGAGCTCGTAGTGCGAGATGTACCGCAGCAGCGTCGTCTTGCCGGCGCCGTTCTTGCCCACGAGGCCGTACCGGCGGCCGGCCACCAGCTTCAGCGACGTGTCCGACAGCAGCGTCTTGCCCTTGAAGTTGATCGAGAACCGCGGCACATGGATGTCGCGCTCGCCCGTGTCCGTCGACATGTCCGGCAGCACGCGCGTGTCCTCCCACGCGCGGTCCTCGGCCGCGGCCGCCTGCTCGCGCTCCTCCATCAGCTTCTCGAGCTTGAGCCCCTTGCGCACCTGCCGCGCGGACTGCGTCGACAGCTGCGCCTCCATCTCGGCGTTGGTCGTGCGCCGGATCTTGTCGAACCCCCACATGCGCGCCATCAACGCCTCGCTCGCCTCGGCGTCCGCGCGGGTCAGTTCCTCGATGCTCTGGATGTGGTCCAGCCGCCGCATCCCCTCGTCCTCGCCGTCCTCGTCGCTGGGGGACAGCAGCGCCTTCGCCAGCGCTGGAGAACCGGCCGCGGCCTTGAACAGAGCGATAGCGAGGTCCTCGCAGGCCGCGGCGGCCTCGTCATCCGTCTCGACGGCGCCGGAACTCAGCAGGAAGGGACCGGCCGAGCTCTGCAGCAGCTCGCGCAGCGCGTCCGCGTCCGCGGGACGAGCGTCCGCCACCTGCTCCGCCACGGCGCCACCCACGTACTCGGCCAGGAAGGCGTCCAGCGCCGGCAGCGTCGCCTCGAGCGCCGCCGTCACGGCCTCCTCGAGCGTCGCCATGATGGTGGTGTATGCGCGTTGGGGGGTTGAACAATTATTGGCTGGGCTGGAAGATGGGGTACACTTCAAAGAGTAACCGATCGAAATACCGTCACGACTCGATAAAATGATGAACGCACCGTTCATTCTGTATACATGCGACGATAGTACCGTCACAACTCGATAAAAGGAGCATTTGCTACCGTTCACTCTGTATACATGCGACAATTATACAGTGTCGAAATGCTCGAGTCAAGCCACAAATGTCGACCTGTGTAATAGCGTGTCAACCGCCCGTAACGGACGAACAGCAACTGACATGAGGCCTCCTCTTTCGTCAAGTTCCTGTCCAATGTCATAGCTGCCACTGCTCACGCACCAGCGCGTGTTCGTCGAACTAAACCTCTGGAATAGCCTGGCTGGAAAATAGAAGCTTGCGGATCTGCCTGCGAAGTAGAAGCTCGCGGATATTCCGTTCAGAGGTGTATGCAGTTGGCTGGTCTGGATGTCTCGCATATATCAGCTCAAAATTTGATAATATCTAAATCAATTTCTTAGAATTTGATTGATTTGTCTTATTCTGAATTATTATAGATACGTAACCCCGATTTATCGCATTGCTACCCTTATTTAAATTTCGTAGGCGATACGAGGAATTTTCCTCCACTTTCACCTCGTCATTCGTCATATCCCTATCTAATGTCATATCTGCCACTCTGCTCACGTCTCACGTCTCCGATATTTATCAACTCAGGATCTGATTTAGCTCCGCGTGAATACGCTAGGGTGGTCGGCGGAAATCTGATTCCGCTGCAACTAAACCTACTTAAAATCATTGAGCTATAATATAGCATGCGATGCAGTAGGAACAAAAATTGGAGTACGGTCTGAGATTTCAGTAAGTTCGATGTCAAAGAGAATTTACATTAACAGCGAACAAGACCAATTAACAACGAACACGAATCTGATACAGTATAGCGCTTGCATAAATGCGCCTACATGACGAACATCTTTGAGAGGTCTTGAATACAAAGAAGTACAACCTGGTATTATATCAAATTTACTCAATATTATCATTTGAAACCTGTGACACTACATAGAATACGATATAAAAGGTAATAAAAAATAGTGTTGCCTTAATTATTGCTCAGTGTAATGTGTAATCCTTTCAATTTCGTAATTTACATTAACCAATGTTGATGGGTTAGCAGCTATTTAGGCACGTAATGGTGCATTTTTCGCTTTGTATCAGTACTCTATTAACTTATGTCAGTACTAAAATCGACGTTTTTTCGGGATGCTAGCGTCGATTCCATTTTATATAGGTTTTTGTATACTTTGTGGTTCGCATTTGCATGAACTCTGCAACAGAGTTAAAAAACCTGGAGTATTGACATGAATTAAATAAAGTACTGAAACACTGCTTGCCATTGTCGTCGCCTCTCCCGAATCATACCTTATCCTTCGTCATGTACCTGTATAATGTCATATTATGCCACTGTGGGAGAGTATTAACTTACGTTGTTATATGCCTATTCAAAATCATTGAACTTTAGTATAGCATGTGGTTACAGGAGAGACAAAGTGTGAGCCATGACTTTATTCGTGTGGATTATGACTACCAGGTAGTCAGGATAACTGGCGGATGACTGACACAGAGAAGTCCAAGGTCAATCCTCTGGAAGCAAGCAAGCGCATCAGGCAAGCACGAACGTCGAGTGAGCGCTATGGGCTACAGAGGAGTTTAAGCTTGGTGAGGTTTCCAACAAAAAGACAAAAATCACGTCTTCTTTGTGATGAGCAAGTAATTGACTGCGCAAGTGCCAGCAGCGCGACGTGCGTGCGTCTTGACGTCGTCGCTCAGCGCAGCCTTCTTGATGGCGTACGCCTGGTCGAACAGCAGTCTCTTGAGTCCGCCGGCGGTCGCCACGCAGTTTGAAATCTTGTCGTACACGCGGTTGAAGAGCCGCGACACCGAGACGAAAATGGTCGAGACAAGCTTGGCCAGGTCTCTATATGGAAGAGCACGTCGCTCTTGTAGATGTCAATGCTGGCGCCGCTACGCAGTAGCGCGGCGTGCGCCATGTGCTCGAACACGTGCGACAGCGGCAGGTACGACAGGTGCACGTCGGTCGGGTCGATCGCGAGCCACTCTTGAGCGAGCACGCCGAAGATGACAAAGTTGCTATGCAGCAGCACGACACCCTTCGGGTCGCCGGTCGTGCCCGGCGTGTAGCAGAGCGTCGACACATCTGGTGGGAGCGGCAGGTCAGCAGGTAGCCGGTACGCCTTGTCCAGCAGCTCAATATCCGCGACCAGCTCGTCGGACAGCCTGCCGCCCTCCATGAATGCCTTCATGTGCAAGATGAGCTGCACGCCGACGTCCGAAATCGTCCGCCCGGACTCGAGCTCGCTGTACTTCTGCGGGTAGAAGTTGGAAAGTGCGTCCACCTTGCTGAGACCCCTTCGGCGACGCGGAACAGCGCGTCAATGTCGTTCATCTTCATGAAAGGGCACGTCGCGCAGCCGCCAGCGATGGAGCAGCCTTCACCGCCGGCGAAACCCGGCACGAGCTCGTCGCCCTCTGTCGCAACGGCATCAGCCGAGACGGGGAAGATGACCTCGACCTCCGGCTTCCGAGCACCAGGCTGCGACTGGAGAATTTGCTGCATGCCGCGAACAATCGCCGTGATCATGCCAGCCTCCGTGCCGAGCACAAAGCTGAGCCTCTCGGTCGACTGGTCCTTGACTGCCGCCAGCGTCTTGTCCTTGATGAAGTTCAAAATGTTGGAGGTCAATCCAACCACGCCACGACCCTCATTCTATGAAAATAGAGCCTCGGTGAGCATTGCATCAAGCATTGTCAAGGATCAAAGACGCATTGCGTACCTGAGCCTCCATCACCAGAGTGAACATCTCGCCAGGAATCTCAAAGTGAGCCGTGAGGTACGCATGGTCATACTCCTCGCGAACACGGGTGGTCACTTTGTCGCCGAACATGCGGTGCACAACACAGTTGCCTTCCTTGAAGAACTCGAATCGGGTCAGCAGCTCGGCAATCCTGAAGCCAAACACAACAGTCAGCACCAACACAACAGTATCTTGCCAGAACAGTGGACACGTACGTCTTGCGGTTGTGCTGCGGGTGGATCTGGCGGATTTGCTCATCTAGAGGCTGGCCAATGTGCTCGAACATCTGTTGCAGGTTCTCGCCGATGTAGGCGTCGGGGCCGTACCAGATCGTAATGTCCAGGACTTGGATGCACGCCTGCAGCACAGTCTGCACCACGTTCCGAGGACGTGCACGTGATGGTGGGCACCAGGTCATGCACGGACGTCTTGCTGCGCAGCGACGTGTTGATGTACACGATGCGGAGACTGTTCGGGGTCTTGGCAGCCTTCCGGAGGTACGCCACGTAGGCTTGCTTCTCGGCCGACTCGGCGAGTTCCACACCCGATCTTCTGCTCGGCCAGGCGATAGACGGGGATGTGCTGGAAGCCGTTCGAGTCGAGGTTAGCGCGCACGCTCTCCGACATGAAGTCAACGCCGAGCACGGCGACAGACTGGATGCCCTTCTTGGTCATCTTGGCGGCCGCCTCGCTCATCGCGTGCGAGTCTGCGATGAACATGTGCGGCCACGAGAGCAACGACAGCACGCCCTGCAGCTCCGGGTCCATGTAGAAATGCGCGACGATGCCCATCTTCCTCTCGTGCAGCGTCCAGCCCCAGCCGTTAAAACTGACACATAATCGTCCGATGCTGTCTACGACATTGGCGGCGGCCGCTCAGTGAGCAGATCGACCGCAATCTCCCGCACCCAGGGCTGCGAGAACTGATGAGCGTGCGGCAACAGCGCGTCATCGGCCTCAGCTTCTGACAGGAGGATCTGTTCAAACCAACAACACCAAGTTAGCAACCGCATACAATCTCAATCCACCCGCACGATGCTGCACACCTGTTGGTCAGCTCGCTGCGACTTGGCCACGTCCGCAACAAAGCCGCACGGGTCGTCCGCGAACTGCAGCATCCACTCGCGCTTCTGGGAGTAGTGGTGCAGACGCTCGAGGATGTTGCGCTCCTGCTCTTGTAACAGCGCCAGCTCCTTCTTCTGCTCGCGCTGGAGTTCATCCCACTCCTTGAGCGCGCACGATCGCGTTTTGGCAAGCTCGATGGCGCGGCAACGAGGAATCGTCCCGCTACAAGCAGCTATTGCTCCCCGAAAGCGAAGAAGATGTGCTTGACGAGATAAAACAGCGGTGGACCCAGCGATTCGATCAGCTCACTGAGCGTATTGCTGGGTTGGTTGATGTCTCTGCTCATCAGCAGCACCCGTGCGGTGATGAAGCGGCGCTCACATACCTCGTCCTGCGCGAGCCGCCGTATCTGACCGCCTCCTTCCAGAGCATCCTTTCCGCGTACCTCCCAGCTTTCACCATTGGTAGCGCGCGCAGCGCGGCGGCGACCTTGAGCAAGACAGACTTCGTGTCGGGCCGCGGGCTGCGGACCTGGCAGGTGACCACCACACGGGACACGACCCAGTGACCGACACACTCTGTCGAGCACCTGGTCGAGGTCGGGTCAATGCAGACGATGCGCTACATGTTCCTGTGCAGCTGATGCATGGATGGCGGCTCGCGGCAGTGCTACGGCATGCGCCAGTTGAACTTGGCCACGATCAAGGTCGTCATGTTCGTGTGACTCGCATACGACGAGGTGAAGCGGCGCAGCGATGCGATCGCGAGCGGCGTCGCGCGCTTCGCGGAACTCTCGCAGCTGGTCAAGGTCGGCATGTTCAGCGAAAATCTGATCGAGAGCACGCTGATCAACTACGCTTGCAATCGAATGGTGTACGCGCTCGTGCCGCTGTTCGACACGCTCGAGCCGGACGCCATGCCCTTCATCGTCAACCACACGGAGCTGGGCGTGCTCTTTTGTGGCCAGGTCCACCAGTTTCACCATCAACATGGACATCTATCTGAGTGCGGTTGTTGAAGTGGCGCCAGATATGACCTTAGATAGGGACATGACGAAGGAGGAGGCGAAAACGTGGTTAGGTTACCATACATTTGAAGAGGTTATCTCGACGATTGGTTTAAATTCGCCTTATTGGTGGGCTTTGGTGAGCTGATCCCGGCGCGTTGATTCGTCTAAATAGGCATTTCCCTATTAGCTGCTGCCGCGCCGGCAGCTAATCGCTGAATTCCTTATCTCAATAGACCGTTTATTTTAACACAAGATAGTACATACATGCTTAAGTTTGTTCTGCCACACACAATGTTTGCTTAAAACATGTTGATTTCCATTGTTATGTGGTGTGGCAGTGAGACCCTTAGAAATTACAAGCTTGCACTTTGTTAAGATAACTCCTCGATCAGCTGCTGCCGTTAGCTGCCAAAGTGAGAACCCAGACGTGTCGTGCTCGGCAGCAGCTAATCCGACGGACGAAAATAACAACCAATCCGTGACGCGTATGGCAGCAGAAAATCGGAGTTTGATGAATATCAGCCAATCCGACATGTCGATATCGGTTACTGGTTGACTTTATTAGCCAATCCGCGCGCTCAATCTGGCAGCTAATAGGCGGCAGGATTTTAACACAATCAAGTACTCTGGGTTCTAGGTGCGCGCGCACCTAGCTGGTCACCTGCGGAAGTCTATGCTGGATTTTTATGCTATTGTTGATCATTCAGAAAGTTTTTCCCTATATTGGTTTTGTGGGGTTTTACTTCAGTGTCGGGCGAGACAAAGTTGGAAGCGGTACCTGACGCAGCGTGTCAACCGCCCGTAACGGACGAACTGCAACTGACATGAGCCCCTAAAGCCAGCCAACCCTGCCTGGCCCATGGATCAGGAGCAGGAGGAGTCCGACGCCGCCAATTCGGCTGTTCCCCACGCCTCAGGCTCCGCCCACCCGTTCGCCGCCTCCTCCTCCAGCGCGCGCGACCCGTTCCCGAGCTTCGAGGCGGCCATGGCGCTTCCGAGCGAGGACGAGGCGGCCACGAGCCGCTCGGCGCTCGACTGGAGCATCGATACGCTCGCCGAGCTCAAGCCGGCCCCCATCACGCCGCGGTCTTCTTCCGTCCCCACTGGCCAAAGCACTGACCGACCGACGCCACTGACGCCCAGAGCGGAGCGGTTCTTCGAGGACGAGGCTCAGTACGCCGCTCTCCGCACGCCAATCTCCCCACACCATCGACCACAGTCCAGTCAACCTGCACCACCTCCCAGTGGCTCAACACCTGCACCAGGCAGCTTCCCACCGCTCTCGACACCCCATTCGACGCCTCGCCTGGCTCCATCGGAGCTCCACCGGCGGTGCCGAGCCGCCATCGCCTACTGCGAGGCCCGCGTGCGCCAGCGACAGCTCAAGATGGACCAGCTGCCGGTCCGCCCGGCCAGTGAGGCCGTGTCCCCGCCGTCACCGTTCTCTCCGCCTGCCAAGCGTACGAGACGATCGACCAAGTCGTCAGTCAAGCCGTCGGCCAAGGTGTCGACGGTCAGTCCGGTCTTCCCGACTGAGTTGTCGCCGATCGCGGCGCCGTCCAGCGCCACGGGCCACACGACGACGCTGTCGACGACACCCGAGGCCGAGCGCACCAAGGAGTCGGACGCCGAGCCGAGCTGGTCGGAGGAGGAGGAGGAGGGCGAGGAGAAGGAGAACGCGACGGCGTCCACGTCCGCGTCCTGGTCGGCCATCAAGACGCCGCCGTCGCGGTCCACAGCCATCGCCAGGCGGCAGCAGAGGTTCCAGGCCGCGATCGAGGCCGAGGCGTCCAGCAGTAGCAAGAAGAGTCCATCAGTCAGTGGCGGTGGCCATGCAGGGACGGCTCCGTCCACGCTGGCACTGTACGGCGAGGCCAAGCGGCTCGGACTGGCCGATCCGGAGGCTCAGCGCGAGTTCGTGCGGCTGCTGCGGTCCCGTTCGACGCGGTTCGGCGCCAAGACGTAGGGTAGAGGTACGAGGTCTGTATTTACTACTAGGAGGCGTCCACGTCCGTGAACATCCATCCATCCATGCATGACTCCATTCGCCTTATAAGTTAAAAAGTGTTGATCCATGTCGACCGACAAGCCCCGGCTGGCGCGCTACCGGCCGGCACGCGGGCTCGCAGCGCCGTCGCTCAGCGGCCGAGGCACGCGCTTGCGCACGAGGTGGAAGTCGCCGATCCAGTACCCGTCCGCCTGCAGCGCGTCCTCGATCACCTGCCGCTCGGACCGCAGCGCCGCGCGACTGCCCGCGAAGGTATCGCGCCGGCTCGAGCGGCGCTCCGGGGCCGCCGACGCCGCGCGCCGCTCGCGAACCGTGGCCGAGCTCAGGCTGCGGCGGCTGCGCGGCAGCACGTCGTACAGCGAGGCGCTCGCGGGGGCCACCGCCGTCGCGGACCGCCGCGACCGGTGCGACAGCACGTCCGACGCCGACGAGGACGCGCGCGACCGCGACCGCCGCTCGCTGCTACTGGCGCTCGACCGCGCGCTGCCGGACGAGTCCTCGTCCTCCTCCGACTCGGTCTCGGACACGGACGGCTCGAACGCCTTGAGCTTGACGGGCACTGCCGGCGGGAGTTGCAACTTTTGACCTTCACCTTCCGTCTCGTGCTGGTTATCTTGAGCCTTGTCTTGTTCGGCTTGAGTCTTTTCTTGTTCCTCATTAGTCGCCTTGAGCGGATTGTTGGGACCTTCGACTGGCCGCACGGCCTCCGCCTGCTTCTCCTCCTCCTCGTCCGCCCACGGTCGATCCGCGGACGCGAACGGGGCCGAGCGCCGCTCGTCGGTGCGGACGCGGCCGCACGAGTAGAAGCCGCGCGCGACGCGCTGCCGGCGCGAGTCGACGAAGCAGTAGAGCGCGAGTAGCGCGGCGAGCAGCAGCGCCACGTCGGCCGAGACGAGCCCCACGAGCAGCAGCAGCAGGCGCGCGACCCCCGCGAGCACCGAGGCGAGCAGCAGCGTGGCCAGCAGGAAGGCGGCGGCGGCCAGCGCCACCACGCGGACGCCCATGGACCGACGGCCGCTTGGTTGCTCCGCTTGGCGTTATTTAGTGAGCGGTTCGATACTGAGCGCAAGAGCAAAAGTGAGATGGTGGCGTCCTGCTCTACCGCCGTGTTGCGTAACCCGTGTACCCCCGTGGAACACTCGGGAGTGGCCTGACGATGGATGTTTCGCAGAAGGACGGGCCACCAGAAGCTGCGGGACGCGGAGGCGGCCGTGTCCCCAGATCTGCGAAAATGTCCCCTTAATAGCGGATCGGCGCATGTGATTGGCGGAAATCGAGCGGTCCCTTTGTCTCCCACTGTGCGATCCACCGGCCGTGTTTCTTCTTCCTTGCAGCCTGGAAAACTGAATTGGCGCTGGGAGAAAAGCGCGGCTCAAGCGTCAAGATGTGCACCACCCAGCACCGAGCGCGCGGGTCGCGCGGAGCGAGCTCGCGGCGGCCGCGGGGCGATCGGCCACACGTTGAAGGCTGAGTTGGATATTCTCACGCGGTTCAAGTGCGTCAGGTGTGCGCTGGCAGTGTGGCGACTGCCATTTCGGCAACTGCAATTTTAGCGAGATAAATTTTTGGACGCCGTATTATCCAATGGGATCGCGTGAGCCAATAATTTTGGACGCCGTATTGTCCAATGGGATCGCGCAGAGCTTTCCCCAGCGAGAATTTTGCGCGCTCGTTCAGTTTTTTTATCCGGTTTTATCGAGTCACAGGAAGAAAGGCGGGGCGAGCGAGTCCTCAGCCCAAACGGGACGGAGACAGGGTCGTCCAGTTGCGGACGCCTGATAGCCGGTCGTGCCGCCGCTGAACGCGCTCGCCGAGCGGCGAGCGGACAGAGCCTGCGAGCTGGAGGCGGCCCATGGCGCTTGCTGGATCCCGGCACAATGGTCGGGCGGACCGGCGGCAGCGAGGGAGGGGACGAGTGGCCGGTTGGACCCGCTGCTTGCCAAGCCGCGCATCTTTTCCCAAGAGTATTCTGGCGCACATTTTGCCACTTGGTGCAGTCTTGGGGTGAGTGGTCCGGATATTTGGATCCGCCTATTTATCGGCGCCGGTCAACGTTTGACGCATTTATCCTGGCCGCGTAACCTGGCGGTGCTCATCCCGGCTTCACTGCTGGCCCCTCCCTCCCCCACCCGAGCGCAGAGATGCGAGCCGAACGCTCGAAACTGGCCTCGCACGGATCACGTCCGGCCGCGATGGAGGCGGCCAATGGCGCGAGCGCAGGTGCCCTCGCTGGCGACCAGGCCACAAAATCAGCTCAACCGAAGGATAGAGCGTAACCCTGGGTACGCTTCGCGGCCGCGCGGATTCCCGCTTTCGGTTGTGCTTGTGGGTGGGTAGAAAACATTCGGACCATGTGGCGGGGAGTTTACGATGGCCGTGCAGGCAGGGCTGGGCAGCAGCATGTGGCCACCGAAGAGACATTCGCGGCAGTCGCATCCTTGTCAAGTTGCCGGACATGCGGCATTTGCCCGCGCTCGTGTCACAGACCTTCCGGAGCAGAACTGTAACCAGTGGGTTACTTACTGGTTAATTCCGTAGTTGATATTTTTTATTCGTCAGCACTAACCTCTCGAATCTTCATTCGTGGGCATCAGACGGTCACTAAAGCGTTCATCCGCTCATATAAAGCGCTGTGTCATTCATTACAACTCGTCGTGTTTTTGAAGTTAAATTGTTTCGATTTTCGCACTTTTTTGCAATGATGGGCAGACAGTCGATGCAGATCCGTCGAATAGGTAACAGCGACTGTAACCCACGACATGACGCGCCGCAGTGAGCTAATTCGTGCGACGGTCGCGTCGATGCGACAGCGTAACCCTCCAAATAACTCTAACAGCGCAAAATTACTCGCTTGTCTATCTAAACTCGATACCTCCCCATAACAGATGCGATGGGTGGCTACATCCTGCGAAACAGCATGTGTATCTTCAGCGAAAGGACGGACAACGTCTCAGCTCGCCAGAAAGATGCGGCGACATTCGCTGCCGCTGCCGCTGCCGCTGCCTCTGCTCTCGCTGCTGCTGCTGTCGGTGGCCGCCTTCGGGTCCCCGCTGGCTGCTGGCGATGCCGAGCGACCGGCTGCGCTCGAGCGAGATCGCGAGCTCGACCGTTCGCTGCCGAGTCTGCTGGGTCTGCCGCTCGATGGACCGGACGGCGAGCGGATCGACGCCAAGCTGCAGCAAGCGTTGACGCTCTGTCGAGAGCAAAGCGCGACTGTATCTGAGGCTCAGGCGAGCGACGAGTCCGCCGACGAGGCAGTGTACTGCAATCGCGTCAAGTTCGTTCGCCACCACCGACTCCGGGTCCAGTCCGTTGGAGCCAAGCTCGAGACGGAGCCTCACGCAAGAGAGCAGATCGAGGTCCGACCCACCGCTGACTTGTCGTTTGAGGACTTCTTCCAGCAGTTCGAACAGCAGTCCCGACCTGTGGTGCTCGACTATGAGGGCGATGACGCTCTCGGGCTCTCTCCGACAGACATCGAGCAGTTCTTAAGTGTCTGCTTCCAAGAGCTCGAGTCGAATGGCGCGCCATTGCAGGTTGACAAGGAAGAATGCGCCAGCATACTTGGCAGTACGTTCCGCGTCCCCATCTACTTGGTACACAACTACCTCGTGCGCACGGATGTGGCGCTCGCTGCGCCGTACTTGCCGACGCTTGTGCCGATCTCTGCCAAGGGAAGCGTTCGACCGTCTCGGACGATTCTAGCATGCCCTCATGGACTTCACGCGCTCATCGTACCACTAGCGAACGCTCCATTCGAGGCAACGGTCTACAACCGCGAGTTTCTGCCGCTGACCGGCTACAGCTCCATCAGTCGCCAGCAAGAGTTCATCGTCGAGGCTGACGCGAGGGCATCTCCGCTCTCCAGTAGCTCAACGCTCCTCAACGACGGCATCTTCGAGCAGGCAACACCGTCGTACCATCCAACCCAAATCGGAGCCAACAGCGTGCTGTTTGTTCCCAGCAGCTCGATCGCAACCGTGCAGGCCGAGTCGGACGCCGAGTCGGCTCTCGCTCTTCGGTTCTGCGTCTGCGACGCCACCAATCTGAACGACGTCAAGCACGAAGCGACCACCGACACGCTTGTCGACGATCGCGAGGACGTGCGGAGGCTGCTGGCCGCGTTCCAGTCGCCCGAGTTCGACACGGCGATCACACGACGTCCAGCCGAGTCAGACGCGCTCTGGCTCAACTACCTCAAGTGGCCGCGCGAGCAAAAGTTCGTGCGCAAGAGCGACCTCGTCAACAGCGGCACGTCCGACGAACAGATCCACCTGCAGCTGTCGCGGCGCGAGCGACTCAAGCAGTGGCAGGAAGACAAGCGCTGGGACCGCGCGATCGCATCCATGACGCTGCCGGTCGCGCTGCCGCTGATCGTCGTCAACGCCACGCGCAGCACCGTGACACTGCGGTGGCAAGAGCTCTTCCAGCCGCCGAGACACGACACCACCACTGCATACGGATACGAACTCCGGTGGACGCCGAGCGAAACAACAACCGCTCCAGTTCTAGAGCGCGACGACACGGACCCTCTGCTCGCAGTGAACGTGTCGCACTCGCAGGTGAAGCGCAGTCTCCGCCGCTCGACGCTTTTCGGCGATGACTTTGACGGCCACGACCTCGAGTTTGCAATCACGGGACTCGAGGCTGAGACAGCGTACTCGTTCACTGTGCGCTTGGTCGTCGGTGACGACATCGGAGCCGAGAGTCCTCCGTCTCGCTCGGTTCGCACTGGCGCATGCGCAGCGCCGTCGCGAGCTCGCGGCGTGCCGACAGTCAGCGAAGTTGCGGCTAACTGCGCGACTGTCCGGTGGATCGACCCGCGCGACGACGGCGGACGACGAATCGATCACTACCTGGTGGCAGTCACCGCGTTCACGGAGACGAGCCTGACCAATCGGTTGGACGCGTGCGCGCTGGCCACGGGCGTCGACGATCCCGACCGGCTCCGAGACGGAGAGAACGTCCGAGTCATCGGAGCCAGCAGTGAGGACGCCACACTCGACTTTGGAGCCAACGGTGTGCCCTGGCGGTCCGCTCGAGTGTGCGGGTTGGTGTCAGAGACGGTCTACCGCTTCCGTGTCGCAGCGAGCAATGCGCTGGGCGGCGGTCCGTGGAGTCAGCCCAGCGGATGCGTCACGACTCAGTCCCGCGCAGAGCGACTCTCGTCGAGCTCAAGCGGCCGCGTCCATGTCATGCGAGGCCGCGGCGACCCGCTGTACGCACTGGTGAACCAGGCGACTCGATATGATGCCGCCTCCAGCAACGACCCAGCGTCAACGCTCGCGTCTCGACGGCGACTGACATCGCTTGACACGCGAGGCGACCGCCCGCACGTTGTCCTGTCCGACGTGGACCAGACACTGGTCATCACCAACGGCGGCAACGCGTCGACCGCCGAGCCGCCGCAGTTCACGTTCGACGTGTGGGCGGGTCACTACAGCCCGCGGCTGTTCCAGGTCTCGTCCGAACTGGTTCGCGCCGACCCGATCGACGCGTCCGAGCCGCTCTACAATGCGGACGAGGTTCGGGACCGGGTACTGCTCGTTGCTCGAGGCAAAGTCCCGCTGGTGGTCAAGGTGTTCCACGCGCAGGTCGCCGGCGCGCTTGGCGTGGTCATCGCCGACCTGGACGACGCCTGCAACGGCCGGTTCGACCAGAAGTGCGTCCCTGGCGCAGACAAGACGCGGCATGAGGGCTTTGCGGCCCAAGAGCGCCACGTGCTATGGGAGAAGAACCGGATCCCGTGCGTGCTGGCTCTGCGAGACGCTGGCCGTCAGCTGCTGGCGCTGGTGCCGCCCTAGCGAGCAAACCACTGGCCATTGGGTTATCCAGAGAGCGCGAGCGCAGAGCGAGGAGACGAGATGGCGCAGTCGCAGAGAATGTGCTGTCGTGTGGAGAGCGAGGCGACGCACCCTTTCAAGATACCTTGGTCGCTCGTACGTCGCCTGTTATAGTTGATAGTGCGCTTCAACTTGAACAAAGGTGTGAAGCCATCTCAGATGCGAACAAACTATAACATCGAATACCCTGCGTAGATCAACATAATGCGCATTGTCGTATTGGAGGCCCGACCCCCACCTGCAAATATCTTGGGCACAGACCGAGTCGACTCGGCGCGGCGCCGACTTGAAGCGGCGACCGCAGTCTTCTCGTGGTGGCGCCGCCGAACTCGAAGCGAGTGACTCGGCCATTCTACTTGCACAGCTCTGTAGTTCCCACGGTCCGTGGCCTCGACGCAGCTCAATGGAAAGCTCCCGTCAGTCCGCGCCGCACTTCTCGGACGCCGAACAGCATCAGCACCCACACAGGCAGCTCGTGTCCGTCGATTCGGTGTTTGCACCGGAGAATCGGTTCCCAGAGTGGCGGCGCGACGAGCACAACCGGTTCATGCAGGCGCTCGAGACGTTCGGCGCCGCGGCCACCGGCGACGAGTGGGAGCAGATCGCCGCCTTCGTCGGCACGCGGTCCACGCAGGACGTGCTCATCCACGGCCGGCGGTACCTGCAGCAGCTCATGCAGCAGCAGCCAGCGCTCTCGACGACTTCGTCCTCTAGTAGCGGCCTCGCCGCCTTCGACTGGACCAGCGGTGGGGAGCTCGATGATACTCCAACCGGAACGTGCAAGACCCGCGCGCGGATGTTCATGAGCGACAGTCAGAACGACCCGGGCAACGTCGTTCTCGTGTCGACTGCGGCGATGACCAAAGCTCCATGGACTGCGAGGGCCAGGAAGACGCCGCCTCCGAGCAGGTTCCGCCAGTTCCAACCGCAGCTGTACGCTCAGCCGCCAGTGAGCTACGCCGCCTCAGGCTCCACCAAGTTCGCCACTAGCCAAGCGGTAGCGACGCACTTCACACAGACTCAGCAACCGACACGCAAGAGCGGCCACGGTCGCCGTCCAAAGTCGTGGAGCTTCCAGGAAGACAAGGCGTTCGAGACGGCGCTCGCCGGCTGGAGCACTAACAAGCCCTACTCGTGGGCCAAGATCGCCTCCGCGCTACCGGGGAAGACGGCCAAGGACGTGCGCAACCGCTACGAGAAGCTGCTGGGCGACATTTCATGCATTGAGCTGGCTCCGTCGCCGCACTCGCAGACTAGGTCCAGTTCGGCTAGATCAAGTGCAGCCGGTGTCTCGTTGAACACCCATGTGTCGTCCTTGCGTCGCCGCGCGACCCCGCCACCTCCTATCGAGACAGCGGCTAAAGCCCCCGCAGGTCTGCTCGCTCTATCTCTAATCGTTGTCGTTGAAAGCTTGATCATTGAGTTCAATGGTCCTTGCTCATCGCTCGCCGGTGTCGTGCTGTGTTCATTCTAGACGTCAGTGGAAGCGAAGGCGGAAGCGGAGGCCGCCGCACCAGCGTCACAGGGATGCTCAGCCCAGGGATGCTCGAGTTGCTGGACGGGGACAACGAGGAGAAGGCGCAGGCACTGCCGTTCTCACCGCTGTTTTCAGGCGAGACTGTGACGCCGTCGGCAGACCGCAGAGCGTCCAACGAAAAGCCGACGACATCCGCCAGGAGCAACAAGACGCAGGCTGAAAACAGCGCCGAGGCGGCTCAGAGCGACGACTCTCTCCGAGGACTTGCTCCGACGCCGCGGCTCTGGCGCGAGTTCCTCACCGACGATTTCAAATTCGACGAGACCCGCGACGCTGATTCGCTGGCCACCAACAAACCCAATTCAAGTGAGTGTGGGCGAGCATCAAACTCCGATGCAACTGCAGCCCCGACTGCTTCGGCTCCCGGAGGCTCGACTAGTGGTACAGACGCTTCTGGTCCGACGAACCCAGCTCCCAATGCGGCTGCAGCTGCTCCTGCTGTTAAAGACTCCAGGCGATCGGAGGAGGATGTCGACATGGACGAATAGGATTGCGCTGAGCTGAAACAAGAGAACGAATAGCTAGAGCGCTCGACAGGCGATGTGGTGGCTTCCTATGCAGTCCAGGCAACAATCCAAACAAATGGAGCTACTCGTGCTGCTGATGCTCCTTAACCCACAGTGTTGCCTTTGTTCAATCGTACAGTGACTGAAAGGAGAGCGGCGACGTATGTGTTCATCGAGCGAGCATAACAGGCGAGTTTGATATCATTTCGTTCAGCAGCACTCGCATGTGCTGTCGTATATCCATCCGATCGATTTTGCATGCGACCATCGCACGGCATGCATTGCATTTTTCATTCGCTACCAGTAAGCATCTCAAGCCCACATGGCACTATTATGCGCCTTGGTTGGCGACCCAGTTCCTCATATTGACATCAACGTCGATGTCGAGGCTGAGCAAATAGCGGCTATTGAATTTGGCTGGGTAGTTGACCACCAGCCAGCGCAGGATGTCGAAATGCCCGCAATCGTACGCGAGCTCAAACGCTTTAGCAGTGCAGCCCTCAGACCGATTGCGCTGCAAGAAGACGAGAACCTCGAAATGGCCCAAGCACGCAGCCTCGTCCATTGCAGCGGTGGTGCAGCCCTCTGTGCGATTCTCGTGCAACCAGCGCACGACATCTAGAAATCCGCTAGACGCTGCCTGGTCCATCGCTCCGGTCGTGCAACCTTCGGTTCGGTTGGCGTGCAACCATTTCACCACATCCAGAGAGCCATTGCTCGCAGCTCCGTCCATTGCCTTGACAGTGCAACCAGCGGAGGTGTGCTCGTGTAGCCACTTGAGTGTCTCCAGAGATCCTCTTGTCGCTGCTTCGTCCATGGCCGCCGGTGTGCAGATTTCAGGGCGGTTTTGAGCGAGATATTTGACAACTTCAAAATTGCCTATGGCACGGGTCATCGTATTGGCTGTGCATCCTTCTGTCCGATGCTCATGCAGATACTGCACGACTTGGAGGTGATTTCTCTTGGCGGCGATGTGCATAGCGCGAATCGTGCATCCTTCGTTCCGGTTTTCGTCAAGAAACATGACAACCTCTAGATGTCCGTTCGCCACCGCTCTATCCATGGCTAGAGTCGTGCAACCGTCGTCTCGGTGAGTGTGAAGCCACCGGACTATGTTCAGGTGTCCCAACGCCGCTGCATTATCCATCACATGTCTAGTAAAGACATGTCCATGGCGCTCGTGGATGAGCTGAACGAGATCGAGTTGTCCTTGAGCAGCTACTTTCTCGATTGCTCGCGCTGTGCATCCTTCATTGCGATACGTTAGAAGCCAGCGCGCGACGTCGTGGTGCTCTCTATCTGTGGCCCAGTCCACTGCGTTCGTCGTACATCCTTCTTTGCGATTGTCATGAAGCCAGCGAATAATATCCAAAGCTCCGCAACTGGCAGCGCCATCCATCGCCTTGACTGTGCAACCCTCGCTCCGGTTGTAGTGAAGCCACTTCACAACTTCCAAGTGGCCCATATCGGCTGCATCGTCCATGGCATCAGTTATGCAGCCTTCTGTTCGGTTCTCGTGCAGCCAGCGCACAACGTCCAAGTGGCCACTTGCGGCAGCAGTGTTCATGGCTCCATGCGTGAATTCATCTGGCCAGTGCTCGTGAAACCACTGCAAGACTTCTAGTCGTCCACAGGCTGCTGCGGAATTGATAGTGCCAGCGTCAACTACTACCTCGATCCACGGGTATTTTGCGTCGTGAAGCCATTTGATCACTTCCAGGTGTCCTTGCTGCGCAGCACCCCTGAGGTTGACCGTATATGGGGATACGGACTCGACATGCCACTCAATCCCAGCAGTCGTGTCAATCGGAGTGCGTCGACCATGGGGTTCCTTTTGATGCAGTTCGTCGAGGTGATTCGCGAACCACTGCACCACATCCAAGCGACCTGCACTCGCAGCACGGTCAAGCTCATCGTCCTCACCGTCTAGCAGATCATTACCGACAGCCCATTCGAGAAACTCCATGCTCGCATATCCTAACAGCTCGTCGTAAAGAATATGCGTCTCCACTTGCTCATCCCGGGCATGCATCTGCTCGACCACATACCGAATGACCTCCAACTGCTCAGGCTGCGATGACGACAATCGCATCAACGCGTACGAGATGGCGAGGTTCCCAAGTCGTACGTTGCCGTACTCTTCGCACAGCCACTTGAGCACATGGAGCTGACCTGTCTCCGCCGCTTTATTGACCGCCTCGGTCACCAAACGTCCTGGAGCGTACTCGCGACACAGCCACTGAAGGAGTGCCAGCTTCCCGCGACCAGCCGCTTCGCTCGTGCCGCGCGTGAAGATCCAGTCGTGATGGAACGGATCCATTGGCGGGTCGGTAATCTGCTCCCGAAGGTGGAGCCGCCGTAACAGCGCGACTGAGTTGGAACGCGCACAGGCGTCGACAATCGAAAAGGAGACCGACGTGTCAGCGAAGGCGCTGATGAGCGCGACCACCGGCTCCAGCGCCTGCAGAGCTGGGTGCTGGCGGCACACGGCGACGACGCACTGCAGTGGCTTGAGCGCTGAGAGCGTCGCCGCAGGTGGAGTGGTTCTGGAGCGCGCATCCTTCCGCGGTGGCTGGCCGTCTCCTCCATTGTCATCGTCCATTTTTGGGTTGCCTTTTATGGCGAAAGCCCACCAATTTGCACCATATCAGAAGCCACTGACGCAAAACATGCACCTGTGCGGACTTTTCGATGAAGGTGAAAAGTGGTTTTTACGGTGAGCAGAGGGCTCAACATCACCACCTGGTTTTCTGGTCTCACTCCGACCAGCCGGGCCTACCATCACAGGAGCCATACAAACGGTTGGACGGCGGACCAGTCAGGTCGGAGCCCAGTTCTGGCACTCAAAACCGTTCATTCGCCTTTTTCCTCCTCTCAATCGCAGTTCACTTGCTGACACACGGCGCCCAACTTGTCGACACCAGTGGCGATGCCTCCCATCACAGTTCTCCTCCTACCCAACGATGAGCCATCAGCCGAGCTAGCTGGCCCCAGTTACGGGCAAGTCATTGGCCGTCACGGCCAGGATGGACACCAAGTCCGGCTGCTCGGCGGGGCGGAGGGAGGAAGGGATGCGATCGTGACGGTTTCACACGAGGTCATTGTGTCACGCCAAGTCTCAGCTAGCGAGATCAGCGAGGGAATGCCAGGGCATCTGCTCTACCAGGCGGTCCTCGTCGATCACGCGGGTGGCCCGAGTTATGGCCAAGTCACCGCGTACGCCGAAGGGAACTATTCGATCCAAACCTCTGCCGGAACCGTGCGTGCCAAGTATGATTCGGTAACAAAAATCGTACCAGTTATCGCGGCTCTGCTCTGGAAGGCACGTCCAGCTCGAACTTCATCCTACGCCGACCACCCCGAAGCTGCTCACACAAAAATACTGGATCGACTCCTCGGTCAAAACGGATGTCGGGCGACGAAGGCTATCCCCAAGCTATTGGCCGGTATTGCTATGTCTTCATCCCTTCCGAGATCGGCCGATCAGCTTCCGTGGGTCTGCCCACGAACCGGCAAGCCGACACACATTCGAGTCGGGCATGTTGTCGACTTCGCGTTTTACGTGGACGGCGAGCGGCCCGTGCCGGCCAACGTGCAAGTCGGGCCGCATTTCGACGAGGATCCAGAAACGACCCGTCCCCGCCGCCATCAACGGCAACCAATCGGCGAAAGCGACGACCACCGTGACCATGTCGACGACGACGACGACGAGGCGGCTGAGGACGACCGCTTCTCCGACCTTTTGTCAGCGATCACGCCCTCTCTACCTCCGCACAAGCGTCAGCGAACAGCACATGTCCAAGAACAAGAGGCTAACACGCCGGCTCAAGCCATGTCTACCGACCAGGTCTCCGGAATTGGAAGCCCCGAAACGACTGCTATTCTTAAAGCCCTTGCACCCTATCCGAATTTGCTCAGTGCATACGTCAAGCAACTGGACTCGATGACTCGGCAACCACTGCCATCAACATCCCGAGGCCCGGGGTGTTCGGAGCCGCCGTCGAGAAATGCAGAACCAGCCGTCAACTCACTCCCCAGCGTGTCGGACTTGATCAGGAGCGACGACCAAGCAGGCCGACAGAATGATTTCCGCCCAGCCTTCGGCCAATGCGAGGTCCACGGCGTCATCACGGCCGACGTTCACTCAGGTAAGAGCCCTGACACCTTCATGGACCATGCGCGCAGCTCCACCGCCACCAAGTTTATGCCACACCCGGCAGTCATGACGAGACTGTATGATTTCCAGTTTGGCCCTTGTGGGCTTTCGGTCCTCCATTTCCGGCGCTTCGACCTTAACGCGCAACTGGAACAGGCGAGAGGGACACGCGTAAATCTACGCAACTTCTCCCCGAAGCTAAATCTGCCAAGCATACCGGACTCGCCACATCATGCGGACCTGGTGGATGCTCTCGGAGTCTTCTCGTCGTATGCTGACGAGTTTTTCGACCGGCCAACTCGGCAACTCATTGCCGCGGCAAAAGCCTTCAGCGATGAACTTAGCGATTATGGCCCGTGGACGTCGTCAGAAATCGCAGGGATTGCGTTTTGGTTCGACAAAGTCTTCGGGGCTTATCGGCGTGCAGTGGTGGAGGACGTGATGTACGGAGGATCGTCCCGCGATGACCTACGACGCCGTTTTTCCATGCAGGATCCGGAGCTGGGAGGTATCCTGATGAAGCTGGCGCGGAGCACGCAACAGGCTCCGCGCCGACACGTGGTTAGCAGCGGAACCGACAACGACAAGCTGCCGACCGCATCCTATATAGGACGGTCAGACCGCCAGATGAACCAAGTCGGCCGACGGAAGCAGCCCAAGGTACCACAGGAAGTTCTTGCGAGCCTCCCCAAGTTGAACGACCGCCAACTTTGCTTGAAATTCGTCTCGCGCCAAGGATGTCCGTCGCAATCATCTGACCGATGCGTTCAACCGTATCTGGCCCACTTCGAGCCATCTGAACTGGCCAAGTGCGTTCGGGACTGGATATGCGCCCGATATGGCGGACTCAGCGACAAGTACAACTCAGCGTGACTTGTGGCCAGCCGCGCGCCAACACGCTTTCCGTCCAAGCCAACCGCGGTTAATAGCATGATGGTGAAGTGGGTCACCCAGCGGCTACTATCGCAGTTAGTCGCTGCCGAGCAACGCCGCGACGACCACCGCGCCGCTGCATTCGAGGCAGTGGGAGTCAGATCACCCCAAGCGGTGCCAGAACACGAGATGTCACCAAGCGGAACGCCAATGTTCAAGATCAACATGGAGATGACGCGTGCAATGTCGGAACTCGTATCCCGAGCGAACCTCACGCTCGTGGATGCAATACGTGCTTGGAGAGGACAGTCCAGCCACGACCCGCAAGCCAATAAAGCCTTACAGCCTGCACACTGCGCGTGGCTGCTACATGGCTACGAACAACTGGAAAGACTACTGAGTGTATCGTCGAAGGGAGTTCAGCATACGTTTACAAGCTGCACAGTGCGTCAACCACTACAACCCCCACGTGAAAACCACAAGTCGGCACGCGAGATGTTCAACGCGCTCTGTCGAAGCATCAGGGAAGGTCAGGACAACGGCACTTACTTGGTTGTGGAATCCAAGGCAGCAGAACGGTGGATTGATATTCACTACAGCCCCTTTGGCTGCGTCCCAAAAGGTGACAGCGATGTCAACTTAGAGGCACGAGTGATTCATGACCTGTCCTTTCCGCATGGAGCGTCGACCAATGCATGGTCCGTGTAACGGGGTTACATGGCGGATGTCGCCCGAAGGTTGTGCCATTGCACAAGCCTTCTAAGTACGGTCGTACTCGGCAAAGTACGACCTGGTGCGCACTTGGTTAAGTGCGCTCCCGCTCCGTATAAGTACGAGCGGGTAGCCTCCCACGCTGGATACAACGACATCCAAGGTTTATAGGTTTGCACAGGTTGATAAACATTCATGTTGTTAGGTTAGGCTAGCTAACAGTTACGTCACCCAGTACGTAGGAACCACCCATTTCTGCGGGCTTCTAAACGGCTGAAAGCCGCCAACAAAACAGTCTCTATTTTGCTTAGCTAAGAATAAGTCTCTTCAGCTAACAGTACGAAAGTACTTGGTGTTTGTATACACCAGCACGCTTCCTCCGTGCATAGTGCTGTGTGACTCCCGTCACACTTGGTAGCACTTTTGTAGTCCGTCCACGGCCTACGCGGGTCGACGGACCTGAACCTCTGTGAAGAGAGTTCAAGCTCACGATGGAGCTAAGCAGGGCTCAGTTCCCCCACTTAAATGAGGCTCAGTGGGGAGCCCTGCGCAAGATGCAATGCATCTTGGGGCCGGATGGCCTGGCGCACCTGCTCGCGCAGGATGCCGAAGCGCAAGTGGAGCGCGCGGAGTCGTTCGTTCGGTACGAGAACGCACTCCTGGACCACGTTCGCGGTGCGCTGCAGACGCAGCAGGCACCGACACCGGTGGTGGTGTCGAGTGGCGCGAAGCCGCTCCACCTCAAAGTGAAACCGTTCACGGGGGACGAGGCTGAGAGTCTCCTCCTATGGTTCCGTGAGACGGAAATGGCCATGCAGGCCGCGCTCCTGATGGACGAGCGCCAAAGGGTTGCATTCGCGGTCTCCCATCTCGGGGGACGCGCGAGACAGTGGGCGCTCACGCGCGACAGCACTGTCGAGGGTGCATTCCCTACATGGGAATATCTCAAGCATGAGATTCGGGTGATGTTCCTTCCACCCAACGCGGCGTATCAAGTACGCTCGCGCTTTCTGGCGAGTCGCCAAGGCAAGCGTGAGCTCGCCGAATATGTGCAAGAGCTGCGAACGCTACTTGCGGGCATGATCAGCGATCCGCTGCCCGAGATCGTCAAGGTGACGATCTTCATGGAGGGCCTTCGTGTTGGCCCTGCGCGGACGCAGTTGTTCCGCGTTCAGCCAACCTCGTTCGAGGAGGCGGTGCGCGTAGCCCTGCAGGAGGACTACTGCCACCGCCAGGCCAGGACGGCTGGCCACCTCATCGGCGCACCGGCGCCTAAGGTGGATGGTCCGCAGCCGATGGAACTCGGCAGCGCCGAACAGCGCAGCACGATTAAATGCTATGGATGTGGCCAGAGCGGACACATGCAGCGAAACTGTCCTCGTTCCAACCAACGGAACGGCCGGGGCCGGTTTGACCGCTCCCGACGCGGTGGACGCTCCTGGTCCCCGCGTCCGCCCGGCGTGCGCTCTGGCAATGAGCGCTCCCGCGGACAGGGAAACGCGTACACCCAGTAGGCGCGGGGCGCCCTACTGGGGGAAGTCTAAGCTTCCATGGTGGCCGGGGTGGCGAACACCAAGGAGGCTTAGCCCCCGAGAGAGAACAACTCTCTCGAATTGGAGAAGCCAGCAGCGGAGGGCTGCTGGTCGTTCGTGCGAACGTCAAAGGGTTCGCCGAGCCGATGAGAGTGCTCATCGACTCAGGCGCGTCGAGTAGTTACGCTCGGCGCGCCAGCGTGGAGCGAAACCGCGCGGTCTATGAAGACGCACTGAGCGCTAGCAAGCGCTCGGGTCGCATTGCGATCCGCCTGGCAACAGGCAAAGTGATCGAGTCACCGAAGATCCATGTGGATCTTCAAGTCCGCTTCGAGGACTTTGATTGTGTCGAGCGCTTTACAGTGCTCGACCTGGATGAGAAGTATGATCTCATCCTGGGCATGCCATGGCTCGAGGAGCATGAGCCATGGATCGACTGGAGGTCCAAGTCGATCGGAGCGAGTAAGCCCCATAGCACCGATAGGATGTCGGTGAGCAAGGTGCCCACCTCTGCCAACTGGCAGCGTCGGCGCTGGCGAGAGCGCCGCGTCGATAACGACGAGTACATGGTCGGGGTGTCGGAGTTGATCGACATCCCCGAGGTGGATGTGTCCACCGAGCGTCAGGGTGACGCCGCTCTGCCTGAATGGCATGGAGCCGAGCGGTCGGGACACAAGTCCACCGCTAACGTTAAGGCGTTGAACGCCACGCGCCACGAGGGCGCCGCTCCGTCCGAGGGACGTGGAGCAGGGCGGTCGGGACCGAGGTCCACCGCCCCGAAGGGTACAATCGATAGCGAGCGCCGCAATGGCGCCGCTCCGCCCATGAGGCGTGGAGTTGGACAGCAGGGCCGAGGCCTAGCTGTCTCCGCCGAGGCGGAAGAGAACGCGATGCGCCGTGAAGGCGCCGCTCCGCTCGATGGCGAGCGTGTGAGCAAACGGTCGGGCCCAAGGGCCGCCGCATATAAGCGGGTGCACTGGGCACCCATGCCTGAAAAGGCGAAAGGTCGGTCTAAAGATAGACCGACGGGTCCCGAGGTCGGGACCAGTTCGGAAGGCAGAATGCCAAACCGTGAGGTGGGGACCGCCCCACAGGTGAACCGGTTCGAGTCCGGTTCACAAGGATGTGACCGGTTCGAGTCCGGTCACAAGAAGGCTAACCGGTTTGAGTCCGGGCCTCAGGGCCGTGACCAGACGGTCAAATGGTCGAACGACCCGAACAATCGGGCCGACTGTTCAGAGTGCCGGAAGGGCGCTAAGTATAGCGAGCGCCTGGAAGAGGCGGGGTGTAATGGGCCTATCCAATAGTGCCATTACATGGCGATGTCCAATTACGGATTAGTGATTCCCACTAATTGTTTTGGATCGCCAGGTGTCATAGACATGATCCCTGATTCATGTCTACACACCGGCACTCACGGAGTAATCATTGATTACGTCCGCACGGAATGTTCTCGAACATTCTCGAGTGTTCTCTGCCTGCGCACATGTCTTTGCGCACGGTGATGGTTCCTGCTGGGAAACTATCTGTTGACGAAGCCGACGTGTCATTGTGGGTACAATGTTGTTGATATCAGCCAATCACAACTCCCCGTACACAGAAGATTCTTCGGAGAAGAATCTCAAGTTCAAGTTCAAGTTTCTCCTTGAAGTTCAAGTTCAAGTGAGAATATTCTTCACGCTCAGCTTCAAGCTCAACCTGATTCAACCCAAGGTTTATTCTGCATTTGTAGGGTGATTGCATTTAACCCCATAGGACTCTAGGGAGAGGTTTCAGGAACCATAAGCTCATTTCAATTCAGTTGCAAATTTGCCGTCTTCTGCTCAAGTCTCCTCCTCACTCTTCTCCTCCCTCTTCGTCCCTCCAAGTCGGGACTCTGCCAAGCCTTCCTCTACAGCGCAAGCGTGTGTGCCGTGTTATCGGGAACTGTCGTTGACAGCGTCCCGTTACACCTGGTAGCACTTCGTGGTCCTTTCAGCGACCAAGCCAAGAGGGACAGCCGAAGAGCGTGAGCACTTCGAGATCCCTGTTCAAGCGAAGGATTGTCAAAGCGGCGTTGCCCTTTGTACATCCTTAGTCAAGACTCTCCCTGTCTGCGGATCAGACATCGGAAGGGATGGAGACTCCGGCGAGTATGTTGCCCGACGAGACCGTGACCCTGACGAATGAGCAGTTTCCTCATCTGTCAGAGCACGAGTGGGCAGCGCTCGAACGGATGCGCATTGTCATCGGAGAGGCAGCTGTGATCACGTTGTTGAGATCAGCTACTCCGGATGAACAGAAGAACGCGGCAGTGAGCTTCATGCACCATGAGGTCATGGACTCTCGTCGACAGCCCGCAACTCCTGTTTCGACCATGAGAGTGACGCCTCTGAAGCTCAACGTGTCTCCGTACCGCGGCGGAGAGAACGAACCTCTCGCAAGATGGTTCGTCGAGCTGGATGCAGCTATCGTTGCACGACAGCTTCGGGACCCAGAGCAGCAAGTGTTGTTCTCGATGTCCAACCTTGCGGGTCGGGCTAAGAGTTGGGCGTTTGGGAAGCGTTTGGCGGATGTCAACTGCTTCTACAACCTCGACGACTTCAAGCGTGAGTTGAAGCGCGCGTTTGAGCCTCCGCAGAGCGAATTCCGCGCTCGTGCCGAGTTCCTCAAGCTTCGACAAGGACGCCAAGACCTCCACACGTATGCACAGCGCGCACGATTCCTCGTGTCAAGCATCGTGGAGCAGCCGATTGACGTTGCAACGCAAGTTGTCACGTTCATGGCGGGACTGGACGATGGACCGATCAGGAACCAACTCTTCCGCGAGTATCCTGATTCGCTGGACCAAGCTATCGAGAGGGCGATGCAAGAAGAATTCAGCATCAAGCAAGCCAAGTTTGGTGGTCCGATTCCACGTCAAGTTCGCGTGTCGTCGCCGACGAATGATGGACCAGAACCGATGGATCTGTCGTACGTCCAACAAGCCAACAATGTGGGACCTCGCAACGATGTGAAGTGTTTCCGTTGCGGGAAGCTGGGTCACTTCGCTCGGAACTGCAAAGTGTCCTTGCCACCTGGGCAAGAGACACAGGGATCGCGATTCAACGCGAGCGGCAGACGATTTGCTGGCCGCCGGTTCGATCGTTCCCGAGGGTCAAAAAACGGGAACAACCAGTAGGGGCGGGGCTCCCTACTGGGCCCGACAAGAGGACTGTGGACGTTGTGGAGACACAGGACTCTGGCCCCGATGTGCATCATGCACATGCAGTTTCCACTAAGAGTGATGGCAGTGTCGATCAGAGGTCCTCTCTGATCATACACCAAGTCCATGTGGATGGTATTGCAACGCCTCTACGTGCTTTGGTTGACACTGGTGCGTCGAACAACTTTGTTCGAGCAAACGTCGTGATCGGGAGTGATGTGGTTCCACCCGATACGACGAATGAGATGGTGATTCGGTTGGCCAATGGGTCGACTGTGAAGATGCCGAAGCGAACTGTTCGCTTGGCAATGACGTTTGAAGATTTCCGAGGCGAGGACGAGTTCATTCTCCTCGATCTCGATGCCAAGTTTGATCTCATCTTGGGAATGCCGTGGTTGAAGCGTTACCAACCCCGCATTGACTGGATGAAGATGAAGATCTCCGTTGACAAGTCGTGCCACGAGGCAGACTTGAATTGTGCGACAACGGATGAAGCGATATGGGCATATGCGTCTGTCGAAGATGCATCGTCGAATGAGACTCAGGAGTGCGATGGCCCCTCAATCTCACAAGACCAGCCCGCGACGATGAATGGAGGTGGAGCAGTCAGGCGCCAGAAAAAGACTGTCTCCTTTGCCAAGGACATTGAAGAAATCCGTCCTGGCGTGAAGTTACAAGACCGAAAGAAGACCGACGTCAAGAGTTTTCCGTCATCCGGCATCCCTGATCAAGATGCGAGTCAAGATGATGAAGGTGGTGACCCACAGAGAGGCACTACACACTGTTATGCGGACGTCGTGGTCTACGGTGAAGAGGGTGACAGCATGGAATTGCGTCACATCCAAGTGGAAAATCCTCCAAGTTCCGTCGAAGATTTGGTTTCCTTGCCTATGATGAGCAAGAAGGCGCTTAGGCGTAGCCTGGCGAAAGGCGAAATTTCGCAGCTTTGTGCGATCGTCGAAGCGATTGACAAAGACTCCGTCAACGCAGCATCAACTGTGGATGCGACCGACGCGTTGATCGGAAAGACACGGAAGGAAAGGTTCGAGGAGCAGTCATTGGATGCCCTCAAGACGAACCCCGTGTGGAAGCTTGTTCGGGAGTTTGAAGATATCTTCCCCGACAAGGTGCCGGACGAACTGCCATTTGACAGAGGCATTCGTCACGAGATTGATGTACTTCCTGGCACGAAGTACTGCATCACAAGACAGTGGCCGTTGCCGAAGGAACAAGTCGATGCGATCGATGAGTTCTTCGCACAACGTGCAAAGGCTGGTCACGTGCGAGAGAGCAAGTCTCCGCATTGCAGCCCCACTTTCTGTGTGAAGAAGGCGACTGGCGGATGGCGTATTGTTCACGCTTTCAACAAGCTGAACGACGCGACCATTCCTGCTCAGACACCGGTTCCACGCAAGGATATGATCCTTGATGGAATGGTTGGCAGTACGGTCTTCAGCGCCATCGATCTGAAGGATGGATTCTATCAGATTCGGATGCGTGAAGATGACGTACCACTAACTGCAGTGAGTACCCCGAGCGGTATGCTGTGGGAATGGTTAGTGATGCCACAAGGACTGAAGAACGCGCCTGCGACTTTCAATCGCATGGTCACGAATGTTCTTCGTCCGCTGCGAGCATTCGCACCGAGCTACTTTGACGATATTTTCGTTCATAGTAAGGCGGTTGGTGGAAAGTCCGACGTCGATGTTCATTTGGATCATCTTCGCCGTGTCTTTGAGGTCATGCGAGAGAACAAGCTCTACGCTAACCTGAAGAAGTGTGTCTTCTTCTCACCAGAGATACCCGTACTCGGTTGCTTTGTTGGCAAGAACGGTGTTCGAGTTGACCCCGAGAAGGTCAAAGCTATTGACGATTGGCCCGTGCCTCAGAACGTCAAACAGCTGCGACAATGGTTGGGTCTGGCCAATTACTTGCACAAGTACACGCGCAATTATGCAGCGCTGGTGCAGCCTCTCACACAACTGCTGAAGAAAGACGTCGAGTGGAAGTGGTCTGATGATCACCAAGCGGCATTCGAAGAAGTCAAGAGGAGTCTTCGTGAAGCTCCTGTGTTGGCTCTTCCGGATCACGACAAGCCGTTCCACGTCGTCTGTGATGCAAGCGACTATGCCATCGGTTGCGCTTTGATGCAGCACGATGATGAGGGTCGAGAGCGAGTTGTTTCGTATCAATCACGACAACTCCGACCCGCAGAACGGAACTACCCAGTGCATGACAAGGAACTTCTTGCGATGAAGTATTCCTTAGTCAAGTTCCGTGTCTACTTGCTTGGCGAGGAACGCTTTGCGGTCTACACAGATCATGCGTCGCTGCGAACTGCAGTGAAGACTCCTCACTTGTCCCAAAGAATGGCGAGATGGCTCTCCTTCTTTGCGGAGTACAACTTTGTTGTGCACTACAAGCCAGGCAAGATGAACATCTTGGCCGACGCTTTATCAAGACGTCCGGACTACGATCCCAAGACCAAGAATGAGGATCCGGACGAAGCGTGTCGTCTCTGTGAAGATGTTCAAGCAGTTGCTGTTCAAGCTGCGACTACAGTGCGTGAAGACATTGTCGAGGGTTACAAGTCTGACGAGACCTGTCAGGACTTGCTCAAGTATTTCAAGGACCCTTCCGACAAAGCACTGCAAGGTCTGCCAGCACGAACAAGGTCGCGTGTCCACCGCTTCCACGTACGCAATGGGTTGCTGTACTACGCGGTTGAGGACGGGGATTCAGCACGAGTTGTTGTTCCCAGCGATGAAGGTGTGCGTCATCGACTCTTGTATGAGTACCATGACAGCCCTTCTGGTGGCCATCTCGGACGTGAGAAGACGTTTCTCAGTCTTTCTCGAGATTACTACTGGCCACACATGTACAAGTGGGTTCGCAAGTACGTGAGGACGTGCGAGATCTGCCAACGAGTGAAGCCTTCCGGTTCCACTCAGGCCCCACTTCGTTCATTGCCTGTCCCTCAGGACAGCTGGAGGTCCGTGAGTATGGATTTCATATTCGGACTTCCAAGGGACAAACACGGCAGGAATGGCGTCCTGGTGTTTGTGGACCGATTCAGCAAGATGGTCCATCTTGCGCCTGTTTCGGACAAGATCTCAGCCGAGAAGACAGCGAAGGTCTTCCTCGATGTGGTATTCCGTTTGCACGGTTTGCCAACTGAGATTGTGTCAGACCGCGACACCCGTTTCACGTCGAAGTTTTGGCGTGCACTGTTCGGACTGTTGGGCACCCAGTTGTCCATGTCAACAGCGGCACATCCAGAAACGGACGGTCAAACAGAGCGAGTGAATCGAGTCCTCGAAGACGTTTTGCGAAGTTACGCTACGTCATTCAAAGAGTGGAGCGAGTTTCTCCCTCTTTGCGAGTTTGCGTTGAACAATTCCACGCATGTCTCGACGGGTCATTCCCCATTCTTCGTGAACTACGGTCTCCATCCGAGAGTACCAGCTTCACTAGTGGGTGAGGTCTCTACCTTAAGTGGGGGAGGGACTACGGCTCCTGGCAATTCGCCGCAGTCGTTTGACCTGAATGCTGCTTCCGAGCTCAAAGCCAACTTTGACTCAATGGAACCTTTGACCGACATGAAGAGTCGTGATAAGCAGCAGCTCGATGAGTTCATCGAGAAGAGACAAGTGATCGTGCGGTATGTTCGAGACGCAATCGCCAAGGCTCAGGATCTGCAAAAGCAACAAGCAGACAAGAGTGGAAGGAAGAACAAGCAATCGTACAGGATCAATGATCTTGTCTTGCTTAGTACGGCAAACCTGCCTGAACATGCAGTGTCCAACTTGGGAAGTTCGAAACTTCTACCCAGGTTCATCGGACCGTTCACGGTGGTGAAATGCAATAGCGATGCCTACACCCTAGACATCCCTACAAGCATGCGTCTACACCCGACGTTTTACGTGGGTAGACTGAAGCCTTACCTTCCGAGTGGGTCAGCCGACCCTAATGAGCCCTGCGCGGATGATCCAAGCGATCCTGAAGTTGCTCCACTTGGTCACGAAGAGTTCGCAACTCATCGTCATGGAGCATCTTCTCGGCATAAAGGCGCTGAAGCACGTCGTAGGATTCATCCTTCACAGCTTCCAGCACACGAAGGCGAGACTGGTACTCCTTCCGAAGTACCTCGAGCAGAGCCCCTGCTTCCGCCACGGAACGCAGAAGACGCTCTTGGAAGGCCTCACGGGTCTTCTCAGCCTTCTGGAGTCGCACGAGTTCACCATGAACTTGATCGATCCGATGATCGATTCGAGACTCCATTGCCGACAACTGGGTTTGACCATCGGTCAGCAAGTCAATCGTTGACTCCTGACCCTTCAGCTGGTCATCGAGGCTTTCGCACCGGTCTTGAAGAACCGCGTGGCGAACTTCCAGTGCCTCGATCCGAACGCGATGAGCACTCTTCCACTTCCAGAGTCGCTCGATCGTTTTCGCGTTCAGCCCCACCTCCTCTGATTGATCATCAGGGAGTGCGTCGATGGATCGTGGAGTCGATTGTTGGTCACGAAGACCGACAGACTCGCGGGAAGAAGCGGTTGACTCGTCAACGCTTCTATCGAGTTCGGTGGCGCGGCTATCCACCGAGTTCGGACACGTGGGAATCGAAGCAGACTCTCGAGTCTGATGTTCCCGACGTGGTTCGCAGCTACGAGGCAAGCTTGTAGCGTCGCGAGAGACGCTGCCGCGACGAAGGCCATGGGCTGCCTTGTCGTGACTCGGAGTCTTGCTGAGCAAGCGCTCCATCTTGCCCTCGTTCTCAAGGCGAGCGAACGATCGCCATGAGTCCGCTTTCGCTGCGAAGGGTTGGTCCGGATCATCACGGTTGTTGATCCGACGCCAACGGAAGAACCGTTCCTTGCAGAACTCAGTGTCTCCCACCCGATGGCGGATGAGAGTCACATCGTAGAGTTCTGGAGCTCGACGCTGGTGCTTGCGCACAGCGAGTTCTTCGTGAGAGGCTTGGTCACTTGAGCGCTTCATCGCGAATCGCAAAGTGAGCCGAAGCCAACCCAAAGAAGAGCGAGTGATCGCTACTTTAAGGGGGGGATGATGTAATGGGCCTATCCAATAGTGCCATTACATGGCGATGTCCAATTACGGATTAGTGATTCCCACTAATTGTTTTGGATCGCCAGGTGTCATAGACATGATCCCTGATTCATGTCTACACACCGGCACTCACGGAGTAATCATTGATTACGTCCGCACGGAATGTTCTCGAACATTCTCGAGTGTTCTCTGCCTGCGCACATGTCTTTGCGCACGGTGATGGTTCCTGCTGGGAAACTATCTGTTGACGAAGCCGACGTGTCATTGTGGGTACAATGTTGTTGATATCAGCCAATCACAACTCCCCGTACACAGAAGATTCTTCGGAGAAGAATCTCAAGTTCAAGTTCAAGTTTCTCCTTGAAGTTCAAGTTCAAGTGAGAATATTCTTCACGCTCAGCTTCAAGCTCAACCTGATTCAACCCAAGGTTTATTCTGCATTTGTAGGGTGATTGCATTTAACCCCATAGGACTCTAGGGAGAGGTTTCAGGAACCATAAGCTCATTTCAATTCAGTTGCAAATTTGCCGTCTTCTGCTCAAGTCTCCTCCTCACTCTTCTCCTCCCTCTTCGTCCCTCCAAGTCGGGACTCTGCCAAGCCTTCCTCTACAGCGCAAGCGTGTGTGCCGTGTTATCGGGAACTGTCGTTGACAGCGTCCCGTTACACGGGGGCGTGGCAGAAGCCACGCCCAGTGCGGGGCCAAGCTGGGGACCGTCCCGACATCGGCCGTGACGGCCTAGAACCGCCCGAGAGGGTTCATGAGCTAGCACCACAGCTAGGCGCTGACGGGACACACAGTCCCGAGAGCAGTTTGCTCACACGTCGAGGCATAAGGCCCGACGGATTGATTGTTAATGCCGGCGCATACAGCGCGCCGGCGAGTCACGAGGAGGTGACGCGTCCGTGCCCGAGGCCGGACTACACCCTCGTTGATGGTGTAACCGGAGCCGTGTTGGCCCCAGCCGTGCCACTGGCACCGCTCCCAGAGCTCAACGCTTTGGTGGAGCTGGACGAGATGTCCACTCAGGACTTCGTTCGTGCCCTTGAGGGCGGGGAAGTCGCTGAGGTGGTCGTGATCCGACCTGACGTGGAGGAGCTCAACACCTCCTCCGTCATGGACGAGAGTGTCCTCGAGGAAATCCGCGGCAGGATCAACCTGCGCCGCGGGTCGGAGATCCTCAAGAATCCGAAGGATCCCCTGTACTCCTTGCTCAAGGAGTACGCGGACGTGGTCGCCACCGACCCTCCATCCGTGTTGCCACCCGACCGAGGGGTGCGCCACGAGATCGACTTGGTCCCCGGGACCAAGTACTGCGTGACGCGGCAGTGGCCACTGCCGAAGGATCAATGCGACCACATTGACTCCTTCTTCCGTGCCAAGCACGAGGCTGGATTGGTGCGGGAATCGAAATCCCCACACTCCACGCCAACGTTTTGCGTTCGCAAACCGAACGGCAAGTGGCGGATCGTCCACGCGTTCAACAAACTGAACGCAGCGACGATCCCGGCGCAAACGCCGATCCCTCGTAAAGAGGTCCTGCAGAACAACATGGCAGGAAGCACGATATTCAGTGCTTTGGATCTGGTAGACGGATACTACCAGATCCTGATGAGGGAGGAGGACATTCCCCTCACCGCTGTGAGCACCCCAAGCGGGATGCTATGGGAATGGCTGGTGATGCCACAGGGGCTATCGAACGCCCCGGCGACATTCAATCGCCTGGTCACGCAGCTGTTCAGGCCCATGCGCGCGTTCGCGCAGACCTACTTCGACGACATCTTCGTCCACAGTAGGGCCGAGAGCGGCCGGACCGATCTCGAGGTCCACACCGAGCACCTGCGTAGCGTGCTCGAGTGCATGAGAGCCAACAAGCTCTTTGCCAACGTGGACAAATGTGTCTTTGGCGCCGAGGAAATTCCATTCCTCGGCTGCTATATTGGCAAGCACGGCATACGTGCGGACCCAGGAAAGGTCAAGGCCATCGTCGAGTGGCCGGTTCCGAGGAACCAGAAGGACCTGCGCAAGTGGTTGGGTCTCGCCAACTACCTGCACAAGTACAGCGAGGGCTACGCCGAGATGGCACGCCCGCTGTCCCTCCTTCTCAAGAAGGAGGCGGAGTGGAGTTGGGAGGACGCTCACCAACATGCCTTCGATGGCATCAAAGAGAGCATGCTCAGAGCCCCGGTGTTGGCACTCCCGAACGCCGACAGGCCGTTCAGCGTCGTGTGCGACGCTTCCGATTTCGCAATCGGATGCGCATTGCTCCAGGCCGACGATGAGGGCCGCGAGCGCGTGATCGCGTTCGAGTCTCGGCAGCTGAAGGCTGCTGAGAAGAACTACCCAGTTCACGACAAGGAGCTACTCGCCATGAAGTACGCTCTTGTCAAATTCCGCGTTCACCTGCTCGGTGAGCGGGAATTCGTGGTTTACACGGACCACGCATCCTTGCGGACGGCGACGTCCACGCCGCACCTGTCCCAGCGCATGGCGCGATGGCTGTCATTCTTCGCGGAATACAACTTCCGCGTCGAATATAAGCCGGGCAAGCAGAACGTGCTTGCCGATGCGCTCTCGCGCAGGCCAGACTACGAGTTGGCCCATGTCACGACACTCACCGTGTCGTTGATCGATCAGATACGCACAGCGTACCGACATGACGAGACGTGCCAAGCGCTCGTGCGCTACTTCGAAGAGAAGGAGCCACAGGCTCTCTCGGCGCGCTTAAGAGCGCGCCTCCATCGCTACTCGTACAGCGATGGCGTGCTGTATTACAGCACGGGCCGCAGCGACTCGCCGCGAATTGTGGTCCCTCTAGATGAGGACATTCGCTATGCGATCCTCTATGAGGCGCATGATGCCGCATCGAGCGGGCATCTGGGTCGGGAGAAGACCCATTACGCAGTTGCGCGCCACTACTGGTGGCCCCACATGTACAAGTGGGTGAGCACGTACGTCACGTCGTGCGAGATGTGCCAACGAGTGAAGTCGGCGCCGTCTTCGGAGGCGCCACTGGCTAGCTTGCCAGTCCCAGCTGAGTGCTGGCAGTCCATCAGCATGGACTTCGTGTTTGGGCTCCCTGAGGACGCCCACGGCAACGACGGCGTGGCCGTGTTCGTCTGCCGCCTGAGCAAGATGGTACATCTGGCACCATGCTCAAAGAGTATTGATGGCAAGGGAGTGGCCGCCTTGTTCATCGAGCACGTGTTCCGTGCTCACGGACTCCCAAAGTCCATTGTCTCAGACCGAGACCCGAGGTTCAAGGGTTTCTGGAGCGGGTTGTTCGCCCTGCTCGGCACCCGCCTCGACATGTCGACGGCCGAC
This sequence comes from Phytopythium vexans, assembly GCA_003413675.1. Taxonomy (NCBI): domain Eukaryota; phylum Oomycota; class Peronosporomycetes; order Pythiales; family Pythiaceae; genus Phytopythium; species Phytopythium vexans. The sequence continues at coordinate 223,292 of QLOC01000012.1, read as the reverse complement.
CACCCCGAGACGGATGGTCAGACCGAGCGCGTGAACCGCACTCTGGAGGACATCCTCCGCAGCGTGTGCGCGGCAGAGCCACGCTCTTGGAGCCAGCAGCTCCCATTTGTTGAGTTCGCGATGAACAACGCGGTGCACGCCTCGACGGGCTGCACGCCGTTCTACGTGAACGGCCTGCGCCACCCAGTGACGCCTCTGACGTTAGGCCCACGTGGGGTTTCCACCTTAGGTGGGGGAGAGGCTCGGCAAGCCGAGCTTGCCTCCCGTTTGGGCGATAAGGCCCCAGTTGCGCTCAAGAAGCAACTGAGCGCGTTTGTCGACACGCGATTGAGCGTCTTACGACGCGTGCGGGATGCCATGGCAGCCGCACAGGACAAACAAAAGGAACAAAGCGACAAAGTTGGTCGTGCAAATACGAATGTATTTGAGGTGGGGGACCTAGTGCTCCTAAACGCTAAGAACCTACCTCTGGAGGCGATATCCGCTGTCCACAAGACGAAGCTGCGTCCGCGCTTCGTCGGACCGTACAAGGTCCTGGCCCGCAAGGGCCACGCGTATACGTTGGACTTGCCAACTAGGATGAGGACCCATCCTGTGTTTTACGTGGGGCTTTTGAAGCCGTACCACGATCCGCAAGAGGCGACGATGCCTGCGGAAGGGCCAGAGGGCTCACCCGTCCGTGACGGGAGGACGAATGCTGCGGAGCAGCAGAGGGCCGGGCCTCACGACGGCCACCCTCGCGGTCGTGCGACCGCGCCTCGTAGTACGGAGCCGGCTGATAGCCAGCGTCCGACCGAGGAACATACGAATCCGCCGAGTAGTGGTAGCGGCCACTCTCGGCGGAGCGCTCAAATGACAGCGCCAGCGGCTGACCATAGCCGCGACCGGCGACAGCCGGGTCGTACGAACGCGGCGCGCCGAAGAGCGGCGCTGGGTAAACCGAAGCGGCAGCCCGCACACTCTCAAGCTGGTGAGAGAGCGAACTCACATGGCTCGACAGAGCCGCCACCTGCTGGTGGAGAGCGTCGATCGTCTGATCGCGGCGCTCAACCTGACGGCGGAGCCATCGACCCCACTCGTGGTGGTCGTCCTGCATCGCCACGAACTTGGCGTGTAGGTGACCGAAGTCACGCTGGAGATCGCGAATCTCCTGCGGCGCAGCGACCGCCGCCCCCTCTGTTGGACCAGAGGGGTCAAAAGCATTATCACGTTGAAATGCTTCTGAAGCGTCGACTTCGGAGAGGGATCCCTGAGATCCTCGTGAAGTGGAGGGGTTATCCACACTCAGAGAACTCGTGGGAGTTGGAGCAGACGCTCCTGGAGGATTGTCCTGACCTCGTGCGCGCTTTGCGCTCGAAGGAACAGGGTCCTCGTAACGAGTAGCCGTCCGCTTCCGCGAAGCGGAGGACGGCTGGGCCGGCGCGGGTGCGCTAGAGGCCCGGGGAGTCGGAGCGGGTGTGCTCCGCTCCCAACGTGAAGTGGATGAAGGATGAGCCGGCGCACGCGCCAGGCTCGGGCGTGAGGAACACCCATGGTCGCGGTCTTCACCGCGAGCCATCTGAAGATGAGTTCGGATCTCATTCTGGATGCTCTTTCCGAAGCAGCGCCGGCGGGCGAACTCCGTCCGGAGGCTGCGTTCGGACTTGATGTCAGCCTCGCAGGGGCTCCGCATCAGGTCGTCGATGGGCTCATCGATGACCCGAGCCCAATGTAGGAAGCGCCCTTCGGCGACTTCCTCCGTCTCCCCTGGATGCAAGGAGACGGGCACGTGGCGCTGGAGATCCATGACGGATCGACCCTTGCGGGTCTGGTTCAATCGAGCTCGATACTCTTGAACCGAGAACACCAGCGGTGTGAGCCAGTGTTCGCGCCATCGTTGGCGCTCTGCCTCTTCCTCGGAGGTAAGCCCGCGTCGCAAGACGTCGGGCGACACGACAAGTGTCTTGGGCACGCGGAGCTGAGGCGCAGCCTGTCGGTGCTGCGTAGCCTCCGCGGCGCGGTCGCGCGCATGCGCAGCCGCAGCAGCACGTCTCTCGACGTACTGCTCTTGGGCATCGTCCAGATCATTGGAGATGTCCAGACGGCCAGGCGTCGAAGGCTGAAGAGCCTCGGTGACCTGACCGTCCTCGACCTCGCCGTCGCTCATGACAGAGCGAGGCGCAGATGACGAGCGCTCGCGCGAGAGATAGCGCGGCGCCGAGTCGTCCAGCGGCGGAGCCGCCTCGGCACTCTCGGAGTCCGCGTCGGACTGCCGAGACCCGCGAGAAGAACGGCCGGATTGGCCAGCACCGTCACGGTGCGGGCGGGAAGCTCGACGTACCTTCCCGCCCAGAGCAGCGTCATGTTTCGCTTCGCGCTCTTCCGCATCGAGCTCGCGGTTCAGAGCTCGGATGCGCGCGTCGTCAGTCGGCGAGGCCAACGCCTCCGCGGCGTTGACAGCCGCGATCGAAGGATCTGGCTCGGCGAACAGGCCCTGCTTAGCCTGCGCGTCCCGCGCACGGTGCCACTCGCCATGCGAGAGCTTGGGCTTCGCGTACAGCGAGGTGCCCTCGGCGTCCCGAGGAGGGAACGCCGCTGCGTCAGGAGAGCTGGAGGCTCTCGACGCATGTCCACCGGTCGAAGCTCCCGAGGGAGCTGGCTCAGAGCAAGCCTGCGGGTCCGTGGCCACGGGCCGCACCCGACCGAGATTGAGATGGAGAAGTGGGCGGGCGGTGTGCCCGCGCCAGCATCAGGTGATGCTTGCGCCGCCGCCGGAGCGGCAGCGCCCTGCTTGGAGTGAGTCGTCGGCGCCATGAGTCGGTTGATTCTTTGGCGCCCAGCCGAGACGATTGGCTGGCTCGAGTAACCAGCGATGGGTTACTCGCGTCTAGGTGGGGGAGGATGTAACGGGGTTACATGGCGGATGTCGCCCGAAGGTTGTGCCATTGCACAAGCCTTCTAAGTACGGTCGTACTCGGCAAAGTACGACCTGGTGCGCACTTGGTTAAGTGCGCTCCCGCTCCGTATAAGTACGAGCGGGTAGCCTCCCACGCTGGATACAACGACATCCAAGGTTTATAGGTTTGCACAGGTTGATAAACATTCATGTTGTTAGGTTAGGCTAGCTAACAGTTACGTCACCCAGTACGTAGGAACCACCCATTTCTGCGGGCTTCTAAACGGCTGAAAGCCGCCAACAAAACAGTCTCTATTTTGCTTAGCTAAGAATAAGTCTCTTCAGCTAACAGTACGAAAGTACTTGGTGTTTGTATACACCAGCACGCTTCCTCCGTGCATAGTGCTGTGTGACTCCCGTCACAGTCCGACCAATCGGATTTGCCTGCGCTGTCTTACGAATCTGTCGACGCCATAGCTCGGCGAATCGTAGACCTAAGGGCACACGAACCAACCGCAACGATCAAGATCATGAAAGGAGATGTCAAAGCCGCGTTCCGCCATATACACGTTCATGAAGCCACAAGCGCTTACTTCGCCGGGGTTATACCAGAGGCAGATGTTGCTGTGATCGACTTGGCCCTGCCCTTCGGTTGGACTGGGTCGCCCGCTCACTATGGTGTGTTTGGCGGGGCCATTTCATACCTCGTCCGGCGGGAAAGCCCTCACTCCCTGGATCCGTGCGACAACGACACTGAACGATTCTTCTGCTTTGACTGGGTTGACGACCACGTGCTAGCCGAGATTGACACTGGGAACAGACTCCGAGCGGCCGACATCGCATTGAGGCTGGCGATGATTGCCGTCCTCGGGCCACGAGCGATCAACGAAAAGAAGTTCACAGGATGGGCGACGAAGATCATCGCACTTGGGCTCGAATGGGACACGATCGCGATGACTGTGTCAATGCCTGAGGTGAAAATACATAAAGCCCTGAGGCGAGTGAGCGAGATGATGACCGCAACAAGGACCACACGGTTAGCACTGAGCAAACTGCTGGGAAGCCTCCGACATGTGTGCTCCTGCATACGGCCCGCGAAACCGTTTTTCCAACGCCTGGCGTCTCTGTGGAGACAATCTCCGAGGGCGGGAACGATCGTAGTATCGGCAGATGCAAAACTGGACCTGTTGTGGTTTGAATTCATCCTGCAACATGGCCGACTTCGAGGCATTCCGCTGGAACTATTTTACAGCCTGCCGGATCCCGCGATCCACCTGTACATGGACGCCAGTAACGAAGGTCTCTGCGTCCTACATCCTGCACGGAAAGAGTTCCTGCGGGTGAAATTCGACTCCGACGAACAGCAAATGATTCGCAGGGGTCAACTGAGCATCAACGTCAGAGAACAACTCAGCGCTACCCTGGCGGTGTTATGTTGGGGACCGGGATGGGGATCACGACTGACGAATGAACACCTTCACATTCGATTCTGGATCGACAACTCATCTGCTGTATCCTGGTGCAACCGATTGCATAGCACAAACCCGCACTCACAAGAGATGAACCGCCTTCTCGGAGCAGCTGAAGCGGAGTGGGGAATCCGAGTATCTGCTGAGCACCTCGCCGGAAGCAGCAACTTTCTCGCCGATCTGGGTTCGCGCGCTTGGTCCGGACAACGACTCCGGAAGTGGTCCCAGCTAACGAGCTCATGGTCGCAGGTGGACGTGCCGAGGCGTTTCAGGACGATCTACAGGGACGGCTCGTCGCCCTTCAGCAGCGCTCCCTCGCCGATACCTCACGCCGCCAGTATGCAGTCACATGGAGGCAATGGGTCGACTTCAGCAAGCGTCTTGGTCGATCGCCGTGGCTCCCACGGGAAGACACGGCCGCTCAGTCTCTCCAACTGGTGCTCTTCGCTATTCACCGGTGGTCATTGTCGGCAGGGACCGGCAGACACGGGCCAGTTGCAACCATTCAAGCCAAAGTCAGCCATGTTAAATGGTATCATCGCGTGTACGCCGGCTTTTCGCCAGAGATCAACGCAGGGCACTACGCGGCTCTCACGGGGATGCGCCGACTCACCACTGGGTCCGCTCCAAAAGCGCCAACAACGACGGCCATGCTCAAATGGATTGCAGCCAACAGCAACCTTCACCAGCCCAGACACCGCCTCATTTTTGGGGCTGCGGTGCTGGGCTATTTCTTCCTGCTGCGATCCTCAGAATACCTGGCAGTGAAGGGTGGGCGCCATCGCTACGCGCTAGAAGTCAAGGATGTAGAAGTTCTGGACACCATCGGACAGCCCGCACAAACTCTCAGAAGCGCAGTCAGCGTCAGGATCACGCTTCGCGGGAGCAAGACAGATCAGAACGGCCAGGGAACCCAGCGCCGACTAAACCGATCAGGCCACAAGCACGTCTGCCCCGTGGTCGGAGCTGCTATGTTGCTCGAGCTCGCCGCCCGACACGACCTACGACCCACGGACCCAATCTGCTCTGTAGACAGATCGAGGATGCTCCAAGCAACCGAGATCTCAAGTCTGCTCAAACGAGCTGCTGCGGCGACCGGCGCCGACCCCAAGCTATACTCGAGCCACTCACTCCGTAGCGGTGGAGCGACCGCGCTCATCGCCGCAGGAGCAGACTCGACGAGCATCAAACTCCACGGTCGCTGGCGATCAGACGTGTATCAACGGTACACACGCTATACGGATGCCGTGGGGAGCCACTTCGCCGCGATGATGGCGGGCACTGGCACGGAACACAACACGCTTACCGAGACTCCACGCCGTTGGGGATCACGCCCACACAGGGGCGTGCCGACGCGTAGACTCGATTTAAGCAATTAACTCCGTGCCAATTTGCCCCCATATCTCGCTCTGATTTGCTACAACATGCTCGCTGCGGAGAGGAAAATCTGGATTTTCTGCCAGTCGACCTGGTTTTCATCTGCTCCACCGTTCGCCAATCCCACTTGCCAAGTTTCGCAATGACTGGCACGCGCGCTGGAGTTGAGGCTGACCAGGACAAACGCAGTGATATCGACGCCATGCTTCCGACGCCACGACTTCCAGATCTGCCGCTACCGTTGCCCCCTTTGCAGTGTGTCGCTGTCGTCGCGCGCATCCACCCGGAGCTCGCAGGTCTGCCCGAGCTCGTTTCGCGCATCAACGAATTCGTCGACACGTCGATGCAACTGAAATTTAGCGACGTGCTCACATCCAACACCTCGATCCCGTTGCTGCGCCGCATCCACGCTCGCCAGGCTGCAGCGAACCTGTCCATCGATCCCCACTACCGCGACTGGCAATTTCAATATGGCGTGACGAGAGCTGCGGTGCATGGCGACATCGAGGCGGTGAAGTGGTTTTGCACCGAGTTTGCGCCGGGAAAGACGGTGGTTGAAGGCGTCGAGGCGGCTGTGCGACGAGGGAACCTCGATGTGCTGCAGTGGTTGCACAGCGAGCACAAACTCATGCGCATCGATGACGATTTGGTGACGATTGCATTGGATTGGGACCATCCAGGTACCCCATGGCGTTGTCGAACTAGCGCCTCGGTAGGTGCAGGGCCGGTCGCCAATCGCTTGAAGGTGGCTCGCTGGCTGGTGGAGACCTTCGGTCCCGGTACTTCGAGCCAGCGGATCCGACGAAAGACGCCCGCCGACTTTGTGTTTCGCACACTCGATTTGAAGTTTCTTCAGTGGGCAGTCGAGAAGAACCTGTTTCGAAGTGGAGGAGAGGAGCTCGCGTATGCTGCGCAGGAAGGCCGCTTGGATGTTGTGCAATGGTTCTCGAGTCATCTCGATGCTGAATACCGACGACAGAACGCCGATGACAAACAAGACACCGCGAATCTGAGTGACGATGATGAGACAGCAACGAGGAGGCACAAGACTCGGGGCAATAGCGACGACAAATCCGACAATGGCAATCGATTCGAGGACGAGCTGGATGCCGATGGGAACACCGTTGCCGTGTACTCGTTCCCATACGCGGTTAACCTCAACAGTGCCTTGTACAGAGGCCACTTAGACTCAATCAAGTGGCTGCAGAGCGTCAACTATGAGTGGTTGGAATTCAGCGCAGACGACAGTGCAATGTATCGTGCCGCAGAGACTGACGATCTGGAGGTGCTACAGTGGCTCCATGACAACCACATCGAAGGCTGGACACCCACCGTAATGGACTACGCTGCTTGTCACGGACATCTGCGCATGGTGCAGTGGTTGCATGAGCACAGGACGGAAGGCTGCACGACCGATGCAATGGACAGGGCCGCATCGAGAGGGCATCTGGAGATCGTTCGTTGGCTGCACGAGAATCGGACGGAAGGCTGCACATCCAACGCAATGGACTTTGCGGCAGAAAGTCAGCACTTCGACATCGTGGTGTGGCTTCACGAGCGCCGAACCGAAGGCTGCACTGTTAAAACGATCGAGTGGGCGGCTTACCGTGGCTGTCTCAGCGTCATCCAGTTGCTCCATGAGGCGCGCGCTGAGGTATTCACCACACGAGCCATGGACCTAGCTACATGCAAGGGCCATCTCGACATCGTGAAATGGCTTCACAAGCACCGGACCGAGGGTTGCACCACACAGGCGATGGACAGTGCTGCAGCCAATGGACACATGGAAGTCGTCAAATTTTTGCACGAGAACCGTCACGAAGGCTGTACGACCGGCGCGATGGACGGAGCGATCTATAACGATCATATGGACATGCTCCATTGGCTCCGTCAGCACAGTACTGAGGGGTGTTCGTCTACTCCTGCTAGATTTGACGCCTTGGATGGCAAACTGACCAGGATCAAATGGCTGTTGGAGGATGTCGGAGCACTGTTCTCGCCTCAAGTCATGGACAGTGCTGCTGCAAACGGATGCTTGGACGTAGTTGAGTGGCTGCACATCCACCGATCAGAAGGTTGCACGACCTCGGCCATGGACAGCGCCGCTGGGAATGGCAAGCTGGACACTGTCAAGTGGTTGCATGCGAACCGGGTTGAGGGGTGCACGACTAGGGCCATGGATCGCGCAGCAGCAAATGGGCATTTGGATGTTGTGCAGTGGTTGCACACCAACCGGTCGGAGGGTTGTACGACACGGGCGATGGACGAAGCAGCCTTGAAGGGCCACTTTGAGGTTCTGCTGTTCCTCCACCGATATCGAACCGAAGGTTGTACTGATGCCGCGTTCAAGAACGCCTATTCGTGGTACAGGGTTAATATCTTGCACTGGTTATCGCAGCACTACTCCGCCAAGTTGGATCGGCAATGGCTGTCGGACCAACGCAGGCAAGCGAGGGTGGATTACATGAAGGAATGGGCGGACGGTGCTTAAGTCAGAATGTTGCCACACTACCAGGCACAAGTTAGAGACTGTTAAACTCGAATCGGTCTCGACGCAATCGCAATACTTACGCTTCGACTACGAACCTCGCACCCATTCTTTCACAGACTTCTTCACATAGCCCTGGATCCGTAGCAGGAAATCACGATCGAACTTGTCGGGGTAGTTGGCCGCCAGCCACTTCAACATCTCCAGATTGCTGTCGGTGTAAGCGAGCTCAAATGCGTGCCGCGTGCAGCCCTCCGACCGGTTCTGGTGAAGAAATAGCACCAATTCGAAATGGTCGATCCCTGCCGCCCCATCCATTGCAGCCGACGTGCAGCCCTCGGTACGGTTGGCATGCAGCCAGCGCACGACATCCAGACGACCGCCGAGAGCAGCGCCGTCCATCGCTGCAGTCGTGCAACCTTCGAATCGGTTGCGGTGCAACCATTCAACCACATCCAAATGTCCCTTGGCAGCCGCCTTGTCCATTGCAGCGACAGTGCAGCCGTCTGGCCGATGCTCGTGCAGCCACTTGACCACCTCGAGAAGTCCAAGCGACGCTGCCAGATCCACCGTGTTGACCGAAAAGAGCTCAGGGCGATACTTAGCAAACCACTTGACCATTTCAAGGTCCCCACCGTGAACTGCAGCGTCGATGGCGCTTTGCGAACACCCTTCAGTCCGGTTTTCATGGAGCCATGCTACCACCTCCAAGTGGTTCTTTGCGGCAGCGCCGTCCATTGCGTCTGTGGTGCATCCTTCACAGCGATGTTTATGCAGAAAGCTGATAACCTCCCGATGCGCTCGAGAAGCTGCCCAGTTTAAAGCTCGAACAGTGCAGCCTTCACCGCGATGTTCATGGAGCCATCTCACAATATCCAATGAGCCTTTTCGAGCCGCGTCGTCCATCACATGCGGAGTGAAAACATCCCGCTGCTGCTCATGAAGGATCTGCAGCACGTCCAGATGTCCGTGAAATGCAGCGATCCCCGTTGTCCGGGATGTACACCCTTCCGTACGATGCTTCAGTAGCCACCGCACCACATCGAAGTGGTTATGACTTGCAGCCATATCCATTGCGTTAGCTGTACACCCTTCCTCCCTGTTCTGGTCGAGCCACTCGACGACGTCCAAATGGCCGAGACTGGCAGCAGAGTCCATCGCCTCTGTCGTGCATCCTTCGGCTCTGTTCTCGTGGAGCCACCGAACGACATGCAAATGGCCCGCTTCAGCCGCATCATCCATCGTATCAGTCGAAAAGCCTTTGGGTTTGTGCTCGTGAAACCACTTGACGACCTCCAGATGGCCATTACCAGCAGCGTCGTCCACAGAATCAGCGTAGAGAGCAATCTTCAGCCAGGTGTACTTGGAACAGTGGCTATACACCCACTCAATGATGTCCAAATGTCCGTTGGCTGCCGCGTTTGACAGATCAAAATTGTACGGGAACAAGGTGTCTTCGAGTTCATCTTCGCTCTCCGAGTCGCTGGACGCGTTCGAACTGGCGTCGTCGTCCCCCACCTCCGAGTAGTCTTCATCGTCGGTGTACACATAGTAGTGAGCAACAGCGTCGGCTTCGGCATCGAGGGCATCAGCATCAACATCAGCATTAACATCGCCGACAGCATCATGGATTTCCTCGCCGTCGGACTCACTTGACTCGCTCGAGCTCTCGTCGTCGATGAAGTGGACGTCATTCGGATCGTCATCCAGTTGGTTATGCCCTCCGTTCTCTCTATCGCCACCACTATCAACCACCTGATGCTCTCGGTACACACGGTCGAGGTGTTCGATGAACCACTGAACAACATCCAATCGTCCCGATCGTGAGGCGTACGCGAGCTCATTGCCTCCGCTCTTAAGCACACCCTTCTCCAGTGCCCACTCGAGGAACCTCTTGTGTGCGGACTCGAACAGTTGATCTCCACGAAACTGGTTCGTCGATGCCCACGATCCAGGCACGGCCGTCTCAAACAACCAATGCACGACCCCGAGCTCATGGCTCTCCACGGCGTGAGCGACCTCCGCCTTGGTGAAGCGGACAGCGCCGCACTGCTCGTGGAGCCATTTCAGGACATCGAGGTGACCCTCGAGCGCAGCTTCCTCCATTCCTTCAGTCACCTTGTGGCCTGGCGCGTACTTGGTTGTCAGCCATTTGACCGCCTCGAGCTGTCCGCCTTCCGCCGCCCCTGTCAGCCCGCGACGGAATGCCCAATCGTGGTACAATGGATCCACCGGCGGGTCCGCAGCGGCTTCTCGAGCATGCAAACGCCGAAGCAACGAGACCGAGTCGGCGCGTCGGCACGCGCGAGGGATAGTCCACAGAACCGACGCATCCGCGAACTCGCTGATGAGCGATACGACCGGAGTCAGCGCCGCGAGCGTCGGGTGTTTGCGGCAGACGACGGTGACAGATAGCAGTGGAGACAGCGACGGACGCGATGGCTTGGGGGATGGCTTGGGCGGTGGCTTGGACTGCAGCGAGCGAGCGCGTACACGAGCGGTCTTGCGCGGCGGGCCGGCGCCGGCGATCTCCGCTCGGCGCTTCATACTTCAATTGCCGAACTGAATATTGCATTTACATCACGGTCGGCGCATTCCCATTATTGCGTTATCCATGATCAATCAAAGGTGTATGCAGTTGGCTAGTCTGCACGTCGGGGGCGGCAGTAAAACCCGATGGGTCACGGAGGATCGCAGATCAGCAACGAGTGTATGCGCCGGACAAGCTCCAAGTCGATGGCGCGGCAGAAACTGCAGCGGACAATAACCATCTGCATGTACTCACGTGGCTCTATGAACACTACGGTTCGGCGTATGTGGGTCACAATCAGATCAGAACCGCAATGCATAATGGCAATATGGAACTCGCTCAGTGGCTGCTCAGCATCGTCGAACCAGTTGGGCAGGACCGATGCACTCAAGCCAGGGGACATACCGACCGCACCTTTGGCTTTGCGGACCTGCGCTTTTTGAAGTAGGGTGGTTATATGGGTGGTGGGGGACTTTGCTGGCATTTGTTCGACCGACGTCATGGATGTCGCTTCCTCGAACGGCCACCTTCACGTGATCATGCGGTTGAGTGACCATCAGCATCAGATGTATGTCCCAAACCGTAGACACTGCGGCACGAGGAAAACCATCTGATTTCAAACCATATTCATTACAGGTTAGGTAGCGACCCTGATCACTTCTATCTCCATCGACTACACCCCGCGAACCCACTCCTTCACATACTCCTTCACATACCCAATCTGTCCGAGCAAATGCTCGCGATTCAGCTTGTCTGGATAATTGAATGCCAGCCAACGCAGGATATCGAGGTATCCCGAAAAGTACACACTCTCGAACGCGTCACCTGAGCAACCCTCCTGCAGGTTCTTGTGGAGATATAGTAGCATGTCGAAATGGCCGTTGATAACCGCGTTGTCCATCGCAACAGCCGAGCACCCCTCCGGTCGGTTGGCGTGCAGCCACTGCACCATGCGCATATTGCCGAAGAAAGCGGCTCGATCCATCGCCTTGACCGTGCATCCCTCCGTTCTGTTGGCATGCAGCCACTGTACCACATGCAAATGTCCGTTACCCGCAGCCTTGTCCATCGCCATGGTTGTGCAGCCCTCGGGTCGATGGTTATGCAGCCACTGAACCATTTCCAAATGGCCACTCATGGCCGCGAAGTCCATAGCATCGGCCGTACACACTTCTGGGTGTGTCGAGGCGAGCCATTTGACCATCTCAAACTGATTGTTGCGCACCGCACTGTTCATGGCTCGGATCGTGCAACCTTCGGTCCGGTGGTCGTGTAGCCATTTAGCGACCCCAAAGTGATTCCCCATGATTGCGCGATCCATCGCTGCTCTTGTGCATCCTTCCTGGCGGTTTTCATGCAGGAACTTGACAATATCCAAGAACCCGAGTGCCGCTGCAGCGTCCATGGCGTCGGTACTGCAGCCCTCGTCTCGGTGTTCATGGAGCCAACGCACAATATCAAGATGACCGCTGTAGGCGGCTAGATCCATGGCTCTGTGTGTACACCCATCGCTGCGCTCCGCGTGAGCCCATTGCAAAACATCCAGTCGTCCGAAGAAGGCCGCTGCGTCCATTATCTCGGGTGATCCTTCCTCTGACCGATAATGGTGCAGCCATCGAACGACATCGAAGTTCGCGTGACGAGCTGCCAGGACTATGCCGGCAGGAGTGCAGCCCTCACTTCTGTGCTCGTGCAACCACTGAACAATCTCCAGGTGGCCCAAATTGGCCGCAGAATCCATTGCGTCGGTTGTGCAGCCCTCCGTTCGGTTTTCGTGAAGCCATCGCACGACGTCGAGGTGGCCAGCGCCAGCCGCCTCGTCCATTGCAGCGGCTGTACATCCTCCAATTCGATGGTCGTGGAGCCACTGCAGAACCTCTAGGTGTCCCGCTCCAGCTACATCATCCATTATATCGGCCTTGGCCGTCAAATCCATCCACGAGTACTTGGCCGCATGCATGGCTTCGATAATGTCCAAATGGCCATGCACCGCGGCGCCGGAAATATCGAATAGGTACGGGAACGCGAACGACCCAGTCATCGAAGTGTCAGCGTCAAAACCATCGTCGGACCAGCTACTCGGAGTGTCTCCTGTCACATCTCTGGATCGGCAACGCGCTTGTCGACGGCAGTAGATCTGGTCGAGCAGCGTCGCCAGCCAGCGCACGACGTCCATGCGTCCTGCTCGCGCAGCATTCGAGAGCTCGTCCCCGCTGCTGTTGATGAAGTTGCGGTGCACTATGAAGTCGAGGAACGGCAAGTCTGCGTGCTTGAACATCCGATCGCCGTCGATCCGCCCTCGGATCTCGAGCGCTCGCTCGCCGCTCCAGAAGGTCTCCAACAGCCAGCGCACTACTCCCCACTGGTGTCGCTCGAGCGCAAGGTACACCTGCAGTTTGCTAAAGCGCACGTGGCCGTACTCTTCGTGCAGCCACCGGAGTACATGGAGGTGTCCTTCGTCAGTAGCCTCCTCCACGCCCTCCGTCACCGTGTTCCCCGGTGCGTACTCGGTGCAAAGCCACTGGATCGTTGGCAGATCCCCTCGAGTCGCAGCACTGGCCACGCCGCGCGTGAAGATCCAGTCATGATAGAAGGGGTCGATCGGAGGCTCAGCTTGCCTCTCGCGAGCGTGAAGGCGCCGCAATAGGGCGACCCCATCCGGTCGTTTGCACGCGTCGAGCACCGTCCAAAGCAGCGAAGTGTCTAGAAAGTCGCTGATGATCGCTACGACCGGGGACAGACCCGCCAGCTTCGGCAGAGCTCGGCACACGGCGACAGCAGTCTGTAGTGGAGGGAGAGTCTGTCGGAGCGGCGCTAGCGGCCGCGGCCGAGCTGCCTTGAACGGCGGAGCCGCCTCCTGTGCTGTCATTTCGCCCTCCATTTGCATTTTGCCGAGTGTAACACCGAAAATCAGGGTTACTTCATTTTGATTTTTTAAAACAGTACTTCATCCTGACTTCATCCAGACTTCTTCGATGCGATACAAAACACCCTCGATCTACAGCTGCAATGCACTCATGTTGTACGGCACCAAGACATGAGTGCTCAATTCACGTACGCCGTCTTGGTCGAACATGTGCGGATAGTTGAAGACCAGCCAGCACAATATGTGGCGGCGACCATGCATGCAAACGCCGCTAAGCACCATCCCCGTGCAGCCCTCCGATCGGTTGGCGTGAAGGAACAGCAACACCTCAAAGTGATCACTCCTGGCCGCAGAGTCCATCGCAGCAGTCGAACAGCCTTCGGTTCGGTTGGCATGAAGCCATTGAACCACGTCCAGATGTCCATTACCAGCCGCTTTGTCCATGGCTTTGATCGTGCAACCTTCGGATCGGTAGTCGTGCAACCACTGAACCACGGCCAAATGTCCATTACCAGCCGCTCCGTCCATGGCCTTCGTCGTGCAACCCTCGGATCGATGGTCGTGCAACCATTGAACCACGGCCAAATGACCATTTAGAGCTGCCTTATCCATCACCGCCGACGTGAAACTATCAACTCCATTCTCGGTCAGCCACTGGATCATGGGTAGATTACCTTGACCAGCAGCGGTGGCAATACTACTCGCGGTACAGCCCTCCGACCGATGCTTGTGAAGCCACTGCACCACAGGGAGGTGATTCTCGACGATCGCGCGACTCATCGCCGAGGTCGAGCAGCCCTCGCGTCGATGCAGGTGTAGAAATTGAACAACGTCGAGATGACCGTTAGCGGCTGCTCCTTCCATTGCGTACTGGATACACCCCTCGGCGTGATTCTCGTGGAGCCATCGGACAATGTCGAGGTGTCCGTGACTCGCTGCGCTGTCCATGACATGGATGGTGCATCCTTCCGTCCGATTCTTGCGAAGCCAATCGACGATGTCGAAGTGATTGTTTTGTGCCGCGCTATCCATCGCCCATGAAGTGCATCCTTCAGTCCGGTTCTCGTGCAACCAGCGCACGACGTGGAGGTGGCCACTACTAGCAGCGGCGTCCATTGCCTCGGTCGTGCATCCTTCCGCCCGGTTCTCATGAAGCCACTGAACGACCTCCAGGTCGCCGGCACCTGCAGCGCAGACCATAGTGTCAGTGGTTGCTGCGATCTCCATCCATGGGTAGTCGGCTTCATGCAGCCACTTGATGGTATCCAAATATCCCCGGCCGACGCCGCTTGTGATATTCACTCGGTACGGGAAAGAGAATGAGGCAACCGTGTTGCCCTCGTGATCTGAATCGCTCTTGAATCTGAATTCGCTGTGCTGCCCATCATCTGTAGCGATAGACACTCCACTCGACACTGCTTGCTGTTGTCGGAATACGCGATCGAGAACGCTCACAAACCACTGGACGATGTCCAAACGGCCAGCTTTTGTTGCGAATGTGAGCTCTTTCCCCTGACTTTTGAAGAGATTCTTGCTGACCGCATACTTCAGAAACCACAAGTCTGCAACTTCGAAAAGGCGGTCACCATATATCTGCTGTTGGACATGTTGGCTGCTTGAACCGGGGCCGAAGGTCTCGACCAGCCACTGCGCAACCTCGAGCCTCGACTGAGTCGTTTGAGGACTGCCGTCGGTATTCATAATCTGGAGTCGACCCAATTTACCCAGTCCCAGAGCGTCCACCACTGTGCCGTCGTACACGCGGATGTGCCCGTACTGCTCGTGCAACCACTTGAGAACATGAAGGTGTCCTCCCTTCGCTGCTGCAGTGGCTCCTTCGACCACCAAGTCGCCCGGTGCGTACTCGGTACACAACCACTTGACCACCTCGAGATCGCCTCGACCAGCTGCAACTTCAACCCCGCGCGAAAAGGACCATTCGCGATAGAATCGGTCCATAGGTCGATCTGTGACAGCCTCTCGAGCCAGCAGCCGGCTCAGCAACGCGGCGGCGTACGGTTGTTGGCAGGCGCGGACGATCGTCCATCGAGGTGACGCGTCCACGAACTCGCTGATGAGCGACACGATAGGAACAATCACCACCACCGCTGGACGCTCGCGGCACGCAACGACGGCACTCAGCAGTGGGTCCAGCTGCGTTTCCCGATGCTCTGGTGTCTGCGCTCGCCGAGAGGCTGCCAAGCCAGCGTTTCGACCCACATCAAGAGCTTCATGAAGGTTGCTCGCCATGCTTTCAGAATGATGTTAGCGATCTGGAGTAAATGTTCTGGATTGGTTGAGATCGGCGCCATCGATCTTTCGGCAAACATTCTCTCAGCCGATCGCAGTTTGGCTTCATAGGTCGTTGCTCGAGTTGAATAGCAATACCTAATGTGCGTTCTCCAACACGATCGAGATTCGTTCTCGTAATGTGGCCGTCATTGGCAGAGAAAACGACTGCATGCGGTTCCATTCGATTTGCATGGTTGGGAGATGTGGTGGCATCGAGGCAAGCAAGCAGCTTCCTGAGCTCGAACATTCCATTCGACGCCAGCGACTGCGTGAAGGCGAGGACAACGCATCACTTCCTCGCTTCGTAGAGTCCAACACGATACAGTCAACACTTGTGAACTTCGACCAGTGGATAAACCTTTAAACGGAACGATATACTGAGCTGAGTGTGCGCTTAGCTGTCCATGGCGTGGTACAGCTCGTAAATATACGCGATGCCCTCAGCGCGGTATGTGTCAGGCTCGATGTACGCGAGCTCGGTCACGTTCGCGTCCAACACGATGAGCTGCGCGTCCTGTGCGGCGTACTCTGGCCAGTCGAGGTGCGTCTGGTCCGAGTGATCGGGCGACTGGCTGACCACGAAGCTGACCCACATGCGCGCCATGAGCGTCGACAGCCGCTCGTAGCTCTCAGGCATGTCCTGGAACGGACTCACGGCATACCCGTCGCCGTCGACGTTGTGGAAGACGAACGCTATCTCCTTGCCATGCGTCGCACCGATGAACTGCGACGTGCCGCTCGTGAGAACGTTGAAGTTGTAGCTGAAACTCGACACGTTGTTGGCCGTCCACGTCTGTGCCAGGTAGCGGCGGAACGCGTGGAAGTAGAAGTCGCCCGCGTACGCGTTCACGCGCTTGAACTGCGCGCCATAGCCCGAGGAGGCGCTCGGCCGGCCGTCGAGCGTGCCGGGAAGGCCGATCTCGGGAATGTCCGGGTACACCTCGGCGATGATGGTAGCCTCCTCTTGCGTGCGACCGAGCGCCAGTAGGTACGCGTTGAACTCTTCGTCCGTGTCGATCACCGCCGAGTTCATGCCGGTCCACTCATCGTTGTTCTGGCCCAGCAGGAAGGGAACATGCAAGAACCGTCCGCTATCCAGCAGTGCCATGAACGAGTCCTCCATAAAGTCGCCGTCGACCACCGGTCCGAAGCTCGCCGATGACGAGGTAAAGATGGCGGCCAGCGTCTCCGCGGGGAC
The DNA here is from genome assembly GCA_003413675.1 of Phytopythium vexans. Taxonomy (NCBI): domain Eukaryota; phylum Oomycota; class Peronosporomycetes; order Pythiales; family Pythiaceae; genus Phytopythium; species Phytopythium vexans. The sequence continues at coordinate 206,197 of QLOC01000012.1, read as the reverse complement.
TTCCCGCAGACACTCGAGAGTATCGGCCGCGGCGCTGCAGTTGGCTGCGTCGGTGATGTTGTGATAGCTCGCGTCCCACGCCGACGCGTTTCCGAGCAGTGTGTCCATCATGCAGCCCGACTCCATCACGGCGCCGCGGAACAGACCGTCGTCGCGACCGCCGAACGCCACGAGCTGGTGCGCGACACTGGCTCCACCAGCGCTCTCTCCCCAGATCGTCACCTGCTCCGGGTCGCCGCCAAACGATGCGATGTTCTCCTTGATCCACCGCAACGCCAGGTGCTGGTCCTTGAGGCCGAGGTTGGCCACACCTGCCGCCGACACGTCCGAACCCCAGAGGAACCCGAAGCCTTGCACGCGGTAGTTGATGCTCACGCCGATCATGGGCTGCTGCATCTGCACGCTCTGGTCCACGATGAACGACAGGTTGTAGCGCGGGTCGTTCGACCCACCCTGCACGAATGCGCCGCCGTAGATCCACACAGCCACGGGCAGCGCCGCGCCGTCTGAGATGCCGCTCGGACGAACCACGTTGAGCATGAGGCAGTCCTCGGACAGATTCCCGCTTGTTCCGTACCCGTAGCACGACGGCGAGTACTGCGTGGCGTTGCGCGGGTCGCTCCATGAGACGTTGAGCGGCTGCGGGTCGGCGAAGCGAAGCGCGTCGACAGGGGGCTGCGCGAACGGTACGCCGAGGAACAGGTCTTGGTCGTACGCGGTCAGGTACGAGCCGTAGTACGAGCCATTCGCGACAGTCACCGTCGGCACACTGGCGGAGACAGCGGACGCCGCGATGGCGAGGATCGCCGCGATCTGCTGAACGACACGCATCGCCGAGGGTCAATTGCGAAATGGCACGGACGCGGCCGCCTCGCGAAAGGGAATCCGTGGCTTGAACCACTCATTGCATGCGTCCCACGGATCGGTGCTGACAAGGATGCGGATCGTGCGATCGCGTACGCGACGTTCCCACTCGCTGCATCTCTTGCACGCTCACAACGGGCGGGAACTGCCAGCTGTGCTAGCAGGATGTGCGTCAGAGCTGAGCCGGATCCAAGTCGTGGGTTCGCTCGTTGATCGACGACACATTCGTTCGCGTGGTCGAAAGGGTCCACTGACGTAGACTCCCGAATGGTCGATTGATGCTAGGCGGCCAGATACACGGCAAACTGATCGAATGTACTATGCGGATTAGTTGAGCGAGAATGCACAGGCAAAGCTCACCAGTCGACCTGCTGGAAGCGCTCAAGCGAGGTCTGGGCCTCGCCCAAATCCTTCTGGACCTTGATGCGCTTGTAAAAGATGGGACAGTCGCGCGACGTACACAGCACATCTTGGTGCAAGCTGCCCTGGCAGTTCTGACACGTGGTCCAAAGCCGCGAGAACACGTGCTCCAGCTCGTTGACGGCGCCGAGTTGACGCGCGAAGACCTGCGCCTCGTTCTCGACGCAGTTGCGACAAAGCGCGCCAGTGCCGTTGAGCGGCGCCTTGCAGCCGAGGCACTTGAGCTTCTTGACGGCGAAGTTCATCATGCCGCCGCTGTTCTGCTTCAGCACGGGCTTAGACCGCTTCAGCGTGTGGTCGCCGTGCAGCAGATCCGATTTGACCTTGCTCAGTCCGATGATGGGCTCGAAGATTCGCTCGAGTGGGTTCTGCAGCTGCTGCTTCAGGTAGTAGTCGCAGTCGATCGGAATGCTGTGCTCGAGCGCGAACACCGGGTCCTCGGCCTTGTCGTACAGAGGAGTAGACTTTCCCTTGTCGACGATCACGTACGCGATGCGCTCACCCAACGCCGGCGCCGACCCGGGATCCCGCTTCCGCATGCGCTCCGCAAGCTCTGTGTGCGCCTGCTTGACCTTGTAGTCATCCTGGTCGACGGTCTTCTTGAGTCCCTTGGTGATCACCAGCAGCGAAATGTCGATACGGTTCTGCAATAACTCTGAGATGATCGTCTTGGTGTACGCGATCGCGCCGGACACATCTCGGTCGATGAGGATCTTGCGCAGACACGACTCAACCATGCGCCGCACGAGCAGACAGTTGTCACGCCGCACCGTCTCGAGACCCTTCGAGTCGAGCTTGTCATATTTCTCGGGTCGCGTCCAGAGCAGACCGGCGTACCGCTTCTTGTTCATCAGCAAATAGGGAAAGTACACCTTCTCGAACTCGAGCTTGATCGGGTTCGGGAAGATGCTGGACACGCGCTTCGCCGCATCCTCGGCTAGCGGCATGGCCTCCTCGACCGAGTCGACGCCGAACTTGACCATGACAGAGTCCGTGTCACCGTACACAACCTGCGCGTCTGCCTTGTAGCCATTCGCGACCGTGTACACGCGCTCGACCTCCTCACGCGTCTGGAAGAGCAGCTGTCGGCCGTACGCCGTCACACTGGACGCGATCGGGATGCACGGTAGCTGACCGACGTTCGCACCCGTGAAGCCGTACACAGAGTTGGCACTCACTTTCAAAGCGAGCTGTCGACCGTTCTGCACGGCCTTCTCCATCGGGTCGGTCGCCGCGTTCATGTCCCGCTTGGCTTGCTTACGCGCAGTCAGCAGCTCCTCCAAGATCAACGGGAGAATGCCCTTCTTCCTCTTCGCCGTCACAAAGTAGTCACCGGACGGCGACTTGTTGCAGTCAGCTGACCCGAGTTTGCCGACATCCGCAGGGGCCACGAGCGTCGAATAGCAAATGTTGTACGCCTGCATGATGGAGGGATAAAGCGACGCGAAATCGAGAGTAGCGATCGGCACCGAGTAGAACGCCTTCTTTGGCTCAATGACCGTCGCGCCTTCGTAGCCGGCGTCGTCGTTCTGCGCTCGCGGGAGAGTTGGCACCACGAGCGCCGCATTCTTGCACTTGCGCAAAAGCATCGAGTACACCTTGATCTGCTGTCCGCGCTCGATCAGATAGTCGAGTGGCACGCCAGTCACACGCGCCATCTCAATGTAATTGACGAGGTACGACAGCTTGTCGAGCAGCCGCAGAGGAAGGTATGCATCCTTGAGACAGTAGACGGCCAGACGATGCCGGTCATCGTCCGTGCCTCGCTGGAGATCGCTGATGATGCCGTGCGGTACGTCCTCCTTCTGTTGCCCAAGGAAGGCAGAACTCACGGCGTTGAGCGAGTACGAGCTGAGCTGCTGGCTGCGTCGCATGATGGGGAGAAGATCGAACATGCAGCGTCCGTGTATCGTCGTCTTGACACTTTCACTCTTGCCGTACTGCGCCGAGCTGAACGTCTTCTTTTCCATATAAGCAGTCCTGTGCCACACAACAATTGCATTAGTTAATCCACCAGTCGCAGTCAAGCAATCATCGCACGTACGAGTGCTGGAGGCGACCGAGCAGATTATAGTTCTGCAGCTTGAGCGTCTTGCCGCGATTGAGCAGGTACGGGATGTCGAAGTTGTCGATGTTGTAGCCCGTAACGATGTCTGGATCCACCTCGCGCACAAACGCCGCCCACTTCTCGAGCATATCGCCCTCGTCGGCGAACTCCATGACGTGCGCGCCAACGATGGGCTTGCAAGTGTCCAGCACAAACACGTTCCGCACAATCGGAGCTGTCGCACCCTGCTCCTGCACCACATTGGCGATCTGGATGACCGGGTCCTGTTCACACAAAACGATTTGCCACCTCGCATCAGTCAGCCATTCGTGGCACCTCGATCAATCAGGGGGAATGGCGAGCAACGCTACCTTCTCAGCCTCGGGGAAGTGGCCCTTGCGACCCATGCACTCGATATCGAAGCTCAGGATGCGGAATGGCGCGATTTTTCCCCAGCGACCCTCAGGCTTGTGGCTCACGATGTTGTTGTAGACGATGTCGATCTCGAGCTGGCAGTGCGACTGCTTGAGCCCCTTCGCGCGCACGGCGTACGTTCCCTTAGGAGCCTCGACCCAGTTGCAACCGGCGATCTCCTGGTCGATGAGGAAGCGAAGAAGGAAGGGGACGTTGCTCTCGTACGTCTGGAAGGAGCGGTAGTCGCATCCGGGAAGCGTGAGTCCGCCCTCGAGCGCCGCGCGCAGCTTGGGCACGTGGGTCGGCATAGTCAGGAAGATCTTCCACAGCGTCAGCGGACGCTCGAACTGGTATCCGTAGATGGACATCTTGTCGCGCACGACCTGCACACCGACGACGCGAGCAGCGTCGCTGTTGTCGCGGTCGCGCTGTGCAACGGCAGCGTTCAGCGCCTGGCGCACGTCACCGCACCGCGACTCGTCGAACCCATCAGGACACGCCGCATAGAAATAGGGAAGCACGCCGTGTATGTGCATGAGCACGCTGTTGCCGCTCTCGTTGACGCCGTAGAGACGGATGATGGCCGCGTTCTGGTGGTGGCCGTGACCAGTCGCAACGAGACCTGGGACGGGCTCACCCGCCTTGGGGTTGCGCGCAAGCGGCGCGCCATCGTACATATCCACGTCGATCCACTGGAAAGCCACGTCGTCCTTGGCGGGGTCCACATGCGCCAGCTGCCGCCGTGGCCACGCCGACGCCTTGGTCGCGATCGGCGTCATGTGCTCCAGGTCGTCAGCGAACGACGGCGCGGACGCAGCCGCCCCGCCCCGCGCGCGCTTGGCGTCCGGCACCCCGTGGCCGCTCCCATTCGCAGTATGCGGCAGTCCGCGCTTGTCACCCGCCATGGCAAGAGGCGCGCTCGTAGCTGGCGGCGGAGCCTTGTGGTGGTTGCGTCGGCGCCAGCGAGCCAAAAACTGGCGGGAACTGCAGAACGGCGTCGCGCCAAAAAGGGCAGAACTGGATAATAACATAACGGCAAGAGAGCGAAATGTTTGTTCGAGAGTACTGTTCTAACTGGAATCGATCAGATCGGGGTTTTTTGCCGGTGGTGTTTCTGGAATGTTGCGCTGTTGATTTAGCCAATCGCTGCGCTACCTGTGTCTGTGAGCAACCAATGAGAAGACACGACAAGAGGCTCCTTTGATTTGGTTGCTTCTGTCTGTGTCGAGGAAGACTGAAGTGAGGATGCAAGAGAGCAGATGGCAGCGCATTGGAAGCTGCAGGTTTGACGTCGAGACGAAGAGTGTTGACGTCCTCTGCGTGTTACTGCTCTCGTTTGCAGATATCAGCTCGGATGGCGCCAATGGAACATCAAGCAGTGACATACTGTCAGACAGACTCATAAACACTGACCGACAAAGATGCTGACAGATAGTGCGAGCATCGAACCACAAGGTACCTTAAGCTTGGCTCACACGAACTGACTGGCGAAGTGTCAATCAAGTGAATCGGCAGAGTCAAGTTTTGAGGGTTCACTGTGAAGATGGATTCATCGTGTGCGACAACGAGACTCCCATTCCGCTCATCGATAGGTACCCTCTACAGTAGCCACAGGGTTCGGATGTTCACCCACGTCTCGAACCCGCATGCACCAAAGGCATCCGTCGTTCTGATTCAGTCACCCAGCTTCGCTTTGTCACAATCAAACAAGCACTTTCGGGGTGATGGCAAGGGTCGAGATGGAAGATGCAAGTCACGGCAGACGCTCAACGCCCGCTCCAACACGGACAACAGTGGCGCTGCGGCCACAGCTCCCGCCGCTGGTGAGCGTCGCTGTTGTCTGTCGATCGCATGCGACGCTCGCGGCGCTGGCTCCGGTCATCATGCTTATCAGCGAGTTCGTGGACACGTCAGTCTACTGGACGATCCCCAGCGCCTCCAGGCGTGAGACTTCGATCCCATTGCTGCGCCGGATCCTTGCTCGCCAGAACCAATCCGATCCGCCCATCGACCCATACCATCGCGGCCAGCTCTTCGCGTTGGGCGTCAAGAAAGCTGCGAGTCGCGGCAATCTCGAAACGGTGAAGTGGCTGTGCACCGAGTACGCGCCGGGCAATGTCGTGATTGAAGGTGCGTACAAAGCAACCGAGCACGGACATCTTCACGTGCTCAAGTGGCTCCACGAGGAGTACGGCCATTTCCACGTGAGCAACAGCATGGTCAGTCGAGCATTGAATCACCCGTCGCTGTGTCTGAACCCGCCGAACGACAGTTTGGGATCGAGAGAGAAGATCACGGCGCGGTTGGAGGCGATTCGATGGCTCGTCGAGACTGTTGGACCTGGCTCAAAGCGACAAGTCGTCCAGCGGCAGCATCCTCACGACCCGCTCTATCAACGAGCTGACCTGTGGTTTCTTCAATGGGCAGTTGCAACGAACTTGCTAAGAAGCGGAGGTGATGAGCTCACACACGCCGCGTGCGCTGGTCGCTTGGACGTCGTGCAGTGGTTCGCAAGCCACCTTGATCAAGTTTTTCGACAGCAGCAAGGTCGCACGAGTGGCGTCACGTCGGTCTCACGCGAGGATGACGATGGCTGCAGGTTTGACGATGACATGAGCAGCGATGGCGATGTTGTGGGTCCATTCTCGTTTCCGTATTCGATCGATATGGCTGGCGTTATAAAGGCGGGACATCTCGACATTATCGAGTGGTTGGACGAGGCAGACTTTCCATGGCTCGAGGCTTCTGACTTCTCGTGGCTGCAAATGGAGAGTGTCCCGAACACGATGGACAAGGCAGCGAGGGATGGGAACTTGGAACTTGTTCAGTACCTTCACACTCTTCATGCCGAAGGAAGCGCGACCAGTGCAATGGACGAAGCTGCTGCTGGCGGCCACCTGCACATTGTACGCTGGCTTCACGAGAACCGATCGGAGGGCTGCACAATTCGAGCAATGGATGAAGCTGCCTCCAATGGCCACATGGACGTTCTACAGTGGCTGCACGAGAACCGCACGGAGGGCTGCAGCACGTGGGCAATGGACGCCGCGGCGATCAAAGGGAAGTTCGATGTCGTCCGTTGGCTTCACGAGCATCGGACCGAAGGATGCACAACCTTGACTATGGACTCGGCAGCTCGCTATGGCCGTCTCGATGTCGTGCAGTGGCTCCACGAGTCTCGCAATGAGGGCTGCACCACTGAAGCAATGGACACGGCGGCGTTGCTTGGACGTCTCGACGTGGTCAAATGGCTGCATGATCATCGCAAGGAAGGCTGCAGTGACCGGGCCATTGTCGGAGTGGCGAGCGCCGGACATCTTGACGTTCTCAAATACCTCTTCGAGGTTGGTTACGGGTTGTGGACGCCCGAGGCGATGGACCAAGCGATCGCCTACAACCGCGTTGACACTGTCCGGTGGCTGAGCGAGCATCGCACCGAGGGCTGTTCGCGGTGGGCCATTGCTCGTGCCGCGATGGAAGGCAATCTGCCGATGGTCCAGTGGCTGTCGACCAACTACGCCGACCGGTTTACGCGGTCGGTTATGAACAGCGCGGCTCAGTACGGGAAGCTGGAAGTGGTTCAGTGGCTGCACAGCAACCGACTCGAGGGCTGCACGACCGACGCGATGGACCTGGCTGCAACCAGTGGGAAGCTGGCCATGGTCGAGTGGTTGCACTACAATCGGAGTGAGGGCTGCACGACAAACGCGATGGATGGAGCGGCCAGCCACGGTCACTTTGAGGTCGCTCTCTTTCTGCACCGCCATCGGTCCGAGGGCTGCTCCGCCTACGCGTTCCAGTACACCTATACGCACAACCAGCTCAGCATGCTGCAGTGGCTGGCGTCCGTCTATCCGAGCCAGTTCGATCGAGAGTACTTGCTCGGCTTGGTGGGCGTGGTGGTCGCAGACTATATGGAGGAGTGGGTCCGCGACGGGAAAGTGGCGACCAGTCTTGACGTGTGAGATTACGCTTTTTGAATGCATCCCTGAGGATATCCACGCGAATAATGAAGGTGCAGCGGCGCATATGCTTTTGAGCTTTTTGTTTCTACCTAAGGAGATCCAGCCAGTGCTCATAGAGCTCCTCGATGAGGGTATCTCCTACTGATGTGCGCTCTTCTGCGCACTCGATCGAGCGTCCGCCGACGCGTTTCAGCTTGCACTTCAGCAATGTCTCGAATTTGTAGTGCGTCAGCACCAACATTGTTCGTGATCTTGAGGTACGGATATCGCGTTTTCTTCCTTGACGTTTGTTTCCACGAACAGGCTCTTGCTCGATTTCGTCTGATGAAAAGTCAGTGGCGTGTCGTCTGCTGCCACGATGTTCTGGAAGACGGACGCAAAGTATCAGAATTGGAGTAGATATTCTTCGAGCGATGTTGTTCCGCTTCGCTCCAGCAGATCGAAGACTACGATGGTTCTTCTACGGAGCCAGAGTTCTCTGACTTGCACAGGATCTTCTTCTTTCGATACTGGACAGCGCGCGAACAATGCTCAGTTTCGATATTTCCCGGTCACCGAACGTGAGCGTCGGACGGCGATGAGTTAGCCAAGAAGTTGTTCAAGCTTGGACCCGGATACTCTCCTGACGCTTTCATCGATATCGACCTGCGGTTGCGTTCTCTCTATGTATCAGTTAGCATCAGGTGTATCCCTCTGCAGCATGAACGACGTAAGTAGAGGAAGCGCAGTTGTCGGCACATGTCCGAGATAAACCACTTTCGATTCTGGAACGAGAACCTCAAGAAGCGGGGATCGTGGTGTGCCGGAGACGTGCATGCGATGCCGTCGATCAAGATATTCAGCTACGACTCGCATCTCCAGCGTCTGGAGTCTTTCTGGTAGCAGCACTAGCAGCAAGGACGTCGAGCGAAAAAAAGTTGGCTGAAAAGACTCGCAGCGCTTGCGGTGCGGGAGATCCATAGCCGACGACATGATGCGCAAGACACAGCGATCCATATGCAGGAGATGGTCACAGTGCTCTCGACAGTCTAGCAGCATTCAAGTGGTTGCTCACGTCATTTGAACCAAAATCAGACGACCTCATTTTAGCCAATTACCGCGTGAAAGTTGGCTATTTCGCCCAATCCACATGGTGACACTCATTTCAGAGCAGTCAGCAGATCTGAGCATGGCTCTCGCGCCGGAACCCGCTCAATATCCTCGCTCTCCATCCACCCCACCGCCGCGCCAGCCGCTTCCCCCGCTGCAGTGCGTCGTTGCCGCGTGCCGGTCGCATCCAACACTTGCGGCGCTGGCGCCGGCCGTCGCGCTCATCAGCGAGTTCGTCGATCCGGCAGCTCAGTGGACTGTGCTGCGTGCCTGCCAGCGACCGAATGCCGCCGCGCTGCTGCGCCGCGTGTTCGTGCACGAGTCGACGGCGGATCCGTTTGCGAACGACCGCTTTTATCGCGACTGGGTCTTCGCCAGCGGTGTCGAGGCTGCCGCGGGCCGAGGCGATCTCGAGGTGGTGCAATGGCTGTGCACCGAGTATGCTCCAGGCAATGAGGTAGTCGAAGGCGCTCAGAAAGCTGCCGAGTGCGGTCAACTCCACGTACTCAAGTGGTTATATGAAGAGTACGGATACGCACGTGTGAGCGAGAGCCTGGTCTCCAACGCGTTGAGGCGGCGGCTGTTGGGACGTCGCGCCGTGAAGGATGGTTCGCACTCGGCGGCAGCCACCACGCGACAGCTCGAGACGGTGCAGTGGCTAGTCGACACGTTCGCAGACCGAGTGGCAACCACGAGCGTGCGGGGCGATCGTCTGTACGGCGTGGCCGATCTGTGGTTTCTGCAGTGGGCAGCTGGCAAAAACCTTCTGAGAAGCGGCGGTCAGGAGCTCACGTACGCGGCGCGCGCGGGTCGCCTCGATGTGGTGCAGTGGTTCGCGCGTCACTTGGACGGAGTGTACCGACATCAACAAGATTCGAAGACCGATTCGTCACCTAAGCTGACTCAGTCCAATATCGCCGACAGACCTCAAGGGTCGGACGAACTCAAGTTCCCGTACGTTGTCGAGATATCGGGCATCGCTTCAAGTGGTCATTTGGACGTATTGCAGTGGCTGCACACCACCAAATACTCGTGGATGATCATCAAAGCCAGTCCCGTCGCGATGAACCTGGCTGCACGCGCCGGCGAACTGGAGGTCGTGCAATGGCTGCACACTCAAAGAGTTGAAGGCTGCACAGCCGACGCAATGAACAGCGCAGCCAGCTGTGGTCACCTCTCGGTCGTACGCTGGCTCCACCAGCATCGAACGGAAGGGTGCACCGTCAAGGCGATGGACGGTGCGGCCGCAAACGGACACCTCGAGATCGTCCGTTGGCTACACGAACGCCGCGACGAGGGCTGCACGACACAAGCGATGGACGCCGCCGCGCAGAACAACCACTTTGAGATAATGCGATGGCTTCACGACCACCGTTCGGAAGGATGCACGGCTGTCGCAATGAACGCGGCGGCGCTCCACGGACGCCTTGACGTCATCCAGTGGCTTCATACATCCTGCACGGTCGAAGCCATGGACGCAGCCGCGGTGGAAGGCCACTTGGAGGTTGTGCGCTGGCTGCACGAGCAACGCACCGAGGGGTGTACGACTCAGGCGATGGACTGGGCAGCTGCCAACGGCCACCTCGATATCGTCCAGTTTTTGGATGAGTACCGGCAAGAAGGCTGCACGACCGAAGCAATGGACCAAGCCATCATGAAGAACCGATTGGATATCGTTCAATATCTCCACGAACACCGAAACGAAGGCTGCACCCCTCGAGCTATCGACATTGCTGCGTGGGAGGGCAACCTGTCGATGATTCAGTGGCTGTCGGACCACGACGTCGGTGGGTTCACCCCCACGGCCATGGACACTGCGGCCAAGAACGGACAGCTCGAAGTTGTCCAATGGCTACACGCTCATCGGACGGAGGGCTGCACGAGCGACGCGATGGACAAAGCAGCCGCCGACGGCCACCTGCCAGTTGTGCAGTGGCTGCATGTCAATCGCAGCGAGGGCTGCACTGTCAACGCCATGAATCGAGCAGCTGCCAATGGCCAGCTAGCGGTCGTCCAGTGGCTACACCACCATCGAACAGAAGGCTGCACTACGGCCGCCATGAACTACGCGGTCGCCGGCGGCTACTTCGAGGTCGCGCTCTTCCTCCACCGCCACCGAACAGAGGGCTGCACGGCCGAGGCGTTCGTGAGCGCCTACACGCGGCGCCGCCTCGACATTCTGCGCTGGCTGGTGACCCGCTACCCAGCCACGTTCGACCGCGAGGCGCTGCTGGGTCTCTCGGACCACGCCGTGGCCGACTACATGCAGGACTGGATGCGCAATGCCGACGAGAGAGTGCGTTGAGTGTCGTCTATTCAAGAGGGGGTTGGGGACGTCAGTTTGAAGTTGAGGGGTTCGATCTGAGACCCTTAACACCCGGCTCTGAGTCAGTGCCTTGCAGATCTGTTAAGGGTGTTTTCGCTCGTAAACTCGACTCAAACCGAGCGAACGCCCATAACGGTATGACCGCTGCGTCAGCTTCTATGTGTGTTTACAAACAAACTTACAGCTCGCATTGATCAACGGAACGAGCTGGAAATATAAATGTGGGTTGGTGGCTTGTATAACTTCTCATTCTCCGCTGCTCCTCAAAACTGGAAGCATCGTTACGCGCGACCCGCTGGAGCGTCGCAGTCGCCGCACAGGTGGCTACTGAATCGCTCTCTCTCTCTCTAACACGCAGGCCAGTATTGCTAGGGCTGACGGCGCTGACGCGACGGCGGTTCGAGGCACAAGTGAGGAACGGACGCGCCGTTGCAGAGGTCGGGCGTGCTAGAGTGCCGGTGACTTATAAATACAATCCACGCGCGCGCTCGCATTCTTTTGTTTGCTTCGAGATTTTCGTTGTGTTCTGGATCGCTCTGATCGCCTGACCGGTGGATCGAGCAGGTCGAGCGAAACGCATTGGGTGGCGGCCGCCCACTTCTGCTGCGCAAGTGATAGCAAGAAATTCGGGTCGGCCTCGAGACCTTCGAGCCGGCATTGTGGTCGCCCTCGAGAAACCGCTGTTCTGCCCCGCCTCGGACGAAAGCGCGCGCCTTCCATTTCCAGACTTTCCGTGGACCTGCAAGTCGACTGCGGCCGACCGCGCACAGCGGCAATGCCCGTACGCCTCCCCGTGCTGGCCGGACTTGGAGGAGCCTCGGTCGATAGCGAGATCGCGATGCCAACGTTACCGCCGCTTCTCGCGCCGCTGCCCCCACTGCCATTCGCCTTGCACCCACCACCACCCGCGACTGCTCCACAGATGCACGTACCCCGCAAGCGCCTCCTGTCACCTTCGTCCGTCACGCTCCATCAAGATGTCCGACCCCGGTCGGAGCCGACTGTAGCCCCTCATTTCGTCGGGAACGACAGCGCTATCTTTCCACGCGTCCCCAGACCCAACGGCGCGTCGATGTACCCGACCATCCATAAGCCGCCTCGCTCAATCGCTACAGAGCACAGTCAACTCCGATGGGCACCGCTCCGTCCGCAGCCGCCGTCAGTGCCTACTGTTCAACTTCCCCGACTCACAAGTCTCCTCGAGTCCCGTGGCTCGCTCGCTGCTTTCCCAAGCGGCCGTAGCCCCAAGCGCATGCGGCTCAGCACCCCTCCACCTCCTCCCCTCGACTGGCGGCCGACCCACACTAATCAGTCCACACAGCCGGGTCGAAGCCCTGGCACCAGAGACTTCGATAGCCTCGACCGCGCCTTCGAGGACGCGCGCCGGCTGCAGCCCGCGCATGCACAACCCATCCACCAGCCCCACGTACACCCGCACGGGATTCACACAGCGAATGCACACAGCGTGCGTCCTCAAGCTGTGGACGACTCTCCGTCTCGGCAAGCGCTGGTCGACGACCGGCGACTGGCCACGGACGAACGGCGGCTACTGCTGCAATCGGCGGACGCGGTACGCTCCACGGAGTTCGTACGCAACCGCTTCGACGAGATCGACTGGGTCGCCACGTTTCTGCGGGTGGGCTTCGCGCCTGCGGGACTCTACGCGCTGCTCTGTCCGCGACGCAAGGGCCGATGGAAGGCAGAGGAGGAGCGGTACGCGCTCGAGCTGCTGCGGCTACTGGCCGCCGGCACGCTGCGCCTCAAGCCGGGCGAGACGCTGCGCGCATTCGTCGGCCGCAAGCTGCACAGCGACGACCTGCGCGTGCTCAAGAAGCTCAGCAACTGCCCGCGCTTCCGCTTCGCGCGGCTGCTGGCGCCTCGCCAGTGCGCCGCCGGCGACGACGAGCTGGACGCCGACGCGCCGGATGTAGACGAGGCCCGCGCCAGGCTGCGCCAGCTCGAGGGCGACTTCCTGCGCGCCGTGCAGCTCGAGGCGCTCGTCGCCGTGCGCAAGTACCTGTCGGACGCGACGCTGCGCGAGCTGCTTAGTCGATGAGTGAAGCTTTCTGTATGGTAGTGGTCCACAAAAGTGATTGCGGGGTACGATACAAAGGTAAACGCAACAAGGTTCCGTAAACTTAGAAACGAATCTAACGTAACCCCGTCGGCGGCCCGATCCGCCTGCGCACCTTTTTCCCCTTCAAGCACTGCGCGAGTTGGCCGACGACCTCGGCCTCGCTGCGGTTCCCTTCCCCCTCGCTCGCTCCCCCCTCGTGGCGGCCGCGGTTGGCGTCCGCCCCCTCGACATGTCGAGCCTCAAGCAATTCTTCCAGCGGGTCACGTCCAGCGACTCGGGCCCGCGAGCCGGCGGTCGCGAGTCACCGCACCGCGACCAGCAGCAGCAAGACGCGGATATCGCCACGGCCTGGACGGCCGACGCGCAGCGCGACGGCGAGTCCGCGACGGTGACCGAGTCCGTCCCCGTGCCGTCCGCGTCCGTTTCTTCCCGCTACTTCGAGCTCCAGGACCACGGCGGCCGCCGCCGTCCGACATCTTCGTCCTCGTCGTCTTCAGATGATGACGACCAGGACCCCGCAGGTACCACCAACCAACCAGACCCCGAGTGTCGAGATGGGATGGAACTACGCACTGACGCTTCGGTTCGTATGGTGGTGTCGCACACGCAGCTGGCGCGCCGCAGTCGGCGAGCTACTTTCGTCCGCGCACGCTCGACGGCTACTCGCGCTACCTCGAGTGCGTGGATTTAGGTGGTCGAGTGGCAGTGGGAGGGCGGTGAGCCTGACTGGCTTGGTGGAATGGTGGGATGCAGGGCCGTGTACAAGGAAGGCGAGCTGGAGAAGCAGAGCAGCGAGAACCCGCGGCTGTGGAAGAAGCGCTGGTTTGTCATGCAGGAAAACAAGCTCTTCTACTACAAGTCGCAGCGCGACGTCATCGACAACAAACCCTCGGACAAGACGTGCTGCGCTGTCATCTCGCTCGAGGACATTGACTCGGTGACGACCGCGGTACGCGCAATTCGAGACTGACCAAAAGTAAACCAAGTGATCGATGGTGCTGACGAACACTTTGCATGTGCAGAAGGACTTCGGCGTCGCCGCCTTCCAGATCCGGCTCGAGAGCCGCCGGTTCATCCTGCGCGCAGAGTCGCGAGACCGGGTAAGAGAGCTCGCGTCTATTGTCTGTGGAGCAGCCATCCTTGGATCGATTGGCGCGGACTCACCGGGTCTATTTGTCTCTAGATGCATGATTGGCTATTTAACTTTCAGAAATCCATCGCCAACATCGTGTCGGCGCTGTCCAGACAAGTACGTGTCCGTCGCCTGTCACATGAACTGACCTGAGGACTTACCTGTCAATCACGGTGTATGCGAACTGTTCAGGCAGAATATCGTCCCAGTCGACTGCACAATAGCTTGTCGCGGCGGGTATTTGACCCATTTTAGCGGGATTTGATCCTGATCGATGCCGAATCTGACAAGCCTGTGTGTGTTTTCCATTGTGCAGAGGAGTATGTCTCGGGTGAACCGCAGCGTGTCGTTCGACTATCAGGACTACGGCGATCACCAGGGAAACTACTCGTTCGAAGATTACCTTCGTGGTCGAGCGAGCATCGGCTTTTTTTCGTCCGAAAGCTTCTCTGACGAATCCACCGGAGAGCATAGCCGCACGAGCCCGCGTCGCGCGAGCAGTCCGATCAGCATCGGCAGTTTTGGGCCACGCAGTCCATTGATGTTCGCGTTCGATCCGATGGACGAGTTCGCAGAGACGCAGACGACTGTGCTACGGAACGAGCCACTCGTCGAAGAAAGCAAAGAGGAGCTAGAGGACGGTGACAACGCCGCTCAAGCGTCAGATTCACAGCGTGGCGACCATGGAAGTGAGAACCAAGAGGCAGAGACGCCACCTATCCAGCAGACACTTTCGCCTCCTGTCGCGACGGGAAAGTACATCCCGCGCTTTTTGCGGAACCGAAGCGCTGCGACTCCAACCTCTCCGCCACCGTCAGAAGGGCCATCTCCTCCATCTGAACCTGTGCCTGCTCCAGCACCGGCTGCGGGTCGTTGGGTTCCTCGTCATCAGCGAGAAGGTTACGCAGATCTGCAGCCGGTGGAGAGTTTCTCGTTCAACACGCGCGAGTCGCTGAACGACTCCTTTATTGCTGAGGACAACTACAGCTATTCGTCGGGGGACGATATCCATGGCGTCACGTCGCTGATTGGCGTGCGTAGTACAATGGAGGACGTGTGCTCCTGCATCCCGGATCTGAATGCAGCGATTGGAACCAGCGAGTCGTCTCCAAAGCAGGCGCTGTACGCGTTGTTTGACGGTCACAGCGGCGTTCGGGTACGTCTCCTTTCTCTTGAGAATCAACCCCGTCAGTGTCTGACACCGTTTTGCGTGAGCACAGGCTGCCTCGTTCTCGAATCAACGATTCGTGTCGTATTTATGCGGACATGAGGCCTTTCATTCCAACACCCAATTGGCTTTCGAGGAGTGCTTCCGACGAATCGACAAGGAGTTTTTGGAGAAGGCAGAGGCTGAGGTTCGTCGCTTATATCCTTTTGGAGAAAGGGCACGTGTTTCACCGCTCACGCTATGTCATGAATCGATCAGAATTTGAGTGACGGCACGACAGCGGCTGTCGTGTTGATACGCGGCAACCGCTTGATGACTGCCAATGTCGGCGACAGCCGCGCGGTTGTGAGCATTGGCGGCCAAGCGCTGGATATCATTGAAGAGCAGACTCCTGGTCGCGAGGATGAACGTCAACGGATCGAATCGCGCGGTGGCTGGGTTCGAGAGGAGCGCGAGCTCCACATGTCGAAGCTGCACTCGATGGATCTAAGCGATCCAGAGATTCAGCAGAAGGCCGAGCGCGTCGTACAGTGGGTCAATATCTATCGAGTGAATGGCGAGCTCGCGGTCTCGCGAGCGATTGGCGACATTGACTACAAGGGCGAGTGGTTGTCGAAGTACGAGTACTGGGCCTTCCCGGACGGCCACGACCGTGCCTTTCACGGCGACTTGGTGATCGCGGACCCAGAGTACCAGGTACTTTCTCGTGCTCTTGGTTGTTGGGTCTTGGAGTGCGGTGCGTTGATGATGCCTCTGTGGTGTTTGTGTCAGGAAATCGAGATAACGCCCGAGTTCGAGTTTCTTATCCTTGCGTGTGACGGGCTTTGGGACACTATCACCAGCAAAGAAGCCGTCAGACACGTCGCTGTCAAGCTGAAGGAAGGGGCTTCCGCTAAGGTGCGTGGGGGTGAGATGGAATCGTTTGCTTCTTCCTGTCTGACACGTGGTATGTTTGTGATGCGCAGCAAGCCAGCCATTCACTCGCAAATCTAGCCATCCGATCCGGTTCGTCGGACAACGTGTCTGTCGTCATTGTGCTGCTGAACACGGAGCATTCGCCACTCAAATAGAGATAGAGAGAATTTACTCAACTGCGGCCACCACCGCGATGACCTCCCCGCTTTGTCGATCACGTGGAACAGAGCCTGGTCCGTTATCTGGATCATGCATGAGCGAATGGAGGAGGAAATTTGGAAATAAAGTTCAAGTATTTAAGCCAACTCGTCAACACGAGCTGCCAAGGCAACACCATCCCAGCGAGATTGAGGGTTCTACTTGTCCATGGATGCGACAATGTCTGCGAACAAATCACCGTGTCAAGACTCGATGGATGCAAAGATCATCAAGACCGGATCGTACCGTTCACGATCTTGGAAAACGCCGGCGCAGCCACCGAGTCGGGGTACTCGTCGAGGAAGGACACGCCTTCTTCGCACGACCCCGTCATCTTGTCATCCAGAGGCAGCCGTCCAAGGAACGGCACATTGAACGCCTTGGCCATCGCCTCGCCGCCACCCGAGGTCGACGGGAACACCTCCATTTGAACCTGGTGACGGTGAGATAACCATCTGTCAGCGACCGCTGTCCAACATGATACCGAATGCAAGTCCACCACCATACCGAGTGCTGAAGAAGCTCCGGTGCCTTCTCCTTAAGAATCTACGAAATAGACCGCAACCATTTGTCATGAGAACCATAAAGCGCGACCGCAGACAACATCGCCGTCCTACCTTGATGAACGCGTCCGTCTGATCAACACCGTCGCCACCAACGATGCGCACGTCGCCGAGGGGACGCTGCACGCCGCTCATGTTCTCCACGACACCCAGCACATTGATCTTGGTCTATCGAATCAAACAGCGACCAGTCAGAACAGACATGCCTGCTAAACGATCCACATCCAGTCGGGCTGTGTACCTTGCGGCAGAAGTTCAGTTCCTTGCGAACGTCACTAATCGCGACCTCCTGCGGCGTCGTCACGACCACCGCGCCATCCAGGTCGGCCTCCTTCATGTACTACAGATACGCCACAACGCTGCTTTGTAAGGATCACCACCACCCTGCCTCATGCCAGTGCCGCTTCCTACCTGCACGATGCTGATGTGCTCGTCCGACGTGCCGGGAGGCGTGTCGATGATGAGGTAGTCGAGCTCTCCCCACTGCACGTCCACGAGGAATTGCTTGATGATGCCGCTCTTCTTGGGACCGCGCCAGATGATGGCGTCGTCCTCGTTCGGCAGCATGAAGCCGATCGACATCACCCCCAAATTGTCGTCCACATACACGGGCGACCAGCCCGCAGCGCTCTGGTGCACCTCCTGGCCGCGCAGGCCCAGCATGCGCGGCACGCTCGGACCCGTGATGTCTACGTCGAGCAGCCCGACCTGGAGACCCTTGCTGGCCAGCGCGAAGGCAAGCTGGCACGCCACGGTGCTCTTACCCACGCCACCCTTGCCCGACAGCACCAGCAGCTTGTGCTTCACCCCCGCCAGACGCTGCTTCACGTCCGAAACGGCCGGGTCGGGCTTGCGCGCCTCGCCTGACGCGCACAGCGACTGGTTCGGACAGCCCTGGCAGCCGGACGCCTTGCCGGCGAGCTCCGACTCGACGCCCACGCAGCCTGACACATCCATGCAGAGCGTGAGCACGCCGTCTACCATACAGCTCCCCGTACAAACGCACCGTCGTTCGCGTTGTCTGGCACCTCGGTCGCCATCGTCCAGTCTCCAAATGCCGTCTGCGCCTTCTTCGCTTCCTTTGGTTCCTTTGGTTGTGTTGGGTCACACATCCTGCGCCTGATTACCGTATCACACGTAACATCTCGTGACTCATTGGCTATAATCCGATCCGCACCATTTCATCCAACCACCGAGCAAACCCCGCGGATCTCGATCGAGCGTGCGATTGCGCGATCTGCAGCATGCGGACCCACATTGATATGTGGCGCACACCTTGGGTCTACCACCCGGTTGGCTGGCTGACCGCTAGTTGCGGACGGAGAAGCCGAGAAGGAGCACCCGCACTCGAGGAAACACCCGCACCCGCGGCCGCTGCAACGGACAGGGCGATCGCTTCCTCCCCTCGGCTCCGGGCTCCCCCTCCCGCCGCGCCGTCCCTCCGTCCGCCGCCCGCCGGTCGCCTGCGCGTTGCGTCCTCGCTGCCGAGAGCGAGCCGCGCGCTGTTGCCTCCTCGTCGACCCCGCTTGAGTGACCCGAGGCGCCTGCAACCTTCGCAACCATGGCGACGACGTGGCAGCCGCAGCCAGCGCTGCTGCAGGAGGTGGTGACTCTGCTGCAGGCCTACATGGTCCCCAACAACGACGTGCAGCGCGAGTCGTACGCGCGCCTGCAGCAGTTCCAGCAGAACCTCGAGTTCAACCTGTACCTCGTGCACCTGCTGTGCGCGCCGCAGGTCGAGCCGACCGTGCGCCAGCTCGCGGGTCTGCTGCTCAAGCGCAACATCAAGGCCAGCGACGTGGGCGGCGCGAAGACGCCCGCCGAGACCGAGATGCTCGCTGTCATCCGCGCGCAGACGCTGCAGGTGCTTGTGGATCCGCTGCACGCCATCCGCAACGCCGCTGGCTCGGTCGTCACGACCTTCGTGTCACAGTACACCTTCCTGGACGAGTGGCCCGAGCTCATGCCGGCGCTGCTCGCCTACCTCGATCAGCAGGACGAGAACGTGCTTGCTGGAGCCTTCGGCGCGCTCGCCAAGATCTGCGAGGACTCTGCCGCCAAGCTTGAGAACTCGCCCAGCCGCCCGCTCAATGCGCTTGTGCCCAAATTGCTGCAGTACTTCCACCATCCGAACGCGAACTTCCGCCGCGACGCGCTCGACTGCCTCAACAACGTGCTGATCTACATGCCAGTGGGACTCGTCGTGCAGATGGACAACTTCCTCGCCGGTATCTCTCACCTGACGCAGGACC
The DNA here is from genome assembly GCA_003413675.1 of Phytopythium vexans. Classification (NCBI taxonomy): domain Eukaryota; phylum Oomycota; class Peronosporomycetes; order Pythiales; family Pythiaceae; genus Phytopythium; species Phytopythium vexans. The sequence continues at coordinate 186,767 of QLOC01000012.1, read as the reverse complement.
CTTCCAACGATGTGCGCAAACTCGTGTGCAAGAGCATCGTCATCCTGCTCGAGGTCGGCGTGCAGTACCTGGTGCCGCACATGGATAGCATCATCCAATTCATCCTGCGCGCTAACCAGGACGAGGACGAGAACGTGGCGATCGAGGCGTGCGAGTTCTGGGCCTCGTTCTGCGACCTGCGCGAGTTCAGCGAGATCAAGCCGCTGCTGCAGCCGTACCTGGCGCAGATCGTGCCGCTGCTCTTCCAGCGCATGGTGTACAGCGAGGAGGACTTGGTGACGTTCGAGGCCGAGGAGCAGAGCCAGAACGAAAATGTGCCGGACCGACCAGAGGATATCAAGCCCGTGTTTCACCGTCGCGGCGGCGGCGAGCACCGCGACCGTGATCAAGATGATCTTCCGGGCGACGACGACGACGATGACGACGACGACTATGATGACGATGATGACGACTCTCTTTTGGAGTGGAATTTGCGCCGCTGCTCCGCGGCCAGTCTTGACAATCTGGCGAACGGGTATGGCAACGAGATTCTGCCGACGCTGCTGCCGTTGCTTCAGGAACGACTTTCTCTCGAGCAGCCGTGGCCTCTGGTGGAAAGTGGCATTCTAGCCCTCGGCGCGATTGCTGATGGCTGCTACAACGGCATCACACCCCATCTCCCCCAACTCTTCCCGTTTTTGATGCTGAAGCTGGAGGACCAGGCTCCGCTGATCCGTAGCATCACGTGCTGGACGCTGAGCCGGTATGCGTCGTGGGTGGTCGAGCAGAGCAACCACGAGGCGCTCTTGAAGCCGCTCGTCGAAGCCATGCTCAAGCGCATCTTGGACCCCCACAAGAAGGTGCAGGAGGCTGCTTGCTCGGCGTTCTGCACGCTTGAAGAAGAAGCTCGCGAGGAGCTTGCGCCGTACCTCATGCCCATCCTACAGAACCTCATGTTTGCGTTCGGCAAATACCAAGCCAAGAACTTGCTGATCCTGTACGACGCAATTGGAACGCTAGCCGACTCGATCGGCGAGCACCTGAACAACCCAGAGCTGATCAAGATTCTAATGCCGCCGCTTATCGCCAAGTGGAATGCGCTGGATGACCGCGACCGCGAGATCTTGCCGCTGTTCGAGTGCATGGCCCCTGTCGCGCAAGCTCTTGGGAACGGCTTCCAGGAGTTCGCGATGACGGTGTACGTGCGCTGTCAGCAAATCGTCGAAAACGAGCTGTTGGCCGACGCCATGCACGACCAGAGCCCGAACGAGTTCGATGAAAGCGACCCGGAGCTGATTGTGTGCGCGCTCGATTTGATCTCGGGGATGATTGAAGGCTTGGGCAGCAACAGTGAGGCGCTGCTGCAAGGTTCTACCATTCTAAGCCTGATCATGGGCTGCATTCGCCACGACATGCTGGACGTGCGGCAGAGCGCCATGGGCATTGTCGGCGACTTGGCCAAGCATGCGCCGCTGATCCTGCATCCTGGTCTCGGCGACATCATCCCGGTGCTGATCGAAAACATTGATCCGGACCTCCCGACAGTGTGCAACAATGCGAGCTGGTCGGTGGGCGAGATTGCGATCCGCATCGGCGCCGAAATCGAGCCGTACGTGGGCAACTGCCTGGGTCGGCTCATTGGCATGATCAACCGCCCGAAGCTGCCGCGTAACTTGGTCGAGAACTGCGCAATCACGTTGGGTCGTCTCGGCTACGTGTGCCCGAACGTGGTAGCGCCACACCTTCAAGAATTCGCCAAGCGCTGGTGCCGCGCGCTCGCGCACGTGCGAACTCCAGAGGAGAAGGAGCACTGCTTCCTGGGGTTGTGCTACATGGTCAAGGTGAACCCGAACGGCATTGTGGCCGACTTCATGTACATGTGCGGCGCGATCGCGTCGCTGGAGGGCCAAAACATCCAGAGCGCCGAGCTGAAGGAGATGTTGTATCAGATCGTGCACGGCTTCAAGACGAGTCTGGGTGACAACTGGCCCAAGTACTTTGCGAGCTTCCCGGAGCCGCTGCAGCAGTTTTTGACGACGCGTTTCAACTTGTAAGCAAGCTGGGACGAGAACCATGACGCGCACGAGGCGAAGCCAGCGTCGTGCTGTCGTCAAGACAACGAACGCTCTGCTGTGTCCAGCGTTGGGGTCTGGCATTGGAGCGATCGCTCATGCAAAACACACAGAAAAAAGTGGATGGACGGGATACAAAGCGACGCGCACGAGGCGGCAGCGAGAACGGTAGCCAAGGTGATATGAGCTGGTGGGGAAGCAGACTGCGCGGGAAGTGACATGTGTTCCACATCGGCTCGCGCTGCGGAGTCAAAAGCCGTAGCAGTAGCAGTAGCAGTAGACGGTAGGGTAGGAATCGTAGGTTAGTTAGGCATGAATTAGGCTCGTTGGCTGTAGGCATGGCGCGGTCGGTGTGTTGATGCGGAACAAAGAGCGCATATAAAGTCGGTATTCGCTTTTTATCACCCTCCTCCTTGGATATGGCTGCGACTTCGATTTTGTTCGTTTCACAAGCTTCGCAGGAGGTGACCAACACGCGGGACGCGACTCAGTGGCCGATACACTTTGTCGAGCACATGGACGAGGATGAGTCGATGCAGACGCTGTGTCACTCGTTCCTGCGCGGCTGAAGCATGGATGGCGGCTCGCGGCAGTGTTACGGCATGCGCCAGTTGAACTTGGCCACGATCAAGGTCGGCATGTTCGTGTGACTCGCATACGACGAGGTGAAGCGGCGCAGCGATGCGATCGCGAGCAGCGTCGCACACTTCGCGGGGCTCTCGCGGCAGGCCAAGGTCGGCGTATTCAGCAAGAATCTGGTCGAGTGTTCGCTGATCAACCACGCGTGCAACCGCGTGGCGTACGCGCTCGTGCCGCTTTATGACACGCTCGGGCCGGACGCCGTGCCCTTCGTTGTCAACCACATGGAGCTGAGCGTGCTCTTCTGCGGCCAGGACTAGTTCCACGTCGTCATGGACTGCGTGGCCGCGTGTCCGACGCTGAAGTGAGTCATGCAGTTCGAGCCTGTGACGCACGAGCAGCGCCGCCAGGCAACTGCCAAGAACATCGTGCTCAAGTCGCTCGCGAACATTGAGCTGCTGGACAAGGCGTACCAGCTACCTGCTGACCCGCCGCTCCCGTCGGATGTGTCGACGTTCTGCTGCGCGCCGGTCACGACCGGCGACTCAAAGAGCGTCGTGCTGCTGCATAGCAACTTTGTCATCTTCGGCGTGCTCGCTCAAGAGCGGCTCGCGATCGACCCGACCGACGTGCACCTGTCGTACCTGCCGCTGTCGCACGTGTTCGAGCACATGACGCACGCCGCGCTACTGCGTAGCGGCGCCAGCATTGACATCTACAAGGGCGACGTGCTCTTCCATATAGAGGACCTGGCCAAGCTTGTCTCGACCATCTTCGTCTCGGTGTCGCGGCTCTTCAACCGCGTGTACGACAAGATTTCAAAATGCGTGGCAGCCGCCGGCGGACTCAAGAGACTGCTTGCTGTTCGACCAGGCGTACGCCATCAAGAAGGCTGCGCTGAGCGACGACGTCAAGACGCATGCGCGTCGCGCTGCTGGCACTTGCGCGGTCAATTACTTGCGCATCGCAAAGAAGCAGTGAATTTGATTTTTGTTTGTTCCACTGTAGCCCAAAGCGCCAACTCGATATTCAAGCTTGGCAGGTGCACATGCTTTCTCTGAATGACCTTGCACTTCTCAGCGATGGTCATCCCATGACGCCTGGGTGCGTGATTTTCTGTTGAAGTGGTGCCGTTTCCTCGTTGCCGCGCGCCTTCGTGAGCAGTGCAGCTCGTTGCGAGTTGCACTGAGTCCGCTAGCACAAGCAGAGATCGAGGCCGCGAGGCCGTTCCGGCGTGTATGGTGACCTGCCCGAGCCTTCGCGGAAGTAAAACCCAACCGTCACATCTGACTGCTGGGCAAAATCTACGCACTTAGGAAAAAACCGTGTGGGTGATCAACACTAGCATAAACACCCAGCATAGACTTCCGCAGGTGTGCGCGCGAACCTAGACCCCAGAGTACTTGATTGTGTTAAAATCCTGCCGCCTATTAGCCGCCGACTTGATCTGCGCGGATTGGCTAATACCCTCAACCAGCAACCGAAATTGACACGTCGGATTGGCTAATGTTCATCAAACTCCGATTTTCTGCTGCCACACGCGCCACGGATTGGTTGTTATTTTCGTCCGCCGGATTAGCTGCCAAAGTGAGGACCCAGGGTCCACACTTTGGCAGCTAACGGCGGCGGCTAATCGCGCAATTATCTTAACTAAGTATAATCCTGTAATTTCAAGAGTCACTCTCTGCCACACCACATTACAATGAAAATCAACATGTTCTAGGCACAAATGTTGTGTGGCAGAACAAACCTAAGCATGTATGTACTTTCTTGTGTTAAAATAAACGGTCTATTGAGATAAGGAATCAGCGATTAGCCTGCCGGCGCGGCGGCGGCTAATCGGAAAATGCCGTTTTAAACGAATCAACGCGCTGAATCAGCTCACCATCATCCAATGAGCTCGCTAATAAGGCGAATTTAAACCAATCGTCGAGATAACCTCTTCAAATGTATAGCCCTATAATATCAATCATGGTATGAGAGCAGCAAAATATCACATAAATTTTGAAAGTCGGAGTTCAATTGCAAATTTAGCAACTTGAAACTACCAACGTTTTAAGAAAAAATTGTTTAGCTAAAAATGTCATTTAACACTATTAATAAAATGATATGTGTTTATTTAATTGTGACAGCGCCGTAATTCATATCTTTTCGAATATATTATTGCTAAAACCGAAACCACTAACCAAATACCACACTAGACTTCATTTTCGACATATAACAAAAATACATGTGCAACGGCTTGCTGATATCATAGATCACGCAAAGTACATGATTACCCGCTATCTTTTTAGACATCGAAATATTTGCAATCAACCATATATCAGACAATTGTATCAAGAGCTAGTGATAAGCTGCACGTCTTTTAGTTATCAATTTCGACTACGCATTTTTGGTCGAAATCAATACTTTGTGGTGTGATTTAAAAGTGTAAGTGCAACTGGGCTGAAGTCCAGATGCGTTGGTGGCGAATTATAATTTTTCATCTGCAAAATGTACGCGTTTGATCAATAGAGGTTAATGGGTAGGTGCATGTCATGTTTATTCTGTTATAAAGACCATATAACTAGACTAGCATTGTAAAGGTATATTGACTGATAGCTAAACTAATTCACATTGCCATACAATTGTAATCACTATTGTCTCCCGGCATATTCTCAAAATAAAGCGAATATCGTGGCATTGGACCGCTTTATGTCTTTCACCAAAGATTCCAAATTTTTTGTACATCAATTTAAAATAGCAATTGCGGCTCTTATCTATTTGCAATTTTATCTGTATTGTTCCGATTTAAGACAAGAAACATCATTGTGTTTGTTACGAAAGCCCAATATAGGATACTACCAAACCAATTTTGGATAATCTAGACCAGAATGCCAGATTGGTTCAGCCGTCTTGCTCACAATTGCAATTGGCGATTTGGCATCTATCACGATATCATAATATGGATCCATTTTCATTTTCTACTTATTTCACATTCAATCGTCGATGCCATGAGTTTGCAGCACACCTAGGCGAATAGCATTTTCGAATACGTATATACCAATTCGATGAATTCGATTGCCTCATCAAAATTTGCGTGAAAATCAACAAACGCAAATTAGATAAATGCATATGTTCAGCTAGGCGATAGATTTTATTAGTGCAAGCTTGCCATTGGCTGTACAGATATTGTAGTAGGTTTGGTGAAGCACACAGGTGCTCCCGCTGCAAACGCAATGCATTTGATTATATCGAATAAAAGCCTTATCTCTGGCCTCTAGCTCCACATGAAACACGTGGTTTGTAAAACAAAGCTTTAGAATATTTAGAATTCCCCCAAACAAAATGCATTTCATTAACGGGTTATATCGTCAGTGTAAACCGATACAACCGCTTGTCAAATGGTGATAAGTAGCTTTGAGTAATCTCCCCTGCACAAGAATACCTAATTTTGGCAACTTTTCTTTATTTTATATAAATCAAATGAAACAATTCTAATACATCGTTGACCAAAAGATATCTAAGTTTATAATTGACTCGTGCTTAATACACACACACACACACACGCACACACACACACACACACGCGCATAACAGTGCATGATCGACATCTTGTACGAGACTTTTAAATGTGTAGCCATAAATATAATCGCTGTCCAAATGGGGTATAGCTTTTAGCGATGGGCTGTTTCCAATCCAGAGGAAGCAAACTTATTTTTAATCTGATTACCTTGATGACTTGGCTTGATTACTTTCACTCAAAAGTCATCTGCGTCGACTCAATCATGTCATAACTCACAACGCAACTGTTTTTTCATGATTCACGCACTATACCGTCTAGATGTTTATTTTACTGCAGTTGCAGAAAGTGAGACAAAATCTATTTCCCCAATGTGCAAAACAACCAAAAGCTATGATGTCTGTATTACAATTGCAATCAAGCAGACCCTCCCAATATGCTGCTCACAATGAGCGAAGGATACAATGAACTGCTGGGTTTTGAGTGGCGAACAAAGCCATACTGTTTGCGCTTTAACAGACATAACTCCTCAAACTGTTTAGTGATCTCCACAATTGTGTTCGATTTTTATGTCAAATAAACAAATAACTTTTCTCTCGTTTCGCTGCGTCACTTTCTTGATGCAACCTAGCTTCTTGTACGTGTAGATGGGGTTCCGCTACCCTCGGACTGCCATTTTCAAGTTCAAAATACTGGAGAGTAGTCAGACGAAAAGATACTCACGGCGGGACTTGAACCCGCAATCTCTGCCTTAGGAGGGCAGCGCCGTATCCATTGGGCCACGCGAGCTGCTGTTTTACGTAATCTCCAGCAAACAATGCCAAATTAAGCACACATACAATGAAACATCTCAAAGCAATTTAATGAGAAGCGGATCCGTTGCATGTTCAAATAGCCGTTGTTACTCACATAAGCGTCTATAGAATAGTCGTTGTGTTGTATTTGAGAGTGTTGTGCGCATGGATCGTCTGACAGTTCGTTGGTGCTGCTAGTTGCAGCCGTGGCCACTGTTGTAACGATATGTGAAACAGGTTTGAATGTTTGAAGTTTGACTGAAACAAGAATAATTAACTCCTATGTTCCAAAACCCAGATCCAGTTTTGAATATTTAACAATGTAGAAATTGGACCAATGTTAATGCTCGGAGGGAGCACAATATTCAAGTGTTTTGTTGGTTTGTGAGAACTATCATCGTGTTTATATTCATTTCATAATCACATTTGCACACGTCAATAGAATCATCTTGTACTTACTCAAGCTAACCGAAGATTGCTAACCATAAGATTAAAAATCATATCGAGAAAATAGTGTCTGTTGAACTGGTGAATGAGTAGTTTACCGACGCAATCTCTTTTTTCAGCAGGTATTCTTTGCGTTGATTTTGCATATCATACACAAATTCCGCCTAATTCACCCAGTGTTGTTCAAATGTTCTCGATTCATATCACAGTAATGGTGTTGTGTTGGCTCCCGCATATTCCATGCAAAAATCCCAAAACAAACAAGAATCCGTGTAGATTTTTGAGTGTGGGGGTTGAGATGGTGAGTTCACTTCTCAAATTTATAGGGGTAGAACTATAAGTAAAAATTGATACAAATAGCAGCACATTTTGTTATTTGCAAATCGATTCGATAGCATCCAGTGATTATAAACGCATCACAGTGTAGTCGAAGACACACGTCGACGAGGATGCGGATTGCATTAGATCAGAATGGATATTCAGTTGGTACTCATCGAGAGTCGCCCATTGCGCGGACGCTATTTGACAAGTCAACCACTGTTCGATCCCGTCTCGGGCGTCTCAATTTTTTTTTATTGTTGCATTATATTGGTTTTGAGACCGAACAAACCTGAAATTTACATGGGAATTTGTCCGGTAACACTTCGTTACCCTCTCAATGTGATGGGCTGAACCATTGTGTTAGAATGTAGAGCATTCTAGCAACGACCGTTCCATGATTGTGGTGAAGTGAGAGGTGAGAGATCGCTGCCCACGTCGCCCCGCCGATTCCCGTCAGGTTGGTATACTCAGCCCAAGTCAAGCGAGGCCCATCACGCGGGTCGGACAGTCGTACTGGTCCGCTCTGTGCGCGTGTATTCCGGTCGCGGCGAGGATGGGACCAAGTCAGTCCCGCGAGAGAGTGACATATCCGCCGAAGTCAAGATCTCTGGGGATCACCAAGTGTGAAGATCTCCTGTGCGAGCTACTGCAGAGATCTCCTATGCATTTCATCAAGACGCTCGAGGATACGGATCTTGGTCGACAGCTTGGCCCGCTTCGGCTCAAAAATGTTGAAGATCTCGAAGACGTTCTGCGAGATCTACAGCAGTTACAAGATCGCCAGAGAAAGGATGTGGGGAACAAGCCACGTCCACCCAAGCCTCAGCCGACTACAGCCAACGCGCGAGCCAACCGCGCCACTCGTGTCGTGGTGGTGGAGAGTGATGAATCAAGTGACGAAGACGACTATGACGATCTTTCCGAGGAGGAGGCCCAAGTAGCCGAGATCTTTCTCGCTGCAAAGGAGTCGATTGTTGTCCAACAGCCGGAACCTCCGAAGCACGAAGCGCCACCACGCGACGACTCTGGTGACCGTCGATGCTCCCACTGCGGATCTACGCGCCATTCTGATCTTGGATGCTAGCACCGCCTCACGTGCCTCCACTGCGGCAAGCGCGGCCACCTCAGCGATCAATGTCTGCATCTATGCAAGGGGTGCAACAAGATCCACGAGGCGGGCGAATGCAAGATGGCGGAACTGTACGACTTGATGCGTCAATGGTATGATCCCGAGAAACACGTTGGCCTGCTGCCCATGCCTGTGGAGAAGATGTTAAACTTGATCGCTCGCTAGGTTGGAATCTAGCGCGTGTCGAGCGATCCGAAGTCTGCGTCTATGCATATGTTGAGAGAAGATCCCCAGTGGAAGTCAGCAAGACTGAGCCGCATAAGGGTGAATACTCCCGTGGAAATATCCCAAAAGTTCAACCCATGGTAAGCTCTATTTGCTTTGGGTCAAAGTATTCCAGTGACGACTTTGATCGAACAGCGCCAGTGATGAAGCTGGAGCTGCGCCGCGGTGAACGACGGGGTTACTGGAAGTATCACGCACCAAACAAGTGGTTTAAGCAAGCCAAAGCCACAGGGAAGATCGACAACAAACAGGCAAACCTGCTGTTCAATACTGGAGCCGAGACGTCGCTGATCGACGTCGCTTTTGCACGCGAGGCTGGCTGCCAAGTCGACACGGACAGGAAGATGTCGTATGTTGGCATTGGGGATGACGTGTATACAACAGAAGGAAGAACGCGAGTGAAACTCACCTTGGCAAATGAGTTGGTGTACATTTTCGATGCTTGGGTTGCGCCGATGCAAGGTCAAGACTGCATTCTCGGCATGGACTTTATGGTCCCGGCTGGTGTCCGCCTGGATCTCGCCGACGGCTCTCTGTGCTTGCCCGACGAGGTGCGAGTGTGCTTACAGGGGCGTCGCCAGCTTTACGGGGATTCGGTGCACTTCGTGAGCGCAGGAGAACTCGGATCGATCGCGCCTGGCGGATATCGAGAGATGAAACTGCGACCACCAGACAGACAGAAGCTATGGGTTACACGAGGCGAGCGCTGGGTGTCAACAGTGGTGCTTGCCAAACAGGGGGCGCCGCGGTGGCTCCGCATCACGAACACGAGCGACAAGATCCTCACATTGAGCGAGCTCGACATATTGGGAATGTGAATCTCGCAAGACAGCGTGCCACGCAAGCCAGGCTACGTGTCAGTGGGTTCCAATCGATACAACCAGTGACAGAACCTCGCTTACCAGTGCTCGACTGACGCGGATCTCGCCGGTGAACAAGTGAATGAGGAACCGCTGGTCGACAGGCCTGTTTATTGCGAGCCGAAGGAGATTCTCAAGCGCAATCACGAGACCCCTGACGAGCGAGTGGTGATTCAGTTGGTCCCCAATGCGTCGGAAGACATTGCGAGCATCGCTGCCATGCCGAGGGTCAGTGCTGCAGCCACCATCGTCACTGGAGAGGTCGACAACAGCCAAGAGAACGGAGAGACTCTACAATCCCTCAGACCCGATCACACGATTGGTCACGAGAAGGGGGATGCGCAAGGAGCGCACGCCTCTTCGCTCAGGGTTACAGTGACTGCCGAGGATCCAACGTTGCAGCCAGTCAGTTGCGACAACCGAGTGATGAGCACGCGCGATGAGCCAGCCAGAAGTGAGATGGGTGAGAAAGACACGCCAGGTGAAGAGTCCTACCCATCTTCAAGGATGAGCAAACAGGATGAGCACACGCCGGAGTTCCATGAAGCATCTCCCGGAGGTACCACGTTCGCGCACGACGGGAGCGATCTCGTCGCCGAGGATATCGAACACGAGCTAACCGTTTTGCCGGAGGTACCGACCGAAAGTGGCGAAGTTCAGCGAAGAGATCTCCACGTCGGCGATCCGAACGTAAACACACCGGAGGAGATCGAAAAGCTACGTAACATTATCTGGAGCAAGAAGCACCTGCTCGTCGGCAAGGGCGTCGGTCTACCGCCACCAGCGGTTGGAGCGATTTGTGACATTGATGTTGGTAACGCCAAGCCGGTTGCACAACGAGTGCGCAAGGTGGCGCCGCAATTCCACGACAAGGTATATGAACTGCTCAAGGGATTACTCAAGGCGGGAATCATCCGACCGTCAACGTCGGAGTGGGCGTCACCGATCGTCATGATTATCAAGAAGAACGGTGTCGACATTCGCCTCTGCATTGACTACCGCGTCGTCAACGCGCTAACTAAGCTCATGGTGTATCCTATGCCGCTGGTGAGCGACCTGCTCGAAGACCTGGACTCCTTGCTGTGGCTCTGTTCATTGGACATGGCGAGTGGATTTTGGGTGGTGCAGATGACCGATCGAGCAAGAGAGATCTCCGCTTTTGTCACTCCATTTGGACTGTTTGAGTGGACTCGTATGCCCTTCGGCCTCAAGAATGCGCCGCAAATATACCAACGTCTGCTCGACAACACGCTGTATGGTATGCAGAAGATCTCTCCAGCAAGTCAAAGTGTAGGCGATCGAATGGCCGACATCTCGCCTAACACCCAAGTGGTTTCGTATATGGATCAAGCGATTGACGTGTTCGCAGACGGAGTACCGGTCGGTGCAGACGTGCAGCCAGTGATTGGCAGGAGATCTTACATCGACGACATCTTACTGGGGGCGACAGACTGGGATTCACTTTGCAACAAGGTGGAACGCCTACTCGACGCGTGTGATCAGTGGAACTTGTCGATTAGTGTCGAGAAGAGCTTTTGGGGATGCCGTAAGGTCGATTACCCCGGTCACAGGGTCTCCAGTGAGGGCCTCGAGGCGAAGCCAAAGGATCTCTCGGCGTTGGAGGAGCTCACGTTCCCGAGATCTCTCAAGGCGATGCAGTCGTTCCTCGGCAGTCTCAACTATTTCAGCCGCTTTATCGAAGACTACGCAGTGTATGCGGCGTCGCTGTATGAGCTAACTGAGCCCGACTTTGCGCTCATCAAAGCGTTTGACACTCGAGATCTCTCACCGACTACGTCAGTCGTCGAGCATTACGCTAGCGCTCACCGATCCTTCGACATACTGAAACAGAAACTGGTGCATGCGCCGATCCTACGACATTTCGAAGCCGCACGTGAGCCAGTTGTGATTCTTTTCACGAGCGATTGGGCGATTTCTGCAGTCCTAACCCAACAGCACGATGGCGTTTACATGCCAGTTAGATTCTCAAGTCGAACGCTGAAAGTGAACAAGTTCAAGTATCATGTAGTGGAAAAGGAGATTCTTGCTCTACTGCGAGTGCTGAACGAGTGCTTTAACATGGTCACGGGGCGAAAAATCCGTGTCCTGACACGCCACACAACGATGGCCTGGCTATTCCGCACGAAAGGTCTGCAGGGGCGTCAAGCGCAATGGGCAGCGATTCTCTCACCTTGGATGTTGGAGATCGAACGTTGCACGAGAGGAGAAGAAGAGATTCTCGGTCTTGTCGCTGCAAGCATTACGCCGCGTTCGGATAGAGATCAGGCCATTGCGGACATCGCGCCACGAAAGTCAGTTATCAGGTGTGACGGGAGTCACACAGCACTATGCACGGAGGAAGCGTGCTGGTGTATACAAACACCAAGTACTTTCGTACTGCCAGGTACGGACACGTACGCTCAGCTAGGTAAAATAGAGACTGTTTTGTTGGCGGCTTTCAGCCGTTTAGAAGCCCGCAGAAATGGGTGGTTCCTACGATACTGGGTGACGTAACTGTTAGCTAGCCTAACCTAACAACATGAATGTTTATCAACCTGTGCAAACCTATAAACCTTGGATGTCGTTGTATCCAATGTGGGAGGCTACCCACTCGTACTTATACGGAGCGGGAGCGCACTTAACCAAGTGCGCACCAGGTCGTACTTTGCCGAGTACGGCCGTACTTAGAAGGCTTGTGCAATGGCACATCCTTCGGGCGACATCCGCCATGTAACCCCGCTACATCAGGGATCTCCCCATCTCGATCCCGGTCTACAACGAAAACGAGCGTATGCATGCACTCACCTTCGACGGTTCGGCAAAATCCAAACGCTCAGAAGCCGCGTACTCAGCAATTGTGTGGGAACTCCCTAGCTGGACCGTGCAAACAGCCGCGTCGGATCACGATGTCGACCTGACGGTTAATGAAGCTGAGTACAAGGGACTACTTCTTGGGCTACACCTCCTCGAAGATTTGGACGTGGGTCGACTCGTTATTGCTGGCGATTCCAACTTGGTGATACGACAACTTTGTGGTGAAATGGAGTGCAAAGCGCCAGGTCTACAGCTTCTGTTCGAGAAAGCACGACGATTACTGAGCAAGAGATCTCCTTGTCAGCTTTTGCATGTCAAGCGAGACTGGAATCAACCTGCTGATTTGCCCGCCAGTCAAGCGCTTCAGCGTAAGGCGGGACTACTTTCTCTTGATGAAGACCTCCAAAGTGATCTGGAAACACTGAACCGCTTAGGAGAGATCATCAAACCCGTTGAGCCGGAAGTGGAGACGTACCATGTGGCGGCAGTCACACGAAGTGCCGCTCGAGCTCCAATCACACAGCCACGCATTGGCGAGGCCGAAGTGATAGGACTACGGTATGAACGACTGCGCCAAGCACAAGACGAGGAATTGTGGATCTCCCATCTGAAAATGTACTTGGACGGCAACCTGGAGCATCTGTCCACCGCAGAAGCCGGGGCTTGCGCGAAGATCTCCGGTCAGTTTGTGATTGACGAAGGCGGGGTTCTGCTCTACGACCCGATCGCGCGATCCAGTTGGAGAGATCTGTCGACAACTGACAAACGCTTGCCAAGTGAAGGAGAGGATACACTGCGCATTGTCGTACCCACGACGCTACAGAACGATCTTCTGCACCACTATCACGAGAGCCTAGAGGGAGGTCATCAAGGGATTGCTCGCACCCACCGGAAGGTCCGACGGTGGTTTTACTGGAGATCTCTGTACAAGGACATGCAAAGGTTTGTTGGCGAATGCGTCGACTGTGAGACAGGGAAGGGTCGTCCGACTCTTCGAGGAAAGTCACCAGGAAACATCACTCCATCACACCCGTTCCAGGTTCTCGCGATGGACCACATTCCGACGTTGCCCAAGTCTCACAAAGGAAACACCGAGCTCCTGCTTTTCGTCGACCTGTTTAGCGGCTATGTGATTGCCAAGGCAAGCGGGTCTCGCACAGCCCAGACGGTTGCAGAGATCTACGAAGAATGCGTATTCCGTCGTTTCGGCGCCAGCGAAGCGATCCGACATGACCGAGAACCAGGCTTCATGGACGATTTCTTTCGTGCGTTCAACCGACTGATCAAGCAGAGATAGCGCGCGACAATGGCTTACCGCCCACAAGCGAACGGCACTGCAGAGCGTATGGTGCAGACTCTAACGAGATCTCTCAAAATGTATGTCGAAGACGCTGACCAGCGCGATTGGGACGATTACGCCGAGCGACTGACGTTCGCCTTGAATTCGTCCTACGATCGGATCCGGCAGAACACTCCATTCTACATCGTCCACGGGTGGAATCCGAGATCCACCATGGAGGCTACGCTGGCACTTGGAAACAGAGATCGGCACGATGTGATCGCCAACCGATGGCGCTTCCAAATACAGAGGCATTACACTGACGCCCGAGCTCGAGTCTCCAAGCTGATCGCTGAAGCTCAAGCTGACAGGTCCGCGATGCAGAGTGAACACGCGTCGGAGATCGCATTCGCACCGGGATCTCTCGTATGGCTCTTCATTGATCGAGTGAAGGTGGGGTACGCGCGCAAGCTGGCACACCAGTGGCATGGACCTTTTGTGATAGCCGAGATCGTGGAAGAGTTCGCTGTCAAGCTGGAGACGCGAGACACTGACTATCGCTTCTTTCCAGTTGTGCACGTGTCCAAGCTCAAGCTGGTGAAACAATTTCCTGAACGACCCAGCGAGCCGCTCACCGTTCGTGAGGATGACCGCTACGACTTTGATGAAGCTCTACTGCCAGAGGACAGTTGGGAACCAGAGAAGTTCGGTGACGACGTTTACGAGGCCGAGGAGATCCGAGATCTCCGAGAAGGACGACGCACGAGGTTTGGCCGTAATGTCCGAGAGTTCTTAGTCAAGTGGCGCGGCTACGACCACCCGCAGGATCTCACTTGGGTGCCTGAAGAGGATCTCAATTGTGGCGCGTTGATTTTCGAGTTTATGAGACGGCGCTCCGACCGCAGTCGCTTCAGCGTCATGCAGTCGGAGGAGTAAGTGCGCTACAGGCGCGCACTGGTTTAAGGTTGATGACCGGGCGGGACGGCCGCCATGGATGAAGGAAGAGGTGTATAATGTGGTGTGATGATGAAAATGAAGTGAAGCAGAGTGATGATGAACATAGATTTGGATCCAAGATTGTGGATGTATGGGAGAATGTGATTTTTTTTTTTTTTTTTGGGGGGGGGTTCCAGCTTATGGTGAAGCCGTAATGGAATTATACTTACTACGGTGGCTGCCAACGCAGTGTATCTGTCGACGTCTCGGTGGCTGCCCACGCGGTGTATCGGCCAACGTCTCGGTGGTCGTCAACGCCAGATTAGACCATCAATTGTATTTCTTGTCCCACTGACTATGTTTACGGGGCAATCGACGGTTGGAAGAACTTGCCTGCGATCCGCGTGCGTACGGCGGGCTCCAGTTGAACGGGATGCTGT
This sequence comes from Phytopythium vexans, assembly GCA_003413675.1. Lineage (NCBI taxonomy): Eukaryota > Oomycota > Peronosporomycetes > Pythiales > Pythiaceae > Phytopythium > Phytopythium vexans. The sequence goes on along the minus strand of QLOC01000012.1, from coordinate 171,390 downwards.
AATGGGCCTATCCAATAGTGCCATTACATGGCGATGTCCAATTACGGATTAGTGATTCCCACCAGTTGTTTTGGATCGCCAGGTGTCACAGACATGATCCCTGATTCATGTCTACACACCGACACTCACGGAGTAATCATTGATTACGTCCGCACGGAATGTTCTCGAACATTCTCGAGTGTTCTCTGCCTGCGCACATGTCTTTGCGCACGGTGATGGTTCCTGCTGGGAAACTATCTGTTGACGAAGCCGACGTGTCATTGTGGGTACAATGTTGTTGATGTCAGCCAATCACAACGCCCCGTGCACAGAAGATTCTTCGGAGAAGAATCTCAAGTTCAAGTTCAAGTTTCTCCTTGAAGTTCAAGTTCAAGTGAGAATATTCTTCACGCTCAGCTTCAAGCTCAACCTGATTCAACCCAAGGTTTATTCTGCATTTGTAGGGTGATTGCATTTAACCCCATAGGACTCTAGGGAGAGGTTTCAGGAACCATAAGCTCATTTCAATTCAGTTGCAAATTTGCCGTCTTCTGCTCAAGTCTCCTCCTCACTCTTCTCCTCCCTCTTCGTCCCTCCATCGGGACCTGCCAGTGTTCCTCCAAGTCGGAACCCAAGTCTTCCTCTACAGCGCAAGCGTGTGTGCCGTGTTAACGGGAACTGTCGTTGACAGCGTCCCGTTACAGATGCTCGGCGAGGTCTTGAACGTAATAGTTGTGCCAAGGTTCCTCGCGGTCGAGATCCGCCAATGCCTCGAGCAGATTTGTAATGGGGTTACACAGCCTGTAACTGGGTTACAGAGCAGTACAGTCGGACTGTACTGCGTTAGGTGTGCCACGCTAGCATTTGTTGGGTACATTTTGGGATTAGTGTGACCAACACTAATCCATACATAAATTCGGTCGGAGCGTCCGTGACCAGTCATGGACGCCTCCCAAAATACATGCATTAGGGATTAGAGGTTAGGTACCTAGGCAGAACGCTAAACAATAAGACAGTTCTCATTTTGGACACTAGCACAGACTTCGGTTCATTTGTATTGAACTGTACAGTGAACTGTACAGTTTGTATACAAATTTGTATACGCTTCCTTACACGCGCTAGTGTAAGCCAGTAACCGAGCGTAAGCCTCGCCCGGTTACATGCATCAAAACGTCCCATGGACGCGAATCATACAGCTGAATCACCTGATCCATAGTCGTCAACTCCCTGAGCCAGACGTCAGGTTCGTCATCGGCAGGGGGCGGACTCCACATGTTTGGCGGCAGAAAATCGTAGACTTCGCTCACATCGACTGTCGCAAGCCGAAACTCCTGCATCTCTGAGCGAATCCATGGGAAGCAGTTGAAAGTATCGGAGATTTCGCCATCATGACGGCATGGCATGGCGGGCTCGAACGGCAAACCTGCGGCTGCAATGAGAGAGTTAGCATGAACGACGAAATGCAATGAATGTGGAGCTGGTACCCGACTGAAGAGTTTGAGAAGGTGACGGAGGCGAACCATTGTCGTTGATGCAGTCCATAGGACCAGGATTGGCCTGGCGACATTCCTCAGGCACCTTCGAGCGCTTTCGGGCTGGTCTAGTTTTAGATGGGGTATGTAGAGCGTTTGCGGACGGGCACTGAGCATGATAATGACCGACAATGTCACGCCAACGCCACGCTGTCAGCGAGGAGAAGGTTGATCGATCCACATGTGTAGGTGCACCTGGTGGTCGCAAAGGCGATGGCGAGCGATGTTCACGGACTGATGCCGCAGTATGACGCGAGGCAGAGAGCGATGGAGGCCATCGACCTGAAACATAAGAAATGTGTCAAGAATGTGATGCAACATCTCGATGAGAATAACGCGGCGAAGACGACGATCAAAACTTACTGGTTGCTCGCATCCGAAGGCAAGTATGACTGGAAGCCCTTGGCCATGGATCTGTCGCAAGTCGGCGTCCGCCAGGAGGGCGCCGGCGAGGATTGGGGGGGGGGGGGGGCTCCAGCACTGCGGTGGCCAGAGCTTGCAGGCCTGGCAAGTCGAGGTCAGGCAAGGGGCCGGCCGACAACTGCTGCGCCACAGATCGAATGAGATCTTGGAGTCCGGAGCGCCATCGCTCCATTGAGGCCATCTGATTGGCCAAGTCGCGTTGGACCGCAGTCCGATCTGCGTGCGCCTAGGCGAGATCGCGCTCTAGACGATTAAGACCGGCGAGCTTCCGATCGAGGCGGGCTGAAAGTAGACGATTCTCCGAGACGAGGGATACACGCAGCCGGTCCAACTCGATATGAGCGACATCCCGGTCATGCCGCGCTATTTCCACGTCAATCTTGAGCGCGTCCCGCTCCTGTTGGACCACGGCATATGCCTCAGCTAGTGAAGGGAGCAAGAACGCATGAGTGAGTGGTCGATCGTGACGGAGGCCGGTCTGAATTACCTACCGTCCGCTTCTCTCTCGTCCTCAATTTGCTGAAGTTGCGCATGCAGGCCGTCGATCGCAGCCTGCGCTTCTCGGACCTCGCTGTGCGCTTGGTCAAGCTGCCCCAGTGCCTCGGCGAGTTCAGGATCAGAGCCGCGGCCAACCATTCCAGCCGGCGACGGCTCCACACTCGCGTGGTAACCCAAAATGGCTGGTGTGTTCCCGAGCGTACGGACGACGATCCCAATAAACGAAGCGACGCGATCTCGGTCGTGGCCGCTTGTAGCCGATCCTCTAGGGCATGATACTAATCCATCTGGACACGAGCGTCGAAATCATGGCGAGCTTGCACATCGCGCAGACGAATCGCCTCTGCTTCTGCCGCGTCGACTCGAGCTTGGAGATCGTCTACCTCCCGACGACGATCCGACAGATGCATGTGCTGGAGACGAGCGAAGACACGGGCACGAGCGAAATTTCGAGCGACATGGGCGTTCATTTGGCCCAGATGCAGATGGAGATCCAGGAAGCGAGCCTCGATCAAACGGTTGCGACGACGGATCTGCCGATTCTCGAAGAGCAACTGAGCTGCCACCCGCGAATCGTGCGCGATTTGTCGGACGACTGCTCGCGGAATCTGGTTCCCCGTATACGGCGCACATGGAGGCACGGGATCTGACAGGCGTACACACTCGTCGCATCGTAGAGCCATCGTCGTCGGTAGCGGAAGTCCGTCGAAGCCATCTTCACTGTCGCCGTAAATGATTTCGACGTCGTTCCCCGCCGGTGCCTCACCACTGTCGTTGTCGGCCGACGTCGTGTTACCTGGAGTACTGCCGTCGTTGTTGTGAGCGCCGCGACCACTGCGATTTTAGCGATCGCCATGAGGACCGTAACCCCGATGATCGCCGGTACCACTTGCACCGTCGTTCGGTTCGACGTTCCGCATGAATTAAAGCCGAAGCGAAGATCTTAGACGGGGGTGGCGAAGTGCGCGGGACGAAGATCCCGTTGGCGACCTCGCCCGGGTCCACTTGCTCAGTGGTACGCGATCGAGGCGGGGGCGATTGTGGTGAAGCGGGATCTGAGAGATCGCCACCCACGTCTCCTACTCGTTTTCCGCCAAGTTTCCATACTCAGCTCAAGTCAAGCGAGGCCCATCACGCGGGTCGGACAGTCGTACTGGTCCGCTCTGTGCGCGTGTATTCCGGTCGCGGCGAGGATGGGACCAAGTCAGTCCCGCGAGAGAGTGACATATCCGCCGAAGTCAAGATCTCTGGGGATCACCAAGTGTGAAGATCTCCTGTGCGAGCTACTGCAGAGATCTCCTATATACAGGTTTGTATGGAGATCTCCTATGTACAAGTTCGTATGGAGATCTCCCTAGAGATCTCGTCGTGTAGCGTCTGTGCAATCACGAGGATGGGTCGAAGGCCCGTCAAAGGATGAGTCGAAGATGCGCAAGAACATAGGGTACAGGAGGGTAGGACAGAACAGCGCAGTGGGTTAAGTCAGTCGTCAATTTACTCTGTTCAGCTCAAGTCGTTCTTCGCAACTTGGGTCTAAGGCCACAGACCGACGGTCTCACTCAACAACCCATGCGCCTAAGACGGTCCACGTAAAACAACCCAAGGAAAGGCAAAGGAGAAGGAAAGGCAAAGGCAGAGTCGGCGTGCACCAAGGCTCAAGCACGCCAACTCCCCGAGATCTAAGGCGATCTCACAAGACCCCGCTTCCGTACGAGGCCCAACCGTGCGGAGCAAACCCCCGGACGCCAGAGCGAAAAGGAAGAGCACTTGAGCAGTAGATGGCAAAATGCAAAGTGATTCGATTCAGGTCCTTAGTTCGCAACCGCGTGCTACCTCTAAGCCTGCTACTGGATACCTCTTACTGGATACACCCTACTGGATTCTCTACTGGATACACAGTTACCTTATCCAATCAGAGAACGCCACGTCGATGCCCATCTTGTACCCACAATCTTGCACCCACAATAGGTACCTACAATAGGTACCCACAATCATGGCGTAATCACCGTGACGTAATCACCGTCCCGTAATCACAGGAATGATTGCGGTACCACACAGTGAAGGTCACGCCGACCTCACTGATGACGCGTCCGCGTCACATGGTCGCTTGGCGAGGCGTCGTCACATCACTCTTGACAACACTCCCACTCGACTCGTCAGCGACCACGATGCCCAGCTTCGTCCTGAGCGCGTCGAACTGCGGCGCCGCGATCGGCTTCGTCATGATGTCCGCCAGCATGTCGAGTGTCGAAACATACTGCAACACCACTTGACCGTCCTCGACCTTCTCGCGCACGAAGTGGTAGCGAATGTCGATGTGCTTGGTGCGCTTGTGGAACTCGGGGTTCTTGGCCAACGCGATGGAGCCTTGGTTGTCCTCGTAGATCTTCACCGCTTCATCGCTTGCCATCTCGCCGAGCTCGCACAGAAACACCTTGAGCCACACCGCCTCCTGCGTTGCCTCCGACAGCGCCATGTACTCGGCTTCCGTCGACGAGAGCGCCACCGTGCGCTGCTTCTTGCTTCGCCAGCTGATGCATCCGCCGTTCATCATGAACGCGTAGCCGCTCGTACTTCGTCGAGACTCGATGTCGCCGGCCCAATCCGCGTCCGAATAGCCTTGCAGTCCGTCCTCGCTGCTCGCTTGAAACACGAGGCCGTGCGTCTTCGTGCCTCGGATGTAGCGGAAGACCCTCTTGAGCGCCTGCCAGTGTGTCGGACATGGGTCCGCTGCGAACTGGCTCAGCACTCCCACTGCCGCTGCGAGGTCCGGACGAGTCCCCACCATGAGGTACATGAGACAGCCCACGGCGTTCCGGTACGGAACATTCGCCATGGTCTCGTCGTGCTTGCAACCTCCTTCGCACATGGCCTTGGTCAGCTTCAGACCCGGATCCTGCGGCGTCTTCACAGGGTTGCTCTCATCCATCTTGAACTTCTCGAGGATGTCCTTCGCGAACTTGGTCTGCCGCACCGACACCTTCCCAGTCGCTACATCTTGCTCGATCTCCATACCGATGAAGTACTTGAGCTGGCCCATGTCGGTCATCTCGAACCGGTCACTCAGCGCCTGCTTCGTGTCCTTCAGCATCTTGTCGCTGCTGCTCGCGAGGACCAGATCGTCCACGTAGAGCGCCACGAACATCATGTCGTGATTGTCCCGCTTCAAGTAGATGCAGTGGTCGGACTCGCACTTCTTGAACCCCAGCTTCAGCATGAACTCGTCGATCGTCTTGTTCCACATCCGCGGCGACTGCTTCAGGCCGTACAGCGAACGCTTGAGCCGGCACACGTAGTCGGGCCGATCTCCGTCCACGTATCCGTCCGGCTGCGCCATGTAGATGTCTTCGTCCAGCAAGCCGTTGAGGAACGCGGTCTTCACATCCATCTGATGCACCGTGAGCTTGTACTTGGCCGCCAGACTCAGCAGCACCCGGATCGACGTGAACTTGGCCACCGGCGCGAACGTCTCGTCGTAGTCGATGCCGTACTTCTGCGAGAATCCCTTCGCCACCAATCGCGCCTTGAACCGCTCGATCTCGCCAGACTGGTTCTCCTTCACGCGGAACACCCATCTGCAGCCGATCGCCTTGCGTCCCTTCGGCAGTGGCACAAGGATCCACGTCTCGTTCTTGCGGAGCGACTCCACCTCCGAGTCGCACGCCTCTTTCCACTTGTCTGCGTCGCTGGATTCCATTGCCGACTTGAACGTTGTCGGCATCTCTCCCACTGAATCCACGACGTACGCAGCCTCGAAGTCTTCCTTCTCTTGTGCTGCGGCAGACATCTCGTCCAGCGGCTGCTGTCGTCTCGGCACCGCATACCGCTTGGCGCTTGGAACCTCCACGGCTTCCTCGAGCGACTGCGTGCGCGGGTGTCGCTTGCTGCCGGGTTCAAAGTCTTGTTCCCGCGCAGCTTCTTCTCTGTTCTCGTCCGATCCGGACTGAGTCTCTTCATCCGTGGTGTCTTCATCATCATCTGTCGGAAGACCCACCAACACCTCCTTCGAAGCGTAGTCGCGTCTCCCACCGTCGAAGACGTCCTCCATGAACTGCGCGTCGCGACTCACCAACACGCGACCGCTCTCGATCTCCTCGAACCGATACGCCTTCTCGTGCTCCGAGTACCCGAGGAAACGACAGCGCACCGACCGAGCGTCGAACTTCGACCGCTTCTCCTTCGGCACGTGCACGAACGCGTGGCACCCGAACACTTTGAGGTTGGCCAGCAAAGGCTTCTTGCCGATCCAAACGTGGTGCGGCGACTTGTCGTGGCTGATGGCGCGCGTCGGACACCGGTTGCGGAGGAACGTGGCCGTCATCACCGCTTCTCCCCAATACTCCTTCGACAACCCGGCGTGCTCCAGCATGCAGCGCGCACACTCCACCAGCGTCCGATTCATCCGTTCAGCCACTCCGTTCAGCTGAGGCGTGTACGGCGGCGCGAACTTCTGCTCGATGCCGCGATCCGCACACAACTTGGCCATCGCACCCGAAGTGTACTCGCCGCCGTTGTCGCTCCGAAGCACCTTCACTCGCTTGCCGGTCTGCGTCTCAGCCAACGCGACGAACGCAGCGAACTTGGCAGCCACCTCCGACTTGTTCCGCAGCAGGTACACCATGCAGAAGTGCGACTTGTCGTCGATGAACGTGACGAAGTAGCGTTTGCCTCCAAACGTCGCCGTCTGCATCGGACCGCACACGTCGCTGTGGACCACCTCCAGCACTTGCTTCGCACGGTTCGGCGACGACTTCATGAAGCTCACTCGCGTTTGCTTGCCGAGTGCGCACCCGTCGCACACCTCCCACTGCTTCACCGACGTCATTGGGATACCAGTGCCGTAGCCCTTCTTGACGATGGCGTCCAGACCACCATGGCCGATGTGACCAAGTCGAAGGTGCCAGAGGTACGACGTGGTGTCCCCTTGGCGATCCTTCGAGCTTGCCGCATTGGCCTCGTCAGCAGGCGTCCTCGGCGTCATGCAGAGCTTGAACAGTCCTTTGCCCTCACGAGCGCCGAGCTTCCACTTGAGACCCTTCACTTCCGCGAAGCACCCGTCACTCTCGAAGGTCACTGGCCCGACGTCCTTGGTGAAGCGGCCGACGGAGAACAGGTTGCGCGACAGCTTCGGGATGTGCCACACACCCGTGAGCACACCCTTCTTCATGCCGCGCGGTGTCTTCATCGACATCACGATGTCGCCGGTCCCCACCGCCTGAACCACACCGTCGTCCGCCAGATGTACGTCCACCAGAGAGATCTTCTTGTAGTTCTTCATGTACTCCTTCGAGTACGTCATGTGCTGCGTCGCACCCGAGTCGACCAGCCACATGCCACTCGACTTGGAGGCACCCGTGTCGCCACCAACCGAGAAGAGGAAGTCGCCAGAGTCGTCTTCGACCTGCGCGACGTTCGCTCGCTGCGGCCTCTGCCGCTCACCGTTCTCGCGGATCCGCACCGGACACTTGGCGATCCAATGTCCGTGCTCGCCGCAGTAGTGACAGGCGCTCGTCCTCTGCGCTTGCGCCTGCCGTCCCTTGCGCTTTCGATTGTCGCTTGTCATGAACGCTTGACCTTGAGCGTGCGCAGTTCCATCAGCACCGCCACCTTGTTCCTTGCGCTTCATGTCCTCGTGTAGGAGCCGAGACGTCGCGAGTTCCCACGTCAACGTGTCGGAACGCGATTCCAACGCCGTGATGAGGAACTGGTACGACTCGCTCAGACTGGCAAGAAGCGTGATCACCAAGTCGTCCTCGCTGACCGGAGCGCCGACCGCGTCGAGCTGCTCCGCCAGCGTCTTGAGCTTGTTGATATGCTCCAGCACATCATCGCCTTCTTCCATCATCGCCGTGAAGAACCGTCGACGAAGAAAGAGCTTGTTCACCAGGCTCTTCTTCTCGAAGTGTCCTTCCAGTCTTGACCATGCATCATGCGCGTCCTTCGCCGACCGCACCAGCGGCAGCTGCGAGTCCTCCATCGCGAGACAGATGATCGCCAGCGCCTTGCGCGACTTCTTGCGGATCGTCGCTTGATCCGCCGCGGTCGTGCACTGCTCCAGCTTCACTTCCCCACTCGTCACTTCCCACAGTTCGCGCTCCTCGAGCACCATCTGCATCTTGAACTTCCACGTGTGGAAGTTGGTTCCGTCGAACTTGTTGATGCGGGCGGTCGCGGTCGGGGCGGCGTCCATGGCGAAGGCGTAGTCGGGGTCTTGGTCAGGGAAGACGGGGCTTGGGCTCATAACCAAAAGGAAGAGCACTTGAGCAGTAGTTGGCAAAATGCAAAGTGATTCGATTCAGGTCCTTAGTTCGCAATCGCGTGCTACCTCTAAGCCTGCTACTGGATACCTCTTACTGGATACACCCTACTGGATTCTCTACTGGATACACAGTTACCTCATCCAATCAGAGAACGCCACGTCGATGCCCATCTTGTACCCACAATCTTGCACCCACAATCTTGCACCCACAATAGGTACCCACAATCATGGCGTAATCACCGTGACGTAATCACCGTCCCGTAATCACAGGAATGATTGCGGTACCACACAGTGAAGGTCACGCCGACCTCACTGATGACGCATCCGCGTCACATGGTCGCTTGGCGAGGCGTCGTCACATCAGTTTTGACAACATAGTCACTATGGGTCAAGACATGATACGTCGAGAAATATTGAGTGCTGGACTCACCCAGGCCGTGCTGTCCATCGGCCTCGCTGTTGCTCAAGCTCTCACGCTCTGCTTGCCATACAGTCTCTCCATTTACCACTTTGAGTGAACTGTCACTCCCCAGCTGCGCGCCATTGGCATCCAATGGTTCCTGCTCAGCTTGGCAATCTGACGTCTCATGCTCGTCATCTACAGCTCGATTAAATCGCCTTCATCATGCCAACCGTGTTGTCAAGACTGATGTGACGACGCCTCGCCAAGCGACCATGTGACGCGGACGCGTCATCAGTGAGGTCGGCGTGACCTTCACTGTGTGGTACCGCAATCATTCCTGTGATTACGGGACGGTGATTACGTCACGGTGATTACGCCATGATTGTGGGTACCTATTGTGGGTGCAAGATTGTGGGTGCAAGATTGTGGGTACAAGATGGGCATCGACGTGGCGTTCTCTGATTGGATGAGGTAACTGTGTATCCAGTAGAGAATCCAGTAGGGTGTATCCAGTAAGAAGTATCCAGTAGCAGGCTTAGAGGTAGCACGCGGTTGCGAACTAAGGACCTGAATCGAATCACTTTGCATTTTGCCAACTACTGCTCAAGTGCTCTTCCTTTTGGTTATGAGCCCAAGCCCCGTCTTCCCTGACCAAGACCCCGACTACGCCTTCGCCATGGACGCCGCCCCGACCGCGACCGCCCGCATCAACAAGTTCGACGGAACCAACTTCCACACGTGGAAGTTCAAGATGCAGATGGTGCTCGAGGAGCGCGAACTGTGGGAAGTGACGAGTGGGGAAGTGAAGCTGGAGCAGTGCACGACCGCGGCGGATCAAGCGACGTTCCGCAAGAAGTCGCGCAAGGCGCTGGCGATCGTCTGTCTCGCGATGGAGGACTCGCAGCTGCCGCTGGTCCGGTCGTCGAGTGGCGCGCATGATGCATGGTCAAGACTCGAGGGACACTTCGAGAAGAAGAGCCTGGCAAACAAGCTCTTTCTTCGTCGACGGTTCTTCACGGCGATGATGGACGAAGGTGATGATGTGCTGGAGCATATCAACAAGCTCAAGACGCTGGCGGAACAGCTCGACGCGGTCGGCGCTCCGGTCAGCGAGGACGACTTGGTGATCACGCTTCTTGCCAGTCTGAGCGAGTCGTACCAGTTCCTCATCACGGCGTTGGAGTCGAGAGCCGACACGCTGACATGGGAGCTCGTGACGTCTCGGCTCCTACACGAGGACATGAAGCGCAAGGAGCAGGGCGGCGGTGCTGACGGAACCGCGCACGCTCAAGGTCAAGCGTTCATGACAAGCGACAACGGGAAGCGCAAGGGACGGCAGGCGCAAGCGCAGAGGACGAGCGCCTGTCACTACTGCGGCGAGCACGGACATTGGATCGCCAAGTGTCCGGTGCGGATCCGCGAGAACGGTGAGCGGCAGAGGCCGCAGCGAGCGAACGTCGCGCAGGTTGAAGATGACTCTGGCGACTTCCTCTTCTCGGTTGGTGGCGACGCAGGCGCCTCCAAGCTGAGTGGCATGTGGCTGGTCGACTCGGGTGCGACGCAGCACATGACGTACTCGAAGAAGTTCATGAAGAACCACAAGAAGATCTCTCCGGTGGACGTGCATCTGGCGGACGACGGCGTGGTTCAGGCGGTGGGGACCGGCGACATCGTGATGTCGATGAAGACACCGCGCGGCATGAAGAAGGGTGTGCTCACGGGTGTGTGGCACATCCCGAAGCTGTCGCGCAGCTTGTTCTCGGTCGGCCGGTTCACGAAGGATGTCGCGCCAGTGACGTTTGACACCAGCGTCTGCTACGCGAAACTCAAGGGGAAGGAGTGGAAGATCGGTGAGCGCGTCGGCAAGGGACTGTTCAAGCTGTGCATGACACCTTTGCAAGCAGAGAGTGCGAGCATCGCAAGTGTGTCCAAGGCGCCGCAGATGAACAAGTCGTACTTGTGGCACCTGCGACTCGGCCACATCGGCCACGGCGGTCTCGACGCGATCGTGAAGCAAAACCTTGGCATCGGCATCGACATGACGTCGGTGAGCAAGTGGGAGCTCTGCGGCGGATGTGCGCTCGGCAAGCAGACTCGAGTGCGTTTCCAGTCGACTTCACCCGAGCGCGCCAAGAACGTGCTCGACGTCGTGCACAGCGATGTGTGCGGTCCGATGCAGACGGCGACATTCTCCGACAAGCGCTACTTCGTGACGTTCATCGACGACAAGTCGCGGTTCTGCGTGGTCTACCTGCTTCGAAGCAAGTCGGAGGTGCTGGACAAGTTCGTGCAGTTCGTCAAGTTTGCCGAGACCCAGACCGGACGACGCGTCAAGGTGCTTCGGAGCGACAACGGCGGCGAGTACGTGTCGAACAAGTTCGCCGCGTTGTGCCGCAACCGAGGCATCGTGCAGCAGTTCACGCCGCCGTACACGCCTCAGCTCAATGGAGTGGCCGAGCGGATGAATCGGACTCCGGTCGAGTGTGCTCGGTGCATGATCGAGCACGCGGGACTGTCGAAACGCTATTGGGGTGAAGCGGTGTCGACGGCAGCGTTCCTGCGCAATCGATGTCCGACGCGAGCGATTGGCCACGACAAGTCTCCGTACGAGGTGTGGACGCAGAAGAAGCCGTTGTTGAAGAACCTGAAGGTCTTCGGGTGCCACGCTTATGTGCACGTGCCAAGCGAGAAGCGGTCGAAGTTCGACGCGCGATCGGTGTTGTGTCGCTTTCTGGGCTACTCGGACCACGAGAAGGCGTATCGGTTCGAGGAGCTGTCGAGCAGCCGGATCGTGGTGAGTCGCGACGCACAGTTCATGAAGGACACGTTCGACAGCGGCAAGCACGGACACGTTGGCATCAAGGATGTTGAGTATTGCGACATCGACGGAGCGACCGACGGTGAAGACGATGCCGACTACGACAACGATGAAGGTGACCAAGACATGAACGAGCGACCGACAGAGCAAGCATCGGTGAACGAGCGGCCGCAGTGGCAGCAACAACAACCGTCTCGTCGGCAGCCACAGCGACAGCAGAAGCCGAATGTCGAGTACCCGCCGGGGTCCAAGCGTCATCAGCGGACGCACTCGCTCGAAGCTCTGTCGGAGCCACCAGTGGAGAAGCGCTACGGACGTGTGGGACGCACAAGTGGAGCGAGTTCGACGTCTGCACAAGGTGCAGCCTCATCGCTTGAGGACATGTCGGCTCAACTCGCGTCGATCGAGGAAGAAGAAGGCGAAGATTACGCTCACGTCGTGTATTCAGTGGGAGATTTGCCGACGTCGTTCGAGTCAGCGATGGAATCCAGCGACGCGAGCAAGTGGAAGGAAGCGTGCGAGTCCGAGTTCGACTCGCTATGCAAGAACGAGACATGGGAGCTCGTGCCATTGCCGCGCGGACGCAAGGCTATCAGCAGCAAGTGGGTGTTCAAGGTGAAGGAAACCGTCGACGGTCTCATTGAGCGGTACAAGGCACGTCTCGTGGCGAAGGGTTTCCTGCAGAAGTACGGTGTGGACTTCGAGGAGACGTTCGCGCCAGTCGCCAAGTTCGCGTCGATCAGGATCATCTTGAGCATCGCGGCGCAGTACAAGCTCGTGCTGCACCAGATGGATGTCAAGACGGCGTTCCTCAACGGTCGGCTCGAGGAAGAGATCTACATGAAGCAACCCGATGGCTTCGTCGACCTCGAGTATCCCGACCACGTGTGCAAGCTCAAGCGTGCGTTGTATGGTCTCAAGCAGTCTCCTCGCATGTGGAACCAGACCATCGACGAGTTCATGCTTCAGATCGGCTTCACCAAGTGCGAGATGGACCACTGCGTGTACGTCAAGCGTGACGGCTCGACCATGATGTTTGTGGTGCTCTACGTCGACGACCTCATCCTCGCAAGCAACAACATGGATCTGCTCGGAGCGACCAAGCGTGCGTTGAATGAGCGCTTCGAGATGTCGGATCTCGGCGAGCTCAAGTACTGTCTCGGCATGGAAGTCGAGCGTGATGACAAGTCGGGTGACGTGTCGATGCGGCAGACCAAGTTCCTGCAGTCGATCTTGACCAAGTTCGGCATGCAAGACTGCAAGCCTGTCAAGACGCCTCAAGAACCGGGACTGAAGCTGATCAAGAGCATGTGTGACGGCGGCTGCAAGCACGACGAGACCATGAAGGGTGTGCAGTACCGCAGTGCCGTCGGCGCTGTGATGTATTTGATGGTCGGCACTCGCCCAGACCTCGCTGCGGCAGTGGGAGTGCTGAGCCAGTTCGCCGCCGATCCTTGTCCGACACACTGGCAAGCTCTCAAGCGTGTGCTTCGGTATCTGCAAGCGACTCCGACACACGGCATCCGTTTCTCTGGCTCTGGTGATGGCGAGTTGGTCGGCTACTCGGACGCGGACTGGGCCGGCGACATCGAGACTCGACGCAGCACCAGCGGCTACGTGTTCGTGCGCAACGGTGGCTGCATCAGCTGGCGCAGCAAGAAGCAACGCACTGTGGCACTCTCGTCGACGGAGGCCGAGTACATGGCGCTATCGGAAGCGACCCAAGAGGCAGTGTGGCTGAAGGAGTTCATGCGTGAACTTGGTGAAGATGCGGGCGACGGATCGCTGACGGTGTTCGAAGACAACCAGGGTGCGATCGCATTGGCCAAGAACCCGGAGTTCCACAAGCGCACCAAGCACATCGACATCCGCTACCACTTCGTGCGTGAGAAGGTAGAGGACGGTCAAGTGGTGCTGAAGTATTGTCCTACGCAGGACATGCTGGCGGACATCATGACGAAGCCAATTGCGGCGCCGCAGTTCGACGCGCTCAGGACCAAGCTGGGCATCGTGGTCGCTGACGAGTCGAGTGGGAGTGTTGTCAAGACTGATGCGAAGACGCCTCGCCAAGCGACCGTGTGACGCGGACGCGTCATCAGTGAGGTCGGCGTGACCTTCACTGTGTGGCACGCAATCATTCAGGTGATTGCGTAGATATGTTTACGGTAAGTGTACCGTGAGTGTAGGTCGGATCTGATTCAACCCACAAGCGGTCCACGTGTCAGCCACTGATTGGCTGTTTAGGAAGTATCCAGTAGGGACCCAAGGGGAGTCCATGAGGCTTAGAGGTAGCACGCGGTTGCGAACTAAGGACCTCAAATCAATCACTTTGCATTTTGCCACCAACCACTCAAGCGACTTTTCTTCATGATACAATTGACGCTGCACGAACACCGCATTAGAAAAATCACGCTGTGTTTTGTCGGCGACCAGTGTATCTCACATCTCCTTGGCCGTCGCCATTGTGCACACCTTGTCTGCGTCGTCAGGCTGGCAGCCTTGTAGTTTATAGAGAATTGCCAATTGGGCAAGCCGGTCATGCGCATCATACTGGGCTTGGAGAGTCGTGTCCGTGCATGGCGCGACCCAGAGCCTTGCAGGACTCCCCACGCGCCACGGTCCTCCGAGTACAGTTTGAGCTCCTGCCTATACAGTTAGAAGGAGCCTTCATAGCGAGGTGACTTGCCAGTTTTCTTCGCCATTGGGTGAGGCGCTAGGCTTTGCGTAGGAGGTGACAGTTGTCCTTGGTGTTTTACGTTGATATTGCTCTTGATGCCTTTGAGAGGCCGCCGGCCCGACTTTAACCTATGTGAAACCCCTGCCAGTCAGCACTTCCTTGACGGGCCTCGAGCCGGAGTCCACGTCACCAGTGATAACGTGACCGACTTCACGTCCATACTGGTGTTCGGTCCGCGCAATATACTGTTGCTTGGCCGTGTTGACCTCCGTCTGTAACATCGACATCAGGAAGAAAACTCTCACAAACCGGGAAAAGCCATCCATAACAAACAACATAGCCATGAATTTCGTGCTCTTCCGTTCTCCAGGAATCAGATGATCTGCAAAAGTTAAATCGTTCGGCCTGTTCACCTGACGCTCCGGCTTCTTTTGGTAGGTTTTACGGCGCAGTTTGCCAAACTGGCAACCCGCACATTCGATTTAACCTCGGGGCTTGAGCAGGATTCCCTTCGCCATTCCTCGATCAAACGCAAGACGAATAAACTCGGGACTGGTATGCGCGTGTCACTCGTGCCACACTTGAATACCTCGGTGCCATCAGAAGTTGTGAAGTTCACAACCACTTGCTTCGCCGCAGCTCGCGGCTTGTCGTAGAGTAAATTAGGGAACCACAGGGTGTGAGACCTCGGTCGATCCGGTACGGACTTAGGATGGTGAGCATCGATGACGAGAGGGCAGAATGATCCACTGCGCGAGTGGGGTTCTGCGTACGGGGGGTGGTCCAAAAGGAAGAGCACTTGAGCAGTAGTTGGCAAAATGCAAAGTGATTCGATTCAGGTCCTTAGTTCGCAATCGCGTGCTACCTCTAAGCCTGCTACTGGATACCTCTTACTGGATACACCTGTTGTCAAGAGTGATGTGACGACGCCTCGCCAAGCGACCATGTGACGCGGACGCGTCATCAGTGAGGTCGGCGTGACCTTCACTGTGTGGTACCGCAATCATTCCTGTGATTACGGGACGGTGATTACGTCACGGTGATTACGCCATGATTGTGGGTACCTATTGTAGGTACCTATTGTGGGTGCAAGATTGTGGGTACAAGATGGGCATCGACGTGGCGTTCTCTGATTGGATAAGGTAACTGTGTATCCAGTAGAGAATCCAGTAGGGTGTATCCAGTAAGAGGTATCCAGTAGCAGGCTTAGAGGTAGCACGCGGTTGCGAACTAAGGACCTGAATCGAATCACTTTGCATTTTGCCAACTACTGCTCAAGTGCTCTTCCTTTTGGTTATGAGCCCAAGCCCCGTCTTCCCTGACCAAGACCCCGACTACGCCTTCGCCATGGACGCCGCCCCGACCGCGACCGCCCGCATCAACAAGTTCGACGGAACCAACTTCCACACGTGGAAGTTCAAGATGCAGATGGTGCTCGAGGAGCGCGAACTGTGGGAAGTGACGAGTGGGAAGTGAAGCTGGAGCAGTGCACGACCGCGGCGGATCAAGCGACGATCCGCAAGAAGTCGCGCAAGGCGCTGGCGATCATCTGTCTCGCGATGGAGGACTCGCAGCTGCCGCTGGTGCGGTCGGCGAAGGACGCGCATGATGCATGGTCAAGACTGGAAGGACACTTCGAGAAGAAGAGCCTGGCGAACAAGCTCTTTCTTCGTCGACGGTTCTTCACGGCGATGATGGACGAAGGTGATGATGTGCTGGAGCATATCAACAAGCTCAAGACGCTGGCGGAACAGCTCGACGCGGTCGGCGCTCCGGTCAGCGAGGACGACTTGGTGATCACGCTTCTTGCCAGTCTGAGCGAGTCGTACCAGTTCCTGATCACGGCGTTGGAATCGCGTTCCGACACGCTGACATGGGAGCTCGTGACGTCTCGGCTCCTACACGAGGACATGAAGCGCAAGGAACAAGGTGGCGGTGCTGACGGAACCGCGCACGCTCAAGGTCAAGCGTTCATGACAAGCGACAACGGGAAGCGCAAGGGACGGCAGGCGCAAGCGCAGAGGACGAGCGCCTGTCACTACTGCGGCGAGCACGGACATTGGATCGCCAAGTGTCCGGTGCGGATCCGCGAGAACGGTGAGCGGCAGAGGCCGCAGCGAGCGAACGTCGCGCAGGTCGAAGACGACTCTGGCGACTTCCTCTTCTCGGTTGGTGGCGACGCAGGCGCCTCCAAGCTGAGTGGCATGTGGCTGGTCGACTCGGGTGCGACGCAGCACATGACGTACTCGAAGAAGTTCATGAAGAACCACAAGAAGATCTCTCCGGTGGACGTGCATCTGGCGGACGACGGCGTGGTTCAGGCGGTGGGGACCGGCGACATCGTGATGTCGATGCAGACACCGCGCGGCATGAAGAAGGGAGTGCTCACGGGTGTGTGGCACATCCCGAAGCTATCGCGCAACCTGTTCTCCGTCGGCCGCTTCACCAAGGACGTCGGGCCAGTGACCTTCGAGAGTGACGGGTGCTTCGCGGAAGTGAAGGGTCTCAAGTGGAAGCTCGGCGCTCGTGAGGGCAAAGGACTGTTCAAGCTCTGCATGACGCCGAGGACGCCTGCTGACGAGGCCAATGCGGCAAGCTCGAAGGATCGCCAAGGGGACACCACGTCGTACCTCTGGCACCTTCGACTTGGTCACATCGGCCATGGTGGTCTGGACGCCATCGTCAAGAAGGGCTACGGCACTGGTATCCCAATGACGTCGGTGAAGCAGTGGGAGGTGTGCGACGGGTGCGCACTCGGCAAGCAAACGCGAGTGAGCTTCATGAAGTCGTCGCCGAACCGTGCGAAGCAAGTGCTGGAGGTGGTCCACAGCGACGTGTGCGGTCCGATGCAGACAGCGACGTTCGGAGGCAAGCGCTACTTCGTCACGTTCATCGACGACAAGTCGCACTTCTGCATGGTGTACCTGCTGCGGAACAAGTCGGAGGTGGCTGCCAAGTTCGCTGCGTTCGTCGCGTTGGCTGAGACGCAGACCGGCAAGCGGGTGAAGGTGCTTCGGAGCGACAACGGCGGCGAGTACACTTCGGGTGCGATGGCCAAGTTGTGTGCGGATCGCGGCATCGAGCAGAAGTTCACGCCGCCGTATACGCCTCAGTTGAACGGAGTGGCCGAGCGGATGAACCGGACGCTGGTGGAGTGTGCGCGCTGCATGCTGGAGCACGCCGGGTTGTCGAAGGAGTATTGGGGAGAAGCGGTGATGACGGCCACGTTCCTCCGTAATCGGTGTCCGACGCGCGCCATCAGCCACGACAAGTCGCCGCACCACGTTTGGATCGGCAAGAAGCCTTTGCTGGCCAACCTCAAAGTGTTCGGGTGCCACGCGTTCGTGCACGTGCCGAAGGAGAAGCGGTCGAAGTTCGACGCTCGATCGGTGCGCTGTCGTTTCCTCGGGTACTCGGAGCACGAGAAGGCGTATCGGTTCGAGGAGATCGAGAGCGGTCGTGTGTTGGTGAGCCGCGACGCGCAGTTCATGGAGGACGTCTTCGACGGTGGGAGACGCGACTACGCTTCGAAGGAGGTGTTGGTGGGTCTTCCGACAGATGATGATGAAGACACCACGGATGAAGAGACTCAGTCCGGATCGGACGAGAACAGAGAAGAAGCTGCGCGGGAACAAGACTTTGAACCCGGCAGCAAGCGACACCCGCGCACGCAGTCGCTCGAGGAAGCCGTGGAGGTTCCGAGCGCCAAGCGGTATGCGGTGCCGAGACGACAGCAGCCGCTGGACGAGATGTCTGCCGCGGCACAAGAGAAGGAAGACTTCGAGGCTGCGTACGTCGTGGATTCAGTGGGAGAGATGCCGACAACGTTCAAGTCGGCGATGGAATCCAGCGACGCAGACAAGTGGAAAGAGGCGTGCGACTCGGAGGTGGAGTCGCTCCGCAAGAACGAGACGTGGATCTTGGAGCCACTGCCGAAGGGACGCAAGGCGATCGGCTGCAGATGGGTGTTCCGCGTGAAGGAGAACCAGTCTGGCGAGATCGAGCGGTTCAAGGCGCGACTGGTGGCGAAGGGATTCTCGCAGAAGTACGGCATCGACTACGACGAGACGTTCGCGCCGGTGGCCAAGTTCACGTCGATTCGGGTGTTGCTGAGTCTGGCGGCCAAGTACAAGCTCACGGTGCACCAGATGGATGTGAAGACCGCGTTCCTCAACGGCTTGCTGGACGAAGACATCTACATGGTGCAGCCGGACGGATACGTGGACGGAGATCGGCCCGACTACGTGTGCCGGCTCAAGCGTTCGCTGTACGGCCTGAAGCAGTCGCCGCGGATGTGGAACAAGACGATCGACGAGTTCATGCTGAAGCTGGGGTTCAAGAAGTGCGAGTCCGACCACTGCATCTACTTGAAGCGGGACAATCACGACATGATGTTCGTGGCGCTGTACGTGGACGATCTGGTCCTCGCGAGCAGCAGCGACAAGATGCTGAAGGACACGAAGCAGGCGCTGAGTGACCGGTTCGAGATGACCGACATGGGCCAGCTCAAGTACTTCATCGGTATGGAGATCGAGCAAGATGTAGCGACTGGGAAGGTGTCGGTGCGGCAGACCAAGTTCGCGAAGGACATCCTCGAGAAGTTCAAGATGGATGAGAGCAACCCTGTGAAGACACCGCAGGATCCGGGTCTGAAGCTGACCAAGGCCATGTGCGAGGGAGGTTGCAAGCACGACGAGACCATGGCGAATGTTCCGTACCGGAACGCCGTGGGCTGCCTCATGTACCTCATGGTGGGGACTCGTCCGGACCTCGCAGCGGCAGTGGGAGTGTTGAGCCAGTTCGCAGCGGACCCATGTCCGACACACTGGCAGGCGCTCAAGAGGGTCTTCCGCTACATCCGAGGCACGAAGACGCACGGCCTCGTGTTTCAAGCGAGCAGCGAGGACGGACTGCAAGGCTATTCGGACGCGGATTGGGCCGGCGACATCGAGTCTCGACGGAGTACGAGCGGCTACGCGTTCATGATGAACGGCGGATGCATCAGCTGGCGAAGCAAGAAGCAGCGCACGGTGGCGCTCTCGTCGACGGAAGCCGAGTACATGGCGCTGTCGGAGGCAACGCAGGAGGCGGTGTGGCTCAAGGTGTTTCTGTGCGAGCTCGGCGAGATGGCAAGCGATGAAGCGGTGAAGATCTACGAGGACAACCAAGGCTCCATCGCGTTGGCCAAGAACCCCGAGTTCCACAAGCGCACCAAGCACATCGACATTCGCTACCACTTCGTGCGCGAGAAGGTCGAGGACGGTCAAGTGGTGTTGCAGTATGTTTCGACACTCGACATGCTGGCGGACATCATGACGAAGCCGATCGCGGCGCCGCAGTTCGACGCGCTCAGGACGAAGCTGGGCATCGTGGTCGCTGACGAGTCGAGTGGGAGTGTTGTCAAGAGTGATGTGACGACGCCTCGCCAAGCGACCATGTGACGCGGACGCGTCATCAGTGAGGTCGGCGTGACCTTCACTGTGTGGTACCGCAATCATTCCTGTGATTACGGGACGGTGATTACGTCACGGTGATTACGCCATGATTGTGGGTACCTATTGTAGGTACCTATTGTGGGTGCAAGATTGTGGGTACAAGATGGGCATCGACGTGGCGTTCTCTGATTGGATAAGGTAACTGTGTATCCAGTAGAGAATCCAGTAGGGTGTATCCAGTAAGAGGTATCCAGTAGCAGGCTTAGAGGTAGCACGCGGTTGCGAACTAAGGACCTGAATCGAATCACTTTGCATTTTGCCAACTACTGCTCAAGTGCTCTTCCTTTTACACCCTACTGGATTCTCTACTGGATACACAGTTACCTTACCCAATCAGAGAACGCCACGTCGATGCCCATCTTGTACCCACAATAGGTACCCACAATAGGTACCCACAATAGGTACCCACAATCATGGCGTAATCACCGTGACGTAATCACCGTCCCGTAATCACAGGAATGATTGCGGTACCACACAGTGAAGGTCACGCCGACCTCACTGATGACGCGTCCGCGTCACATGGTCGCTTGGCGAGGCGTCGTCACATCAGTCTTGACAACACGGGAAGCGCAAGGGACGGCAGGCGCAAGCGCAGAGGACGAGCGCCTGTCACTACTGCGGCGAGCACGGACATTGGATCGCCAAGTGTCCGGTGCGGATCCGCGAGAACGGTGAGCGGCAGAGGCCGCAGCGAGCGAACGTCGCGCAGGTCGAAGACGACTCTGGCGACTTCCTCTTCTCGGTTGGTGGCGACATGGGTGCCTCCAAGCCGAGTGGCATGTGGCTGGTCGACTCGGGCGCGACGCAGCACATGACGTACTCGAAGGAGTACATGAAGAACTACAAGAAGATCTCTCTGGTGGACGTACATCTGGCGGACGACGGTGTGGTTCAGGCGGTGGGGACCGGCGACATCGTGATGTCGATGAAGACACCGCGCGGCATGAAGAAGGGTGTGCTCACGGGTGTGTGGCACATCCCGAAGCTGTCGCGCAACCTGTTCTCCGTCGGCCGCTTCACCAAGGACGTCGGGCCAGTGACCTTCGAGAGTGACGGGTGCTTCGCGGAAGTGAAGGGTCTCAAGTGGAAGCTCGGCGCTCGTGAGGGCAAAGGACTGTTCAAGCTCTGCATGACGCCGAGGACGCCTGCTGACGAGGCCAATGCGGCAAGCTCGAAGGATCGCCAAGGGGACACCACGTCGTACCTCTGGCACCTTCGACTTGGTCACATCGGCCATGGTGGTCTGGACGCCATCGTCAAGAAGGGCTACGGCACTGGCATCCCCATGACGTCGGTGAAACAGTGGGAGGTGTGCGACGGGTGCGCACTCGGGAAGCAAACGCGAGTGAGCTTCATGAAGTCGTCGCCGAATCGTGCGAAGCAAGTGCTGGAGGTGGTCCACAGCGACGTGTGCGGTCCGATGCAGACGGCGACGTTTGGAGGCAAACGCTACTTCGTCACGTTCATCGACGACAAGTCGCACTTCTGCATGGTGTACCTGCTGCGGAACAAGTCGGAGGTGGCTGCCAAGTTCGCTGCGTTCGTCGCGTTGGCTGAGACGCAGACCGGCAAGCGAGTGAAGGTGCTTCGGAGCGACAACGGCGGCGAGTACACTTCGGGTGCGATGGCCAAGTTGTGTGCGGATCGCGGCATCGAGCAGAAGTTCACGCCGCCGTATACGCCTCAGTTGAACGGAGTGGCCGAGCGGATGAACCGGACGCTGGTGGAGTGTGCGCGCTGCATGCTGGAGCACGCCGGGTTGTCGAAGGAGTATTGGGGAGAAGCGGTGATGACGGCCACGTTCCTCCGCAACCGGTGTCCGACGCGCGCCATCAGCCACGACAAGTCGCCGCACCACGTTTGGACCGGCAAGAAGCCTTTGCTGGCCAACCTCAAAGTGTTCGGGTGCCACGCGTTCGTGCACGTGCCGAAGGAGAAGCGGTCGAAGTTCGACGCTCGGTCGGTGCGCTGTCGTTTCCTCGGGTACTCGGAGCACGAGAAGGCGTATCGGTTCGAGGAGATCGAGAGCGGTCGCGTGTTGGTGAGTCGCGACGCGCAGTTCATGGAGGACGTCTTCGACGGTGGGAGACGCGACTACGCTTCGAAGGAGGTGTTGGTGGGTCTTCCGACAGATGATGATGAAGACACCACGGATGAAGAGACTCAGTCCGGATCGGACGAGAACAGAGAAGAAGCTGCGCGGGAACAAGACTTTGAACCCGGCAGCAAGCGACACCCGCGCACGCAGTCGCTCGAGGAAGCCGTGGAGGTTCCGAGCGCCAAGCGGTATGCGGTGCCGAGACGACAGCAGCCGCTGGACGAGATGTCTGCCGCAGCACAAGAGAAGGAAGACTTCGAGGCTGCGTACGTCGTGGATTCAGTGGGAGAGATGCCGACGACATTCAAGTCGGCAATGGAATCCAGCGACGCAGACAAGTGGAAAGAGGCGTGCGACTCGGAGGTGGAGTCGCTCCGCAAGAACGAGACGTGGATCCTGAAGAAAAGTCGCTTGAGTGGTTGGTGGCAAAATGCAAAGTGATTGATTTGAGGTCCTTAGTTCGCAACCGCGTGCTACCTCTAAGCCTCATGGACTCCCCTTGGGTCCCTACTGGATACTTCCTAAACAGCCAATCAGTGGCTGACACGTGGACCGCTTGTGGGTTGAATCAGATCCGACCTACACTCACGGTACACTTACCGTAAACATATCTACGCAATCACCTGAATGATTGCGTGCCACACAGTGAAGGTCACGCCGACCTCACTGATGACGCGTCCGCGTCACACGGTCGCTTGGCGAGGCGTCTTCGCATCAGTCTTGACAACACTCCCACTCGACTCGTCAGCGACCACGATGCCCAGCTTGGTCCTGAGCGCGTCGAACTGCGGCGCCGCAATTGGCTTCGTCATGATGTCCGCCAGCATGTCCTGCGTAGGACAATACTTCAGCACCACTTGACCGTCCTCTACCTTCTCACGCACGAAGTGGTAGCGGATGTCGATGTGCTTGGTGCGCTTGTGGAACTCCGGGTTCTTGGCCAATGCGATCGCACCCTGGTTGTCTTCGAACACCGTCAGCGATCCGTCGCCCGCATCTTCACCAAGTTCACGCATGAACTCCTTCAGCCACACTGCCTCTTGGGTCGCTTCCGATAGCGCCATGTACTCGGCCTCCGTCGACGAGAGTGCCACAGTGCGTTGCTTCTTGCTGCGCCAGCTGATGCAGCCACCGTTGCGCACGAACACGTAGCCGCTGGTGCTGCGTCGAGTCTCGATGTCGCCGGCCCAGTCCGCGTCCGAGTAGCCGACCAACTCGCCATCACCAGAGCCAGAGAAACGGATGCCGTGTGTCGGAGTCGCTTGCAGATACCGAAGCACACGCTTGAGAGCTTGCCAGTGTGTCGGACAAGGATCGGCGGCGAACTGGCTCAGCACTCCCACTGCCGCAGCGAGGTCTGGGCGAGTGCCGACCATCAAATACATCACAGCGCCGACGGCACTGCGGTACTGCACACCCTTCATGGTCTCGTCGTGCTTGCAGCCGCCGTCACACATGCTCTTGATCAGCTTCAGTCCCGGTTCTTGAGGCGTCTTGACAGGCTTGCAGTCTTGCATGCCGTGTGACGGAAGTCACACAGCACTATGCACGGAGGAAGCGTGCTGGTGTATACAAACACCAAGTACTTTCGTACTGCCAGGTACGGACACGTACGCTTAGCTAGGTAAAATAGAGACTGTTTTGTTGGCGGCTTTCAGCCGTTTAGAAGCCCGCAGAAATGGGTGGTTCCTACGATACTGGGTGACGTAACTGTTAGCTAGCCTAACCTAACAACATGAATGTTTATCAACCTGTGCAAACCTATAAACCTTGGATGTCGTTGTATCCAGCGTGGGAGTCTACCCGCTCGTACTTATACGGAGCGGGAGCGCACTTAGCCAAGTGCGCACCAGGTCGTACTTTGCCGAGTACGACCGTACTTAGAAGGCTTGTGCAATGGCACAACCTTCGGGCGACATCCGCCATGTAACCCCGTTACATCCTCCCCCACCTAGACGCGAGTAACCCATCGCTGGTTACTCGAGCCAGCCAATCGTCTCGGCTGGGCGCCAAAGAATCAACCGACTCATGGCGCCGACGACTCACTCCAAGCAGGGCGCTGCCGCTCCGGCGGCGGCGCAAGCATCACCTGATGCTGGCGCGGGCACACCGCCCGCCCACTTCTCCATCTCAATCTCGGTCGGGTGCGGCCCGTGGCCACGGACCCGCAGGCTTGCTCTGAGCCAGCTCCCTCGGGAGCTTCGACCGGTGGACATGCGTCGAGAGCCTCCAGCTCTCCTGACGCAGCGGCGTTCCCTCCTCGGGACGCCGAGGGCACCTCGCTGTACGCGAAGCCCAAGCTCTCGCATGGCGAGTGGCACCGTGCGCGGGACGCGCAGGCTAAGCAGGGCCTGTTCGCCGAGCCAGATCCTTCGATCGCGGCTGTCAACGCCGCGGAGGCGTTGGCCTCGCCGACTGACGACGCGCGCATCCGAGCTCTGAACCGCGAGCTCGATGCGGAAGAGCGCGAAGCGAAACATGACGCTGCTCTGGGCGGGAAGGTACGTCGAGCTTCCCGCCCGCACCGTGACGGTGCTGGCCAATCCGGCCGTTCTTCTCGCGGGTCTCGGCAGTCCGACGCGGACTCCGAGAGTGCCGAGGCGGCTCCGCCGCTGGACGACTCGGCGCCGCGCTATCTCTCGCGCGAGCGCTCGTCATCTGCGCCTCGCTCTGTCATGAGCGACGGCGAGGTCGAGGACGGTCAGGTCACCGAGGCTCTTCAGCCTTCGACGCCTGGCCGTCTGGACATCTCCAATGATCTGGACGATGCCCAAGAGCAGTACGTCGAGAGACGTGCTGCTGCGGCTGCGCATGCACGCGACCGCGCCGCGGAGGCTACGCAGCACCGACAGGCTGCGCCTCAGCTCCGCGTGCCCAAGACACTTGTCGTGTCGCCCGACGTCTTGCGACGCGGGCTTACCTCCGAGGAAGAGGCAGAGCGCCAACGATGGCGCGAACACTGGCTCACACCGCTGGTGTTCTCGGTTCAAGAGTATCGAGCTCGATTGAACCAGACCCGCAAGGGTCGATCCGTCATGGATCTCCAGCGCCACGTGCCCGTCTCCTTGCATCCAGGGGAGACGGAGGAAGTCGCCGAAGGGCGCTTCCTACATTGGGCTCGGGTCATCGATGAGCCCATCGACGACCTGATGCGGAGCCCCTGCGAGGCTGACATCAAGTCCGAACGCAGCCTCCGGACGGAGTTCGCCCGCCGGCGCTGCTTCGGAAAGAGCATCCAGAATGAGATCCGAACTCATCTTCAGATGGCTCGCGGTGAAGACCGCGGCCATGGGCGTTCCTCACGCCCGAGCCAGGCGCGTGCGCCGGCTCATCCTTCATCCACTTCACGTTGGGAGCGGAGCACACCCGCTCCGACTCCCCGGGCCTCTAGCGCACCTGCGCCGGCCCAGCCGTCCCCCGCTTCGCGGAAGCGGACGGCTACTCGTTACGAGGACCCTGTTCCTTCGAGCGCAAAGCGCGCACGAGGTCAGGACAATCCTCCAGGAGCGTCTGCTCCAACTCCCACGAGTTCTCTGAGTGTGGATAACCCCTCCACTTCACGAGGATCTCAGGGATCCCTCTCCGAAGCCGACGCTTCAGAAGCATTTCAACGTGATAATGCTTTTGACCCCTCTGGTCCAACAGAGGGGGCGGCGGTCGCTGCGCCGCAGGAGATTCGCGATCTCCAGCGTGACTTCGGTCACCTGCACGCCAAGTTCGTGGCGATGCAGGGCGACCACCACGAGTGGGGCCGATGGCTCCGCCGTCAGGTTGAGCGCCGCGATCAGACGATCGACGCTCTCCACCAGCAGGTGGCGGCTCTGTCGAGCCATGTGAGTTCGCTCTCTCACCAGCTCGAGAGTGCGCGGGCTGCCGCTTCGGTTTACCCAGCGCCACTCTTCGGCGCGCCGCGTTCGTACGACCCGGCTGTCGCCGGTCGCGGCTATGGTCAGCCGCTGGCGCTGTCATTTGAGCGCCCCGCCGAGAGTGGCCGCTACCACTACTCGGCGGACACGTATGTTCCTCGGTCGGACGCTGGCTATCAGCCGGCTCCGTACTACGAGGCGCGGTCGCACGACCGCGAGGGTGGCCGTCGTGAGGCCCGGCCCTCTGCTGATCCGCAGCATTCGTCCTCCCGTCATGGACAGGTGAGCCCTCTGGCCCTTCCGCAGGCATCGTCGCCTCTTGCGGATCGTGGTACGGCTTCAAAAGCCCCACGTAAAACACAGGATGGGTCCTCATCCTAGTTGGCAAGTCCAACGTATACGCGTGGCCCTTGCGGGCCAGGACTTTGTACGGTCCAACGAAGCGCGGGCGCAGCTTCGTCTTGTGGACAGCGGATACCGCCTCCAGAGGTAGGTTCTTAGCGTTTAGGAGCACTAGGTCCCCCACCTCAAATACATTCGTATTTGCACGACCAACTTTGTCGCTTTGTTCCTTTTGTTTGTCCTGTGCGGCTGCCATGGCATCCCGCACGCGTCGTAAGACGCTCAAGCGCGTGTCGACAAACGCGCTCAGTTGCTTCTTGAGCGCAACTGGGGCCTTATCGCCCAAACGGGAGGCAAGCTCGGCTTGCCGAGCCTCTCCCCCACCTAAGGTGGAAACCCCACGTGGGCCTAACGTCAGAGGCGTCACTGGGTGGCGCAGGCCGTTCACGTAGAACGGCGTGCAGCCCGTCGAGGCGTGCACCGCGTTGTTCATCGCGAACTCGACAAATGGGAGCTGCTGGCTCCAAGAGCGTGGCTCTGCCGCGCACACGCTGCGGAGGATGTCCTCCAGAGTGCGGTTCACGCGCTCGGTCTGACCATCCGTCTCGGGGTGGTCGGCCGTCGACATGTCGAGGCGGGTGCCGAGCAAGGCGAACAGCCCGCTCCAGAAGCCCTTGAACCTCGGGTCTCGGTCCGAGACAATGGACCTCGGGAGTCCGTGAGCACGGAACACGTGCTCGATGAACAAGGCGGCCACGCCCTTACCATCAATGCTCTTTGAGCATGGTGCCAGATGTACCATTTTGCTCAGGCGGCAGACGAACACGGCCACGCCGTCGTTGCCGCGGGCGTCCTCAGGGAGCCCAAACACGAAGTCCATGCTGATGAACTGCCAGCACTCAGCTGGGACTGGCAAGCTAGCCAGTGGCGCCTCCGAAGACGGCGCCGACTTCACCCGTTGGCACGTCTCGCACGACGTGACGTACGTGCTCACCCACTTGTACATGTGGGGCCACCAGTAGTGGCGCGCAACTGCGTAATGGGTCTTCTCCCGACCCAGATGCCCGCTCGATGCGGCATCATGCGCCTCATAGAGGATCGCATAGCGAATGTCCTCATCCAGAGGGACCACAATTCGCGGCGAGTCGCTGCGGCCTGTGCTGTAATACAGCACGCCATCGCTGTACGAGTAGCGATGAAGGCGCGCTCTCAAGCGCGCCGAGAGAGCCTGTGGCTCCTTCTCTTCGAAGTAGCGCACCAGCGCTTGGCACGTCTCGTCGTGCCGGTACGCTGTGCGTATCCGATCGATCAACGACACGGTGAGTGTCGTGATATGAGCCAACTCGTAGTCTGGCCTGCGCGAGAGCGCATCGGCAAGCACGTTCTGCTTGCCGGGCTTATATTCGACGCGGAAGTTGTATTCCGCGAAGAATGACAGCCATCGCGCCATGCGCTGGGACAGGTGTGGCGTGGACGTCGCCGTCCGTAAGGACGCGTGGTCCGTGTAAACCACGAATTCCCGCTCACCGAGCAGGTGAACGCGGAATTTGACAAGAGCGTACTTCATGGCGAGTAGCTCCTTGTCGTGAACTGGGTAGTTCTTCTCAGCAGCCTTCAGCTGCCGAGACTCGAACGCGATCACGCGCTCGCGGCCCTCATCGTCGGCCTGAAGCAATGCACATCCGATTGCGAAATCGGAAGCGTCGCACACGACGCTGAACGGCCTGTCGGCGTTCGGGAGTGCCAACACTGGCGCTCTCAGCATACTCCCCTTGATGCCATCGAAGGCATGCTGGTGGGTGTCGTCCCAGCTCCACTCCGCCTCCTTCTTGAGGAGGAGGGACAGCGGGCGTGCCATCTCGGCGTAGCCCTCGCTGTACTTGTGCAAGTAGTTGGCGAGACCCAACCACTTGCGCAGGTCCTTCTGGTTCCTCGGAACCGGCCACTCGACGATGGCCTTGACCTTTCCTGGGTCCGCACGTATGCCGTGCTTGCCAATATAGCAGCCGAGGAATGGAATTTCCTCGGCGCCAAAGACACATTTGTCCACGTTGGCAAAGAGCTTGTTGGCTCTCATGCACTCGAGCACGCTACGCAGGTGCTCGGTGTGGACCTCGAGATCGGTCCGGCCGCTCTCGGCCCTACTGTGGACGAAGATGTCGTCGAAGTAGGTCTGCGCGAACGCGCGCATGGGCCTGAACAGCTGCGTGACCAGACGATTGAATGTCGCCGGGGCGTTCGATAGCCCCTGTGGCATCACTAGCCACTCCCATAGCATCCCGCTTGGGGTGCTCACAGCGGTGAGGGGAATGTCCTCCTCCCTCATCAGGATCTGGTAGTATCCGTCTACCAGATCCAAAGCACTGAATATCGTGCTTCCTGCCATGTTGTTCTGCAGGACCTCTTTACGAGGGATCGGCGTTTGCGCCGGGATCGTCGCTGCGTTCAGTTTGTTGAACGCGTGGACGATCCGCCACTTGCCGTTCGGTTTGCGAACGCAAAACGTGGGCGTGGAGTGCGGGGATTTCGATTCCCGCACCAAACCAGCCTCGTGCTTCGCACGGAAGAAGGAGTCAATGTGGTCGCATTGCTCCTTCGGCAGTGGCCACTGCCGCGTCACGCAGTACTTGGTCCCGGGGACCAAGTCGATCTCGTGGCGCACCCCTCGGTCGGGTGGTAACACGGATGGAGGGTCGGTGGCGACCACGTCCGCGTACTCCTTGAGCAAGGAGTACAGGGGATCCTTTGGATTCTTGAGGAT
The DNA here is from genome assembly GCA_003413675.1 of Phytopythium vexans. Taxonomy (NCBI): domain Eukaryota; phylum Oomycota; class Peronosporomycetes; order Pythiales; family Pythiaceae; genus Phytopythium; species Phytopythium vexans. The sequence continues at coordinate 142,239 of QLOC01000012.1, read as the reverse complement.
CTCCGATCCGCGGCGCAGGTTGATCCTGCCGCGGATTTCCTCGAGGACACTCTCGTCCATGACGGAGGAGGTGTTGAGCTCCTCCACGTCAGGTCGGATCACGACCACCTCAGCGACTTCCCCGTCCTCAAGAGCACGAGCGAAGTCCTGAGTGGACATCTCGTCCAGCTCCACCAAAGCGTTGAGCTCTGGGAGCGGTGCCAGTGGCACGGCTGGGGCCAACACGGCTCCGGTTACACCATCAACGAGGGTGTAGTCCGGCCTCGGGCACGGACGCGTCACCTCCTCGTGACTCGCCGGCGCGCTGTATGCGCCGGCATTAACAATCAATCCGTCGGGCCTTATGCCTCGACGTGTGAGCAAACTGCTCTCGGGACTGTGTGTCCCGTCAGCGCCTAGCTGTGGCGCTAGCTCATGAACCCTCTCGGGCGGTTCTAGGCCGTCACGGCCGATGTCGGGACGGTCCCCAGCTTGGCCCCGCACTGGGCGTGGCAGAAGCCACGCCCCCGCCTCTTCCAGGCGCTCGCTATACTTAGCGCCCTTCTGGCACTCTGAACAGTCGGCCCGACTGTTCGGGTCGTTCGACCATTTGACCGTCTGGTCACGGTCCTGAGGCCCGGACTCAAACCGGTTAGCCTCCATGTGACCGGACTCGAACCGGTCACATTCTTGTGAACCGGACTCGAACCGGTTCACCTGTGGGGCGGTCCCCACCTCACGGTTCGGCATTCTGCCTTCCGAACTGGTCCCGACCTCGGGACCCGTCGGTCTATTTTTAGACCGACCCTTCGCCTTTTCAGGCATGGGTGCCCAGTGCACCCGCTTATGTGCGGCGGCCCTTGGGCCCGACCGTTTGCTCACACGCTCACCATCGAGCGGAGCGGCGCCTTCACGGCGCATCGCGTTCTCTTCCGCCTCGGCGGAGACAGCTAGGCCTCGGCCCTGCTGTCCAACTCCACGCCTCATGGGCGGAGCGGCCCCATTGCGGCGCTCGCTATCGATTGTACCCTTCGGGGCGGTGGACCTCGGTCCCGACCGCCCTGCTCCACGTCCCTCGGACGGAGCGGCGCCCTCGTGGCGCGTGGCGTTCAACGCCTTAACGTTAGCGGTGGACTTGTGTCCCGACCGCTCGGCTCCATGCCATTCAGGCAGAGCGGCGTCACCCTGACGCTCGGTGGACACATCCACCTCGGGGATGTCGATCAACTCCGACACCCCGACCATGTACTCGTCGTTATCGACGCGGCGCTCTCGCCAGCGCCGACGCTGCCAGTTGGCAGAGGTGGGCACCTTGCTCACCGACATCCTATCGGTGCTATGGGGCTTACTCGCTCCGATCGACTTGGACCTCCAGTCGATCCATGGCTCATGCTCCTCGAGCCATGGCATGCCCAGGATGAGATCGTACTTCTCATCCAGGTCGAGCACTGTAAAGCGCTCGACACAATCAAAGTCCTCGAAGCGGACTTGAAGATCCACATGGATCTTTGGTGACTCGATCACTTTGCCTGTTGCCAGGCGGATCGCAATGCGACCCGAGCGCTTGCTAGCGCTCAGTGCGTCTTCATAGACCGCGCGGTTTCGCTCCACGCTGGCGCGCCGAGCGTAACTACTCGACGCGCCTGAGTCGATGAGCACTCTCATCGGCTCGGCGAACCCTTTGACGTTCGCATGAACGACCAGCAGCCCTCCGCTGCTGGCTTCTCCAATTCGAGAGAGTTGTTCTCTCTCGGGGGCTAAGCCTCCTTGGTGTTCGCCACCCCGGCCACCATGGAAGCTTAGACTTCCCCCAGTAGGGCGCCCCGCGCCTACTGGGTGTACGCGTTTCCCTGCCCACGGGAGCGCTCATTGTCAGAGCGCACGCCGGGCGGACGCGGGGACCAGGAGCGTCCACCGCGTCGGGAGCGGTCAAACCGCCCCCGGCCGTTCCGTTGGTTGGAACGAGGACAGTTGCGCTGCATGTGTCCGCTCTGTCCACATCCATAGCACTTAATCGTGCTGCGCTGTTCAGCGCTGCCGAGTTCCATCGGCTGCGGACCATCCACCTTAGGCGCCGGTGCGCCGATGAGATGGCCAGCCGTCCTGGCCTGGCGGTGGCAGTAGTCCTCCTGTAGGGCTACGCGCACCGCCTCCTCGAACGAGGTTGGTTGAACGCGGAACAACTGCGTCCGCGCAGGGCCAACGCGAAGGCCCTCCATGAAGATCGTCACCTTGACGATCTCGGGCAGCGGATCACTGATCATGCCCGCAAGCAGCGTTCGCAGCTCTTGCACATATTCGGCGAGCTCACGCTTGCCTTGGCGACTCGCCAGAAAGCGCGAGCGTACTTGATACGCCGCGTTGGGTGGAAGGAACATCACCCTAATCTCATGTTTGAGATATTCCCATGTAGGGAATGCACCCTCGACAGTACTGTCGCGCGTGAGCGCCCACTGTCTCGCGCGTCCCCCGAGATGGGAGACCGCGAATGCAACCCTCTGGCGCTCGTCCATCAGGAGCGCGGCCTGCATGGCCATTTCCGTCTCACGGAACCATAGGAGGAGACTCTCAGCCTCGTCCCCCGTGAACGGTTTCACTTTGAGGTGGAGCGGCTTCGCGCCGCTCGACACCACCACCGGTGTCGGTGCCTGCTGCGTCTGCAGCGCACCGCGAACGTGGTCCAGGAGTGCGTTCTCGTACCGAACGAACGACTCCGCGCGCTCCACTTGCGCTTCGGCATCCTGCGCGAGCAGGTGTGCCAGGCCATCCGGCCCCAAGATGCATTGCATCTTGCTCAGGGCTCCCCACTGAGCCTCATTTAAGTGGGGGAACTGAGCCCTGCTTAGCTCCATCGTGAGCTTGAACTCTCTTCACAGAGGTTCAGGTCCGTCGACCCGCGTAGGCCGTGGACGGACTACAAAGTGCTACCAAGTGTGACGGAAGTCACACAGCACTATGCACGGAGGAAGCGTGCTGGTGTATACAAACACCAAGTACTTTCGTACTGCCAGGTACGGACACGTACGCTCAGCTAGGTAAAATAGAGACTGTTTTGTTGGCGGCTTTCAGCCGTTTAGAAGCCCGCAGAAATGGGTGGTTCCTACGATACTGGGTGACGTAACTGTTAGCTAGCCTAACCTAACAACATGAATGTTTATCAACCTGTGCAAACCTATAAACCTTGGATGTCGTTGTATCCAGCGTGGGAGTCTACCCGCTCGTACTTATACGGAGCGGGAGCGCACTTAGCCAAGTGCGCACCAGGTCGTACTTTGCCGAGTACGACCGTACTTAGAAGGCTTGTGCAATGGCACAACCTTCGGGCGACATCCGCCATGTAACCCCGTTACATGCCGAACTTGGTCAAGATCGACTGCAGGAACTTGGTCTGCCGCATCGACACGTCACCCGACTTGTCATCACGCTCGACTTCCATGCCGAGACAGTACTTGAGCTCGCCGAGATCCGACATCTCGAAGCGCTCATTCAACGCACGCTTGGTCGCTCCGAGCAGATCCATGTTGTTGCTTGCGAGGATGAGGTCGTCGACGTAGAGCACCACAAACATCATGGTCGAGCCGTCACGCTTGACGTACACGCAGTGGTCCATCTCGCACTTGGTGAAGCCGATCTGAAGCATGAACTCGTCGATGGTCTGGTTCCACATGCGAGGAGACTGCTTGAGACCATACAACGCACGCTTGAGCTTGCACACGTGGTCGGGATACTTGAGGTCGACGAAGCCATCGGGTTGCTTCATGTAGATCTCTTCCTCGAGCCGACCGTTGAGGAACGCCGTCTTGACATCCATCTGGTGCAGCACGAGCTTGTACTGCGCCGCGATGCTCAAGATGATCCTGATCGACGCGAACTTGGCGACTGGCGCGAACGTCTCCTCGAAGTCCACACCATACTTCTGCAGGAAACCCTTCGCCACGAGACGTGCCTTGTACCGCTCAATGAGACCGTCGACGGTTTCCTTCACCTTGAACACCCACTTGCTGCTGATAGCCTTGCGTCCGCGCGGCAATGGCACGAGCTCCCATGTCTCGTTCTTGCATAGCGAGTCGAACTCGGACTCGCACGCTTCCTTCCACTTGCTCGCGTCGCTGGATTCCATCGCTGACTCGAACGACGTCGGCAAATCTCCCACTGAATACACGACGTGAGCGTAATCTTCGCCTTCTTCTTCCTCGATCGACGCGAGTTGAGCCGACATGTCCTCAAGCGATGAGGCTGCACCTTGTGCAGACGTCGAACTCGCTCCACTTGTGCGTCCCACACGTCCGTAGCGCTTCTCCACTGGTGGCTCCGACAGAGCTTCGAGCGAGTGCGTCCGCTGATGACGCTTGGACCCCGGCGGGTACTCGACATTCGGCTTCTGCTGTCGCTGTGGCTGCCGACGAGACGGTTGTTGTTGCTGCCACTGCGGCCGCTCGTTCACCGATGCTTGCTCTGCAGGATGCTCGTTCATGTCTTGGTCACCTTCATCGTTGTCGTAGTCGGCATCGTCTTCACCGTCGGTCGCTCCGTCGATGTCGCAATACTCAACATCCTTGATGCCAACGTGTCCGTGCTTGCCGCTGTCGAACGTGTCCTTCATGAACTGTGCGTCGCGACTCACCACGATCCGGCTGCTCGACAGCTCCTCGAACCGATACGCCTTCTCGTGGTCCGAGTAGCCCAGAAAGCGACACAACACCGATCGCGCGTCGAACTTCGACCGCTTCTCGCTTGGCACGTGCACATAAGCGTGGCACCCGAAGACCTTCAGGTTCTTCAACAACGGCTTCTTCTGCGTCCACACCTCGTACGGAGACTTGTCGTGGCCAATCGCTCGCGTCGGACATCGATTGCGCAGGAACGCTGCCGTCGACACCGCTTCACCCCAATAGCGTTTCGACAGTCCCGCGTGCTCGATCATGCACCGAGCACACTCGACCGGAGTCCGATTCATCCGCTCGGCCACTCCATTGAGCTGAGGCGTGTACGGCGGCGTGAACTGCTGCACGATGCCTCGGTTGCGGCACAACGCGGCGAACTTGTTCGACACGTACTCGCCGCCGTTGTCGCTCCGAAGCACCTTGACGCGTCGTCCGGTCTGGGTCTCGGCAAACTTGACGAACTGCACGAACTTGTCCAGCACCTCCGACTTGCTTCGAAGCAGGTAGACCACGCAGAACCGCGACTTGTCGTCGATGAACGTCACGAAGTAGCGCTTGTCGGAGAATGTCGCCGTCTGCATCGGACCGCACACATCGCTGTGCACGACGTCGAGCACGTTCTTGGCGCGCTCGGGTGAAGTCGACTGGAAACGCACTCGAGTCTGCTTGCCGAGCGCACATCCGCCGCAGAGCTCCCACTTGCTCACCGACGTCATGTCGATGCCGATGCCAAGGTTTTGCTTCACGATCGCGTCGAGACCGCCGTGGCCGATGTGGCCGAGTCGCAGGTGCCACAAGTACGACTTGTTCATCTGCGGCGCCTTGGACACACTTGCGATGCTCGCACTCTCTGCTTGCAAAGGTGTCATGCACAGCTTGAACAGTCCCTTGCCGACGCGCTCACCGATCTTCCACTCCTTCCCCTTGAGTTTCGCGTAGCAGACGCTGGTGTCAAACGTCACTGGCGCGACATCCTTCGTGAACCGGCCGACCGAGAACAAGCTGCGCGACAGCTTCGGGATGTGCCACACACCCGTGAGCACTCCCTTCTTCATGCCGCGCGGTGTCTGCATCGACATCACGATGTCGCCGGTCCCCACCGCCTGAACCACGCCGTCGTCCGCCAGATGCACGTCCACCGGAGAGATCTTCTTGTGGTTCTTCATGAACTTCTTCGAGTACGTCATGTGCTGCGTCGCACCCGAGTCGACCAGCCACATGCCACTCAGCTTGGAGGCGCCTGCGTCGCCACCAACCGAGAAGAGGAAGTCGCCAGAGTCATCTTCAACCTGCGCGACGTTCGCTCGCTGCGGCCTCTGCCGCTCACCGTTCTCGCGGATCCGCACCGGACACTTGGCGATCCAATGTCCGTGCTCGCCGCAGTAGTGACAGGCGCTCGTCCTCTGCGCTTGCGCCTGCCGTCCCTTGCGCTTCCCGTTGTCGCTTGTCATGAACGCTTGACCTTGAGCGTGCGCGGTTCCGTCAGCACCGCCGCCCTGCTCCTTGCGCTTCATGTCCTCGTGTAGGAGCCGAGACGTCACGAGCTCCCATGTCAGCGTGTCGGCTCTCGACTCCAACGCCGTGATGAGGAACTGGTACGACTCGCTCAGACTGGCAAGAAGCGTGATCACCAAGTCGTCCTCGCTGACCGGAGCGCCGACCGCGTCGAGCTGTTCCGCCAGCGTCTTGAGCTTGTTGATATGCTCCAGCACATCATCACCTTCGTCCATCATCGCCGTGAAGAACCGTCGACGAAGAAAGAGCTTGTTCGCCAGGCTCTTCTTCTCGAAGTGTCCCTCGAGTCTTGACCATGCATCATGCGCGCCACTCGACGACCGGACCAGCGGCAGCTGCGAGTCCTCCATCGCGAGACAGACGATCGCCAGCGCCTTGCGCGACTTCTTGCGGAACGTCGCTTGATCCGCCGCGGTCGTGCACTGCTCCAGCTTCACTTCCCCACTCGTCACTTCCCACAGTTCGCGCTCCTCGAGCACCATCTGCATCTTGAACTTCCATGTGTGGAAGTTGTTCCCGTCGAACTTGTTGATGCGCGGCGAGCTTGAGTCCATGGCGAGGGCGGAGTCGGAGGCGAGGGCAGAGTCGGCAGAGCTTGGGCTCATAACCTGAAGAAAAGTCGCTTGAGTGGTTGGTTGCAAAATGCAAAGTGATTCGATTCAGGTCCTTAGTTCGCAACCGCGTGCTACCTCTAAGCCTCATGGACTCCCCTTGGGTCCCTACTGGATACTTCCTAAACAGCCAATCAGTGGCTGACACGTGAACCGCTTGTGGGTTGAATCAGATCCGACCTACACTCACGGTACACTTACCGTAAACATATCTACGCAATCACCTGAATGATTGCGTGCCACACAGTGAAGGTCACGCCGACCTCACTGATGACGCGTCCGTGTCACACGGTCGCTTGGCGAGGCGTCTTCGCATCAGTCTTGACAACATCGCCGAGATCCGACATCTCGAAGCGCTCACTCAACGCACGCTTGGTCGCTCCGAGCAGATCCATGTTGTTGCTTGCGAGGATGAGGTCGTCGACGTAGAGCACCACAAACATCATGGTCGAGCCGTCACGCTTGACGTACACGCAGTGGTCCATCTCGCACTTGGTGAAGCCGATCTGAAGCATGAACTCGTCGATGGTCTGGTTCCACATGCGAGGAGACTGCTTGAGACCATACAACGCACGCTTGAGCTTGCACACGTGGTCGGGATACTTGAGGTCGACGAAGCCATCGGGTTGCTTCATGTAGATCTCTTCCTCGAGCCGACCGTTGAGGAACGCCGTCTTGACATCCATCTGGTGCAGCACGAGCTTGTACTGCGCCGCGATGCTCAAGATGATCCTGATCGACGCGAACTTGGCGACTGGCGCGAACGTCTCCTCGAAGTCCACACCATACTTCTGCAGGAAACCCTTCGCCACGAGACGTGCCTTGTACCGCTCAATGAGACCGTCGACGGTTTCCTTCACCTTGAACACCCACTTGCTGCTGATAGCCTTGCGTCCGCGCGGCAATGGCACGAGCTCCCATGTCTCGTTCTTGCATAGCGAGTCGAACTCGGACTCGCACGCTTCCTTCCACTTGCTCGCGTCGCTGGATTCCATCGCTGACTCGAACGACGTCGGCAAATCTCCCACTGAATACACGACGTGAGCGTAATCTTCGCCTTCTTCTTCCTCGATCGACGCGAGTTGAGCCGACATGTCCTCAAGCGATGAGGCTGCACCTTGTGCAGACGTCGAACTCGCTCCACTTGTGCGTCCCACACGTCCGTAGCGCTTCTCCACTGGTGGCTCCGACAGAGCTTCGAGCGAGTGCGTCCGCTGATGACGCTTGGACCCCGGCGGGTACTCGACATTCGGCTTCTGCTGTCGCTGTGGCTGCCGACGAGACGGTTGTTGTTGCTGCCACTGCGGCCGCTCGTTCACCGATGCTTGCTCTGTCGGTCGCTCGTTCATGTCTTGGTCACCTTCATCGTTGTCGTAGTCGGCATCGTCTTCACCGTCGGTCGCTCCGTCGATGTCGCAATACTCAACATCCTTGATGCCAACGTGTCCGTGCTTGCCGCTGTCGAACGTGTCCTTCATGAACTGTGCGTCGCGACTCACCACGATCCGGCTGCTCGACAGCTCCTCGAACCGATACGCCTTCTCGTGGTCCGAGTAGCCCAGAAAGCGACACAACACCGATCGCGCGTCGAACTTCGACCGCTTCTCGCTTGGCACGTGCACATAAGCGTGGCACCCGAAGACCTTCAGGTTCTTCAACAACGGCTTCTTCTGCGTCCACACCTCGTACGGAGACTTGTCGTGGCCAATCGCTCGCGTCGGACATCGATTGCGCAGGAACGCTGCCGTCGACACCGCTTCACCCCAATAGCGTTTCGACAGTCCCGCGTGCTCGATCATGCACCGAGCACACTCGACCGGAGTCCGATTCATCCGCTCGGCCACTCCATTGAGCTGAGGCGTGTACGGCGGCGTGAACTGCTGCACGATGCCTCGGTTGCGGCACAACGCGGCGAACTTGTTCGACACGTACTCGCCGCCGTTGTCGCTCCGAAGCACCTTGACGCGTCGTCCGGTCTGGGTCTCGGCAAACTTGACGAACTGCACGAACTTGTCCAGCACCTCCGACTTGCTTCGAAGCAGGTAGACCACGCAGAACCGCGACTTGTCGTCGATGAACGTCACGAAGTAGCGCTTGTCGGAGAATGTCGCCGTCTGCATCGGACCGCACACATCGCTGTGCACGACGTCGAGCACGTTCTTGGCGCGCTCGGGTGAAGTCGACTGGAAACGCACTCGAGTCTGCTTGCCGAGCGCACATCCGCCGCAGAGCTCCCACTTGCTCACCGACGTCATGTCGATGCCGATGCCAAGGTTTTGCTTCACGATCGCGTCGAGACCGCCGTGGCCGATGTGGCCGAGTCGCAGGTGCCACAAGTACGACTTGTTCATCTGCGGCGCCTTGGACACACTTGCGATGCTCGCACTCTCTGCTTGCAAAGGTGTCATGCACAGCTTGAACAGTCCCTTGCCGACGCGCTCACCGATCTTCCACTCCTTCCCCTTGAGTTTCGCGTAGCAGACGCTGGTGTCAAACGTCACTGGCGCGACATCCTTCGTGAACCGGCCGACCGAGAACAAGCTGCGCGACAGCTTCGGGATGTGCCACACACCCGTGAGCACTCCCTTCTTCACGCCACTTGGAGTCTTCATCGACATCACGATGTCGCCACTTCCCACCGCCTGCACCACACCGTCGTCTGCCAGATGTACGTCGACCGGTGTGCTAGTCTTGTGGTTCTTCATGAACTTCTTCGAGTTCGTCATGTGCTGCGTCGCACCCGAGTCGACCAGCCATTCCATGCTCGACTTGGAGGCACCCGTGTCGCCGCCAATCGAGAAGAGATAGTCGCCAGGGTCTTCGTCCTGCGCGACGTTCGCACGCTGCGACCGTTGTCGCTCAGCGTCGTTCTGCTGTCCTCGCAAGGGACACTCCGCCATCCAGTGGCCTTGCTTGCCGCACTGATGGCACGGACCATTCCGCTTCGTTGGTCGTCCCTTGCGCTTGTTGTCCTTCGTCATGAACGCCTGGCCAGGCACGACGCTCTCGCCGCCCTGTTCCTTGCGCTTCATGTCCTCGTGTAGGAGCCGAGACGTCACGAGCTCCCATGTCAGCGTGTCGGCTCTCGACTCCAACGCCGTGATGAGGAACTGGTACGACTCGCTCAGACTGGCAAGAAGCGTGATCACCAAGTCGTCCTCGCTGACCGGAGCGCCGACCGCGTCGAGCTGTTCCGCCAGCGTCTTGAGCTTGTTAATGTGCTCCAGCACATCATCACCTTCTTCCATCATCACCGTGAAGAACCGTCGACGAAGAAAGAGCTTGTTCGCCAGGCTCTTCTTCTCGAAGTGCTCTTCGAGTCTTGACCATGCATCATGCGCGTCCTTCGCCGACCGCACCAGCGGCAGCTGCGAGTCCTCCATCGCGAGACAGACGATCGCCAGCGCCTTGCGCGACTTCTTGCGGAACGTCGCTTGATCCGCCGCGGTCGTGCACTGCTCCAGCTTCACTTCCCCACTCGTCACTTCCCACAGTTCGCGCTCCTCGAGCACCATCTGCATCTTGAACTTCCATGTGTGGAAGTTGTTCCCGTCGAACTTGTTGATGCGCGGCGAGCTTGAGTCCATGGCGAGGGCGGAGTCGGAGGCGAGGGCAGAGTCGGCAGAGCTTGGGCTCATAACCTGAAGAAAAGTCGCTTGAGTGGTTGGTTGCAAAATGCAAAGTGATTGATTTGAGGTCCTTAGTTCGCGGCTACCGCTACCTCTAAGCCTCATGGACTCCCCTTGGGTCCCTACTGGATACTTCCTAAACAGCCAATCAGTGGCTGACACGTGAACCGCTTGTGGGTTGAATCAGATCCGACCTACACTCACGGTACACCTACCGTAAACATATCTACGCAATCACCTGAATGATTGCGGTACCACATAGTGAAGGTCACGCCGACCTCACTGATGACGCGTCCGTGTCACACGGTCGCTTGGCGAGGCGTCTTCGCATCTGTCTTGACAACATATCAGTGCTTGCATAAGCCAGGACATGAAGAAAAGTTGCTTGAGTAGTTGGTGGCAAAATGCAAAGTGATTCGATTGAGGTCCTTAGTTCGCAACCGCGTGCTACCTCTAAGCCTCATGGACTCCCCTTGGGTCCCTACTCGATACTTCCTAAACAGCCAATCAGTGGCTGACACGTGGACCGCTTGTGGGTTGAATCAGATCCGAAATGAAGGTCACGCCGACCTCACTGATGACGCGTCCGCGTCACACGGTCGCTTGGCGAAGCGTCTTCGCATCACTCTTGACAACACTCCCACTCGACTCGTCAGCGACCACGATGCCCAACTTGGTCCTGAGCGCGTCGAACTGCGGCGCCGCAATTGGCTTCGTCATCAAGTCCGCAAGCATGTCCTGCGTAGGACAATACTTCAGCGCCACTTGACCGTCCTCGACCTTCTCACGCACGAAGTGGTAGCGGATGTCGATGTGCTTGGTGCGCTTGTGGAACTCGGGGTTCTTGGCCAATGCGATCGCACCCTGGTTATCTTCGAACTGTAACAGGGTAACCTGTTACACGCCTCAGTACCCAAAAGTGGGGTACGAGGTTACATGTGTAGGTTACACTTTAGGGTACAGCTGGGTTACCGTCACACGTCGGGGTATCCGGCGTGCTGACAGGTGTCGTTCGCCGATTAGCCGAAAATGGGGACGCAGCCCCATTTCGGCCTATCACACCTCGCCACCCAAAATGGGTGGCTCCTAGCCAAACCGGGGCTCCGCCCTCGGTAAAATACATAGGAGAGTTGAAAACACCACGCTTCCAAGACTGCTCCACGGGCTCTTAGCCCGTTACACCTGGTAGCACTTTGTCGTCCTTCCAACGACCAAGATGAGTGACATCACGTCATCGGGCGGGGACCTGGTACACGCCAGTTTTCCTCATCTCACGGCGTACGAGTGGCAAGCGCTGCATCGCCTCGCAGCGGTGTCGGGGGAGTCTTTTGTGGCGTCGCTGCTGCGATCAGCGACGCCTGAGGACCAGCGCACGGCCATTCACGAGTACCTCGGACGCGAGCTTGCTCAACAGCGAGCTTCAACTCTCGCGCCCTCAGCCAGGACGGAGGTCATCAAGTTTGACACGTCCCAGTACAGTGGAGTCGGTGCGGACCGACTCCCCCTCAATCGCTGGTTCCGCGAGGTCTCCATCGCCGCGGACGCGAGACAACTCACGTCGGAATCCTCGCGTGTCAGCTTCCTCTTGTCCCGGCTGACCGGCAAGGCCAAGGAGTGGGCCCTCGGCAAGCTGGTCGTCGATGGTCACGCCTTCCCGACCCTCGCGGCCCTCAAAGACGACCTGCGGCTCGCGTTCGAGCCGCCCCAAGACGAGTCGCGCATGCGCGCGGCATTCTTCGCTCTGAAGCAGGGCAAGATGCCCATGCGCGACTACGTGCAGAAGGCGCGACATTTGGTGTTGTGCGTGGTGACGGACCCGATTGACATGGCGTCTCAGGTCCACGTCTTTGTCTTTGGAATGCGGGAGGGAATGGCGCGCTACTCCCTCGTATGCGCCGAGCCGAAGACCCTCGAGGCGGCCTTCGCCCTCGCGCTGCGCGAGGACTACACTGTGGCGTCTTCCTACGCGAAGGCTCCCACCTCGGAGGCTCGGGTGGATGGCCCCGAACCTATGGAGATCGACGCGATCGAGACTTCCGCATCCGAACTCCCTCGCGCCTACCGTGGTAGTCGCGGATGGCGCGGTGGTCGCGGTGGCCGGGGCGGGCGTGGTCAAGCTCAGCCGGTCTGCTTCCGCTGTCAGAAGCCCGGTCACCGCGCGGCAGTGTGCCGCGCGCCGGCTCCCGTCCTCGCTGCGGTCGAGGCGGCGGAATCGTCTGCCGCCGAGACGTCCGGGGTGTCAAAAAACGACCAAGACCAGTAGGAGCGGGGCTTCCTACCGGCATTAAGGAGGACCCGGGTCCGGTGGCAGTCCGGTCCTCTGACGCCCCTGTGCTTCGCGCACACCTCAATGCCACCACATCCAGTGGCGACTCAAGGCTGATCATCGTGAGCCTTCACGTCGCTGGTGCGCGCCGTCCGCTTCGCGCGCTCTTGGACTCTGGCGCGACGAACAACTTCATCCGCGCCTCGTGCTTGTCGGAGCTACCCGCCAACCTCCGCGTTCGCGATGGTCCCGGCGACATGGTCGTCAAGTTGGCGGACGGCAAGCCGCGGACGATACCGCGGCGCTCAGTAACGCTGTCGTACGAGCTCGACGGCTTCTGCAGTCTCGACGAGTTCATGGTGATCGAGATGAACTACGCGTTCGACTGCATCCTTGGTATGCCGTGGCTGGTGCGATACCAGCCGGAGATCGACTGGCTCAGTCGGTCGGTAAAGCGTCGAAGCGACTACGACGTCAGCGAGGTCTTCACACACCTACTGCTGGCGCCCCGCGACTGGCCTCACGTCACTGTCGTGGACCCCCGGTCCACGACCCAGTTTTCCCAGCGAGCGAGCGATGGCCCTCTCTGTGAACTCTGCGCCATAGTGACCAAGCGCCGAGCGAGCCTCGAGCTGACGCGGCCGCTCGAGACGGAGACCGAGGCGCGGGATGAGTATCCGCGCCGCACGGAAATGAGAAGCGCGGTCGAGCGAGTAGCGCTCCCGCAGCATAACGAGAAGAGAGTGGTCGAGCGCGTAGCGCTCCCCGACGAGAAAAGCCCGGTCGAGCATGAGATGCTCCCGGACGCGAGCGAGGACTCGGACTCCATGCCCGGCATGTCCGCCGCGAGCAGTGGCTCGCGGCATCCGAGATCCGAGCCGAAGCGGCGCAAGAAGACCGCTCGGAGCCCGCGCAGCAGTCCGCGCGCGGAAAGTGAAGGAGAGCTGCTCCAAGTGGTGGAGTACGACGGAGACGCCGCAACGAGTGCGCGCACCGTCCGAGTCGCGAGTCCGCCTCGCGACGCTGCAGCAATGCTCTCACTGCGACAATTGCCTTGGAAGCAGTTCCTCCACGACTTGAAGTCTGGAGACGTCGAGCAGGTATGCATTCTGGCCGAGGAAATGGAGTCTGCCGGACTTGCGACCGTCGCGACTGGCGATAACGCGGTGGGGATCGAGAGACCGGCAAGGGCCGAGCAGAAGTCAGCCCGTGAGGAGCGTTTCGTGGCGCAGTCGTGGGATGCGCTGCGCCAATCCAGCAATCCGGTGTACAAGCTCGTGCTCGAGTTCGCGGACATCTTCCCGGACGAGATCCCCGCGGAGCTTCCCGTCGACCGAGGCGTGCAACACGAGATCGATCTCGTGCCTGGATCGAACTACTGCGTGACGCGGCAATGGCCGCTTCCTCGCGACCAAGTCCAGGCGATCGACGACTTCTTCGAGGGCCGCCGCAAGGCGGGTCACGTCCGCGAGAGCATCTCACCGCACTCGAGCCCGACCTTCTGTGTAAAGAAGGCCACCGGTGGCTGGCGAATCGTACACGCCTTCAACAAGCTGAACGACGCGACCATCCCCGCGCAGACGCCGATCCCGCGCAAGGACATGGTGCTGAACACCATGTCAGGGAGTACGATCTTCAGCGCTATTGACTTGCGCGACGGCTTCTACCAGATCCTGATGAGAGAGCGGGACATCCCGCTCACGGCCGTCAGCACGCCGAGCGGCATGCTCTGGGAGTGGCTTGTAATGCCACAGGGGCTGAAGAACGCGCCGGCAACCTTCAACCGGATGGTGTCGCATCTGCTGCACCCGCTCCGCGACTTCGCGCCGAGCTACTTCGACGATATCTTCGTCCACAGTCGAGCGATATACGGGCTCTCCGACGTGGAAGTGCATTTGCGGCACCTCCGCAGCCTCTTCAAGGTGATGCGCGAGCACAAGCTGTACGCGAACCTGAAGAAGTGCACCTTCTGTGCGTCGGAGATCCCGGTGCTCGGCTGCTACGTGAGCGCGGATGAGGTCCGTGCCGATCCGGAGAAGGTGGCGTCGATCTGCGCGTGGCCGGTGCCCACAAACCCCACGGAGCTTCGGCAGTGGCTGGGTTAGCGAACTACTTACACCGGTACACGAAGGACTACGCGGCGATGATCCAGCCGCTATCGTCGCTGTTGAAGAAGGACGCCACGTGGTCGTGGTGCCTAGAGCACCAGACGGCGTTCAACGCCGTCAAGAAAAGCCTCGCGGAAGCGCCTGTTCTCGCGCTTCCAGATGAGACGCGACCGTTCCACGTGGTCTGTGACGCGAGCGACTTCGCGATCGGGTGCGCATTGATGCAGTTCGACGCGCTTGACCGTGAGCGCGTCATCAGCTATCAGTCCCGCCAGCTGAAGCCGGCCGAGCGGAACTATCCGGTCCACGATAAGGAGCTGCTGGCAATGCGCTACGCGCTCACAAAGTTCCGCGTCCATCTTCTGGGCGAACAAACCTTCGCGGTCTACACCGATCACGCGTCGTTGCGGACGGCGATTAAGACGCCGCACCTGAGCCAGCGCATGGCTCGCTGGCTCTCCTTCTTCGCCGAGTTCAACTTTGTGGTGCACTACAAACCGGGCAAGTCGAACATCCTCGCGGATGCACTCTCCCGGCGGCCCGACTACGATCCGCGTCGTGAACTGGGTCGCCGTGCTGGCGGCGACGACTTCTCCGACGAGGACGATGAAGAGTGCGCGCTTTGCGAGGCCGCGGATGCCCACGCCGTCATCGTATCGCCGGTCTTGGAGCTCCGGCAACAGATGGTCGCCGCGTATGCGGCTGACGCCGAGCTCGCTGCACTGATCGAATACCTTCGCAGTCCGTCGGACGAGGCGCGGGATCGCCTCCCGCGCCACTTGATCCCACGCATCGGCCGCTACACCCTCGACGGCGACCTGCTGCTGTTCAGCATCGACACGTTCGACGCGTCTCGAGTGGTCGTCGCCAACGACGCCGATCTCCGCGCGCGCTTGATCCACGAGTACCATGACACGCCTGTCGGCGGTCACTTGGGCCGCGAGAAGACATTCGCGGCCCTCTCGAGAGCCTACTATTGGCCCCACATGTATCGGTGGGTCCGCAAATGGGTCCGCACGTGTGAGACGTGCCAGCGAGTCAAGCCGTCGCTGTCGTCACAGGCGCCGCTGCGTCCACTGCCGGTGGCCGAGGGCGCATGGCGGTCGGTCAGCATGGACTTCATCTTCGGCCTCCCTGCTGACGCCCGCGGACGCACGGGTGTCCTCGTCTTCGTCGACCGATTCAGCAAGATGGTGCATCTTGTGCCAGTGTCTGCGCATGTCGACGCCGCGGAGTGCGCGTCGCTCTTCCTCGACACTGTGTTCCGTCTGCACGGCCTGCCGGAGTTCATCGTCTCCGACCGCGACACGCGCTTCGTGGCGGCGTTCTGGCGCCGCCTCTTTGAGCTCCTTGGGACTCGTCTGCTGATGTCGACCGCGGCGCATCCGGAGACCGACGGCCAGACCGAGCGCGTGAACCGCGTTCTCGAGGATGTACTTCGGAGCTTCGCGACTTCGTTCAAGTCGTGGAGCGGATTCTTGCCGCTCGCGGAGTTCGCGATCAACAACGCGAAGCATGCGTCGACAGGCCTAACGCCCTTCTTTATCAACAACGCGCGTCACCCGCGCGTTCCTGCAGCGCTTGCCG
This sequence comes from Phytopythium vexans, assembly GCA_003413675.1. Taxonomy (NCBI): domain Eukaryota; phylum Oomycota; class Peronosporomycetes; order Pythiales; family Pythiaceae; genus Phytopythium; species Phytopythium vexans. The sequence continues at coordinate 125,880 of QLOC01000012.1, read as the reverse complement.
CGGGTTCACAACCCGCGACGCCTTCGGCTTCTACGCTTGGTGGGGGATGTAACGGGCCTAGAGTGCCCGTTACGTTGCTTGCACGCTAGCGCCCTTGAGGAAGCTTGGAGCCTCGAGCAAGCTCGAGGCGGGTCTGCTTTAGGGGGAAAATTCGACTCTGATTGATGATTGGCCCTTGCGGGCCCGGCCAACCAATGGCCGTTAAGTAATGTTGTCGCTGATTGGCTGGAAGGGTGCTGCGACACCACTTTCAGCCAATCACTGACTGACACGACTGAACCCAGGCGGCCTTTGGCCTGGGGAGGTAAAACCTACCTACAAATGTAAAAACCCTACCTACAAATGCAAACCTACCTACAAATGTAACGAAGCCCCGTTACATCACCCCCTTCTCAAAATTCGCGCAAGGGGCGCGAAGAACAAAAATAGAAACGGAAATCGCAGGGCGCCTCGAAGATCGAGGCGGGACGAGGAGCGGGAAGCGGAAAGCGGCGACGACGATGGAGCGGCGACGAGGCGGCGAGCGCAGCGCTCGCGCCGATATGGCGCGCCGTATGGTAGCACCAGGGACGGCCGCGCCGCACGGAAAAGTGGCGTCGGTCGCACCGACGCCCAACACCACGACTGGATCCGAGCCAACCGACACTTCGGCAATGGCGGAACGTGAGAAGACCGACGCGGACGACCGGCAGGCACGCGTGGTCGTGGAGCCCGAAGAGGAGATGAACCAAGGCACGGCCGACGCGCGGGACTCCCGCGCGAGCATGGCGCCGTCAGCTCCGGCGCCTCAAGCGACGCAGACGGTCGCACCAACGGTCGGGACTGCGTCGTCAAGCTCGATCGCGCCGCGGCATGTGATGGACTCTCACTTGGCTCGATGGGACCTCTGGGACTTGGGTGGTGCCGTGCGTCCGGACGCTCCGGACGCGATGCGCGAGTACTTCCGTCGGTTCCGCGCGCTTCGCGGAAAGTCACTCGAAGGTGTCGACGCCGAAGCTCTTCGGCGCTCGTGGACGGCCTTCATCGCGCGCTGGAACGCGCACCAAGAGTCAGGAGCTGGTTTCCTCGCGGACTTGGAGCGCCGCGAGATTGCTCGCGGCCGATACTCGCTGGAAGAGCTTCGCCAGCAGATCTGCACGATGGCTTGAGACTACTGGGGCCGCGGCGTCTACCGCTTTTGCTACGTCCACCACGTGGAAGGTTGTCGTCACTGCTATCCTGCGACTCGGTACTCGGCCGAGACTTGGCAGCAGAACGTCGCTGAATTCCCGCTCGACGATGACGAGCGTCTCTGGATTGGTCTGTACGACCGCGCTCGATCTCAGCGCGCCCAAGCGATTATTCGCGGCGGTGGCCGCCGGCGTGAGCGGAGCCGCTCTCCGCTCGAACGTCACTCGCGGAGTCGCGAGCGACAGCGTCGTCGACTCGAAGACCGACGACCAGAACCTCGTTCGCGCTCGCGCTCGCCCCGGCAGCAGCCGGGGGATGACTGGCGTCATAGTCGTTCACCACGTCAGGAACATCGCGATGAAGCTGCGAGCGCGGCTCCCATGTATCATCCTCGGGAGGATACCCGAGCCAGCGGACGCGGTACCGCCGATCACGCGGGATGGCCAAGCTACTCGACGCAGAGTGGCGGCCAAGCGCACGAGGAGGATCCTCGTGCTCGACGATGCGCTCCACAATCCAGCGCACCGCACCCGACGCGTCAAGGAGTGGAGGCGGCCCGTCGCGATGGTACTCATGGCGGCTCGTATCTTGGGCTTCACGGTCGGGAGGCGTTCTTCGCGCGCGAGTTGGACGACGCTCGGGACCGGGTGGAGGAGCTCGAGCGACGGCTCGAGCAGGCGGAGGACGCCCGTATTGCGGACCGCCAAGTGCTTCAGCGCATCGACCAGCGCTCTCAAGACTCGCGCGAGCGGATGCGGGGATTGGAGACGCAGGTTCTCGGAGCGGGGCGGTCGGGGACTCGGCCCCGACATCTGTTTCCGACGCAGCGCCAGCTGCGCCGCCAAGGTCTGCCGACGATGGAGACTCGGAGCGATCCGAAGAAGGAACGACCGCCGGGAGGTAACGCTTGAGCCGCCCGACGTAGAACGTAGGGTGTAACCGCATTGACGTTGGAATATCGAGCGTGTAGGCGTTTCCAATAACCTTCAGCACTCTGAAGGGCCCAATAAAGCGTGGCGCGAGTTTGCTTGCGCCTAAGTTCGTCACAGCTGAGGGACGGATGCCTTCAGTCGACAGCAGCACTCGGTCGCCGACCTTGAACGTTGCAGTGTTTCGGCGCCCGCGCCGATCTGCGTTCTCTTTCTGCTTGTCCGCGGCCGCTTGAAGCGCGTCGCGGACGAATCTCACGATGGCTTGGCGCTGTAGCACGAAGTCTGACGCCGCCCGAGCGTCGCTCGGGAGCACTGCAGGCTTGGGGTCGAAATTCGCCATCAATGGCGCGGCGGGAAACGCCGCGCCGCCGCGCACCGCGACTGTGTGCGCTGGGTCGATCAACTCTCGCGACGCCCAACGCGAGAGAGCATTTGATGTTGTGGTGTGCGGCCTTGACCGCGGGTTAACGGCTGTTGCGTTGATCGCTGGTGATGGACTCGGCGTGGCAGGTGGGCCAACGCCGTGATCCGGGCCGAGCGGGTCACTCGGCCCGCCTGACTCGTGTTGGAACCCGGAACTGTCGTCTTCATTCTGAACTGGACATGTCGACAGGGGGACGCCCGTTGGTGGCACTGTCGCATGCGTTCCTCCCCCACCAAGAGTGGAGACAGGTTGCGCCGTGGGGGCTCCCACGGCAAGCATTGCGGGAACGCGCGGGTGACGCGCGTTGTTCACGAAGAACGGCGTCAACCCGGACGACGCGTGGATCGCGTTGTTCAGCGCGAACTCGGCGAGCGGGAGGAACTCGGACCATTCCGAGTAAGACGTCGCATAGCTGCGAAGGATGTCTTCGACCACGCGGTTGACGCGCTCCGTCTGACCGTCCGTCTCGGGGTGAGCCGCCGTCGACATCATGAGGCGGGTCCCCATAAGCTCAAAGAGACGTGTCCAGAACGCCGAGGTGAACCTCGGGTCGCGGTCAGAGACGATTGATTCCGGCAGACCGTGATGCCGGAAGACGATGTCCAGGAAAATCGCTGCGGTCTCTTCCGCAGTGACGTTTGGCGTCACAGGAGCAAGATGCACCATCTTGCTGAACCGGTCGACGAAGACCACGATGCCGGTGTTTCCTTTGGAGTCGCGTGGAAGGCCGAAGACAAAGTCCATGCTCACCGAGCGCCATGCCTCGGTCGCGATTGGCAAGGGACTGAGCGGCGCTTGCGACGACGCCGACGGCTTCACACGCTGGCAGATCTCGCATGTTCGCACCCATTTGCGAACCCACTTGTACATGTGGGGCCAGAAGTAATGGCGCGAGAGAGCTGCGGCGGTCTTCTCGCGGCCCAAGTGTCCGCCAGTCGGAGCATCGTGGTACTCGTGAACCACACGAGCACGGAGATCGGCATCATTCGGAACAACAACCCGCGGTGGGTCGAAGACATCGGCGCGATAGGTGAGGAGATCACCGTCGAGTGCGTAACGCTCGACGTGCGTGCGCGTTGGACGCGACAGTGCCGCAAGAGTGTCGTCCGAGGGAGCGCGCAGATGCTTGATGATCGCGGCGTAGAAGGGATCTTCGGTGTACGCTTCGGCGAGTTGGTTTCGCAACGGTATCACGGGCGTTGTCGCCGTTGTGTTGAGACCCGCGGCTGCACACATGTTGCAGTCTTCATCTTGGTCGTCATCAACATCGATCAAGGGACCGGTTGCAGAACGCGGATCATAATCGGGTCTCCGCGAGAGTGCGTCTGCCAGAATGTTCGACTTGCCCGGCTTGTAATGCACGACGAAGTTGTATTCGGCGAAGAACGAGAGCCAACGCGCCATACGTTGTGACAAATGGGGGCTCTTCGTCGCTGTCCTCAGCGAAGCGTGATCGGTGTAGATCGCGAACGTCTGTTCGCCCAGCAGGTAGACGCGGAATTTGGTCAGAGCGTAACGCATCGCAAGGAGCTCCTTGTCGTGGACCGGATAGTTACGCTCCGCGGGCTTCAACTGCCGAGACTGGTAGCTCACGACGCGCTCATGACCGTCATCATCAAATTGCATGAGCGCACAGCCGATTGCAAAATCACTGGCATCGCAGACGACATGATACGGCTTGGAATCGTCGGGCAACATCAGAATCGGCGCAGAGGCGAGGCTCTGCTTGACAGACGTGAATGCTGCTTGGTGTTCGGGACGCCACGACCACGTGGCGTCTTTCTTCAACAGCGACGACAGCGGCTGGATGAGTGCGGCGTAATTCTTCGTATACTTGTGCAAGTAATTCGCCAGTCCGAGCCACTGGCGCAGCTCCGTTTGGTTCGTGGGCACTGGCCACGAGCAGATCGAAGTCACCTTCTCAGGGTCCGCACGGACACCTCCCCGTCCGACATAGCAGCCGAGCACCGGAATCTCCGGCGCACAGAAGATGCACTTCTTCAGGTTCGCGTACAGCTTGTTCTTCCTCATCACGTCGAAGACTTGACGAAGATGGCTCAAGTGAACTTGCACCTCTGATGATCTCTCGGATGCTTTGCTGTGGATGAAGATGTCGTCGAAATAGCTCGGCGCGAAGTCTCTGAGCGGGCGAAGGACATGTGAAACCATGCGATTGAACGTCGCAGGTGCATTCTTCAGACCTTGAGGCATGACGAGCCACTCCCAGAGCATTCCGCTGGGAGTACTAACAGCAGTCAGCGGGATATCGGACTCGCGCATCAGGATCTGGTAGAAGCCATCGGTCAGATCGATGGCGCTGAAGATTGTGCTTCCCGACATGGAGTCCAGCACCATGTCTTTTCGAGGGATCGGCGTTTGCGCAGGGATCGTCGCGTCGTTGAGCTTGTTGAAGGCATGGACGATGCGCCAGCCGCCGGTGGCCTTCTTGACACAGAAGGTCGGGCTCGAGTGTGGCGAGACACTCTCACGAACATGGCCTGCCTGCCGACGGGCTTCGAAGAACTCATCAATTGCTTCAACTTGCTGGCGCGGGAGGGGCCATTGTCGGGTCACGCAATACTTCGAGCCTGGCACGAGATCAATCTCGTGCCTCACGCCACGGTCAGCTGGGAGCTGAGCCGGAATCTTCTCGGGGAACACATCTTCATACTCACGAGCGAGCTCGTAGACTGGGTTTCCGGATTCACGCAATGCGTCCCAGGATTGCGCTGTGAAGCGCTCCTCCCTCGCAGATTTCGGCTCCGCGCCGACTGGTCTGCGGTCGCTGCTTGAGTCGATGTTCGTGATCAAGCACACTTGTTCCAGCTCGCCGTCGCGAATCTCGCGGGTGAAACGTTTCCACGAGAGGCCCGGGAGTCGGATGAGCAACGCAGCGTCGCGAGGGGGATCCGCGAGTCGATAGGAGGATACGCGCGACGAGTTGTTGGCGAGAAGTTCCGCGACCTGGACCGTGGTTGTTTCCGGCGCCGCCGTCGGATCACCACTTACACGGACGGCGGCGCCTCTGCGTCTTCGCCGTCGTCGATTCTTCCGCAATCGCCGCGAGCCACTGCTCGGGGCTGAAGACCGACTCTCGTCACTTGAGGAGTCCGCTGACTCACTCGAGATGTTACTCGAATGTTGGTACGAGGTCGCGCGCGTCGCGATCGTTGGTAGTGGGAGACGCTGCTCGACCATACCCTCGTACTTCTCCCTCTCTCGACGCGGAACAAGATCCGCGTTGGCACTCTGCGGGAGCCCCTGCTCGACCGCACGCTTGTGCTTCTTCATATCGCGACGCGGAACGCGATCCGCGCCGGCTCTCTGTGGGAGCCGCTGCTCAACCACGTGGTCATCGCAAGTTGCCGAAGCGCAGACAACACACTGAGGGCCATCGCTCACTCTTGGTGTGGTCTTGGCCGTGGATTGAGGATCCACGACAGCAACGTGCGGCCACTTCTCAGGAACCGCTAATAGTTGCGCGAACGTCGCGCTGACGTCGTAGCCACGACGTCGCTTCACCGATCGAGACAGCCAGTCGATGTCTGGCTGGTAGCGCATTAGCCACGGCATCCCGAGAATGCAGTCAAACGAGAGGCTCAAGTCGATCACCAGGAACTCGTCGAGACTGGTGAACCCGTCGAACTCGTACGACAGCATCACAGACTTCCGGGGGAGGAGCCGAGGCTTTCCGTCGGCGAGCTTCACGGACATCTCGCCTGGACCTTCACGCACGCGGATACCCGCGGGGAGATCAGACAGGCAAGACGCGCGGACGAAGTTGTTCGTCGCTCCTGAATCGAGAAGGGCTCGCAGAGGTCGTCGCGCTCCGGCGACGTGAAGCCGAACAACTATCAGCCTTTTGTCGCCGCGCGAGGTGGTAGCATTGAACTGTGCGTGGAGCACAGTGGGGCTAGGAGGTCGGGCTGCTGCCGGGGGACCCGGACCTCCATTCCAGCCAGTAGGGCGCCCCGCGCCTACTGGACCTGCTCGTTTTTTGGCAGCGCGGGCGAGGTAGCGTCGGCAGCTTCCGATGCTTCAACGACCGCGACCACAGGAGCCGGAGCGCGGCACACCGCCGCGCGATGACCCGGCTTCTGACAGCGAAAGCAAATGATCAAACGGGGTCCGCGACCGCCTTGACCACCTCGACCTCCGCGTCCAGCGCGTGAGTCTGACGACCGGGATGACCCGGCCGAGCCGTACTCGATCGCATCAATCTCCATGGGCTCCGGGCCGCCGTTGGCACGTTCCTCAGCAGAGGCCGCACGTGCATACGACGCGGTCACGGTGTAGTCCTCGCGGAGCGCGAGGGCGAATGCGGCTTCAAGCGTCTGCGGTTCGTCGCGAGTCAGGCAGTAGCGAGTCATACCCTCGCGCATGCCGTAGACGAACACGTGGACTTGAGACGCCATGTCGATCGGATGCGTCACCACGCACGAAGCCAAGTGGCGCGTCTTCTGCACGTAATCGCGCATGCTCATTCTGCCTTGCTTGAGGGCGAAGAACGCCGCGCGCATCCGCGACTCATCTTGGGGCGGCTCGAACGCGAGGCGAAGGTCGTCCTGAAGGCTCTTCAGGGTGTCGAACGCATCTGGCTCGGTGACGAGCTTGCCGAGCGCCCATTCCTTGGCCTTGCCCGTCAGACGCGAGATCAGGAAGTTGACCTTGGACGGCTCCATCTCGATGCGTCGAGATGAAATCGCGAGCTCCACCTCGCGATACCATCGGTTCAGAGGCAGTCGGTCATTACCGACGCCGGAGTAAGTGGACGTCTCCAACTTGACCACTTCGTTCTTCATGGAGTGCGAGGGAGTCGATGCTCGCTGTTTCGCATCAGCGAACTCGCGTTCCATGAACTGTTGCGCAGCCAGACGGTGGGCTTCGGTCGACCCTGATCGCAGCAGGGTCGTCACGAGGGCCTCGCCCGCCGCATCCGCGAGGCGGTGGAGGGCATCCCACTCGATCGAAGTAAGATGAGGGAAGTCTTCGAACTGGATATCCGCACTCATCTTGACTTGGCCGTTGGAAGGACTACGAAGTGCTACCAGGTGTAACGGGCCTAGAGTGCCCGTTACGTTGCTTGCACGCTAGCGCCCTTGAGGAAGCTTGGAGCCTCGAGCAAGCTCGAGGCGGGTCTGCTTTAGGGGGAAAATTCGACTCTGATTGATGATTGGCCCTTGCGGGCCCGGCCAACCAATGGCCGTTAAGTAATGTTGTCGCTGATTGGCTGGAAGGGTGCTGCGACACCACTTTCAGCCAATCACTGACTGACACGACTGAACCCAGGCGGCCTTTGGCCTGGGGAGGTAAAACCTACCTACAAATGTAAAAACCCTACCTACAAATGCAAACCTACCTACAAATGTAACGGAGCCCCGTTACAGGGGAGGAGCTGGCGTCGGCTCGCTGGCTGCGGTGAACGCTGTCACGTGCTCCCAGTCGCGTGCTGCCTCGACACCCGCTGACTCGGGCGCCTCTTTGGCTCGATGGACATCCGAGGCGCTGATCAACCCTGGCGCTGCGCGTGCAGCAGTGCCTCTCGCCGCGAACTTCGCTCCCAAGCCTGATGCCCGAATCATTGATGACGACGCTGTGACCGAGTTCGTCCTACAGCGCCAGTCCGTGACGCGCTTCGTGCGCGACGCTCTGCAAGAGGCTGCGGATCGACAGAAGGAGGCCGCGGACAAGCGCGGCCGCAAAAACACGAATGTGTTCCAAGTGGGTGACCGGGTGCTGTTATCAACGGAAGGCATCAAAGACGCATCAGTTACGAACCTCGGCGCGAGCAAACTCGCGCCACGGTTTATCGGACCATTCACTGTTATGAAGACGCTGGGCGACGCATACACGCTTGACATCCCGACCACGATGAGGCTCCACCCGACGTTCTACGTCGGTCGCTTGAAGCCCTACCGCCCAGCGACGATCCCCGACGACGAGCCGGCGCAGCGGCCTACTCGAGTTGGCGGCGCTTCGCCGACGCCTTCAGGGCCTCCATATCGCGCTGCCACTGGCGCATCGTCTCGCGGAAGGCCAGCGTCCGCTGTTCCACGCGCTCCACGTGGCTCTCTGCCGCGCGTGCCCGCTCCTCAGCCCGTGCGGCTTGCTCCATCGCCTCCGCAGCGTCGTTCTTCGCCTGCTCCGACTCCGCGATCACGATCCACTCAAAGCTCGACCGCTCTGGCATCTCGGAGCGCGGTGTTCCGTCGCGATGGCCCTCCGCCACTGATTGACTCGACGGGCGAGGCTCACTGGGTCGTGGAGCGTGTTGTGGACCACGAGGATCCGCCTTTGAGCCGCGCTGACACGCGCCGTACGAGTACGGGCGCCGTGCCTGCGCAGCGCCGCTATCGTGTCCGATGGCTCGGCTATCCCCCAGATGCGGATACATGGGAGCCGCGCGAGCGGCTCCAGCGTGATGTTCCTGATCTGGTTCACGAGTACGACGCCAGTCAAGGTCAGCCGGCACTTCAGTCGCGCGGCGACGTGACGATCGCGTCGGTGGTGGCGACGGCGAACGGCGGATCGGCTTCGCCAGGCCCTGGTTATCGCGCGGCGACCGCGAGCGCGAATGACGCCGCGCCGAGTGCCCTCGAGCTGCAATGCGCTCGGGCGAACGCGAGCGTCCACGAGAAGAATCGCGCGCTGAGTCGCGCGCTGATTCGCGCGACCGGTGACGGCCTTCGCGGTCTTGATCGCGAACACGGCCATGCGCGCGCGCCTCGCGGCTGCGCGTGCCCCCTCCTCCGCCGCGACTAGCGACTCGAAGATGTTCCCAGACTGCGCGCTCGTACCGTCCTACCCATTCGCGCTCGCGATTGTCCAGCGGCCAGCCGGCGATTTCGGCGTTCCACTCGGCGCGCGTTGGACGCGCGCCACCATTGTCGCAGAAGTAGCAGCCCTCCAGGACGTTGACGAGGCAGATGCGACGGGTATCCCAGGCGATGTTGCAGACGCGCTCGCGCAGCGCGCCGAGTGAGCGCAGCATGCGCTTTTCCTCCTCAAACTCGAGCCAGCGGATGAACGGCTCACCCTTGGCATGACAGTCGTTCCAGCGCCGGATCAAGGCGCACCACGAGTACTGGAGCGAGTTGTAGTCCAAGCCCTCGGTCGACTTGCCGCGCAGCGCGCGCACGCGCTGCCAGTGGCTCACCATCGTCTCGCGGCTGTCCGGCATGATGGCGCCCGACAAGTCGTAGAGCTGCCATGGACGCAACATCGGGTCCAAGAAGTGCCCCTGCGACGGCGCCGACGAGCCGATGGACGAAGCCGGCTGCGCATCAGGTGCGACGACGACGGGCCGCGCCACCACTGGAGTCGCCGTGGGTCTTGCAGGCGTCGCGCCCGCGCTCAATCCAGCCGTCGGCGCGCTCATCGCCGTTGTCAAAGTTGACCCGACCGTCGTCTTCGTGGGCGCCGCTTGGCTCGGTGCCGCCGTTTCCGCCGCAGCCGTCGCCGTCGTCGCCTGGCGCGTAATGTCGTGCCTCACATTGACCGCCGACTTGGTCGTCGGCGCCGCTGACTTGCTGCGCGTGTCCGCCATGCCGATGCGTTCCTTCCCGAGTTTTCCAGTTTTCTCTCCCTCTTTTCAGCGCCTGAGTAGGCGCTGTATTGAGAGGGGGGTGGTGTAACAGGGTAACCTGTTACACGCCTCAGTACCCAAAAGTGGGGTACGAGGTTACATGTGTAGGTTACACTTTAGGGTACAGCTGGGTTACCGTCACACGTCGGGGTATCCGGCGTGCTGACAGGTGTCGTTCGCCGATTAGCCGAAAATGGGGACGCAGCCCCATTTCGGCCTATCACACCTCGCCACCCAAAATGGGTGGCTCCTAGCCAAACCGGGGCTCCGCCCTCGGTAAAATACATAGGAGAGTTGAAAACACCACGCTTCCAAGACTGCTCCACGGGCTCTTAGCCCGTTACACGAACACCGTCAGCGATCCGTCGCCCGCATCTTCACCGAGTTCACGCATGAACTCCTTCAGCCACACTGCCTCTTGGGTCGCTTCCGATAGCGCCATGTACTCGGCCTCCGTCGATGAGAGTGCCACAGTGCGCTGCTTCTTGCTGTGCCAGCTGATGCAGCCACCATTGCGCACGAACACGTAGCCGCTGGTGCTGCGTCGAGTCTCGATGTCGCCGGCCCAGTCCGCATCCGAATAGCCGACCAACTCGCCATCACCAGAGCCAGAGAAACGGATGCCGTGTGTCGGAGTCGCTTGCAGATACCGAAGCACACGCTTGAGAGCTTGCCAGTGTGTCGGACAAGGATCGGCGGCGAACTGGCTCAGCACTCCCACTGCCGCAGCGAGGTCTGGGCGAGTGCCGACCACCAGGTACATCACAGCGCCGACGGCACTGCGGTACTGCACACCCTTCATGGTCTCGTCGTGCTTGCAGCCGCCGTCACACATGCTCTTGGTCAACTTCAGTCCCGGTTCTTGAGGCGTCTTGACAGGCTTGCAGTCCTGCATGCCGAACTTGGTCAAGATCGACTGCAGGAACTTGGTCTGCCGCATCGACACGTCACCCGACTTGTCATCACGCTCGACTTCCATGCCGAGACAATACTTGAGCTCGCCGAGATCCGACATCTCGAAGCGCTCATTCAACGCACGCTTGGTCGCTCCGAGCAGATCCATGTTGTTGCTCGCGAGGATGAGGTCGTCGACGTAGAGCACCACAAACATCATGGTCGAGCCGTCACGCTTGACGTACACGCAGTGGTCCATCTCGCACTTGGTGAAGCCGATCTGAAGCATGAACTCGTCGATGGTCTGGTTCCACATGCGAGGAGACTGCTTGAGACCGTACAACGCACGCTTGAGCTTGCACACGTGGTCGGGATACTCGAGGTCGACGAAGCCATCGGGTTGCTTCATGTAGATCTCTTCCTCGAGCCGACCGTTGAGGAACGCCGTCTTGACATCCATCTGGTGCAGCACGAGCTTGTACTGCGCCGCGATGCTCAAGATGATCCTGATCGACGCGAACTTGGCGACTGGCGCGAACGTCTCCTCGAAGTCCACACCGTACTTCTGCAGGAAACCCTTCGCCACCAGACGTGCCTTGTACCGCTCAATGAGACCGTCGACGGTTTCCTTCACCTTGAACACCCACTTGCTGCTGATAGCCTTGCGTCCGCGCGGCAATGGCACGAGCTCCCACGTCTCGTTCTTGCATAGCGAGTCGAACTCGGACTCGCACGCTTCCTTCCACTTGCTCGCGTCGCTGGATTCCATCGCCGACTCGAACGACGTCGGCAAATCTCCCACTGAATACACGACGTGAGCGTAATCTTCGTCTTCTTCTTCCTCGATCGACGCGAGTTGAGCCGACATGTCCTCAAGCGATGAGGCTGCACCTTGTGCAGACGTCGAACTCGCTCCACTTGTGCGTCCCACACGTCCGTAGCGCTTCTCCACTGGTGGCTCCGACAGAGCTTCGAGCGAGTGCGTCCGCTGATGACGCTTGGACCCCGGCGGGTACTCGACATTCGGCTTCTGCTGTCGCTGTGGCTGCCGACGAGACGGTTGTTGTTGCTGCCACTGCGGCCGCTCGTTCACCGATGCTTGCTCTGTCGGTCGCTCGTTCATGTCTTGGTCACCTTCATCGTTGTCGTAGTCGGCATCGTCTTCACCGTCGGTCGCTCCGTCGATGTCGCAATACTCAACATCCTTGATGCCAACGTGTCCGTGCTTGCCGCTGTCGAACGTGTCCTTCATGAACTGTGCGTCGCGACTCACCACGATCCGGCTGCTCGACAGCTCCTCGAACCGATACGCCTTCTCGTGGTCCGAGTAGCCCAGAAAGCGACACAACACCGATCGCGCGTCGAACTTCGACCGCTTCTCGCTTGGCACGTGCACATAAGCGTGGCACCCGAAGACCTTCAGGTTCTTCAACAACGGCTTCTTCTGCGTCCACACCTCGTACGGAGACTTGTCGTGGCCAATCGCTCGCGTCGGACATCGATTGCGCAGGAACGCTGCCGTCGACACCGCTTCACCCCAATAGCGTTTCGACAGTCCCGCGTGCTCGATCATGCACCGAGCACACTCGACCGGAGTCCGATTCATCCGCTCGGCCACTCCATTGAGCTGAGGCGTGTACGGCGGCGTGAACTGCTGCACGATGCCTCGGTTGCGGCACAACGCGGCGAACTTGTTCGACACGTACTCGCCGCCGTTGTCGCTCCGAAGCACCTTGACGCGTCGTCCGGTCTGGGTCTCGGCAAACTTGACGAACTGCACGAACTTGTCCAGCACCTCCGACTTGCTTCGAAGCAGGTAGACCACGCAGAACCGCGACTTGTCGTCGATGAACGTCACGAAGTAGCGCTTGTCGGAGAATGTCGCCGTCTGCATCGGACCGCACACATCGCTGTGCACGACGTCGAGCACGTTCTTGGCGCGCTCGGGTGAAGTCGACTGGAAACGCACTCGAGTCTGCTTGCCGAGCGCACATCCGCCGCAGAGCTCCCACTTGCTCACCGACGTCATGTCGATGCCGATGCCAAGGTTTTGCTTCACGATCGCGTCGAGACCGCCGTGGCCGATGTGGCCGAGTCGCAGGTGCCACAAGTACGACTTGTTCATCTGCGGCGCCTTGGACACACTTGCGATGCTCGCACTCTCTGCTTGCAAAGGTGTCATGCACAGCTTGAACAGTCCCTTGCCGACGCGCTCACCGATCTTCCACTCCTTCCCCTTGAGTTTCGCGTAGCAGACGCTGGTGTCAAACGTCACTGGCGCGACATCCTTCGTGAACCGGCCGACCGAGAACAAGCTGCGCGACAGCTTCGGGATGTGCCACACACCCGTGAGCACTCCCTTCTTCACGCCACTTGGAGTCTTCATCGACATCACGATGTCGCCACTTCCCACCGCCTGAACCACACCGTCGTCCGCCAGATGCACGTCGACCGGTGTGATGGTCTTGTAGTTCTTCATGAACTTCTTCGAGTTCGTCATGTGCTGCGTCGCACCCGAGTCGACCAGCCATTCCATACTCGACTTGGAGGCACCCGCGTCGCCGCCAATCGAGAAGAGATAGTCGCCAGGGTCTTCATCCTGCGCGACGTTCGCACGCTGCGACCGTTGTCGCTCAGCGTCGTTCTGCTGTCCTCGCAAGGGACACTCCGCCATCCAGTGGCCTTGCTTGCCGCACTGATGGCACGGACCATTCCGCTTCGTCGGTCGTCCCTTGCGCTTGTTGTCCCTCATCATGAACGCCTGGCCAGGCGCGACGCTCTCGCCGCCCTGCTCCTTGCGCTTCATGTCCTCGTGTAGGAGCCGAGACGTCACGAGCTCCCATGTCAGCGTGTCGGAACGCGATTCCAACGCCGTGATCAGGAACTGGTACGACTCGCTCAGACTGGCAAGAAGCGTGATCACCAAGTCGTCCTCGCTGACCGGAGCGCGGTAGCTGCGAGTCCTCCATCGCGAGACAGACGATCGCCAGCGCCTTGCGCGACTTCTTGCGGATCGTCGCTTGATCCGCCGCGGTCGTGCACTGCTCCAGCTTCACTTCCCCACTCGTCACTTCCCACAGTTCGCGCTCCTCGAGCACCATCTGCATCTTGAACTTCCATGTGTGGAAGTTGGTTCCGTCGAACTTGTTGATGCGGGCGGTCGCGGTCGGGGCGGCGTCCATGGCGAAGGCGTAGTCGGGGTCTTGGTCAGGGAAGACGGGGCTTGGGCTCATAACCAAAAGGAAGAGCACTTGAGCAGTAGTTGGCAAAATGCAAAGTGATTCGATTGAGGTCCTTAGTTCGCAACCGCGTGCTACCTCTAAGCCTCATGGACTCCCCTTGGGTCCCTACTGGATACTTCCTAAACAGCCAATCAGTGGCTGACACGTGGACCGCTTGTGGGTTGAATCAGATCTGAAATGAAGGTCATGCCGACCTCACTGATGACGCGTCCGCGTCACACGGTCGCTTGGCGAGGCGTCGTCACATCAGTCTTGATGTAACGGGCCTAGAGTGCCCGTTACGTTGCTTGCACGCTAGCGCCCTTGAGGAAGCTTGGAGCCTCGAGCAAGCTCGAGGCGGGTCTGCTTTAGGGGGAAAATTCGACTCTGATTGATGATTGGCCCTTGCGGGCCCGGCCAACCATGTAACGGGCTGAACGCCACGTTACTGGCTTACACTGCGGCTGGGAGACGCGTTGGGTCTCAGGAGCCTGAGACCGATGGGGCTCTTGGGGTAAAATCAACTCTGTATTGGATTTAGCTCAGGGCGAGGCCCTGAGCCTCATCATGGCCACTCAAATGGAATCCTGGCGCATGATTGGACGGAAATGGGTCTGCGCACCCGTATTCGTCCAATCAGCGAATGACAACGCAGCACTCGCTGGCTGTGGCCAGCGAGCGTCTGAACCTACCTACAAATGTAATGGTGGCTAAACATGTACCTACTTGTGTAATGGGATTGCCCCATTACACTACCCCCCTCTTTAGAGCGCGCTCACCTGAGCGCGAAATGGAAGCAGGAATTCTTTGGAAGAAGCGGGGCGGCACGGAGAAGAACGAGCGCGGGCGGCAGAAGATGAACGACGGTGACCACAGTGACGACGTCGGCGCTCGTGCCGACGCGCGGCCAGTGGAGCACGAGGAGAAGACGGCGCCGACACTCTCGGCGCCCGGGTCCAGCGTCATGGACCCGAAGCTCAAGCCGCACAAGCTCTACAGCCTGACCGACGCCGTCGATCCTGAGCCACTCTCAGTGATGAAGGGCTACTTCACACGGGTGCGCGCGCTTCGTGGCAAGCGGATCGACGGATTCAACGACGACGCTCTCGAGAGATCTTGGAGCGCCATGATTGAGCGGTGGAACACCATGAAGGCTGCTGGGCAGAGCTTCGTCGGCTGGCTTGAGGCTCGAGAGGGCGTGCGGGCAACGCACGCCATCGGCGAGGTGCGCTCGCGTGTCTGCGAGAACGCGTGGGATGAAGATCGCCTCTGCTACGTCCACGTGCACGAAGGCTGTTTGTCGTGCAGCTCAGGTATTCGGCCGTCGCACGCCGAGTGGGATCGCCACATCGAGGAGCGGCCGCTGTCTGACACCGAGCGCGTCTGGATCGGCTACTACAAGCGCTCGCTCTCCGAGCTTGAGCAGTCCGCTATTCGCGGCGGGGACATCCGCCGCGCGCGAGAACGGAGCCCGCCTCCGTCCGCTCGGGGAAGGTCGCGCTCGCGGTCTCGAGCTCGTCGTGTGTCTCGGTCGCGTTCACGATCGCCACGCGGGTATTCGCGGTCTCGCTCGCGATCGCGCTCACGTTCGTCGCGACGGGTGTCGCTGGTTGATGCGCAGTCGGAGTGGCCTCGTGCGCGGCCTCGTATTCCTGCACCGCGTCGCGGACATCGCGGAGGAGGTTGGCGCGTGGCTCCCACGTATCCTCATCCGGAGGAAAGCCGAGCCAGCGCACGCGATATTGGCGCTCCAGTGGTGGAGCGCGAACGCGGCGGCTACTTCGACCGTGTGCAGCACGGGCCGGATCCCGATGAGCGACGATACGCTCCACGATCCAGCGACGTTCGCCTGCCGAGTCAACAAGCGGCGGCGGGCCATCGCGTTGGAACGCGCGCCGAGGTGAGGGCCGCGGCGAAGAGTCAAGCAGCGAAGCCTCGGTACGAGTATCGGACCCCGAGTCCGCCGGCGGTGGCTCTGGCACTCGCTGATAGCGATCGTGCGATGGACTGGGCACGGGAAGCTGAGGCTGCAGCTGATCAAGCGGACCGGCGCGCGTACCAAGCCTTGGACGAAGTGGCACGCCTTCGTCAATGGAAGGAAGACGCTGCGGCTCGTCTTCGCCAGCTCGAGCAAGCTGTGATGGGGTCGGCGCAGGCAGGGAGTCAGCCGCGTCCGGGTCGCGCGGCTCGCAAGTGGCGCCAGAGTGGGAAGTCGTGCTACGCGCCGAAGCCGGGATCTCCGCCGGACGATACTGCTTGAGGCGCCCGACGTAGAAGGTCGGGTGAAGGCGCATGCTGGTAGGTATGTCCAGCGTGTATGCGTCACCTTTCACCTTTAACACCTTGAACGGCCCAATATATCGGGGCGCGAGTTTGTTCGCGCCGAGGTTCGTCACAGATGTTGCCTTGATACCATCTGTTGACAGTAGCACACGATCATCTGGCTTGAACCGCGCCGTATTCTTTCGACCGCGCTTGTCTGCGTTCGCCTTCTGCTTGTCAACTGCGGCTTGCAGTGCGTCACGAACGAAGCGCACGATCGACTGTCGGAGGAGTACAAACTCCGACACTGCCTTGGCATCTGCCGGCTTCACCGGCGACCTTGGTGCGTAGTTTGCTCCAGTCGACGCGACGGGAAGGGTCGCATCTAAATTTAGTCCTTGGGCAGGGTCGATCAGCGTACGGCTGGTCCAGTCGGCAAGAGGCGACGCCGCGAACGTCGGCGTCCGTAAGGCACGCCGCGCAGCTTGAGCACGAGTAGTGGCGGCAGCGAGAGATTCGTCAGGGAGTGCAGCGCCGGCAGCCGGCGCTTCGCCTTCACTCTGATCCAGTGCTAGTGTCGAGTCCAACGACGCCAAGCCCGACTCTCCCCCACTAAGAGTGGAGGCCGGTGCCGTGGGAAGCCCCACGGCGATGAGAGCTGGGACGCGTGGATGACGCGCGTTGTTGATGTAGAACGGCGACAGACCCGTCGACGCGTGCACCGCGTTGTTGATTGCGAACTCGACCATCGGGAGGAAAGAGCTCCACGACGAAAACGTCGTGGCGTAGCTGCGGAGCACGTCCTCGAGAACGCGATTCACACGCTCCGTTTGCCCATCCGTCTCGGGATGGGCGGCCGTCGACATCAGTAGTCGCGTGCCGAGTTGCTCGAAGAGGTGGCTCCAGAATCCGGCGGTGAACCGCGGGTCGCGGTCCGAGACGATTGACTCGGGCAGTCCGTGGTGCCGAAAGACCGTGTCTAAAAATAGTCGCGCCGCTTCAGCCGAGGTCACGCCCTCGGCGACTGGAGCAAGATGCACCATCTTGCTGAAGCGGTCGACGAAGACAAGGATGCCGGTGCGACCGAGGTCATCGGGAGGCAGCCCGAAAACAAAGTCCATGCTGACGGATCGCCATGCGTCAGCCGCGATTGGCAAAGGTCGCAGCGGAGCCTGCGACGACGAGGCGGGCTTGACGCGCTGGCAGACCTCACACGTCCGCACCCATTTGCGGACCCACTTGTACATGTGAGGCCAATAGAAATCGCGGGCGAGCGCCGCGAATGTCTTCTCGCGGCCGAGGTGACCACCAGTCGGGGCGTCGTGATACTCGTGAACGAGACGAGCACGCAAATCGTCGTCATTCGGGATTACGACACGAGGCGCGTCGAATGTGTCGACGCGGTATGACAGGAGGTCACCTTCCAATTGGTAGCGCGTGATTTGGTCACGCGTTGACTTTGACAATCGTCCGAGCGTAACGTCGCTCGGCGAACGGAGGTACGCGATGATGCCATTGTAGAGTGGGTCTTCCTGATAGGCATCGACTATTTGTCGGCGCAAAGGCATCACTGGAGTGGATATCGTGGCGTTCAGGTTGAGGTGAACGCAGGCGACGCATGGTTCGTCATCGTCCTCGTCAGGTTGGTGACGAGCCGCGGCGAGTCGTGGGTCGTAATCAGGACGCCGCGACAGCGCGTCGGCAAGGATGTTGTTCTTGCCAGGCTTGTAGTGGACGACAAAGTTGTACTCGGCGAAGAACGAGAGCCAGCGGGCCATCCGTTGAGACAGGTGCGGACTCTTCATCGCTGTGCGCAGCGACGCGTGATCAGTGTAGACGGCGAACGTCTGTTCGCCAAGCAGATGCACGCGGAACTTTACCAAGGCGTAGCGCATCGCAAGGAGTTCCTTGTCGTGGACGGGGTAGTTTCGTTCAGCGGGCTTCAATTGTCGTGATTGGTAGCTCACGACTCGTTCGCGGCCCTCAGCGTCAAACTGCATGAGGGCACAGCCGATCGCGAAGTCGCTCGCGTCACACACCACATGGAAGGGCTTTGAGTCATCAGGAAGGATGAGCACCGGGGCGGAAGCGAGGCTGGACTTGACGGCATCGAAGGCCACTTGGTGCTCGGGACGCCACGACCATGTAGCGTCTTTCTTCAACAGAGATGACAGTGGCTGGATCAAGGCGGCGTAGTTCTTCGTATACTTGTGCAAATAGTTTGCCATGCCGAGCCACTGACGAAGCTCAGTGGGGCTTGTCGGCTCCGGCCAGGAACAAATCGACGAGACCTTTTCAGGGTCGGCGCGGACACCGGAACGGCCCACGAAGCAGCCCAGCACCGGAATTTCCGGTGCACAGAAGATGCACTTCTTCAGATTCGCGTAGAGCTTGTTCTCGCGCATCACCTCGAACACGCGTCTCAAGTGTCGGAGATGGACCTCAGTGTCGTTGAGGTCACCCTCGGCGCGACTGTGCACGAAGATGTCATCAAAATAGCTCGGCGCAAAGTCACGAAGAGGTCGCAAGACGTGAGAGACCATGCGATTGAACGTGGCCGGGGCGTTCTTCAGACCTTGCGGCATGACGAGCCACTCCCAGAGCATCCCGCTGGGAGTACTGACTGCAGTGAGCGGGATGTCGGACTCGCGCATCAGGATCTGGTAGAAGCCGTCGGTCAAGTCGATGGCGCTGAACAAAGTGCTTCCCGACATGGAGTCCATCACCATGTCCTTTCGAGGGATCGGCGTTTGCGCAGGGATCGTCGCGTCGTTGAGCTTGTTGAAGGCATGGACGATGCGCCAGCCGCCGGTGGCCTTCTTGACACAGAAGGTCGGGCTCGAGTGCGGGGAAGTGCTCTCGCGTACGTGGCCGGCCAGTCGACGGCCCTCGAAGAAGTCATCAATAGCTTGCACTTGATCGCGCGGCAGCGGCCACTGTCGCGTCACGCAATACTTTGTGCCGGGCACGAGATCAATTTCGTGCCTCACTCCGCGGTCAACAGGAAGTTCCGCCGGGATCTTGTCGGGGAAGACGTCCGCGAACTCGCGGGCGAGTTTGTAGACAGGGTTTCCTGCATCGCGGAGGGCGTCCCACGATTGTGCGGTGAAACGCTCCTCGCGCGCTGACTTTGGCTCAGCGCTTATTGGACGCTCGATGGTGGTGACGACGCATATCTGCTCAACGTCTCCAGTCTTGAGGCCGCGGAGAAAACGCTTCCACGAGAGACCGGGCAGTCGAACAATCGACGCTGCGTCTTTAGGTGGACTCGAGACTTGAACAGTGTGCCTCTGCAATTTGTCGGTCGAGTAGTCGACGACATTGATGATCTCCTTCGGCGAACCCGGAACGTCATCCGTCTCTGTCACCGACCGACGGCGACGATGTTGTTGGTTTTGTCGGCGAGCCTTCCTCAGTCGCTTCGAGCCGCTGCTCGAGGCCGAAGACTCGCTCTCGCTGGCCGAGAGCACACACTGCTCGATCGGCTTGTTCGTCGGACGTGAGAGGCTTTTCACCACGTCATTGTCAAGCGGGAGCCGCTGCTCGACCGCACTCTGAAGATGAGGGAGCACCTCACGCTCGACCTCGCACTGGTTCTTCGGGAGCGACTTACGCTCAACCTCTCTCTGGCTCTTCGGGAGCGACACACGCTCGACCGGATCGGCATGTTGCGGGAGCCACGCTTGCTCAACCACTCTCTCGATAGACGTCACTTGTGCGCAGATAACACAGAGAGGGCCATCGCTCACTCTCTGCGCTACTTGGGTCGTGGGAACTACATCCACTACAGTGACGTCACTCCAAGTTTCTGGCGCGGCCAGAAGCTGCGCGAATACCTCGCTCACGTCAAAGTCACTCCGTCGCTTGACGGAGCGGGTCAGCCAGTCGATCTCGGGCTGATACTTCATCAGCCACGGCATGCCAAGAATGCAGTCGAACGCGTAGTTCATGTCGATCAACAAGAACTCGTCGAGGCAACAGTAGCCGTCGAACTCATATGAGAGAGAGATACTCCGCTGCGGGATGCGCCGCGGCTTGCCGTCAGCGAGTCTGACGACCATATCACCCGAGCCTTCTCGGATGCGCAGGTTCTTGGGTAGATCGGGCAGACATGAGGCGCGAACGAAGTTGTTCGTCGCGCCCGAGTCCAGCAGCGCGCGTAGCGGACGCCGAGAACCGGCGACATGTAGGCTCACAATGATCAATCTCGGATCGCTGCTGGACGTGGTGGCGTTGAATTGTGCATGTAGCACAGGGGCGCTCGGAGATCGGGTTGCCACCGGAGGACCCGGATCTCCGTCGTACACAGTAGGGCGCGCCGCACCTACTGGTCTTGATCGTTTTTTGACTCCTCGCCGACGCCATTAGAGGTGATGGCGTCAACGTTGGCAGCCACGGGAGCAGGAGCGCGACACACTGCCGCGCGATGTCCTGCGCGGCGACAGCGATAGCAGATCATTGGACGCTGGGCACGAGGGGCTCGTCCACCTCGTGCGTTGACTCGTGGGCTATCCGTTGAACCCAACTCGATGGCGTCGATCTCCATCGGCTCGGGTACGTTGGCCCGAGCTTCCGTCGTCAAGGCTCGCGCATACGAAGACATGACAGTGTAGTCCTCGCGCAAGGCGAGGGAAAACGCGTCTTCGAGGGTCTTCGGCTCCGCGCGCATGAGGCAATAGCGCGTCATGCCTTCACGCATGCCGAATATGAAGACATGGACCTGCGAAGCCATGTCAATAGGGTCCGTGACGACGCACGAAACGAGATGACGCGTCTTCTGGACGTAGTCGCGCATCGGGAGCTTGCCTTGCTTGAGCGCGAAGAATGCCGCGCGCATGCGCGACTCGTCCTGAGGCGGCTCGAAAGCGAGCCGCAGGTCATTCTGGAGTATCGCCAGCGTGGGAAACGCGAACTCGTCGAGGACGAGCTTGCCAAGGGCCCACTCCTTGGCTTTTCCGGTGAGGCGTGAGAGAAGGAAGTTGACCTTCGCCGAGTCCGACGCGATCTGTCGCGACGCAATCGCGAGGTCGACCTCGCGGAACCAGCGATTCAAGGGCAGTCGGTCTTGGCCGACGCCGGAGTAGGCCGACGTCTCCATCTTCACGACGTCGTTCCTGTTCTGGGACGCGGGAGTTGACGCTCGCTGTTTGGCTTCAGCGAGCTCGCGTTCCAGGAACTCATGAGCAGCTAGGCGTTGCTGATCGGCTGTCGCTGAGCGCAGTAGCGACGTAACGATAGCTTCGCCGGACACCGACGCGAGTCGGTGCAGAGCTTCCCACTCAACTCGCGAGAGATGTGGAAAGCTCTCGTGCTCCAAAGGAGCTCCCTCGGTGATGAGGAAGTCACTCATCACGATCTTGGCCGTTGGAAGGACTACAAAGTGCTACCAGGTGTAACGGGCTGAACGCCACGTTACTGGCTTACACTGCGGCTGGGAGACGCGTTGGGTCTCAGGAGCCTGAGACCGATGGGGCTCTTGGGGTAAAATCAACTCTGTATTGGATTTAGCTCAGGGCGAGGCCCTGAGCCTCATCATGGCCACTCAAATGGAATCCTGGCGCATGATTGGACGGAAATGGGTCTGCGCACCCGTATTCGTCCAATCAGCGAATGACAACGCAGCACTCGCTGGCTGTGGCCAGCGAGCGTCTGAACCTACCTACAAATGTAATGGTGGCTAAACATGTACCTACTTGTGTAATGGGATTGCCCCATTACAAACCAATGGCCGTTAAGTAATGTTGTCGCTGATTGGCTGGAAGGGTGCTGCGACACCACTTTCAGCCAATCACTGACTGACACGACTGAACCCAGGCGGCCATTGGCCTGGGGAGGTAAAACCTACCTACAAATGTAAAAACCCTACCTACAAATGCAAACCTACCTACAAATGTAACGAAGCCCCGTTACACATGACAACAGGACAGACCATGGAGGACAACCTGAAGGAGATGACGAAGTAGTGATAGTACCTGCGCAAAATGAAGGGCCACGGCCACCCCATCACAGACGAAGAAATGGCTCGCTTACTGCTGATGGGTGTTGCATTGCCGCATAGGAATCTAGTGGATCAGTTTGACCTACCAACGCGCCAAGGGAACCCGCCAACACTTCAATAGGTTACCAACGCACAACGATCACGCGATGAGCTCGACAAGATGACAGAGCAATTGAGCAATGCAGTGAATGGATCGTCGGTTATGGAATTGGTGACCACAGCGCCAGGACAAGTCAGTAATGGCGGCCACAATATGGCGCCGAGAGAGAAGTGCTTTTATTGCAAGAAACCAGGGCATATGAAAAAGGACTGTTGGTCCGCCAAGCGAGACCAGAAGAATACTCAAAATGGACAGAGCAAGAGCAAGGACAAGGCTAAGGCCAGAGCAGAATGACAGCCCACGCCCAATATGATAATCACATGCACTGAATTCGGCAAGTTCAAGGCAGTAGTAATGACGATGATGACAACCCGCACGAGTATCCGACTCGACAGGGTGGATGCTGGACTGTGGAATTTCAACCCACGTGTGCGCCAACCGTGACCTATTCTCGACAATGAAGAGGTCGAAGACGACATTTACTGTCTGGACAGGGCAGACAATGCAAGGTACATGTAACGGGGCTCCGTTACATTTGTAGGTAGGGTTTTTACATTTGTAGGTAGGTTTTACCTCCCCAGGCCAATGGCCGCCTGGGTTCAGTCGTGTCAGTCAGTGATTGGATGAAAGTGGTGTCGCAGCACACTTTCAGCCAATCAACGACGACATTGCTTAACGGCCATTGGCTGGCCAGGCCCGCCTGGGCCAATCATCAATCAGAGTCGAATTTTCCCTTAAGT
Organism: Phytopythium vexans; assembly: GCA_003413675.1. NCBI lineage: Eukaryota > Oomycota > Peronosporomycetes > Pythiales > Pythiaceae > Phytopythium > Phytopythium vexans. The sequence goes on along the minus strand of QLOC01000012.1, from coordinate 102,554 downwards.
CAGACCTGCCTCGAGCTTGCTCGAGGCTAGATGCTTCCTCTAGAGGAGTAATGTGTACGCAAGGTAACAGGCGCTCTAGGCCCGTTACAGATCTCTAGACCAGGATCACATCGGATCGGGATATTCTTCAAGCCGGATATCGACAAAAATGCTCGCTTTTTATTTTCAGCATACTTAATCTTGGTACGTTGGCTGTATTCGCTGAATGTGAAAATCGGTTGCCCTTTTTGCTCTTCAAAGTCATTTTAAAGTGCGTGATACTGGAGTTCCGTAAATTGCTGAAGGCGCTCTTTACACTGCTCTGGAACTTGCGCAACGTGTTGTAACGCAAAGATTGTGGCGTTTCTAAAACCAAATCTGGAGGCGGACCCATGTTGTTCGGATACTCGCGTGTCTTGCTTGTTTTCTGCGCCACTACAGGACTCGCAACCTGTCGGCTTGGTACTCGTGTGTCTTCTTGAAATGAGCGACAGCCTGATTGTACGTCCACCTACGTGTTCCCATGAAGCACCGCAGCTGATGTTGCTGTTCTCTGGTAGGAAATAATCGGTACACGCGCACTCGACGAAACATCAGCTGCTGCTCCTTCTTCGACATCTTCAGTTCCTCCTTCGCTTGTGTTAACTCGTGTAACGGTCCTATAGCGCCCGTTACTCAGCGTACATGTAGGCGCCTTGGAGGAAGCTTGGAGCCTCGAGCAAGCTCGAGGCAGATCTGCTTTAGGGGGAAAATTCGACTCTAATTGATGATTGGCCCTTGCGGGCCCGGCCAACCAATGGCCGTTAAGTAATTCCGCCACTGATTGGCTGAAAGGGTGCTGCGACACCACTTTCAGCCAATCACTGACTGACACGACTGAACCCAGGCGGCCATTGGCCTGGGGAGGTAAACCTACCTACAAATGCAAATCTACCTACAAATGTAACGGAGTCCCGTTACACATCTTCACTTGTGCAGATCCGCATAACTTAGTCTTGTAACGGGCTGAACGCCACGTTACTGGCTTACACTGCGGCTGGGAGACGCGTTGGGTCTCAGGAGCCTGAGACCGATGGGGCTCTTGGGGTAAAATCAACTCTGTATTAGATTTAGCTCAGGGCTTCCCCGCCCTGAGCCTCGTCTTGGCCACTCAAATGAAATCCTATCGCGTGATTGGACGGAAATGGGTCTGCGCACCCGTATTCGTCCAATCAGCGAATGACAACGCAGCACTCGCTGGCTGTTGCCAGCAAGCGTCTGAACCTACCTACATATGTAATGGCGGCTAAACATGTACCTACTTGTGTAATGGGATCGCCCCATTACAAGTCTCTGGCGATTTAGTCTACATATCTGGCTTCAGTACACCAGATCCAGCATTTGATGTAGAAACAATTTCAGAAGTAAACCGCGCGGAGGGTCATACTATAGTCAAGAAAGATAACTATGCATTCTTCATCAATGTTGATTTGAGTGCGTTACGACGCGAAGACCCACTCGGGAGCGGCAAGTATCCTATTGAGGAGTTTACTTAATCCGTTATAGTTTACTGTGCTTCCAAACGAATTCAAATTCAAATGCGTCTACGGTATCTGACCACATACTCGTGAAAAGGCTCTCTTTTCAGCTCATTTTTTCCCCTGCTACGCAAGAAGATGAGTCAAGACGAAATCAAAGCGATCAACATTATCAAACGAGTGATGAAAGCTAATCAAGCTCGTGTTCTACACCAACTCGACAATGAGGATCGACTGAACAAAAACCAACTGCTGTCTGCCTACGTGCTGTACCATCCAATTGTCAACTACTACGAGTTCTTCAAAACGATTGTGCAAAGGCGTTATCACGAATACTCTGCGCAGTCGCTGGCAACTATTTTCGCTGGCTTGCAGTTGAAGTGGCCAGAGAAGAAGATCTTTCACGAAACGCTGAAGCACTTCACTGTTCAAGACTTTGTTGCCTACGGATGGTAGATCTCTCATTGTCAAAGCAGCTCCAAGCTCCTCTCCTCATACCAATACACCACTCCTCATACATTTGATCGCAAAGTGGATCGAGGAAGAAGAACGACGCAGTAGAAAGGTTGATACAAACAAAAATAGATCAGTCGAACTCCTCATCAAGAGTGCTTTCAGTTCCATCAGAATCAGAGACGACGATCTCCGCGTTGAGGTCCAACGTCAAAATTGCGTGGAGAAGCTCGCACTTGTCGACAGCATTCCTCTCTACTCTAAACTCTATGGCGGGATAATGGGTGTCTACCAGCAAATCAGCGAACTGAAGCAAGACTTGTTCAAGATCGAACGGACCACCAGCATGAAAACGCGTGTTGACGCAGCGATACGTCACATTGCGCGTCGCCGTTTGCTGCAGAGCGGGAGCTAGAGGTTAGTCACGTCGTGTGAGTGTAAGCGTACAATTTCAAACATGAAAGACTGACGAACGTACATTTGCGCGCTTGGAGACGTTGCCGATCCGCACGAAGTTATTGCGAAAGTCGATTGGATTGGCTGTTTCTGTGAAATCCAACATCAGCTCTGCACCTTTCTGCTGATATCGCCGAATCTCGCGCAAGATATACGCTCTCTGTCCCGCAATGCAACGTAACAGCTTCTCGTTCTCGTCGTCGGGAAATTCTAGATTCTGGAACACCACCACAGCGACGCCATGAACCTTGGTGCGTTGGCGAGGGTCGGCGGCGCGCTTGCACGTATTCGCGAGTAGCTCGGTACGCAGCGCTTGAATCTCGTTCCGCAGCAACTCCTTGGTCTGAGTGTGTGCTGCGAGAAGGCGGTCGAGGCGGGAGTTCGTATCGACCCTAGATCTCTCGACGGTACGCTCAAGTCTGCCGATACGATCGACTAGCGCCAAAATGGTGTCATTCTGCTGCGCGATAGTGAGCTGGAGCGCGGAAATGTTGTCATTCTGCTGCGTTGTGATCTGCTCTAGCCGCGCGACTTCGATGAGGAGGCGGAGTCTTCCAACTCCACGAACCACCGCAGGGGTGGTTCGTCCTTCCTCCCGTGGTAGGGAGGCTTCCCATGCCACTTGCCGGCGACATGAGTGTCTCAGTGCCGCGGCTCACGGGAGCAATGGTACGGCAGAACTTTGTCTTGGAGGTGAAGGTGACGGGTGCCGGTTGCAGCTTTTCTTATCCTTATAAGGCGTTTAAAACATATATAAAAGAGCGTTAAAGAACACCCTAATAATGGTCGTATTCCTGGACCAGTTGGGAATGGTCTAGAGCAGAACTAACTTTTGGAAGGAAATCAGCGGGCTTATTCGTGCGGATGTCGAGGTTCGTCGTTGAACAGATTCCTGGCTTCTATGCGGCTAAGGGTATGTCTCGACGGTGTGGCCGTGGCATGGCACAGCGATCCACTGCAACATACCCCGCCCCAATAGTGACAGCCCTTTCTGTCGAATATTGGGCTTCGGTTTCCCCTTTCGTCCCGCGAAATCGCCCTCATCTGCCGTACGGTTACCTGATATCTCCGCACGAGGAATTCCCGAAACCGTCTTGTTGTGCGACACACAGATGGCACACACGACGTACACTAAGCAGGCACGCTCCACCTGACACATGCTGCATCGTGCAACGCACGCAGCGCAACTTGTTCACCGCACACTTTCGGTTCCCATCTCGTCTTTTGCTTTCTTTCTTTCTTTCTTTCTTTCTTTCTTTCTTTCTTTCTTTCTTTCACCTGAACGTCCCAACGTAATCGTTTCGTCTACATCCGAAATGCAGTCCATTTGCGAGTATTTTCGTGGTTGAAGTCAGGTTACAGGTTTTGGTTTTGTACGCGCACTTTAAGCATGTAAAATAGAGACTGCTATATTAGCGATCTTCAGACGTTGCTTGGCCGGTAGAAATGGGTGGGTCCAATTAATCTAAGCAACGTACCGGATATGTAACCGGGCGAGGCTTACGCTCGGTTACTGGCTTACACTAGCGCGTGTAAGGAAGCGTATACAAATTTGTATACAAACTGTACAGTTCACTGTACAGTTCAATGCCAATGAATGGAAGTCTGTGCTAGTGTCCAAAATGAGAACTGTCTTATTGTTTAGCGTTCTGCCTAGGTACCAAACCTCTAATCCCTAATGCATGTATTTTGGGAGGCGTCCATGACTGGCCACGGACGCTCCAACCGAATTTATGTATGGATTAGTGTTGGTCACACTAATCCCAAAATGTACCCAACAAATGCTAGTGTGGCACACTTAACGCAGTACAGTCCGACTGTACTGCTCTGTAACCCAGTTACAGGCTGTGTAACCCCATTACACCACCCCCCCGTTAAGGTACGAGTATACCAGACCGTATAGTATACAAGCGATGTGTATATCGTATAGTATACATGTGGTATGTATACTAAATGGTGCGTCTGAGTGTATACTATACCGTATACACGTGATTGGTGGCACTTGTTGGTCGGTTCCAAAGATTGAACGCCCTTCAGTCGAGAAGCTTCTCGACTGTTCCCGACGCGCTCAACGACGATGAGCGCGCGCTCCGACGAGGTCGCGGCGGCGGCGGCGGCCAAGACGACGACGGCTGCAGCAGCGGCTGCACCGACCGAAAGGCTTTCGGTCGGTGAGTATCGTGAGCGCGTTGCGAGCGCTCACGCGGCGCGGATCGACCAGCCCGCGAGCACAGCGTCTGTGCTCGCGTCGATCAAGGCCCCAGCAATCGACATGGAGTTCCTTGTCGACTGTATGCAGTCGACACCGCCACGATCGCCACGCGGCGATCGTGTTGAAGACTCTTTGCCTGCGAGGCCCAGCTCGGGCTCGCGGCGCGCGCGCGATTCGCCTTCGCGCGCGGACGACATGGCTGCCAAGCGCCAGAAGAGCGAGCATCGCTCTTCTGTGGTCAAGTACGACGGCGGCGACGACGGCACGTCGTCCCTCAGCGTGGGTGCAGGGTCTGCTGCACCCGAGCGTCCGGTTTGGATGCCGGACGAAGCGCTGATCAAGCGCTGGTACGCCACGTCAGCTCCGCCGCATGCGGAGCTGTTGTACGTCTGTGAGCGCATCACAGACGACGAGGAGGCAGCCTCCATGGCCTTCGCCTCCCCGACCGAGCGGCGCGATTACTACATCGGGCTCTTCCATGAGCTCCGATGGCGGTCGGGCAAGCATGTGTCCGACCGAAGCAAAGTGCCTGTCCCTCAGGCACTTGCGCAAAGTTGGAGTGCCTTTGTTGACAACTTCAACAAGGACCCAGCCGGCTATCGCAGACGGCTGGCCAACGCGCGCGAACGTCACATGCGCTTCAGTGCGCATGGTCGTGTGGAACGCCTGCACGATGCGTGCATGGCGGCGGACATTCCCTGTGCGGTGCCGCACAACAGGGAGTGTCCGAGCTGCGTGCTCGGCGCCCGTCGTCTGACGGAGCGCGAGTTGCGTGGGTACGGGAGCTTCAGCGTACCCACGAGCATCATCACTCAGCGCAATGCGCTGTTCCCTCAGGCGCCGTCGGTGACGGCGACGCCTGCAGCATACGTGAGCTCGTATGCTGCTAACAGTGCAGGGCCTCGTACGCCCTCACCATTTCCGGAACGTCTTCCATCAGGACGTTCCGTGGCTCCCACGTGTCGTGTTGGGGAGGAAATCCTCTCCAACGAATACGAAAGCGACGATGACCTCGGGAGCCCCGAGGCTCACGATGCGCAACGATTCGCTGGACGATCCAGCGAGTCTGGCCTGTCGCGTCGCGCAGCGGCGGTGGCGGTGGTGGGTGAATACCCCGCGTCGACTCCTCAGTCGACGGCGTTGCCAACCTCGTACGAGGTGGCGCTTCAGCTTGCTCGCCTTCAAGCTGAAGTGGCTGAGCGAAAGGCGGAGAACGCTCGCCTCTCGCAGGAACACTCGAACCTCTCGATGAGGGTCGGTCGCCTCGCCGAGAAGGTGGACGAGCTGACTCGTCGCCTCGCGAGTCCTCGCTCGGACGACTCGGATTAGCGAGAGCTCCCTCAGAGCTCTCGGGCTCGCGCCACTGGCGGTACGGCTTGAGGCGTCCGACGTAGAACGTCGGATGCAGTTTCATACTGGACGGGATGTCCAGTGTGTACGCTGTACCACGGCGCGCGAGCACCGTGAACGGTCCAATGTAGCGCGGAGCGAGTTTGCTCGCTCCGAAGTCGGACACTGCATGTCTAGGCAGGTTGTATGTGCTTAACAGCACTAATGAACCCGTTTCGAATTCATTTGTGTTTTGCCTGCCATGCTTGTCGGCATTCAGCTTCTGTCGATCCACAGAAGCTGCAAGCGCATCCTGGACAAACCGGATCACGGTTTGTCGGCGCTCTAGGAAGTCCTTGGACGGCTTGTGCGCAGCCGTCCCTGCCGTTGTTGCAGACAGCGTCTCACGCTGTCTGTCCGATGTGCCACTCCGTTCCTGCAGATTGGGTGTCAAATCTGCGGGTCCTCCCCCACTTAAGGTAGGAGCGATCGTCCCCAGGACGGTCGGCAAGCGTGGATGCCGCATGGCATTCACGAAGAACGGTGTATGTCCGTGCGAGACATGCACCGAGTTGTTGATGGCGAACTCGGCCATCGACAAGCACTCGCTCCAACTCTCGAACGAGTGAGCGTAGCTTTTCAGCACGTCACCGAGCACGCGGTTGACGCGCTCGGTCTGGCCATCGGTCTCGGGGTGGTCAGTTGTCGACATTGACAACTGAGTCCCAAGAAGTTTGAAAACTTCTTGCCAGAATCGGCCGCGGAACCGTGGATCACGGTCCGATACGATCTCACGCGGCATGCCGTGAGCTCGGAAGACAGTATCAACAAACAGGCGCGCTGTCTGTGCGCCTGTGACCGTCTTGGGAACCGCAGCAAGATGCACCATCTTGCTGAATCGGTCAACGAATACGACGACGCCTGTGCGTCGTCGCGCGTCGGGTGGGAGTCCGAAGACGAAGTCCATTGAAATGGACTCCCAGCACTCCGATGCAATCGGCAGTGACTTGAGCGGCGCCTGGGATACAGACGCCGGTTTGACGCGCTGGCAAACCTCGCAAGCACGCACGTACTTGCGGACCCACTTGTACTGGTGCGGCCAGTAGAAGTCGCGCGCGAGAAGAAGATACGTCTTCTCGCGACCGAGATGACCCGCTGTTGGGGAGTCATGGTACTCGAAGAGGATCCGCAACTTCAGATCCTTATCGTCTGGCACCACAATGCGGTCAACGCCATCGTCGACTGCACGATACAGCAGTAATCCCTCGTGCACGGCATATCGATGAACCCGTGCACGCAAATGCGGAGGCAGAGCCTTGAGAGACGCTGGTGACGGCGTCTCTGCATATTCAACCAAGCGTTTGACGTCGTCGTCAAACGCATACGCTGCTCGGACATCGTCGAGCAAGGTCGACGATGTCTTGTCTGCGCTGCGAGCGCTGATCGTGTTCGCAGTGACCTCCGTCCTGACTGCGTAGTCAGGACGACGCGACAGCGCGTCAGCAATGACGTTCAGCCTTCCGGGTTTGTACTCAACCCGGAAGTTGTACTCTGCGAAGAAGGATAGCCACCTGGCCATCCTTTGAGAGAGGTGCGGCGTCTTTACGGCTGTTCGTAAAGACGCATGGTCCGTGTAGACCACGAACGGTCTATCTCCCAGCAGATAGACGCGGAACTTCGCGAGAGCGTACTTCATGGCAAGGAGTTCCTTGTCATGTACGGGGTAATTCCGCTCAGCTGGTTTCAGCTGACGTGACTGGTAGTACACCACGCGATCACGTTCCTCGTGATCGCGCTGCATCAGCGCACATCCGATTGCGAAATCGGATGCATCACAGACAACATGAAATGGTCTGTCCTGGTCCGCGATAGCGAGGACCGGCGCTTCAGTCAAGCCCTGCTTGACTGTCACAAAGGCCGCCTGACACTCAGGCGACCACGTCCACGGCACGTCTTTCTTCAGGAGAGACGAGAGTGGACGGATCCGCTCTGCGTAGTTGCTCACGTACTTGCACAAGTACGTGGCGAGACCAAGGAACTGCCTCAGTTCCTTGACGTTCGTGGGGACTGGCCACTCGTTGACCACCCTGACCTTCTCTGGGTCAGGGCGAACGCCATTGCGTCCGACGAGACACCCGAGCACGGGTATCTCGTGCGCACCGAAGATGCACTTCTTCAGGTTTGCGTACAACTTGTGCTGGCGCATCAGCACAAGAAGACGGCGGAGATGCTCTCGATGCATCTCCACATCGGACTTCCCGTCCACAGCCTTGCTGTGAACGAACACATCATCGAAGTAACTCGGTGCGAAGTCACGCACCGAGCGCAGCAGATGCGTGACGCATCTGTTGAAGGTGGCAGGGGCGTTCTTGAGTCCCTGTGGCATCACCAGCCACTCCCAGAGCATGCCGCTCGGGGTGCTCACTGCCGTGAGCGGGATGTCCTGCTCACGCATGAGGATTTGATAGAATCCGTCACGCAGATTGAGAGCACTGAAGATCGTGCTCCCGCTCATCGAGTCGATGATGACGTCCTTCCTCGGTATCGGCATCTGCGCCGGTACCGTCGCATCGTTCAGCTTGTTGTAAGCGTGAACGATGCGCCATCCGCCCTGTGCCTTCTTGACACAGAACGTTGGTGCGCTGTGAGGGGAGACCGACTCCCTCACTTGTCCTGCCTTTCGACGAGTTTCAAAGAACTCGTCGATGGCTTTCACTTGATCACGCGGCAATGGCCATTGCCGCGTGACACAGTACTTCGTGCCCGGCACGAGGTCGATCTCGTGCCGCACTCCCTTATCACGGGGGAGTTCCTCCGGAACCTCGTCCGGGAATACGTCTGCGTATTCTCGCAGCACGTCGTAGAACGGGCTCGATTTGAGGGAGTCCCAGCTCTGTTCCTCAAATCGCTCGCGCTTGGTCTTAGCGCCGAGGGTGTCCTTGCCCTCCGGAGCGGGATCAACGAGGAGTTGCCTCAACTCCTCGACCCTCTTGTCGACATCAACCATCGTCTCTTCCTCAGAGATGATGCACACCTGCTCGAGAGCGCCTTCGCGCAGCTCTCGAGAGAACTTCTTCCAGCTCAAAGCTGGGAGGTTTGTCAGCTCCGAGGCGGTCCTCGGAGGCTCCTCAACCTCAACGACTCTGCACTCAACGCCAGTGCAGGTCTGCGTCAAGGCGCTGATCGCCTTGACATCGCGCTTGCTCACGCGCGTCGACTGCCCAGAGTCGACACGAACACGGACCCTGTCATCGTGTTCGGCCTCGGCCTCCTCTTCAGACCCTGTCTGGAGGGGCTCCGCAGCGAGCGTGCTTTGCTCGCTGCCGCCCGTGGGAATCCACGGGCTGCGCGTCTCCTTTCCCCGGGAAAGAGACGTCTCGCTGACCTCGCTCTGCCCGCGCGTCCGCGGCAGAGGGGAAATACTCTCAGCGTCCTCATCCGATTGAGGAACGCTCGGCGCACAGCGTCTGCTCTCGGTTCCCAGAACCGAGAGACTCTTGCTGCGCTCGCAACCTTTGCGAGCGGCACGCTTCTTGACTTGTCGGGAGGGACTGACAGGGCCATCGCTCGCTGTCGTCCCTTCCATACAGTCAACTGTATCGTTCGATACAGCTGCAGCGCTAACAGGGCTCACGCTCTCTGTTGCACGTACAGCCGCGACGGCTGTACGATTGCTGTCCGTATCGAACCTTGTGATCGACTGCGTGTTCCAGTCGATCACGGGGACATGCTGTTGCAACCACGGCATCCCCAGAATCATGTCGTACTTGTCGTCCAAATCCAGGACGACAAGGTCTTCCTTGAAGACTCGCTTCTTGTAGCGGAAGCGCAGGGAAACCACGCGCTTCCGAACGTTCAGACTGGCGCCAGTCGCCAGTCGAACCACCAACTCGCTTCGAGGGATTCCCTTCTCCTCGAAACGTAATCCTCGTAGGCTCTGACGTCGAACGAAGTTGTTCGACGCGCCAGAGTCCACCAATGCTCGGAGAGTCCGACCCTCCGTGTTCACCTCGAGAACGATCAGCCTCTCTGAATCGTTCTCGTCGCTGCAGTGAGAGCCTCTCTCACTGGGGGCCGTGGCCGTCACGTGTCCGACATCGACATGTGACGCCACCACACCAGTAGGACGCCCCGCCCCTACTGGTTCACCACGTTTTTTGCTGGCCGGTGCTGGCGATATCCGCCAGCACAACCGCCGCGCTGAGGTGCACGCGAACCTCCACGCGTGCACTCACGAGCGTAGTGGCCAGTGCGGCCACACACAAAGCACTGCTGCTCGTGCTTTGGCATCTTGTATGGCTGCTGTCGAGGGGCGACAGCAGCAGTGGAGAGATCCATCGGCTCTGGCTCATCGGCCCTCGGCCGAGAACGCCGATGCTGTACCGCCGAGTACTCTTCAGCCTGGCGCAGGCTGAAGTCCTCCGAGAAAGCAACATCGATTGCTTCCTGCAGCGTCTTGGGGTAGACGCGAAAGAGATGGGACTTCACAGGCCCATCTACGAGACCTTTCATGAAGGTCACGACCTTCGTGGACTCCGTGAGCGGATCGCTCACGATGTTCGAAGCGAGATAATGAGCTCGCTCCGCGTAAGCATGGATATCCAGCTTACCCTGCTTCAGCTCGAGGAACTGAGCCCTCGAGCGGAACTCGTTCTGCGCGGGTTCGAACGACCCGCGCAGCTCGCGCTTAAAGTCCTCGTACGTGCTGAAGCACGTAGGTTCGGCGAGCCTACGTCCGTAGGCCCAGCGCCGTGCGCTGCCGCCCAAACAGGACATGGCGAACATGACCTGGGTCGTCGGATCCGTGATCCGACGAAGCGTGATGGAGTCTTCCAACTCCACGAACCACCGCAGGAGTGGTTCGTCCTTCCTCCCGTGGTAGGAGGTACCGTCAGCTTGATGGACGCGCCTCGCGCTCCATCACCAACAGAAGCAGTGCGCTTCTGCTGCTGCTGCTCGAGTTCATTGAGCATGAACCCGCGAATCGCAGCCAGGTGTTGGTCCTGTGTCTGCGAACGCAGCATGGCTGCGACCGAAGTCTCTCCAACGATTGCCGCCAATCGTTGGAACGCAGCCCATTCCGAATCGGAGAGGTGTGGACACACCTCTCGCGTGATCACGTGGGTACCGCTGGACGCGCTGGCGTCCAGTGGCAGGTTCTCCCCCGCGTGCTCATTCATGTTGAGCACGAGATGTAGTCGGTCGTTGGACGGACTACAAAGTGCTACCAGGTGTAACCGGGCGAGGCTTACGCTCGGTTACTGGCTTACACTAGCGCGTGTAAGGAAGCGTATACAAATTTGTATACAAACTGTACAGTGAACTGTACAGTTCAATACCAATGAATGGAAGTCTGTGCTAGTGTCCAAAATGAGAACTGTCTTATTGTTTAGCGTTCTGCCTAGGTACCAAACCTCTAATCCCTAATGCATGTATTTTGGGAGGCGTCCATGACTGGCCACGGACGCTCCAACCGAATTTATGTATGGATTAGTGTTGGTCACACTAATCCCAAAATGTACCCAACAAATGCTAGTGTGGCACACTTAACGCAGTACAGTCCGACTGTACTGCTCTGTAACCCAGTTACAGGCTGTGTAACCCCATTACAGGATAGCTGAGTGAACCTAACAAATGAACGGTTTGCAACTTGTGTAACCCCAGAAATCATTGAATGTCGTCATGCGCAAAGTGAGAGGATTCCCGCTCGTATTTGCAAGTAGCGGAAGTGTACTTAACGTGGTGCACGCATGGTCGTACTTTATCGAGTACGACCGTACTTAGACGGGGTGCTGCTCCACCACACTCGGGCAACATCCGTGTTCATGTAACCCCGTTACACTGGGTTATGACCAAGTCGCGATCTGTGCTCTTTCTCTTGTCAATTGTAACGGGCCTAGAGTACCCGTTACGTTGCTTGCACGCTAGCGCCCTTGAGGAAGCTTGGAGCCTCGAGCAAGCTCGAGGCAGGTCTGCTTTAGGGGGAAAATTCGACTCTGATTGATGATTGGCCCTTGCGGGCCCGGCCAGCCAATGGCCGTTAAGTAATGTTGTCGCTGATTGGCTGGAAGGGTGCTGCGACACCACTTTCAGCCAATCACTGACTGACACGACTGAACCCAGGCGGCCTTTGGCCTGGGGAGGTAAAACCTACCTACAAATGTAAAAACCCTACCTACAAATGCAAACCTACCTACAAATGTAACGAAGCCCCGTTACATCACCCCCTTCTCAAAATTCGCGCAAGAGGCGCGAAGAACAAAAATAGAAACGGAAATCGCAGGGCGCCTCGAAGATCGAGGCGGGACGAGGAGCGGGAAGCGGAAAGCGGCGACGACGATGGAGCGGCGACGAGGCGGCGAGCGCAGCGCTCGCGCCGATATGGCGCGCCGTATGGTAGCACCAGGGACGGCTGCGCCGCAAGGAAAAGTGGCGTCGGTCGCACCGACGCCCAACACCACGACTGGATCCGAGCCAACCGACACTTCGGCAATGGCGGAACGTGAGAAGACCGACGCGGACGACCGGCAGGCACGCGTGGTCGTGGAGCCCGAAGAGGAGATGAACCAAGGCACGGCCGACGCGCGGGACTCCCGCGCGAGCATGGCGCCGTCAGCTCCGGCGCCTCAAGCGACGCAGACGGTCGCACCAATTGTCGGGACTGCGTCGTCAAGCTCGATCGCGCCGCGGCATGTGATGGACTCTCACTTGGCTCGATGGGACCTCTGGGACTTGGGTGGTGCCGTGCGTCCGGACGCTCCGGACGCGATGCGCGAGTACTTCCGTCGGTTCCGCGCGCTTCGCGGAAAGTCACTCGAAGGTGTCGACGCCGAAGCTCTTCGGCGCTCGTGGACGGCCTTCATCGCGCGCTGGAACGCGCACCAAGAGTCAGGAGCTGGTTTCCTCGCGGACTTGGAGCGCCGCGAGATTGCTCGCGGCCGATACTCGCTGGAAGAGCTTCGCCAGCAGATCTGCACGATGGCTTGGGACTACTGGGGCCGCGGCGTCTACCGCTTTTGCTACGTCCACCACGTGGAAGGTTGTCGTCACTGCTATCCTGCGACTCGGTACTCGGCCGAGACTTGGCAGCAGAACGTCGCTGAATTCCCGCTCGACGATGACGAGCGTCTCTGGATTGGTCTGTACGACCGCGCTCGATCTCAGCGCGCCCAAGCGATTATTCGCGGCGGTGGCCGCCGGCGTGAGCGGAGCCGCTCTCCGCTCGAACGTCACTCGCGGAGTCGCGAGCGACAGCGTCGTCGACTCGAAGACCGACGACCAGAACCTCGTTCGCGCTCGCCCCGGCAGCAGCCGGGGGATGACTGGCGTCATTGTCGTTCACCACGTCAGGAACATCGCGATGAAGCTGCGAGCGCGGCTCCCATGTATCATCCTCGGGAGGATACCCGAGCCAGCGGACGCGGTACCGCCGATCACGCGGGATGGCCAAGCTACTCGACGCAGAGTGACGGCCAAGCGCACGAGGAGGATCCTCGTGCTCGACGATGCGCTCCACAATCCAGCGCACCGCACCCGACGCGTCAAGGAGTGGAGGCGGCCCGTCGCGATGGTACTCATGGCGGCTCGTATCTTGGGCTTCACGGTCGGGAGGCGTTCTTCGCGCGCGAGTTGGACGACGCTCGGGACCGGATGGAGGAGCTCGAGCGACGGCTCGAGCAGGCGGAGGACGCCCGTATTGCTGACCGCCAAGTGCTTCAGCGCATCGACCAGCGCTCTCAAGACTCGCGCGAGCGGATGCGGGGATTGGAGACGCAGGTTCTCGGAGCGGGGCGGTCGGGGACTCGGCCCCGACATCTGTTTCCGACGCAGCGCCAGCTGCGCCGCCAAGGTCTGCCGACGATGGAGACTCGGAGCGATCCGAAGAAGGAACGACCGCCGGGAGGTAACGCTTGAGCCGCCCGACGTAGAACGTAGGGTGTAACCGCATTGACGTTGGAATATCGAGCGTGTAGGCGTTTCCAATAACCTTCAGCACTCTGAAGGGCCCAATAAAGCGTGGCGCGAGTTTGCTTGCGCCTAAGTTCGTCACAGCTGAGGGACGGATGCCTTCAGTCGACAGCAGCACTCGGTCGCCGACCTTGAACGTTGCAGTGTTTTGGCGCCCGCGCCGATCTGCGTTCTCTTTCTGCTTGTCCGCGGCCGCTTGAAGCGCGTCGCGGACGAATCTCACGATGGCTTGGCGCTGTAGCACGAAGTCTGACGCCGCCCGAGCGTCGCTCGGGAGCACTGCAGGCTTGGGATCGAAATTCGCCATCAATGGCGCGGCGGGAAACGCCGCGCCGCCGCGCACCGCGACTGTGTGCGCTGGGTCGATCAACTCTCGCGACGCCCAACGCGAGAGAGCATTTGATGTTGTGGTGTGCGGCCTTGACCGCGGGTTAACGGCTGTTGCGTTGATCGCTGGTGATGGACTCGGCGTGGCAGGTGGGCCAACGCCATGATCCGGGCCGAGCGGGTTACTCGGCCCGCCTGACTCGTGTTGGAACCCGGAACTGTCGTCTTCATTCTGAACTGGACATGCCGACAGGGGGACGCCCGTTGGTGGCACTATCGCATGCGTTCCTCCCCCACCAAGAGTGGAGACAGGTTGCGCCGTGGGGGCTCCCACGGCAAGCATTGCGGGAACACGCGGGTGACGCGCGTTGTTCACGAAGAACGGCGTCAACCCGGACGACGCGTGGATCGCGTTGTTCAGCGCGAACTCGGCGAGCGGGAGGAACTCGGACCATTCCGAGTAAGACGTCGCATAGCTGCGAAGGACGTCTTCGACCACGCGGTTGACGCGCTCCGTCTGACCGTCCGTCTCGGGGTGAGCCGCCGTCGACATCATGAGGCGGGTCCCCATGAGCTCGAAGAGACGTGTCCAGAACGCCGAGGTGAACCTCGAGTCGCGGTCAGAGACGATTGATTCCGGCAGACCGTGATGCCGGAAGACGATGTCCAGGAAGATCGCTGCGGTCTCTTCCGCAGTGACGTTTGGCGTCACAGGAGCAAGATGCACCATCTTGCTGAACCGGTCGACGAAGACCACGATGCCGGTGTTTCCTTTGGAGTCGCGTGGAAGGCCAAAGACAAAGTCCATGCTCACCGAGCGCCATGCCTCGGTCGCGATTGGCAAGGGACTGAGCGGCGCTTGCGACGACGCCGACGGCTTCACACGCTGGCAGATCTCGCATGTTCGCACCCATTTGCGAACCCACTTGTACATGTGGGGCCAGAAGTAATGGCGCGAGAGAGCTGCGGCGGTCTTCTCGCGGCCCAAGTGTCCGCCAGTCGGAGCATCGTGGTACTCGTGAACCACACGAGCACGGAGATCGGCATCATTCGGAACAACAACCCGCGGTGGGTCGAAGACATCGGCGCGATAGGTGAGAAGATCGCCGTCGAGTGCGTAACGCTCGACGTGCGTGCGCGTTGGACGCGAGAGTGCCGCAAGAGTGTCGTCCGAGGGAGCGCGCAGATGCTTGATGATCGCAGCGTAGAAGGGATCTTCGGTGTACGCTTCGGCGAGTTGGTTTCGCAACGGTATCACGGGCGTTGTCGCCGTTGTGTTGAGACCCGCGGCTGCACACATGTTGCAGTCTTCATCTTGGTCGTCATCAACATCGATCAAGGGGCCGGTTGCAGAACGCGGATCATAATCGGGTCTCCGCGAGAGTGCGTCTGCCAGAATGTTCGACTTGCCCGGCTTGTAATGCACGACGAAGTTGTATTCGGCGAAGAATGAGAGCCAACGCGCCATGCGTTGTGACAAATGGGGGCTCTTCGTCGCTGTCCTCAGCGAAGCGTGATCGGTGTAGATCGCGAACGTCTGTTCGCCCAGCAGGTAGACGCGGAATTTGGTCAGCGCGTAACGCATCGCAAGGAGCTCCTTGTCGTGGACCGGATAGTTACGCTCCGCGGGCTTCAACTGCCGAGACTGGTAGCTCACGACGCGCTCATGACCGTCATCATCAAATTGCATGAGCGCACAGCCGATTGCAAAATCACTGGCATCGCAGACGACATGATACGGCTTGGAATCGTCGGGCAACATCAGAATCGGCGCAGAGGCGAGGCTCTGCTTGACAGACGTGAATGCTGCGTGGTGTTCGGGACGCCACGACCACGTGGCGTCTTTCTTCAACAGCGACGACAGCGGCTGGATGAGTGCGGCGTAATTCTTCGTATACTTGTGCAAGTAATTCGCCAGTCCGAGCCACTGGCGCAGTTCCGTTTGGTTCGTGGGCACTGGCCACGAGCAGATCGAAGTCACCTTCTCAGGGTCCGCACGGACACCTCCCCGTCCGACATAGCAGCCGAGCACCGGAATCTCCGGCGCACAGAAGATGCACTTCTTCAGGTTCGCGTACAGCTTGTTCTTCCTCATCACGTCGAAGACTTGACGAAGATGGCTCAAGTGAACTTGCACCTCTGATGATCTCTCGGATGCTTTGCTGTGGATGAAGATGTCGTCGAAATAGCTCGGCGCGAAGTCTCTGAGCGGGCGAAGGACATGTGAAACCATGCGATTGAATGTCGCAGGTGCATTCTTCAGACCTTGAGGCATGACGAGCCACTCCCAGAGCATTCCGCTGGGAGTACTAACAGCAGTCAGCGGGATATCGGACTCGCGCATCAGGATCTGGTAGAAGCCATCGGTCAGATCGATGGCGCTGAAGATTGTGCTTCCCGACATGGAGTCCAGCACCATGTCTTTTCGAGGGATCGGCGTTTGCGCAGGGATCGTCGCGTCGTTGAGCTTGTTGAAGGCATGGACGATGCGCCAGCCGCCGGTGGCCTTCTTGACACAGAAGGTCGGGCTCGAGTGTGGCGAGACACTCTCACGAACATGGCCTGCCTGCCGACGGGCTTCGAAGAACTCATCAATTGCTTCAACTTGCTGGCGCGGGAGGGGCCATTGTCGGGTCATGCAATACTTCGAGCCTGGCACGAGATCAATCTCGTGCCTCACGCCACGATCAGCTGGGAGCTGAGCCGGAATCTTCTCGGGGAACACATCTTCATACTCACGAGCGAGCTCGTAGACTGGGTTTCCGGATTCACGCAATGCGTCCCAGGATTGCGCTGTGAAGCGCTCCTCCCTCGCAGACTTCGGCTCCGCGCCGGCTGGTCTGCGGTCGCTGCCTGAGTCGATGTTCGTGATCAAGCACACTTGCTCCAGCTCGCCGTCGCGAATCTCGTGGGTGAAACGTTTCCACGAGAGGCCCGGGAGTCGGGTGAGCGACGCAGCGTCGCGAGGGGGATCCGCGAGTCGATAGGAGGATACGCGCGACGAGTTGTCGGCGAGAAGTTCCGCGACCTGGACCGTGGTTGTTTCCGGCGCCGCCGTCGGATCACCACTTACGCGGACGGCGGCGCCTCTGCGTCTTCGCCGTCGTCGATTCTTCCGCAATCGCCGCGAGCCACTGCTCGGGGCTGAAGACCGACTCTCGTCACTCGAGGAGTCCGCTGACTCACTCGAGATGTTACTCGAATGTTGGTACGAGGTCGCGCGCGTCGCGATCGTTGGTAGTGGGAGCCGCTGCTCGACCATACCCTCGTACTTCTCCCTCTCTCGACGCGGAACAAGATCCGCGTTGGCACTCTGCGGGAGCCCCTGCTCGACCGCACGCTTGTGTTTCTTCATATCGCGACGCGGAACGCGATCCGCGCCAGCTCTCTGTGGGAGCCGCTGCTCAACCACGTGGTCATCGCAAATTGCCGAAGCGCAGACAACACACTGAGGGCCATCGCTCACTCTTGGTGTGGTCTTCGCCGTGGATTGAGGATCCACGACAGCAACGTGCGGCCACTTCTCAGGAACCGCTAGTAGTTGCGCGAACGTCGCGCTGACGTCGTACCCACGACGTCGCTTCACCGATCGAGACAGCCAGTCGATGTCTGGCTGGTAGCGCATTAGCCACGGCATCCCAAGAATGCAGTCAAACGAGAGGCTCAAGTCGATCACCAGGAACTCGTCGAGACTGGTGAACCCGTCGAACTCGTACGACAGCATCACAGACTTCCGGGGGAGGAGCCGAGGCTTTCCGTCGGCGAGCTTCACGGACATCTCGCCTGGACCTTCACGCACGCGGATACCCGCGGGGAGATCAGACAGGCAAGACGCGCGGACGAAGTTGTTCGTCGCTCCTGAATCGAGAAGGGCTCGCAGAGGTCGTCGCGCTCCGGCGACGTGAAGCCGAACAACTATCAGCCTTTTGTCGCCGCGCGAGGTGGTAGCATTGAACTGTGCGTGGAGCACAGTGGGGCTAGGAGGTCGGGCTGCTGCCGGGGGACCCGGACCTCCATTCCAGCCAGTAGGGCGCCCCGCGCCTACTGGACCTGCTCGTTTTTTGGCAGCGCGGGCGAGGTAGCGTCGGCAGCTTCCGATGCTTCAACGACCGCGACCACAGGAGCCGGAGCGCGGCACACCGCCGCGCGATGACCCGGCTTCTGACAGCGAAAGCAAATGATCAAACGGGGTCCGCGACCGCCTTGACCACCTCGACCTCCGCGTCCAGCGCGTGAGTCTGACGACCGGGATGACCCGGCCGAGCCGTACTCGATCGCATCAATCTCCATGGGCTCCGGGCCGCCGTTGGCACGTTCCTCAGCAGAGGCCGCACGTGCATACGACGCGGTCACGGTGTAGTCCTCGCGGAGCGCGAGGGCGAATGCGGCTTCAAGCGTCTGCGGTTCGTCGCGAGTCAGGCAGTAGCGAGTCATACCCTCGCGCATGCCGTAGACGAACACGTGGACTTGAGACGCCATGTCGATCGGATGCGTCACCACGCACGAAGCCAAGTGGCGCGTCTTCTGCACGTAATCGCGCATGCTCATTCTGCCTTGCTTGAGGGCGAAGAACGCCGCGCGCATCCGCGACTCATCTTGGGGCGGCTCGAACGCGAGGCGAAGGTCGTCCTGAAGGCTCTTCAGGGTGTCGAACGCATCTGGCTCGGTGACGAGCTTGCCGAGCGCCCATTCCTTGGCCTTGCCCGTCAGACGCGAGATCAGGAAGTTGACCTTGGACGGCTCCATCTCGATGCGTCGAGATGAAATCGCGAGCTCCACCTCGCGATACCATCGGTTCAGAGGCAGTCGGTCATTACCGACGCCGGAGTAAGTGGACGTCTCCAACTTGACCACTTCGTTCTTCATGGAGTGCGAGGGAGTCGATGCTCGCTGTTTCGCATCAGCGAACTCGCGTTCCATGAACTGTTGCGCAGCCAGACGGTGGGCTTCGGTCGACCCTGATCGCAGCAGGGTCGTCACGAGGGCCTCGCCCGCCGCATCCGCGAGGCGGTGGAGGGCATCCCACTCGATCGAAGTAAGATGAGGGAAGTCTTCGAACTGGATATCCGCACTCATCTTGACTTGGCCGTTGGAAGGACTACGAAGTGCTACCAGGTGTAACGGGCCTAGAGTACCCGTTACGTTGCTTGCACGCTAGCGCCCTTGAGGAAGCTTGGAGCCTCGAGCAAGCTCGAGGCAGGTCTGCTTTAGGGGGAAAATTCGACTCTGATTGATGATTGGCCCTTGCGGGCCCGGCCAGCCAATGGCCGTTAAGTAATGTTGTCGCTGATTGGCTGGAAGGGTGCTGCGACACCACTTTCAGCCAATCACTGACTGACACGACTGAACCCAGGCGGCCTTTGGCCTGGGGAGGTAAAACCTACCTACAAATGTAAAAACCCTACCTACAAATGCAAACCTACCTACAAATGTAACGAAGCCCCGTTACATCAATATCACGTATGATTCATCCACCTCGTATGCACTGGCTCAAATAGCACAATCAAAACTGCAACTCAGCGTTCCTTTGGCGTCAGGAATGTTATTTTGCCATCAATTACGCAAATAGTGCGGCTATATGTTAGCCACTGCATCATCATGTTTACTTTGGAGCTGTAAGTAAGTTTTGTGGTGTTGTTTTTATTCTTATTTTTTTATCGTATTGGCGGCCAAGCTTGTATTTGCTGCCGAAATGCCTTCAGGTAATTTTTGCTTCCGCTTTGGTCCTATTTTCGCCTAGAACGATGATGGAGACGAATGCGCAGCTTGATAGTAATAAATAGCGCCGATTTTTTGGTCAAAATGCAGCATTTTCCCCCTTTTTCCCCCTTCATGCTCGTGGATTTATGCGCGATATGAGTGGCATTTGTTAAGCAATTCGGATTTTGTCTTTAGTTCAGTATGCTTTCGTGGTGGGTTCTCCTTATTGCTGTCGGAAGCGTGATAATCTTTCAACACGCTTGGTATAATTCACCCACTCTTTTATTATAATTCGTGGATCGATCAGTCCGAGCCCAAATAGCCAGGAAGCCACCGGGCAGCCAGCAATTTGAGAGATTTATGTTAATTGACTGCCAAAATAACGCACGAACGAGGTGCGGCGCATTTCTTGCCGCGAAAATCGTCGCAAACGATCTAAAATTGAGGATTTGCTACAAATTGCGCGCATCGACGAGCAAATGTTCGGTTTATTTTCGGTTGTTCTGCTGTAAAATTCGAAAGATATCTTCGCGGGAAAATCAGTTCGGTACTGTATGTCCCGTTTGTCCCAGTCAAATTTCGCGAGATTCTTTGCAAAACCAGCGCGGTTGTGGGCGTGTGTCCTACCCGAAATCGCACTTTACTGGATTGCTGGAGCTTGCTCTCCTTCTCCTGCTGGCTCGAATGAGGTTTTATGTTAAACCCATCAAATGGATTACACCTCGTCTCCCCAGCCGCTCCGCCAGTCTCGAGCCAACAGCGCCTACCGAGCGGCGGGCGGGTGGGTTTTTTCTCAGGCTTCGCTAGGTTTTTAAGCAGTCCCGCGCGCGCGCTCGGCCCGGCCTGGCGCGAGTGTTGGAAGGTGTCGGTGGGAAGCGACGGGGGAGGAAGGCAGGCAGACGGCGGACGCGAGGACGCGCGTCTGGAAGGAACCGCCAGGGCCTCGGCAGGCAAGCAGGAGCCGCCGCGCCGGGCTGCAGCCAGCGGCCAGCAGGGCGGGCAGGCGCAGCGCTCGGTCGCGCGCAAGGGCGAGGGCAAGGGCGAGGAGCGAGCTGCCGCCGCGAGTCGGCGCGAGCGACGTGGCCAGCATGAACCCCGACCTCATGACGGTGCTCAGCATGCGCCAGAAGGAGATGGCCTACCAGCAACTGGCGCTGGCGGCGGCGCGCGCGGGCCCGCTGGCGGCCGCGGCCGCGCCGGCGTTCGCGTCGGCGGCCCACGGAGCGGCTCGGCTCGGCGCGGGCGTGCTGAACCCGTTCGGCGCGCCGGCGACGCCGCTGCCGCCCATGACGCCGCCCCTGGTGCCGCAGTCGCCCGTACCGACGCTCAAGCTGCGCGCGGTCGGGATGGAGTCGCCCGACTCGGTCGGGCAGCTGCCGTACAGCCTGAGTCTGCTGACGCCGCCCACGGCCGCGTACGAGCAGTTCGGCTTCACGTGGCACTGGATCATGGACGTGGCGACGCACTTCGCGCTACAGCGGCAGACGGCGCACTTCGCCAACCAGTACGCGCAGGTGCTGCTGCGCCAGCGCGCGGCTCAGCGCGGGGCCGAGCTGTACGCGCTGCGCAACTACGAGGACGTGTACGCGGTGCAGCGCGAGCTGCGCGTGCTGGGCCTCGCGTGCGTCTTCATGGCGGCCAAGATCGAGGAGGTGCACCCGCCGAAGGCCGCGGACCTCGCCGCGTTCATCTCGGACCGCGGGGGCGTCGCGCTCGCGGGGGACGACCTGGTGAAGCTCGAGGCTGACTACGTTTCGGTATGTTGGCGAGAGAGCATGTGGCCATTCTGGCTCGGATTATTTATAGCGAGCGCGACTAAACTGACTATGCTTGATATGGACAACAGGAGCTGAAGTGGAACCTCCACCCGACGACGCCGTACGCATGGCTGCTGTTCATGGTGGCGGGCGGGTCGTCCGACCAGCGTCCGCTCACTACGATGGGGTACGTTGACAACACACAATTTGAGATTGGATTGGTATGGAGTAGGCTGACGTTGTGCCTTGATGTGTATGCAGGGACTTTTCGAGCGCCGCGCGCAACCTCGCGGGCACCAAGGAGCTGTTTGTGAACGCCATCCGTCTCGTGGACATTGGGCTTCTCGACTACCAGGCGCTCGAGTACTGGCCGAGCGTGCTCGCTGGCGCGGCGCTGCTTCTCGTGGACCCGGCGCTGGACTTTATGTTCGTGGCGCAGTTCCTGCAGCTTGACCCGAGCATGCTGTGGGAGTGCAAGTCGTGGCTTTACGGTCTCTCGTACGCTGTGTGCGACCTCGAGGGAACTGCCTCGAGCCACGACAAGGACCGCTGGACCAAGGTGCCGGAAGAGGAGTATCTGTTCCTGCAGTCGCCGGTGGTGGTGCCGAACCATCTTGCCGGCGGGCTGTTGCGACCGGAGAACACGACGTTCATGTTCCCGATGGGGATGCTGAACGGGCAAATGGGGAACGCTGGCGGTTGCGCGGACCAGAATGGGTTCCCGTCGCCGCTGGTGTGCGCGTCTCCATGCTCGCCGACTGACCATTTCGCCACGGCTTCGTACACGACGACAGCGGGCATGGGCAACCAGTTCCAGCACGCTAACACAACGCCCGGGCCGCACGTCTACCACTTCAAGTACGGCTGGCAAGCAGTGGATCCGGCGCTCGTTTACGAGCCATCGGCTGTGACTGGACTGTCGAACCAAGATTCGTTCCACTACCCGTAATGGTGTGGGTGAGGAGGGATCGAGGTTCGGAGGTCACAGTGGTGGCAACAAGGGGACGGCGACCTGCTCAAGCGAGGGGAGATGGACGGGGAGAAGGATGAGGGTGGGAGGGTGGGTGGAGGAGGGAGGAGAGGAAGAATGGAGGAGAGAGAGAGAGAGGAATCAGGGAGGCTAAGCGAGACAGGCTGGTAGGAAGTGCGCTCGCGCGATCCCTCCATGCTCTTGTGCGTCAGCGATTATGAGACGACACGACACGCCAAAACACGAGAACGAAGCCACTCCAACGCGCCTACAAAGACTAGAAAATGATGGAAGCACGCGAAAAAACACACCCACCGCGTGATACGACAAGA
The DNA here is from genome assembly GCA_003413675.1 of Phytopythium vexans. Lineage (NCBI taxonomy): Eukaryota > Oomycota > Peronosporomycetes > Pythiales > Pythiaceae > Phytopythium > Phytopythium vexans. The sequence goes on along the minus strand of QLOC01000012.1, from coordinate 79,554 downwards.
AGCGAAGCAGCAGCAGCAGCAGTAGCTTGGCGCGACGACCCTTTGGTGCTGGTGTCGCCACTGGGGACACGACACCTATCGAGAAATCGGCGACGACGGCCGAGCCATCGACAAGACCTGGTGATGGCGAACGCGGGGACGGAATGTTGTGCATTTTCTGCAGCGGTTCTCGTCTGCCACCTCGACAGACGACATCAGGACGACGCCGAGACGCGACGGATGTGTTATCGCCTTGGTGGTCGCGAAGACGGCCATTGCGAGATCTCTTTTGTCGTTCTGCTGCCTGCTTGCATTTCGGGGCTCGTCCCCGTCTCTTTTTGCACAATGGATGGAAGCGAGTGGATAACCATTTGCTTTCTCCATGGAATACAGTTTTTTTTCAGTTGATTTCCGCCTCTGCCTTCTACAAACAAACGAGTCGAACTCGAGCCACTAGCCAGAATGATCGAATGCAATCTAGCTACGATCGATCAGCAACAACTAGCAACTATCTGGACAGTACGCCAGCAATCGATGCAGATCACAAGAGCGACATTCACAGTCAGCTCGCACACATTGCCATCGCTCATTCATGCGTTTATCATCGTCTGGAAAGCGGCCGGGACTTGCAGCTTGACCCGCTTCTTCGACCAGAACCCGCTTGATACCTGCGTTGCAGGAACCAGTGCACCAGTCCACGCTGCTTCGTCAAATTTGCGCTTCTCGGCCAGTGCGCGCGCCTCAGCCTCCTCCTGCGTGCGGCGCTCTCGCTCCTCGCGCGCACGCATCGCTTCGGTTATCTCCAACTTCTGCATTCGGCGGCGGCTCCGAGTCTCAGCTTCACGCAACGCGTCGTCAGTTGCCGCGACCGCCGTACGACGACGCTTCTCCGAACGGGCAATCTCTTCCTCGCGACGCGCACGCTTCCGACGTTTCTCTTCTGCCTTGCGCTCCGATTTGTTCATGCGCTCCAAATTGGTGCGATTGACCAAGTGCAGCTTAACACGCGTCACCGACGAGTCCGCAGATGCATTTGTCGGCACGATGGTCTCGCCAGAAACGACAGTCACGTTGTTTTTGTTTGCCGAGCTCGCTGACGGTGGAAGAGGAGGGCGAGCTGCATCGCTGGCAGGCTTGGCGACCTTGATGCTCCTATCTGCTGATTTGGCAGCCACGAGTGACTTCTTCGAGCTCGAATCGTCCGTGCTCTTGCGCGTCACATCTTGAACAGATTTAGTGTGTCCTTGAGCCTTCTCTTTCTTTTCGCTTAGGCGTTCTCGCTCCTTGCGTAATATCTCGCGGCGCCGAGTCTTCTCCATCACTTCCAATGTAACATCGCCCCACAGATCTTCCGCCACACTGAGCATGTGAACTGCGGCCGAGTAAACAGTCCAGCCCTCTCGATCCTTGTCAGGTCGATTGTACAACAACGCGTTCTCGAACGTGAGCCGTACATCACGAATGAAGTCGCCATGCAACTTGTACTCGAATGATGACAACTTCTCGCTGATCGTCGTCAAATCCATTGGTGTCTTGACGATCTGATAGTACTCTGGCGGGAGTGTCGGAAAAAGCACGTTGACTGGCTTTCGGAACGGCCAGCAGTCCTTGTCGTACTTCTGGCTGTTCAGAACTCGCAGCAGCTTTTGACACTCCTTCGCCTTTATCTCCATCGGAATGTTCACCACCCGCGCGGCTCGCTCTTGCCGCAGATGCGTGCGACTTGAACCACTCCCAGACTCAGTTGCCAAATGGAGCTCGACACACAGAGAGTCGAAATACCACAACAGGTGACCTGACATGTCGCGCACGTGCACTGAAGCTGGGTCCTCGGCGCTGTTGAAGGCAATCGCGTTCTTGAAGATCAAACGACCCTTGCGCACGAACTCTTCGACAACCAGTTCATGTCGGTGCAATTGTTCGCGGAGCGTCCGGAAGTCCATCGGTTCCGGGATGAGGCGAGTATACTCACCCAAAAGCTGAGGAAACACCTCCACCAATGGCCGATCAAAGTGCAGCTTTGCCACCTGTTCAATCTTCCCAAGGCGGTTGAGAACGCGTTCACAAGAGGCCTCCCAGGATTTAAGGTCCGTCTTCTTGCTCTTCTTGCTCTTCTTGCTCGTTGACGCTGATGATACGGCGCCGACATCCATTCGAGACATCTTGGATCCAACGCTCGAAGGAGTCGAGCTCTTACTGACCTTTGCAGGAGCGTCCAGTTGCTCTGCGCGCTTCAAAAGCACAGCACCACCCTCCTGATACAAAACACTCAATAAACACCATATCACAAGAATGGAGATGAACGCGCTATCCTTACCTGAGACGCAGTGACACCTTGATCTCCCTTGTCATGTCTCTTTTCATGCCGCTTTTCGTGCTTCTTGTCGTGTTTCTTCTTCTTCTTCTCCTTCCTGTCCTTCTTGTCCTTCTTCCTCTTCTCCTTCTTTTCCTTCTTTCGTCGGAGCGCTTCGGCATCCAGCGAATGACTAGCTGAAGGGTCTGTTCGGGCAACAGCTTGAGCAGGTGCTCCATCGACAGTAGCCGTAGCTTTCACAGAGCTGGAGTCGCGGTGAACACTAGGCACATCAGTAGTCGCAGGCTGGCTCTCTCCACTCACGCTTGCTTGCACAGGTTTCTCGGGTCTAGAGCGTTCCAATGGTGCTGCTGCTGGTGCTGCCTTTTGAGCTGGAATATCGACATGTTCATGAGACTTCTGATGCGTGCCAGAGGGTTCTGCAGAACGAACAGGAGCCGCCGCCGGCAACTTGGTTTCTTGCGAGTTTCCCGATGGCGCAGGCTTGGCCACCGCAGGATGCCTCTCTAGCGTTCCGTCGATATGTCCAAGCTTCTCTTGATAAAGACCCACAAAATACTCACGAAGGTTGCTGGCCATGGCGCGGATATCAGCACCCTCCACAGGGTCGCTATTATACTTGTGACAGTTCGAGAAGATCAGATGAACATCCGCACTGAACTCGCTCACACTCGTGTAGCGATCACTCTTCAGCTTCCTCTCGATCTTTGCAAAATCCATCGGCTCCTTCACGATAGTCAGGTAATCAGGATACTTTGTCGTGTCCACTGCGTGAAGAAACGGACCAGCAGTCAAAATCTCGATCCCCCGATACCCTTTCATCTTGTGCGAGCGAAGCTGCTTCAAAATCGTCATGCAAACATCCTTGTGTGCAAACCCTGAACCGGAACCTGTCTCGCGCGTTTTCGTCGATCTCTTCTTTCCTTTATCCCGTTCGCCGCCAGAACCAGACGTTTTCGATAACGCAGAGCTGGATGGAGTTTGGCTCTTGCTCACCCTAGCACCACTCGAAGAATCGACCTTGCTTTTATCATCGGACGGTCCAGAAGACGACGACCGCAACACAAGCGCACTCTGAGTCTCCAGCAGCTTGATCAGCACCTCTGCAGATTCACAATATGCTTGTCCGTACGGCTCAGTCTTCCAATACGTGATACAGTTGTCGAACACCAATCGCAAGTCGTCGGCAAACTCCGAGAAGCGCTTATAAATGCCTAAGTGAAGCCTCGATGACACGGTTCCGATGTCCATCGGCGCTTTGATCTTCTGGCGATATCCATATGGGACTTGCTCTGGCGAGTCATAATAAGTCTCAAACGGATACTTGAACCACTGCGCAGTTTCTTGGCCGTTCGACCGATGGCCAAGGAGTTCTTGAAGGATCTGGTGGCATTTCCATCGCTCCGGGATTCCAGGCCACGACCCGCCGATTTTTGCGAATTGACTCTCAAACAGCTTCATCAAGGTCACGGCATGACTCCGCATCACTTTGCTGATAACCACGTCGCTGTTGTACACCAGACAATTGGCGAAGATCAAGCGAACGTCGTGGGCAAAGTCGTCAAGGTTCGCATAACCGCCATTTCGCAGCTTCCGTTGAACGCCATAGAGATGCATTCGGTTCGGCACCTTGATACGATAGTCCGGAAAGTGATTCAGATCCACGGGCTGAAGGAAAGGAGCTGCTGGACTAACATTCCCCTCCTTGTACTTGATCAGCTTCATCAGGACACTGAGACACGCCGTCACCTGTTCATCTGACATCTTCTGCACATTGCTAACAGCTGAAGAGGTCTTCCCTGAGCTGTTACTGCTCTTGGTGCTGTGGACGATCTGGGTGTCTGGGGCGGGAGCTGTAGCCACCGTGTGAGAAACAGGGACTGGCACCGGCGGCGCGTCGAGTGCGGTAGGCTCTACAGCAGTGGAAGCACTTCTCTCTGAAGAATCGTGATGGGATGACGATTTCTTCTTGGAATCGCTGCTGGAATGGCGATGGTGGTGCCGATGCTTCTTCTCCTTGTCTCCATCCCGGTCCCTGTCCTTGCTCTTCTTCTTCGATTTCTTCGACTTCTTCTCCTTCTTGTCTTTTCTTGACCTGTGCTTCCCCTCTCCATCATCGCCGTCTTCATGGTGTCGATGGCGGTGTCGGTGTTCACTGTGGTGTCGGTGGTGCTCCGACGTTGTCGAACCTGTGTGATCACCTGCGCTGCTCCCCTTTGCATCACCAGTATGACTGGCACTAGCGCCGGAATTGGCTTGATCCTCCGCTGCTTCGCGCGCGCGAGCCTTTTCCTTGGATGCAGCCTCGTCATCCGATCGGAAGACAGTCTCGATCGCTTTCGCGTAGGCAGTCTCAAACACGCGCAGCAGGTGCTGAGCCGCATCGAACACCGACCCTTTCACGTTCTGATCCGCCTTGTTGTACAGCATCGCGTTGTGGAAGACCAGGCGCACGTCGCGCGCGAATTTCTCGTGCGACTTGAAGCGGCAGCGCGAGGGCTTGGAGCCGAGGTTCTTCTTGACCGTGCCGAGATCCATGGGTTTCTTCACCACGTCCTCGTACCCCGGAATGTCCTTCACGGGGGTCATGAACACCCACGACCAGCTCTCCTGCACGCGCTTGTTCGTGAGCAGGTCCAGCAGCCGCACGCACTCGGCGTGCGCCGCCTCGGAGATCATGGCGAGCCGCCGACCAGCGCGCACCGGCGCTTCCTCCCCTTGTCCTGTTGCCACAGTTTTACAACAGTGCCGATCGACGGAGTGATTGTCGCTACTGCAACGGGCCGAAATTTATACCTACATTTGGAGCAAAATGCGATGAGATGAACCTCGTTTTGACAGATGCGATTTGTGAGAGCAGGCGAGCAAAACTGCACGAAGACCATCGACAGGAAGCAGCAGCCATGGCGTCGGCGGGGGGCGAGCGCATGTCCAGCAGCGACTTCAAGAAGAAGCGCGAGATCGAGGAGGCGCGGCGCAACGGCACGCTGCCGCCGGAGCAGGACGCGGATGGCAACCTGATCAACCCGCACAACCCCGAGTACATCACCAAGCGTCCGTGGTACCTTGGCGACTCGGGAGACTCGCTCAAGCACCAGACGCTGCAGAACAAGTCGCACTTGCTGTCCGTGGAGGAGGCCGATGAGCTGTACGCGCGCGGACATCGGATGCAGGTGGCGGAGTCGGGCGAGCGGCCGCGGAAGTGGCGCAAGGGGGCGTGCAAGAACTGCGGCGGGATGGGTCACAAGACGGCCGAGTGCGTCGAGCGGCCGCGGAAGGTGGGTGCGTGGAAGACGAACAAGGACATCCAGGCGGACGGAATGCTCGTGGATGTGCGCTCGCAGCAGTTCGGCAAGCTGGCGTTCGATGCCAAGCGCGACCAGTGGCTCGGTTACGACCCGCGCGAGCACGACCGAACGATCGAGCGGTACGAGAAGATCGACGCCGCGCGTAAGAAGATGCGCATGGACAAGGTGAACCGCAAGCTGCAGCAGCAGTCGGCTGACGGCAAGAACAAGAAGAAGTCGGGCAAAGAGGGAGAGAACGGAGATGGGGAAGGTGGTAACTCCAACTCGGACTCGGACTCGGACTACGAATCGGGACTCGAGTCGGAGGACGAGGAGTTCCGCGACCGCGACCAGGGACCCATGTTTACGGAGCGTGTGGCGCGTCAAGGTGGCGTCGGCGGCGCGCAGATGAAGACTACTGTGCGCAACCTGCGCATCCGCGAGGACACGGCGAAGTATCTCCGCAACCTGAACCCGAACTCGGCGTACTACGACCCCAAGACACGCTCGATGCGCGACAACCCGAATCCCGAGCTCAACTCCGAGGACGTAGCGTTCGTGGGCGACAATGCTATGCGGTTCACTGGTGACGCGCAGAAGTTTGCATCGCAGCAGCTTTTCGCTTGGGAGGCGTACGCCAAGGGATCGGAGATCCACGAGATCGCCAACCCGTCGCAATCTGAGTTCCTCAAGAAGCAGTACGAGGAACGCAAGGCTGCGCTCGAGAAGGACAAGCAACGCAAGATCCTGGACAAGTACGGAGGACAGGAACACCTGGCGGCGCCACCCAAGGAGTTGCTCCTCGCGCAGAGCGAGAACTACATCGAGTACTCGCGTGATGGTCGCGTTGTTAAAGGTCTTGAGCGAGCGCCGGTGCGCTCCAAATACGTCGAGGACGTGCTCGAGAATAACCACATGAAGATCTGGGGGTCCTGGTTCGACCGCGCCGAGATGAGCTGGGGGTATGCGTGCTGCCACTCGAAGGTGCGCAAGTCGTATTGCACGGGCGAAGAAGGCAAGCGCGCGCTGGAGGAGGCCAAAACTGTCAACGTGGAGCGTGCCATGCTACCGCCCAAGGCTACAGATAACAGTGAGGGCGGCAAGAGCAAGACAGCGAACGACTCGGGCATTCGGAAGCGCAGCGAGATGTATGGCGAGAACCTGACGCCTGAGCTGGACGCCAAGCGGCTCAAGAAGGCTATGAAGAAGGTTGCCAAATCGCAGAAGAACGCCGAGGTGGACGACAAGAAGCGCAAGTACAACTCGATGGGCAACTACGAGGTGAATGCGGAGGAGATGGAAGCGTACAAGCTGCTCAAGTCGCGAGGCGACGATCCGATGGCGAAGGTGCTCGGACAGGACGACGTCCTGCTGGAGGAGGACGCGCCACGCTCAAGAAAGTAGGCGAGAGACTCGACAATATGATGCATACTTGGAAGTATATTCTGCTTCATATCCTTCACCAATGCTCGTGATGTTCAATAGCATGTGGCGACGTTCAACAGCAACGAGCTGCAACCACCGATAGGTCATCCTCCGACCAAGTCAGTATTTAAGGGAAGAGCTGGTCGAGGAGCTTGATCGTGTCGTGGAACGTCGTAACCGAGTGGCCGATCGTCCGCTCATCGGAGAAGATCTCATAGTCGTTGCCACCCTGTGCAGGCACGAGCGTTGTTTGTAAGAACTCGGCGCCTCCTTTGATGATCACAGCATGACAAAACAGTCATACCGGGTTCGTCTTGTCACCGAAGAAGTGGATTTCGTCGTAGTCCTTGGGGTCAAGGTAGCGCAGGCAGAACGTCTTGTCCCATCCCTATAATCGACAAGCCACGCACAGCGCGTTCGTCAGTCAGCAACTCGCTCGTTGACTGTGCATAGATCAAAAGAACTGACAGTCGGGAAGACGTCGAAGGAGATCTAGACAAGGAAGAACGCAGTCTCGGTTAGTGATGCACCAGAACAGGCAGCTGTCGCACAAGTATTGAGCACGAACCTGGCCGCCGATGGAGAACGTCAGGTTGTAGTCAGCAAACTCTTGCTGCAGCTTCTCCACAAACGTCTTGCGGATGTTGTGCACGTGGTCGTACTGCTCAAAGGCGTCGCGCTCTTCCTGCGAGCAGTTGCGGCCGATGGGCGACACGTTGATCATTCCCATGCGGAACTCAACGAACGTTCCCCTGTGCGACCACAATACATAACAGTCGGATCAGCGACCATCCAGTGAGGGGGAGAACTGACATGCAGCATTCAGTCATTACGTACCGCTTGACAGGGATGTCCAGGTCGGCGATGTAGCGCAGACAGAAGTTAACGAGGCGGTTGATCTGCTCGTTCGAGTACTGGTCCTTCAGGTTCTGCTCACGGTTCGTAGGATACTTAGTGCACGCTCCTCCCGATACCACAAGCCGCAGGAGAAAACGCACCGTCTCGCCGATCTTGGCCCCGTTGTGGTACGCCACGAGTCCGTTCTCGGAGAAGCTGTAGTCGAACTCGTTCGTCACTAGCAATGGCAGCATCCAGTCAGCCTTCGCTCTCGGGGGGACACAACCAGGATACAGACACGAACCGTTCTCGCCAAGCTGCTCCCTCTGCTTCACGAGGTCCGAACCGCCAACCACGCCGATGGTGATCTTCTCGCGGAGCGCCTTGAGGCGCGCGTGCATCTCCGGCGTCGCCGACTGTCCATCCACGAGCGTCAGCTGCGCGCAACACCCAGCGAGCCACATCAACAGCGGAGGCTCACCTGGCGAGCGACCGTGAGCGTGCCGTCGACGTCGAAGAGAGCGATCACGCGCGAGTTCTTGGTCATTGCAATGGTGTGGGTGGGTGGGGCGGGTCAGTCAGTGCGCAGAGTAACGGAGCACTTTGGGAATTTTGGGAATGGCGAGGCGACGAAGCCATGCGTCGGCCACTTTCGTGATAGATCGTGCCAGCACACATGACGTGGCACGTTGATACAGGATACTCTGTACGAATACAGCCTGTCCATCGTTTTTCGCGAAAGTGGTACCAATCATTAATGCAGAGTAATTGATGACATTCAGGTTGTTTTAGCTAAATTACACTACACTGTGCAATACAATGCATCAAATATGTAAGGATATATAGTTATAACAGACTAAAATAGCGTAAGATAGTGATACATTTCATACCGACAATACTACAGCAGTGCCTTGAAGCGGCGCCATTCGGATGCTGACTGGCAATTTGTGTTGGCGATCCATTTTCACTAATCACCCGTCAACGGGCGGGCAGGTGACACGAGGGAACCAGATCACTTCCACGCTGCACGTGCTAGTGTGCAAGTACACCTCATACCAGCTAACAACCGGCAACGAGACGTCTGGACGGGCGAATGTCCGCAGTCTTGTTCAAACTGCATTGGCTGACAAGTGTATTCGCGGTCTACTGGATCACGCCGCAGTCTCATCGCCGTTGTCGCCGGCGCTGGAGAATCTCTAGAATCTGTCGAACAAACCATACCTCACAGTTAGTTGTCTGAGTCTTCGCTCCGTGCACGAAGGAAGGTTCAACCTACCCCATCGGTCCCCATTACCGGCGGTGCATCCTGCTGGTTGCCACTATACTGCTGCTGTTGCATGAGCTTGGACTTGATTACGCTTCGGATGTGCTCAGGCTCAATGTCGTCCTCGCGCCTCGGATCTAGCCACATAGCGGAGGCAGACGGAGGCGTCTGGTTCCTGTAGCTAGCGGCTGAACCGAGTCGACTCGCGGACGGAACACGGCTGTGGTTGCTGGCACTGTTGCCACTGGACATGGTCGCAGCAGCCGACATGGGTCGACTTCGGGCCGGTATTACCGACGAACGAGGCGATCGACGACTGTCCTTGAGTTCGATCGGCTGTGGGACACCGTAAACCACGAGCGGCCGGCACTCTGGCGTCTCGGCGTCTTCGTCCTGGGCGGCATTGAGCTGTCGTGCGTCCTCAGCGGCGCGAAGCTGGCGGTACCGGTCTGTCAATTCAGCTAGCAGCACATCCTTCTCTTGTTGAAGCAGGTCTGCACGAGAGAGAGTCAATCGCTGTGCCTCGAGCTCCATGGCGAGCGCCGTGAGCTGTGTGTCCTTGGCGGACGCTTCCTCATTGAGAACCCGAATGCGATCGGATAGTGCGTCGAGGTCAGTGTCGGCCCAGGTTCCCATGGAGATATTGAGGTCGTCGTATGCGTCCTGTACAAGCCGTCGGAGCACTGGAAAGAGTGCCATACCCGGCACGTTCGCTTTGTGGCGATCCGCTCTTCTTCCAACAGATGTTGCAGGTCGCATCCCATTCCGTGGCGCTGATCCGGTGCTTGAGGTGTGGACGACAATGCCGTCAATCGAGATAGGCGCCTCTCTGTAGCAAAGCATTTCGAGCCGTTCCAGAACCCGTTTCCGTTCGTGAGCGATACGCAGTCCTAACTGATCGCTGAACCGCGATTCGAACGCAAAGCGAAGCTTGGCCTCGAGTGCTGCACTTTCCGCTTGACTGCGGCTTTCCAATCTCACATCGTACTGATCACTCAGGAAACGATCAACTGCTTGTCGAAGTCCCTCGTGGTCTCCCGTTTCGCTTGGGACTGCCAGAGCTTCCTGGAGAGCTTGTCTCTCGACCTCCCATCGCCGCTGCTGTGCCTCGAGGCTCGCGATGTGTGCATCAGCAGTCTCGTTCACTCGCTCCAAGTCTTCGACTCGCCGTCGGTTCGAGTCGAGATGGAACTCGAGATCTTGTCGTTCAAGTTGCCACTGCTCACGTTCGTTCTCGGTATGCTCGGCGCGATTCCGACTCGCGACCAGTTCCGAGTGTGACTCGGCCAACAGTGCCGTGACCTTGGTGAGTTCAGATTGCGTGTGAGCAATTTGGTCCTGGGCATTGCTCAAGCGGTTGTTCGCTGTCTGCTCGCTCTTCTCGAGCTCTGCCACGCGCGACTTGAGTCTATCAACCTCCTTGGCTGCTGCGTCCAGAGCTTGTCGTAGCGGTTGTGCGATCATTTCGGTCGCTGCGGCCACAACTGGGAGGGGTTGAGCCACGACTGGGAGGGGTTGAGCCACCACCGCGGGGCTGTCTTTGACGCGCTCGACACGTCTAGGCGGACTATCGTTCTTCCCACGTGGTGAGGTGGCCGACTTGCGCCGTGTGTTGCCGTGGTTGTGGAACTTCAGGTTGAGCAGGGTGGCCTTGAGCTGCTCGGCGTCACGGCGACTGGACTGCAGCGCTTCAAACAACTGCTCGTTCGCCATCTCGAGATTCGAGTATGCCGCACGCAGATCGCACAGCACAGCGTGGAGGTGCGCTTCGCGGTCGGCGTGGTCTTGCGTGAGCTCAACCACCTGCTGGTCGTGGAGTGCGGCGGCCTGTCGAGCCTGCTCCGTGCGGAGGCATTGCTCGAGAGCGGCGAACCGGTCCATCTCCTTCTTGAGCGACGATCGCGTGCGTCTCAGCTTGTCCTGGTACATCTTCGCCTGCTGTGCGAGCTCCCGACGGCTCTCGAGCTCACATCGCGCCACGCTCTCGTTCAGACTTGCAGCGGCTGCGTCGCCGTGAGACGCTACTGCGGTCCGGAGCTCTGCGAGATGGAGACGCACAGCAGCATCCAGCTGATCACCCAGTGCTGTCACTTGCCGCCTCCACCCCGCTTCTCCGCGCACAAACACCGCATCGGCCTCGAACCGCGCGTGCACAGCGTCCACTGCGTTGCAGACGGCTTCTGTTCGATCGGCGAGCTGCTCGTCGAGCGCCACCCGCCACACACTGAACGGAGCCGCCGCCGACCCAGTGGTCTCCGCACTGGACTGAGCAGGTTGGGCAGAAAGAGACGCGGGTTCTTCGGCGGCAGCGGCACCTGCCTCATCGTGCGGTCGTGGCGAGCCGTCCGAGGCCATGGTACTAGTAACTTGTCTCGCTAGCAGCCAGCAACGATCGCTGGAAAACACAGGAACCGAAAATAGGCGCCAAACATCTTGACGAGCTCGAGAAAGACGCTGCCTGTATTGGCACACTCTATAGCTTTCTTCCTCCCGCCCATCGCTCACTTGGACAGCGCGGCGGCTATGACGAAGTCGAACCCGAAGCGCACCTTGCTGCTGCCGAAGGTCGCCGCCACTCGAGCGTCCAGGTCAGCGATGGCGGTCTCCATGCTGGCGGCGAGCGCGGCGTCGCGGAAGAGCGGCAGCTGGTTGCGCGCCACCTGCAGCTGGCGACCGACCGTCTCGTGGCTGTACACGTTGCTCATCTTGACGCATCCGAACTCGCGCAGACCCGCGAGCTTGAGCTGCCGCTGGTACCACGTCACGGGGAACTCGCGGTAGCAGCTCTGGTCGCCGAGCAGGATGCAGGCGTCCCGCGTGCGCGCCATCTCGCGGATGAGCTCTCCCGCCGCGGCCTCGCTCTGCTCCACGCTCGACGACTCGCTCAGCGGGTGCAGTCCGATCATGTACATGCGTCCGCCGGGCTTGAGCAGGCGGCGCAGACGCTCGCACACTTGCTCCTGCGATGTACAGGTGTCAACATTAACAGACCGACTCGACATGACGAGGACGGAGTGAGTGCATTGCCCATACCTGGTAGTACGGAGCGAACCCCTCGATGGCCCCTACGAGGTAGTCTGCGTCATCGCCACCACTCATCGTCAGTGTCATATTGCGCATTGAGTCAAACACAAAGCCTCACCTGCAACGATGACGTCGAAGCGAGGCTCGCGAGCCAGGAAGCCGGCGTCCTGCCAGTTACCGGACACCACACGCATCGTCATGGGCTCCGGCGCCGGGAACTCGCGCTCCAGCGCCGCGGCCAGCGCCGGCTCGCCCGTCACGGCCACGACGTGCGAGATGGCGCCAGGTTCGCGCCGCGCGAGCCCCGTGAGCCACTGCAGCGAGTGGCGGCCCGTGCCGGCGTCCAGCACGCGTCCCCACGCTCCCGACGCGGCCGACCGCTCGCGCTCGCGCTGCTCGATCCACGCGAACAGTGCGTCCGCCTTGGGCTCCACCGTCTTGGTCTCCGCCATGTTTGCTTGTCAAAACTGTCAGGTGTGGTGACATAACCGCACCTAGTACGAGGTCGACGGTGTGCTATAAGGTAATCAATTATTGGCTTAGCTGTATCCATCTGCGAAATGCGACTTTCAGTTACTGGTCAAGGAGCTTCAACATGATCAAGCCACTCGACAATGTCAATGCAGCGACTTGCTCGCGGTGGAAGCGAAGCAGCCGCGCGACAACTCGGCAGCCTTCACCAACTCAGCGACTCTCCATGCGTTCGTTCATCTGCACCTTCGACTCGCTTTCTATCGTTCTAATTCACCGACACGCGGCGTTCAGAGCCAGCCAGCGCCGTTCCTTTCGAACCGCGGCGAGCGGATCTTTCCACCGACCAATTCCGGTCTCCGACGTCCGCCGCCTTCCACACGAGCTTCCATCACGCACCGCGCGCTTCCGCGAGCGTTCGGGTCTCCATCGACGACCGAGACGCACGTCCATCTGAGCAACTTCAAGGCTGCATGGAGCCGACGCGAGCCGGCGGAGCGACATCGCCGCTCGCGCAACGTTCGACACGTTAGTTCCGCATCTCGCGTCACGACCCGCGCGCCGCGAGCCACACTTTTGCTTTCGCCACTGACAGACCAGCCAAGCCTTCGCTGCTATTATATAGAGACAACATGCCGCTCGACACGCTGGACGGCCGCGGGTCGAGCGCCGTGGAGGTGGCGCGTGCGGCCAAGTCGGGCGTCACGTGCCTGTCATGTCTGCTGCTCGTGGCCTACCTGCGTCGCAACCGGCACACAGCGCTCAAGGGCGACGCCAGCGCCGCGCGCAAGCTGATCCTTCCGGCGTTCGAGCCGCTGCTGTGGACCATCAGCGTCGCCGCGGGACTACTCTCACTCGCCTTCTCGCTGCTGCTGGCGCTCCATGCGTCCTCGCCGTCGCTGCTCGCGGGCGAGGGAGAGTACGCCGGCCGCCAGTTCGTGCACCTGCTGATCCCCGTCTTCCTGCTGCAGAAGAGCGTGTCATTGCCGGCTCTGCGCCGCTCCGTGTTGCTCTCGCTCGCGCTGGCGGCCTACACGATCCCCGTGGCGGCACTGCTCGAGTCGGCGGCACCGGACATCACTGGCTGGCCACTGCCACTCGCTCGAGCCGCTGCATTGGCCTTCTACGCCTTCGTGGCGCTACGCCCACCCGCGCGGGCCTCGCCTCGTGCTCTGCGCGAGTACTGCGCGTTCGTCGGCGTGTACCACCTCATCCTCTTCGCGAGCTCGTGCGTGTTCCTGTCCAGCGACGCCGACAGCGCCACGACACTCGGCCATGTGCTCGTGTTCTGCCTCGTCGGGTGGTCCACGCTGCTGCCGCTCATCATGTGGCGCGTGCTTCGCGCCGATACAGCGCACTGGCGCGGTCTGGGCAAGCGCGCGTGTGAACTGCAGGGGGCATTGCTGCGACGGAGACAGACCAAGCAGCGCGACCTGCACGAGCGCATCTCGAGCCAGGGACTGCATGTGCTCATCGAGATGCACCGCAAGTACATCATCGACTTCGCCTACCTCGAGCTCAAACAGCGCATCGGCGCCGGCGCCAGCGCACTCGTCTTCCGCGGCCTGCTGCACTCGCGTTTGCCTGTGGCGGTCAAGGTGTACACCCCCAACGACCTGACGGACGAGACGGTGGCCGCCTTCTCGCACGAGGCCGCGCTCTGCGGTGCGCTGCGCCACCCGAACGTCGTCACCTTCCACGGCATGTGCATCCTGCCGCCGACCATCTGCCTCGTGTCCGAGCTCTGCATCGGTTCGCTGGATGACGTGACGCGCGTCATGGCGCGGCGGCCGCTCAAGCAACCGACGACGGCCAAGACGCCGACGCCCAGCGCCACGGGACTGCTCTCGCTCGGCTTCATGCTGGACGCGGCGCGCGCCGTGGCCTACCTGCACTCGTTCTCGCCGGCGTTCCTGCACCGCGACCTCAAGCCGGCCAACTTCCTCGTCGACCGCGAGAGCACCGTCAAACTGACCGACTTTGGCGAGTCTCGTGCACTGCCGCGACCCGAGCGGGCTGGTGATGATACCAAAGACAACAAGGACGACAAGGCGGCCGCAGGCGAGCAGGACGAAAGCGACGGCAGTGCTCGCAGGCTGACGGTGCGCGGCACGGTCGAGTACATGGCGCCGGAGCTCATTAGCGGTCGCGCGGGCACGGCGCTGTACGCCGAGGCGGCCGACGTGTACGCGCTGGGCGTGACGCTCTGGGATGTGCTGTACCCTGGGAGGGACAAGTTCCCGCAACTCGCCGGCGCGCAGACGCACCACCTCGCGGTCTTTGAGGCGGTGCTGCGCGGCGCTCGGCCGCCGTTCGACAATGACGCGCCGACGGACCTGCGCCGACTGCTGGAGGCCACGTGGGCCACCGACGCGACGCGCAGACCCACGGCGAGCGCGCTGGTCGCGGCGTTGGAGCGCATCCAGGAGCAGGCGCTGGCCGCGTTCGCGCTGGACGCGCTGGCGGCGGCGGACAGCGACTGCAGCGTCGGCGGCGAGTGGACGGGGGAGGCGTTGGCGCAGACCCTGATGGACTGCGGCGCTGCCCACTCGAACGGCGAGTCCGTGCGCGTCGGCCGCGCGCTCATGGACGCCGGACTGCTGCACCACTGCAAGCACAACGCGGGGTTCGAGATGAACGCGCAGCAGCGGTACTTCCTCGACACTGGCGCGGCGAGCGCTCGTCTGCTGCGCGTCGGCTCGCCGCCGCTGCCGGTGGACGAGATGGCCATCCTGGAGGACAACGCGCTCAGCAACAGCGGGCGGTGGACGTCGTCGGCTGCTGTGGCTCGCGGTCGCAGCTTCCGGTCGGGCGAGGACGCGCCGTCGCTCCCTCTTCCTCCTCCTCCTCCGCTGCCTGTGGCTCCAGCTCCAGTCCGCAAGATGCACCGACGCCACCGCCACTGGCATCGTCACCACGACAGCCACACCGCCATCACTGCAGACGAGTCGGACGAGAACGAGCTGTGGCCGCGCGACTGGCCGGCGCCTGCCGCACAGCCCATGTACGGCGACCGGACGCTCGCTGCCTGTGCCTGCCGACGACTCGGTCAGCGCGCCGAGGTCGGTCGCTCGGCGAGGGGAGGCGGCAGCATCGCGGGGTCGGCAGCGGACAGCGCCGGCTCGCGCGCTCGGCGCTTCCGTGACCGCTTCGGTCGTCGCGGTGTCTCCACACCGAGCCGCGTGCCGTCCGTGACGGAGCAGTCGACCGCGATGGCGCTGGCGCTGGGCAGTGGCGGCGCGCTGGCCGCGGGCGACGCGAGCGCGCTCACAGCCGAGTTGCTGGCGGGCGACGGCACCAGTCAGGCTCCCGGCGGCAGCCACGGCGGCCTGCTGGACGACCTGGACGAGCTGGAGGACGACGAGATGCCGATGGTCGACTTTGACTTTATTGCGCAGGCGTGACGAACTTGCTGGGGTCAGTGACGTACTTGCACGTGAGTGAAGCGTTTGCCAAAACACGGTGACAATTTCTTACCTGTTCTGGCAAAACTGCGTTGGTAGCAATACACGGTGGATATTTTTGAACCTATACAAAAACGAAGTTCAGAAAAATCGGCTATTGCCCAGAGCAAAGATACGAGCGACTGCCACCCGCGATTTGCACACCCCCGCATTTGGAAATTAAATCACTTCCAATTTGTAAGATACCAGCAGGTACAGAGTATACTCTGTTATGTGCGAATGTATAGTCTCGTGTTTTGATTTACTTGTATACTATCCAAATATATTACTATTGCCAGAGATTTTTGTAGTATAATTGCAGGCAGTAGCAAACGCGGTCAGTAGCGTGGTGACAAGGGTTTGACTGCCGCCCGAGAAAAATTGTTTCCAAGATACGAGCGACTGCCACCCACGATTTGCACACCCCCGCAAATGCGAAATGCATCGAAGACATTTCCATTTATGGGGTATGTCAGTAATCGACAATTCCCGCATTAGAGTGCCTAAGGAACAGTGTGTTCCCTTTTTCACACGTCACAGACATGTAATTTACATTGTACCTTCAGGGTACACAGTTATATATAACTTGCGCTTTGTCGACGACTCAGATGGCAGTACCGTCGCCTGCGCATAATGTATCAAATTCGTAGAATGTGAGATATACTGTACTGCTTCGCTAAGTTCGCCTTGAAGCAGATTCATCCCGCGGTAGTCGATACCGGTATATACCGCCACGTCGGGTTCGTGGTGCAATGGTCTGCGCGTCCCAACCCGCCGGTACTGGCTCCGCTGATCCATATCTGACGCGCCGGAATCCCGCAGAGCCAGCCAGCGCGATGCTCTCGGCTCGCCGCGGGCTCGGCCGCGCCGTCCGCAGTCCGCTGCAGGTGGCGGTGGCGTCGCTGATACCTCCGTGTCCGCAGTTCCAGCGCCGGCGACTCGCCTTGGACGTCAAAAACAGCACCAGCAACAGTAACAACAGTAGCAGCAAGAACAACAATTCCAACGGTCCGACATCGACTGACGCGAAGAGCTCGGGCAAGCGACCGCGGGGCCGCGCCGGCGCATGGGAGGAGCGCATCGTGTCGGCGCTGGTGGTGAACCGGCCGGGCACGCTGGCGCAACTGGCGGACGTGTTCGCGTACTCCGACCAGAACATCTCGAGCCTATGCGTGCGGCCGACGGTGGTGCCCGAGCTGGCGCGCGTGACCATCTCGTGCGCTCTGCGGGACGCGGACCTGCCGGGGTTGAAGAAGCGACTGCGCGCGCTCGTGGCCGTGACCTTCTTCCACGTCACGACGCTGCGGTTCTGCGTCGAGAACAGGCAATTGCTGCTGCGGTCGCAGTTGTTGGCGCAGGTCGCACGGCCGGAGACTGCAGCGAGGCGTCGCGAGCTTCGCGAATTGCTCGAGTCCTTCAACGTGGACGTGGTGGACACGTCGCACGCGCCGCAGTTCCTCCCCTTGCTGCTCTCGTCGTCGCGCAGTGCCAGCAAAGACAAGGACGAAGATGCTACCGACTCGGACAAAGATGCTAAAGGCTCGACCAAGGCGCAGATCGTGCACCTGGCGGACGACCCGGCCAAGCTGGACGCGTTCGTGAAGGCGCTGAAGGCCGCTCGTTTCCGTGTGATCGAGCTGCAGCGGTGCGCGCCGCTGTTCCTGGACACGTCCCACTCGACGTACGACCCTCAGAACCCGAGCGCCGCGACGTTCACGCGACCCGTGGACGCCGACGTGCAGCGGATGCTGCTGACGCCGGTGGACGACGCCGAGCTGGGGACGAACCCTGCGATCATGAGGGAGATGAACAAGCGCGCCAACCCTGCGGCGCCGCAGCCGGAGAGCGACCCGGTGGACGCCGACCTGATGTCGCAGATCCCGCCGAGCTCGACGTTCCAGCTGCACTCGAACGCTCAGGGGTACTTCACGAACGAACGGCTGCACCTGCACGCGCGGATCGCACACCAGCTGTACGACTCGGCGCCGCAGGGACTGACGTTCCCGAGGTTCGTGCTGCTGATCGGCATCCCTGGCGCCGGCAAGTCGACGATCCTGAGCCACCTCGACATGGTCGGGACGCTCACGCTCGCCGACTTTGTCAACTTTGACGTCGACGACATCATCGCGCTGCTTCCCGAGTACTACCATGCGGTGCTCAACGTCGGACTTGGGAACGAGAAGCACTACCACTACAGTCGCGACGACCCGCCGGAGCTGCTTCCCGGTCCGCAGACGAGGTACCAGCTGTGCCGCGACGAGGCTCGCTTCATCCTCAAGAAGAACCTGCACAGCGCCATCATGTGCCGCAAGAACATCATCCTGCACGGGTCGGGGAAGTCGTTCGCGAGCTACGCGCACGTGATCGACCAGGTGAAGGCGGCTGGGTTCGACACGCACGTCATGTGCGTCGACGTGCCTGTCTCAGACGCGTACGCGCGGGTGGAGAAGCGCAGCAACAACGGGTACGGCCGCGATGTGCCGCACAGCATCATCGACGTGGCGTCGGCGCTCGTCACGCGCAACTTTCGTCGGCTCGCGAGTCGCGTGCCGAACGCACACCTGTTCGACAGCACGGTGATCCCGCCGCGGCTCGTGTGGAGCAAGCAGCGGTCCGAGGTGGTCGAGAGCGATCCGGACGACCCGCTCCAGCGCAAGTTCGAGCTGTGATGGATCCGTCAGCGATCGAGATAGAGACTGAAGACCGAGTGTCCGACCTCCGTGCCTCCGCTTCAACGCTGAACCCGACACGATCGAGCAGGCAAGTTTTGTGGCTACTCCTGACTGCGACCATGACCAATCATCGCCGCTCGACAAGCAAGACTGGAGAGTGCTGGCGACTTCAAAAGCTTCGGTACATTCTTCTGTTACACGTGGAGCTAGCCACCTCTCCGAGCTCTGAATGAGAGAGACCGCAACGTCCAGACCCGCGCATACTCGCTAGACTCGGTTGGGAAGATATGTCGACCAGCTTCGCCTGTACTTCAGGCTAGCTCACTATCAATACAGTAGCATTTCGTGGTGTTGCAGGTCGATCTACCAACCCGGGACCATTATCCTACGCCTCTGCGCACTTGACGTACTCAATCGACTGGATCTTGTGGTCGAGACTACCGCCTTTCGCGACGGTCAGGTCCTCGCTGGACGTCAGGAATTTCTTGGACAACCCCGCGCTCTGGTTGTTGAAGTTCTTGTGCTCGTACGCGACCACGTAGAAGTCGCTCGACTTGGTGTCGGCACCCTGGAAGAGCAGCACGGACGAGAACTGCTGGCTGTACATCGTCTCGACCGCTGACACGCTCGAGGTGTAGCACTGGCCGTAGTGCTTGCTGTCAATCTCGGCCAGGAAGCACGCGCGTCCCGCTGGCTCCACGTAGAGCTGCTCCACAACGTCTTGGTATCCCGTCGAGGCGACGTCGACCGTCACGCGGTCCGTGTGGTGGCCGTACGGCGGGTCTGTGACGCGGACGTTGGCCACGAGCTCGCAGTCGTCGGCGCTGGTGAAGAACCTGATGCTGCCGATCGTGGAGGGAACGTCGATGGGGGCCACCTCCGTGCAGGTTGCGTCGCGCTTACCCACGCAGTATTTCTCGCCGGCGAAGTTCGCTTTCTGGTAGAAACACACCTTGCAGTCATCGGCAGCCGGCGCGATGGGAAACGCACGACCCTTCCAGTACGATGTCCATGTCGGAGTGGTTGGGGACGTGGTCGATCCGCTGTTCCCTGCTGCGCTCGAAGCGACGAGCGTCGACGCCGACAGGAGCAGCGAGCCGACGCACACAGCGGAGAAGCGAGTCATGACAGTCGAGTCGAGGGGTTGGCTCGTGTGAGGTCGAGAGGCGAAATCGCCAAGTGAGGTGCTGGAAAGTGCGACGTTGAGTGAGGGTGTGTGTGAGAGAGAGAGCGTGTACCCATGCGAAGATCCTTCCAGCTGGCGAGCATGCGAAACCTGCAAAGGTCTGGCTGGGGCAGTAAAAGCTCTGTTTTCAATAGCCGTTAATCACATGGCAGCTGTGCTGCTGCTGTTTATTGCTGCAGAACAGAGTCAGACTCTCCCGGTCCTGGTCATGTGGACGCTTAATCATACGTTTACAGGGCAACCGCACTGGAGAGCGAATCATTCTTGTGGCTTCGCCGCCGCTTTTGCTGTCCGTATCCAACTGGCACGAGCCTGGCGCATTCTCATCCTCTCGTCGCAGTCCAGATGCAATCAGATCGTTGGCTCATTGTCCAGTCTGGACGAGCGAGAGCGAGATAGTATACGCAAGTGGGGACTGTTGATAGTATTACCATTTCCAAGCACGCGCATGTTGCACATTGACCCCCTTGCTCTACCTCGAACTGTACTGGCGCTTGAGGTTCTCATAGTGGGCCAGCTCGGCCGGTGAGACGGACGGCACAACCTGCGCGAGCGCCGACAGAAAGTGGGCTTGACCCACAGGAACACGGAGCTCTTCAGGCGGCAGGCGGTTGAGCAGCATGCGCACAGTCATCGGACTGGAAGAGTAGCAGTCGGCGGCGTTGATCTCCTCTGCGGGTTCACATGTGAGCGGAAAGCCGTGTAAGCTGATGAAAAGCAACGTAAAAGACAAACAAACACAAAACGTACCAATTTGGCGATCCAGCGCCTCCACCCGGTCTTTGAGCGCCGCTGCCAGCGAGCTAGAGCTGAGCGCGTAGAAATCGGCACCCGTGAAGTTCAGCGGACACTGCTCGATGACAGCGTCGAGGTCGACATCATCCGCAAGCGTGAACTTGCGCGTCTGAGCCTTGAGCACCTTCATCTGCGCCGCCTTCTCATTGCAAATACCCAGATACAACAGTCGGTCGAAGCGTCCGGGTCGCAGAAGACCAGTCTCAAGGAGATCGGGACGATTAGTCGCGCCGATCACAAACACCTGATCGTTGCCGCCGCCGCTGAGTCCGTCAATCTCCGTCAGCAGCTGCGACACGACACGGTCCATGACGCCGCCAGAGTCGGATCCACGTCCACGCATCGGCGCCAGCGAGTCGAGCTCGTCGAAGAACAGGATGCACGGCCGACAGCTCCGAGCCTTGGCGAACACCTGACGCACGTTCTTCTCGCTCTCGCCGATGTACATGTTGAGAAGTTCTGGACCCTTGACGCTGAGGAAGTTCAGATTGCATTCGGTCGCGATCGCCTTGGCAAGCAAAGTCTTGCCAGTGCCAGGAGGACCATATAGCAAGATACCGGACCGCTGGCGCACACCGCTAGCGAACAGCTCGGGGTGCTTGATGGGGAGCTGCACGACATCCAAAATCTCGTCCTTGACGTCCTCGAGTCCACCCACGTCTGACCACTTGACGTTGGGAATCGACGCATTGCTGATCTTGGAGGAAGACGAGCGCGCCTGCTGACTCTTGATCGTCGACTCTAGATCATCCATCGCGATACCGAGCGGAGATTCATCTGACACTAGCGATACCGCAAGATTCTCCAGCGCGGCACTGCCGTCCGTATCTGCAGACCCGAGGATCCTGTTGACGGCAAGAGCTCCAGCGTCGGCAAACACCGCTGATAGCTCGCCATATGTGCGGCCAGCAGTCAGCTGAGCAACTTCTTTCAGATCCACGTCGCTCTTGAGCTGCGTGGAAGACGCAACATGCTGCAGGAACTCCACACGCGCTGGCAGGTCGGGGGCTTCAAGCTCCACTTCGTACAGGAAGCACTGGCGAATGTACTTGGGCACGTCGCTCTTGTCTTCGACACACGCAATCAGCGGCACGTTGTGGTGGTGCTGGCTCAGTGTGCGGATACACTCAGACAGTGCGGCACCGATACGCAGCTCGACCTCGTCGTTGTCCTTGTCGACCGGGAAGAAGTGGCTGATGTAGAGAATACAAGGAGAGAGCGCTCTCGCCTTGGCTGCCTGCTCGCGAACGTTCTCGAGCAGATGCAGCTCGGACTGACCCGTCAGCTCCGTGAATGGAACCTCCACCACCAGGACACCCAAATACTTGGCCACCTGGTAGACGAGAGTGCGTTTGCCGACGCCGCGCGCACCGCTAAGCAGGACGGACGTCGGGATCTCGCACAGCAGCGACGGGTACAGCACCTCGTACAACTTGTCCATCGCAGGCGTCGGCAGCGACGTGTCAATCGGACCCGGGAGGATGCGTGAGGTCTCTTGGAAGCGACAGTACGCGAGGAACTTCCTGATGGCGGCCTCGTCCGGCGCCGGTGCCGACACAGGTGTGCCTTGCACAAGCTCGGTGGCTTCGGAGACGGTGAGTGCGACAGCAGCGTCGCTGGTGCTGTCTCCCACCACTTTCTCAACGCGGAAGAAGAGCAGTGATGCGTCAACCGAGAGCTCTGGCGGCATTACTACAGTTGTTGGGTCCTGTGGCGTTGCTCGGTCGGACACACGGGCGACGAACGACGGCGAGACTTCGACGATCTTGTAAGGTGCATAGACGGCATTCGCTCGTGGGTTCCCGGCCAACACACGTGTCTGCGACGTCTCACGCAGCACGATAGCAAACACGTCGCCAGCTTGGAGCACCTGGGGCGACGCGAAGAACCGGCGAACGGCTTCTAACAGTCCGTCGGGTTGCTTCATGACAGCGTGGTCGCCGCACGACAGACTCGATACGAGCAACGGCGCCACCAGCGCGTACGTTGCGGGAGCCGGCTGCTCATGACGCTTGCGGCGGAAAGCAGCAGTCGACAGTCCAGTCGACGGCGGCGAGAGTCCGAGATCTTGTGGCGAGGCTGAGCGGAGTAGGACCTATTCGAAGTGCGGACAGATCAACGAGAGATGTACCATCGTTAGAAGCGCGACCACAGACCTACTCACTGGCGTGAAAGAACACTCACCGATACGGTAACGTGGTCGGTCTTGATGGCGTGCAGCGAGATGCCGAGGTTGAAGGCTAGCAGCGGCGACAGTGTCACGTCGCCGAAGGTTTCGCTGCCTCCATCGCTCTCTTGTCTGTCTTCGCCAGCGTAGACCTCGTCCTTGGCGGCCAACACCAGACGACCAATGTGCGTACGCTGGCGATGCGACACGGCCACGAACGATCCGTTCACAGCGCGCAGGCGGCGCAGCAGTGCCACATCGCCAGTCGCCACGAGCGTCAGCGAGTCCTGCACGCCGAACGCCGCCGCCGCGTGGACCCCAGACGGCTCACGCGCGAACGGGAGGCGGTCCGAACCCCAGATGTGAGCGCGCACGCGCACGTCCGCGCTGTCGGCGGCGGCGGACGCGAAGGAGGAGACCCACATGTCGGTCGGCGAGGGCTTCGTTCGTTCGGCCGCGGCAAGTTGCCCTTTGCTCATGATACGCAAACGGCGGCCAGAACCTCAACGTGACGGTGGCGCGAAGGTTGTGCGAGGTTTGGAGCCAAAACCGGCGAGATACCGTTCCATTTTTGGCGAATGAAGCAAAAGGTTTAGTACCGGTATTTTGCGGTATATATTGGGGTTGATGAAATCTTGCTGCCAGGAAGAGGAAGCAGCAAGAGGCAGCAGGAAGAGGCAGCAGCAGCACACCAAGCGAGCGACGAATATGAGCAAGCCGGCAGACAAGAAGAAGCCGCTGGCGGCCGGCAAGAAGGAGGACAAGCATGCGGCGGCGAGCGGCGAGAAGGCGCCGGCGCTGATCGTGGTGACGGAGGAGGACGACGAGTTCGAGGAGTTCGAGGACGCCGACTGGACCGGCCAGCACGAGGAGAAGGAGGAGCGGGTGAAGCAGCAGTGGCAGGACGACTGGGACATCGACGACGCCGACGACGACTTCTGCCACCAGCTGCGCCAGGAGCTGCAGAAGCACAAGTAGCCGGGAAGAGGGGGGCGTCGGTCCAGCGACAGTTCCTACTGAAGGCGACAATATCCTCGCTTCGCGGCCATGAGGGGTGGATGATCCAACATCCGATGGCGAGTTCTACAGCGGTGGACAGTCCGCCCTGCGATACAATGGCGGCAGACGGCGGTGGGATTAATGATAGTGACGCGCGGGTGCGGCCGCTGGTACATTTTTTTCTCTCTGTTGTTCTGGCTGTGGCTGTATCGAGGCTGTCGTCTATCTCTCGGTCGGCGTTCGCGCCTCCACGGACACTCAGTCCTTCAGGTGCTCGGGAGGCGCCGGCGTGTACGTCGCGTCGCGCTTCCACTCGGGCACGTACTGCCGGAAGCGCGCCTGCTCCTCCTCCTCCTCTGTGTCGAAGAGCAGCTCCGGCGAGAACTCGGGCTGCTTGCCGGCGTCCTCGGCGTCGTCCGCCTCCGCCTCGTCGACCGTGGACTTACCCGCCAGCAACGCCTTGAGCTGCTCCAGCGACTGGCGCGTGTTCATGAGCTTGTCGAGCGGGTCGCGCACCTTGAAGGTCTCAAAGCGCAGGATCGGGAAGCTGTGCTTGAGCTTGGTCTCGATCTCGGCCAGCACGGCCGGCGACGTGTTGAACTGCGACACCACCAGCTTGGCCTCGTAGTGGCGCTGCAGCTCTCCCCAGCGCCGGTCCTCCACGGCGTACCCCAGCCGCTTCTCGCCGCGGTTCTCGGTCACGCGCACCACGCCGCCGCGCGACGTGATGAGCTTGGCGCAGTCCTGGAACACGGCCGCCACGTCCTTCGGCGTTGCCTTCAGGTTCGTCAGCAGCACCTGCTTGTACAGCGGCATGGCGGGCGGGAGGCGGCTCTGCAGGGGCGTCAGCGAGCGGCGAGCGCGGGCGGGTCAAGCAGGTCGGGCAGGTGCTTCCTGGCCAAACTGCGCTGCAAAAGTGTGGGGTGGCGGCCACCGATTCATTTCGACCAATGGAACGGCGTCAAAATAATATCGGCCAATAGTGAGGGTTATCATAACCATAATGAATCTGGATTGGTTATAATCTGTCCTCGATCAAGCTTCAACCCGCATTCGCGTGTTTGCTTGGGTGACAGCATTTGTCGCCAGATGCGCGGCCGCGTTCGATGGGTGCGGCCTGGCCATCACAGACGCGGACGGGCCTCTCTTTCGTTCAAGGTCGGACGCCTGTCGCGCTCTGCAGCCATACTCATGCGATCTGTTGCGTCCTTTCGGCAACTCGCCGACCATTTCAGGAAACCCCCCGCCGGTGATCCCCATCGAGAAAAGCAGCCATGAGCTCGGTCAGCTCTGGCAGCAGCCTCGGCGGCGAGGCGGGCGAGGGGATCGACTTCAACATCACGACGCGGTTCTCGCGCGACAGCGAGTGCACCACGCCCAGCTTCATTGAGATCGACAACAGCGCGGAAGCCGACGACGTGACGTGCGAGGTCAGCGCGGACACCGACGTGTGCACGTCGATCGACGACGGCTCGAAAGACTACCAGACGCAGCAGTGCGTCGCTGACAGCAGCATACTGTCGATCCGCGAGTTCATCGCCGCCAAGTGGGCCAGCCAGGACGACTACTTCGTGTTCGAGCAGTACAGGGGGCTCGACTGCGCGAGCCACTGGCTCACGATCGCGCACCGGGGGTACGACTCGTGCCAGCTCGGCTTCCGCGACCAGTCGGTGTACACGACCGATCTGAGCAATGGCTCGGTCAGCGTCCGCATCTTCGACTCGACCGAGTGCGGCGGAGAGCCCGCTCGGTCGCGGACCTTCCCCGCCGAATATTTCGAGACAGGCGCGTGCCTCAACGGACAAGACACTGGGAACTCGTACATAGCCCTCTCTCGCGCCAGTTTGCTTGAGTCCATCAGTTCTTCAAGCGGATCTGCGTCGTCTGGGACTGGTTCGAACGACCCGATAGTGGACGTAACCCCAGCACCAACGCCGACGCCAACACCACCAGAACCAGACTCTGGTATCTCTGTCGGTGCCATCGTTGGCATCATCGCTGGTGTTCTTGTGGTACTCGCCGTGCTGCTCTTTTGGTACTGCCGTCGCCGACGCCAGAGCTCGAGCAAGAGTACACCCAATGCAACGGCGCTGCTGGAGGAGAGAGGCACGACCGGAACGGCCTCGACTCCGCGCGGAAGGACGAAAGACGGCAAAGCGCTGTGGGAGGACGAAGCCATCGTGTCGTCGCGCGTTCCGAGGGAGAAGGTGATCGTGCAGACACTCGTCAGCCGCGGCGGCTTTGGCGAAGTGTACCGCGGCACGTTCAACGGCCGGGATGTGGCTATCAAGATGCTGCTTCCCGAAGCGCGGCGAGGTCTCAAGCACGTGAACGCCTTCTTGGCCGAGGTGAAGCTCATGGCGTCGCTCGACCACACGTGCATCGTGGCGTTCGTCGGTGTGGCGTGGGACTCGTTGAACGATCTGTGTGTGCTCTCGGAGTTCATGGCTGGCGGCGACTTGCGCACGCTGCTGGAGCATTACTTGGCGACCAACCACCCGGTCGGAATCGACGACGACAAGCTCGAGATGGCGGTCCAAATCGCCCACGCTCTCACCTATCTCCACTCGCTCCGGCAGCCAGTCATCCATCGAGACCTCAAATCCAGGAATGTGCTGCTGTCGGAGCAACTGGACGCTAAATTGACTGATTTCGGCGTGGCGCGCGAGCGTGAGGACACCATGACGGCTGGAGTGGGGACGTCGCTGTGGATGGCGCCAGAGGTGATGCTCGGTGGCAAGTACGGTATCAAGGCCGACATCTTTTCGTTCGGCGTGCTGCTGGCAGAGCTGGACCAGCACTCCTTGCCATACGCTCAACAGCGAGCGAGAGACAAGCGCAAGATCCCGGACGCGGTGGTGCTGCAGATGGTGGCGACCGGTGCGCTCCGGGTCGAGTTCTCGCGACAGACGCCGCAGAGCATCGTGGACATCGGCCTGGAGTGCGTGTCGACGGATCCGGAGCGACGGCCGACGGCGGCTCAGTTGATGTACAGGCTGCAGACTGCGAGGCGGTGACAGGCACCACAGCCATTGAGATGTCTATCCCGCAGTCTGTTTTTTTTGTCCATTCACGCGCGTCGGTAGCCGGTTGATCGTCGTAGCATTTGCAAATATCATCGCCAACGCGTGGCCACATCGACATCATCTTCGTGGGACAGTGAAGGTGTTGCATGCATGTCTGCCACCGAGGAGTTATCGAGATCGTTGAAAGTGACCAGTCCGTCGTTGATGCACGTTCTCGAGACGCCGCAAGTGCTGAGTGGTGTTTGTCTCCCGAGGTGATTCTACAAAGTACCATACTGTATAAGAAAGCGTCAAGTGGGTTGACTGCACGACAACCTTGGTCGATTATCGAATCGCTCATCCCGCATTCGGTTCGGAGATCTGGGGTCACGGCCGTCACTCTAGGCTCAACTTGGACCAGCTGCTGCGATCGCGACCAGATCTCCACTCTATCGTCGCCTCTCACGCTGATCACTCGACGATCTGCCACGCCACCGGCAACTCTTTCCGTCAAGTCACAATGAGCGGCTCAGGCAACACAGGCGACATTCGGCAGTCGTTCTCCGAGTCCTCGTCCAGTGGATCTTCATCGAGCGATCTATACAGTGGATACACGTCTTCGTCTGGCGGATCGGCATCAAGCGAGTCGGATGCGTTCACTGCTGCGTCCAAGGGATCTGTGACTGATGGCTCGTCAACTGACGCTGCTCTGGTGACTCGGAAGCGGTTCGGCAGTGACAGCACTTGCTCCTATCCTCCATCGTTCATGCTGTTTGCGAACGAGTCGATGGCCAATTACGACTGCGCCACATCGAAGCCCAACTGTGCGACTGTCACGGCAAGCTCGATGGATTATCAAACCGACTCGTGCTCCACTTTCGTCAGCGTGGAGTCCGTTCGCGACGAGGTCTGGTCACAGTGGGCCGACTATGGAAGCGACTACTTCGTGCTTGAGAAGTACACGAGCGAGAATTGCGCCTTGTTCGAGTTTGCAGCCGCCTTTCTTGACCTCAACGAGACGTGCCAGACAGACTTGTCCGATCAAGCATACACGCCAAGTGAGGAAGGTGACGGCTCCATCACCGTCCACGTCTTCGACAACGCCAGTGCTTGCCATGCTGCTGCCGATGACGCCATGATCATTTCCATCACTGTCGATGATCTCGATGGCTTGCCATGTGTCAGTGTGGGTGGACACGGATACATTGGGTACACACGAACCACCTTCACGGCTGGATCGACTTCTTTGGGATCGTTCGGTTCATCAAGATTGTCATCTCCCGATCCAACTGCAACTGTTCCTGTCACAAGCAGTTTTGTGGCCACGCTGACACCTACAGCCACAACACCAGCACCTGCATCGACACTAACACCAGCACCAGTCGAGCTGTCCGGGACAGATCCTATCATCGGGGTCGTCGTCGGCTGCGCCATCTTGCTATTGGTTGTCGTCACCTTGATCGGCGGATACTGCTGCTGCGGCTGCAGACTGACGTTCATGACATCCTCCAGCGAGGATCGCGAGCTGTACAACTACCGAGGCACGCTCGACTCGGCGTGGACGCCACACTCGAAGCGGAAGGGGAATGACGCGCTGTGGGAAGACGAAGTAGTCATTGCGATGCGAGTGCCGAGGGAGAAGGTGGTTCTGCACTCGCTCATCAGTCGCGGCGGCTACGGCGAGGTGTACTTAGCCATGTACAACGAGCAGTGTGTGGCCGCCAAGACGCTGTTGCCGAAGGTGCGGCGCAGTCTCCTCCACGTGAACGCATTTCTGGCAGAAGTGCGGATGATGGCGATGCTCGAGCACGACTGCATCGTGGCATTCATTGGAGTGTCCTGGGACTCGTTGAATGATCTCTGCGCCTTGTCTGAGTTCATGGCTGGCGGGGACCTCCGCGGACTGCTCGATCAATACGAAGCGACCGACCATCCGGTTGGAATCGACGCCGACAAACTCGAGATGGCGCTCCAGATCGCGCACGCACTCACGTATCTCCACTCGTTGCAGCAGCCGATCATCCATCGAGACTTGAAGTCAAGGAACGTGCTGTTGTCTGAGCATCTTGATGCCAAGCTGGCGGACTTTGGAGTGTCCCGTGAGCGTGAGGACACCATGACGGCTGGAGTGGGGACGTCGCTGTGGATGGCACCGGAGGTGATGCTCGGCGGGAAGTACGACACGAAGGCCGACATCTTTTCGTTCGGAGTTCTGATGGCAGAGCTGGACCAGCACTCCCTGCCGTACGCTCAGCAGCACGCGAGCGGCAAGAGCAAGATCCCGGACGCGGTGGTGCTGCAGATGGTGGTGACTAGCGCATTGCGAGTGGAGTTTTCTGCGCAGACGTCGCCTTCAATTGCAGAGATCGGGACGATGTGTGTGTCGACGGACCCTGACCTGCGACCGACGGCGGCCGAGTTGCTGTACAGACTTCAGTCAGCAGCTCTATGAGCTGGTTTCAGATTGCGTTCGTAGTGGTAGTCGTGCTGTGTTTGTTATGTGCTTCACAAATTCATCAATCAGTTGGCCGAGTTGTTGGCTCGGATGTGGTATCGTGAGTGAAGGATTCGCTTGTGCATTGTGAGATCAACCAACCGAGAGAGAAGTCTCAATTGCCGACGATGATCGATGACCTCCTCGCTTTGTTGAGCAACCTATTTTGGGACGATACCACTGAGCAAACATTTCACAGCACCATCATTCGGACGTGCTCTTTGCAGGTGACACGATTCGGAAGCTCCTTACAGAGCAGTGAACCGTGCTGAATGAGCCTTCTCGGCGACAATGGCGTGGGTTGCGGCCGCCGCCGCATATCCCAGCTCTCGAACGACGAGTGGCGTGCGGCTCTGCAGCAGCAAATCCTCGAAAAGCAGCGTCACAAATCGGTGGACGATGGAGACCAGCGACACCAAAGACGACGGAGCCACGCCGTCCAGCAGCAAGAAGAGCAAATGAGCATGAAGATGCCAGCAACAGATGACCCACCGAACCAGCAGCACTATGGATACGACCAGCCATGTGATAGCGAACCAAGCGAGGCGATCGATACTTCTTGGCGTGCAGGTCGTCGCGGTGTGCAGCAGCTATCACAACAAGAGTGGCGAGAAGCTCTCGAACTCCAGATTCGGCAAAAGAACGAGCTCAAGAACCAGGAAGTCCATCGACAGCGACAGCGTGGCGAAGATAACCAGGATGTCGGGACGGCTGCTGATCTTGGACTGCGTCACGACGGCGATAATGAGAACAAGACACCGGAACCCGCACCGACGAACAGCGACGACCGCATCTCGTGTGGGCGCGGCCGAGCCCGTTACACAGTGCAGCAATCACGCGAAGACTATCTCAAAAGTCTTCAGGATCAGATCGATGAGAAGAAGGTACGAGTTCGACCGAGAGCTTCACTGGATCCAACGACTTCATGACGCAGCTTACTCTCGTGCAATGATGCAGCGTCTCAACGAGGAAGCCGAGCAAAAGAAGTCGCGCCGTCGTCAGCCGTGCCGGTCGATAAACCAAGACAAAGACCAGCACACGGATCCAATCAAAACACCACCAGTGAGTATACCAGACACGGGTGACCATGTCAAACCCACCATCGAATCTCCAGCAGAAGATGCGCCACCAATTTGCACCGTCCAACAACAACCGGCAACTATCCCGCACCTGGAGTACGTGGGTCTCGATGAACAGAACAGTACAGCTCCACCGCCGTCCGCGCTCGCCAAGCTCGTTGATTATTGCGAGGAGCTAAAGCGACAGAACGATGATGTGAAGAAGCAGCTCCTGAATCAGCAGAGCATACTCGAAGGCTTGCGCTCGAGTCTCGCAACCGCTGGATCCGGGAAACCAGCACTCAACATGGATAGTTGCACCACATCGACCTCTTCAAATAGAGGGTCGAAACAAGCATCCGACCCGGGATACATCAAAGCAGGTGTCGGGATACCAATTCAAACCCGGCCACGCCTCTCTCGGGGTGAAACGAGGATCCCGCTGCCGCCATCGACGACGTTTCGAGCGGCAGGACGACAGATCCTGAACAGCGGGGACGAACCAACATCTTGCGACATGGGCAAAACAGCAGCATTCCGCATTAACGACAGCAAGAAAGCAACACCTATCGAAATATCGCTTGAAACTGGAGCAACACCAAATACTGAAGAACCGTCAACGCCAGATGATTGCAAACAAGAGGAGATCAGCTCATACCGAATCAATGAGAGCGAGCTACAGACCAAGATCATACACGATGGAGATGATGATCGTTCAATCACCGGTAGCACCCAATCGAAGGTTGGCACAGCGAGGCACACAACTCCGTCATCAAGCCCAATCGCTCCGAATAGAGATGAGGAACGAGTGGAATCAGGGCCGAGTCTGCCTGTCATTGACGACAACCTGAACGATACGACAATGAACGTAAATCACAGCACTCACACAAGCGAGTTGTGCGGGACAACAGTGTTAGTGATTGAGTCGCCGGTAACAAGGCTTCAAAGCACGTTAGCGTGTGGATCACCGCAATCAGCAACGCACGAGACTCTGAAACCTCTACAACCAGCTTCCGATGAACCCAATCTTGCTGTCGACTGCGAACTACGCTCGTACTCGTTGACTGTCGTGGATGGGCCAAGCACATATATTGCGAATGAGATGTCGATCGCCGATGTCTTCCGCGGTAGATATGTCAAACGGTAACAAGCAACAACGAGCAAGACGTCCACGCTTCTAATCAATCATGCGTCCTCGATCATGATTACCATTTTGAATTTTATCCTCATGACAATGCACCTAGCGCCGCTCGCAGGTCGAACGCCGCCTGCTGTTCGCTCGAGTCTTCACTGCTCTGCAGCACTTGGAGCGCGACAGCCACACGCTCGCGCTCGACAGTCACCTGCAAGGCGATATCCTGCGCATCAACAAGATTGGCGCGCTTCAGAAGCGACACGAGCGCCGTGGCTGCCGCGACGCGAACCATCGCATACTTGCCATCGCCCACACCAAAGTCACCGCAGCAACGATCCACAAGTCGCGCAATTCTCGTCGTCGAACCAGTCCCAAACGCGAGGGGAGGCACGGAAGCCACCACAGCTGAGAGAGTCAAAAAGACGGACTTGCGAACGCTCCACACATTGAACTGTGGAGACGTGACGGTTGAAAGAAGCCACTCCAATACGTCCACCGACTGCAGAAGATATGACTGCGCATTCGGATCCTCTTGTTTGGTCTCGGAATAACTGGACAGCGGAGGCCACGCGAGTCGGAGGGCTTCGAAAACGCACTTGATCAACAATGGCGGCAGCGTGGCGGCTTGCTCGTTATCTTTTCCATCTGTCAGCCACTCGCCGAAGATACGGCGAAGGGTGAGGAAGTTGGCCACGCGCAAGTGTCCATGTTGGGGGACCGGGATCAAAGATGAAAGAGTCCCAACGCTTGTGATGGCGCTCTCGAGGTACTCGAGGTCGTGGTTCTTCCAGGCTCGGGAAGACTCATCAAGCAACAGTGTCGATAGATCGCTCCAGTCTGACTCGCTCTCCATCGAGGAAGCTTCTGCGAGGGCAACCAACGCCTCTAAAATCGCGCCTTTTCCCTTCCACAAACGACCAGGCACAGCCTGCCACAGATCGGTGCGAATCCGGTTAGCTTGTTCAGCGGAGATCTTTGAGCGGTACGTGGTTGAAGCGAACAGACCCCTCAGAGCCAACACGCCTTGCTTGCGCGAGTCCCATGCAGGCTGCGCAATCAGTTGGGCAATCGCCTCTAGTACCGCGTCAAGTGACTCCTTCGCATATAGCACCGACGGCGGGAGCTCGTCGAACACTGCTTGCCACGTTTGCTTGAGCACCTCCGTTGATGAGAAGTGACCAATGAACGCAGCCGGAAACACGTTCGCACAGTACCAATGGTTGCGTCCATCTTCACCGACGAGTGTGCTAGCATCCGCAACGGGAGGCACTTTTGCCACCAGCTCCTTCGTGGCAAGTGCACTGATCAACAGGAATCGGCTCACATACACGTCATCGTTCACTGCGACATCATTTGGCGACGATTCCACAGCGCCACTGGCGCCATTTGGTGATGGAGACCGCCAGGGCACACGCGATCGAGCGAAGATGCCGTTGCGAACGTAGTTCTTTACCGCCGAGGGCTCTGCCAGCGGAGACAGGTACGCTGCTGCACGACAGTACGCTTGAACAACCAGTCCGTCCGAAAGACCGCCAAGCGAACCTTCGCCTGCATACCGGCTTGCATCGTCTCCATACAGCTCATTCTCCTCGGAGGTCTTGGCGCCAACGTACGGCTGCAGCACTTTCTGGAGCAATGAGTCTGCGGCCTTGCTCTTGCGAACCTCGAACGGGAGTTCGACAGCTAGAGTTGCGACAAAATTTGCAGTGCCGACGCGGGTGTTGAGTCCGACGCCAAACTTGAGCAGGTTTCCCAGACTGCGTGCAAGCTCTTCAATGATGGCAACGCACTTCTCTGACCCCGCCAGCTCCTTCAGTCGGGTTGTCGAAAGCTCCAGCAACTGGCCGACGGGACCTGATTGGCTTATCGAAACACGCAAGCGTTCCAGCTGGTCCTTCTTTTCGACGTGGAATTGCGCGTACTGCAGCTCCGGCATCTCAAGCGACGAAAGATACTCCAAGAGATTCGGAATCAATGTAGCCAGTCTGTCTTCCAACGCACGTGCTTCCAACCCCTTCATGAGTCGAAGGAGAATGTCGATGCTCAATGTTCGACAGATCACGTTCTTGGCCACAATACCGTCGCGAATCAAAAAGTCAAGAAGCAATGTACGGCATTCGTCGTCGACTCCAGCGACACGAAGACTCATCTCGCCAAGGTACCGATACAGCTTGACGCCTGCCAACGCAACAGCCTCCATCACGTCATCAACTGCGCGCGACGCGGTCTTCCACAGCCGTGCGAACGAGGCACGCACATCCTTCGCTTCAGCGCCGTTCAAAATATCAGTCAATGCGCCACATGCAGCTTCGCGATACTTGAAGTTGCGAGAGCTCTCCAGCCGACCCAGGACAAACTGGAAGATCGTATCCCAATGCTGCTTCACCACGCTCTTGCCGGTATCAGGTGAGTCCGCGCCTGCTTTAGACGGCGCGCCATCGGCAGCATCTTGAGCGAACACCTTCCAGAGACTTGTCATCAAACTTGACACCTTCGAGTTGCTGTGGAATTTGAGAAGGAATAGCCATGGAAGGAGCTTCTGTGCTCGAGGGTTCGGCTGCACTGTGTCGCTCGCCATCCACGAACTCCCGGCTTGTGCGATGAGCGCAGTACGGAACGTTCGGTCAGTCAATGCGAATGAAAACGCGCCACTGAGTTTATCTCCCTGAGATGAGACGTCCACCGGAATCTCGAACGAGTCCCACAGCGGGTCGGACGTGCTCAGGTACAGCAATCCGTACATGAGATCAGGGTCGCCGATGTCGGCAGCAAGGTTGCTCACTTCGCGATACGCAGCATTCTCCACCGTCGATTCAGACTCGGAAGAAGAAGGTGCAGGCGGAGCAGCACCTCCAGTTGGCATTGCGCTAGCATCACTGTCAGCGTCGTTCGCTTCATCCATCGCGTTGGCAGTGGAAGAAGGAGTCACAAACGCGCGGAAGCACCGGAGGCGACGGAACAGACTGTCGCTAAACTGCATTCCCATCCAATCGTTTGGAGCCCGCAGTCGCAGATACGCCAGTCCTTTCACTGCACTTTCCTTGGCGATATCATTCTCGTCGTTCAGCATCGTGACGAAGAACTCGTGCACTTTGAAAACAGCGGCAGCAAACGACGGCGAACTGAGTACACAGTGCCACGACGACGAAGTGTTCACGAGATGGTCTGCCTCCTCAGTCGTCGAAGGTGACTGCGACGATCGGAGTCCTGCCACACAAATGCACAGCAGCCAGACGACAGCGTTGCGACGCACAAGTTTCTGCTTCGACTCCATTGATTCGGAAATCACCAGCGACAGAACCGCAGCTGCACGATTCGCATTGAACGATCGGTCTTCAACAGCAGCATCCTCCACCTCAAATTTCTCGTCTGAATCGTGTGTCCCCAGCGCAACAAATGCCTCACCAACATCAAATTGAAACTCTGGGTCCGCGACATTCTTGCTCGATGCAACAAGTGCATTCGAGGCGTTCTTGAGGGCAGAGTCGAACAAGTCGCTCGAGGCATTAGGATATTTGCTTTGTACAGATCCTGGCAAGCCGGCGACTGAACGACCAAAGGCTTGAACGGCGATGCGTCTCAGTGCCGCTAGCCTCGACGCCAGATGCTCATCCGCTTTGACTGGTGAGGTGTCCCACTTGATCACCCGCTGCAACTGCGAGATGGATTTGATCTTTAGCTCCATCCACTCTTCCGAGCTGTCCGATGCTAAGCACCACTTCAGCGATCCAACACAGCGAATGGCATCTAAAGCACTGCGAGTCAGCGCAACCCTTGTGTTCTGATCTTGCTCACTACGCGGATAGTGGACAAAGTCGGACGCGACATCAATCACCTTGACAAGTATGTTGGTCATACTTCGGAACGAGGACAGAAGCTTCTCCTTGTGCTCTTCAGATAGGGAGGACCACTCGGCATCGGACACACTCCCCAAAGCACTCCCCAAGATGTAAAGAGCGCCACAAATATCATTCCCACCAGCGATGTCGAAATCTTGAATCAAAGGAAGCACAACCGCGGTGACGTCAATAGCAATCGATATCCCCGAAGCCGTGGCAGTCCCCGACTTGGTAACACACTTGATGAGTGTGGCGACGTTCATCAGGAACGTCCGATCCACACTGGCAGACGTGATCTCGACCAGACTCAGCACATGAGCTTGCAGGACAAGCCCCACAAGTGTGGCGTCTGTTGCCGCCATCTTCACCAACGACGCTGCTGCAACTTCGCACAGCCTGGGGGACGAACTGGGCGGATTCACCAGGGTAAGAGCAACGTACTCGATAACCAGCCGCCGATCGTCATTGTCACTCTCGTCGATACTCTTCGAGCTTGGAGATTGGAACACTGTCAGGCAAAACTCGAGGCACTTCTCCACGGTTGCATCGTCGCGCATGCTCTTCTTGAGATCCTTGTGCTTGAACTTCAGCTGCAAGTATCGCGACAGGGACGACAACTGCGGCAATGGACTCTTGTAGAGCGCCTTGGACGCTTGCTGTCGAGTCTGTTCGTCCGCATCCGATGCAAAGCGCAGCAATGCAAACCGAATCGCCAAAGAGTCATCCGCTTCATGCACGGACGAAGTGGCCAACAGCGCATCACACCAAGTTCCAATCGCAGCTCGAACACGCACATAGTTCTGAGTCGTGTCGAACAGCTTGGAACCATTCATGAGCTCGATGAGTTCTTGAGTGACGCTCGCTCGAACCGCAGTCGGAGCATTTGCAGAACAATATGCAGCAGCCAGAGACGAGAACGCGTTCAAGGCAGCAGCACCCGCTCCAGTTCGGTTGCCTTCTTCCGTGAGACTTCGAACCAACAAAACCTGGAACGCTTGCTCCGATCCTGCCACGATGTTCGTCGCTCTTGTGCTCAGCAGTGCGACACATTCGTAAATGCCCTGACGAAAGTCGCGAACAAACTCAAGACTCGACGCTTCACTGTCGAAATGCGGATCCATCAGCAACCGCATGAAAGTCGGGAATAGCACCGGTCCGAGGAAGCCTTGAATGTAGACCTCGTCGCAGTGAAGAAACACCCATTGACACAGCCGGACGCCTCCCAACTTCACTTTGTTGGCCATATTTTGCGCGCGTGACGATTCAGTAGCAAACATCAGTTGACACAGTAGCTGTAGCATCATGGGCATAGCGTTCGTGGCGGTCTTGGATACTGACAGTAGAGCCAATGCCTGAAGGATACTCAGATCCGCTGCGCGAGTCCGGTTGGACAGAAGCAACGCATCGCGTCCAGCAAACGGACCAGTACTTTGAGCAACCTGACTTCCAAGCGTCAAGGACATGAGACTTCGCATCGCGTCGAGATCTTCCACCTCGACGTCTTCATACTTGATCACACGCGCCAGCTGGTCGTCGCAAAACGCCTTGACAGCGTGATGATACGACGCACTTCCAGCAACATAGTGGAGTAGTTTGAACCGAGTCGGCACAGCGAGCTCCTTGATGAACCCGAAAGTGAGCAGCTGGAGGGCGTACAGCTCGTCGCGCTGTCGTTTGGCAACGTTGCACCGACTCAGTCGCTCAACGCGTGGGGTCATGAGTCCGTAAAGAGTCGCCTCCGCTGTGGCTGGCCCATTTTGCGTGGTGCCAGCTGCTTGCGATGACGACCCGCTCCCCGAAAACTCGAACAGAACCACGTCGAGCAAGAAGTCGAGCAGAATGTCCACACCCTCGCTGCTTGCGTCGCGATTGGAGTCGCCACCGCTTCCAGGCCAGACAGTGCTCGAAGTCAACGGCAACGCGCGCAGGAACACTCGAAAGAACACCTCTTGCTGTGCTGCGGGGAACTTGGGCAGCACAATGAGGATCTGCGAGAGTGTCGCGGCCTGTTCTTCTCGAGTTGCCGCCACGAACCCGATCTCTGTGTGGAAGTAGCGCATGCATACAGCGTGAGACACCACGCTCACGACCGCATGAACCACAACTCGCAGCGATACACTTACCAATGAACATGAACGCGAACGAGTAGGCGTACGCCGATCGGTCGGGTTCGACCAAGATAGCGGCCAGCTCGCTCACCGGCAGCTCCGGCTGTGGGATCGCCTGCAGGCGCGTCTTGATGTGCGACAGCACCTGCACAACCTGCACGACATGACACCTATTAGTCACACAGCTAGCTGACACGACGAGCTATCGATCGAGCAGTAGGAGGCGCTACCTTGTCCTTGAGCTGCTGCTGCAGTGGCGTGGCGAGCGTCGGAGGGAACAGACGCAGCAGCTGCGGCAGCAGCGAGCGCGCCACCACGAGCATGCGCTCATCCGTCACGCTCGCCAGCCGGAAGAGCACGCGATCGAGCGCGTCGAGTTCCTGCTGGATGGTCGCCTCATCTCCGAGCGGCGCGGAGGACTCGACCATGCTTCCTTTTCCGATCTGGAATGCGGAAATGCGACAACGTGAGCTTGCCATTAGGCATAGAAACGAGGGAGTCTATTCGAGTGGCATACAGAGTGACGATCACCACGTCAACATAGAATGATGGTAAAAAAGATCCTTTTGGCCAATAGCGAAGCGACGCGGCTGAACACGTCGACTTGACAGGGCATGCGCTGGCTCATGGAGGCACATGGTATGCGACGCACTGGCACTGTTGCATTGCAGTGGTGTAAGAAGGAACGACGGGGGAACCATATACGGACGCTAGCTAGGCTGCGCGACGTGGGGCCATCCATGGGCAGGCTCGGAGCGATGGTGGCCGGATCAGCGGCGAGGTGATGCGCCGACGATCACGGCCAGAGGTGCCACGTGAACTCCTTGGCGTACTCGAGCGCCATGATCCACAGCTCGGCGTCGCCCTGGGTCGCGGCTCGGAAGTGGAGCGGCTTGTGGCCGTAGAAGATGACCTGTCTCAAGCAGACGAACACATTTAGTCCAGCTCTCAGTTCTGTCGGTGTCACACACACTTGCCACCATACCTTGAAGTCCGTCTTGCGCTTGCGGTGCACGGAGGCACCAGTGAAGTCGGCGAGCCGGAAGCGCTGGTGCTTGCTCTTGGTCTTGCGGTGAATGTGGAGGTGGCCCGAGACCACCGACAAGCTCACGGCGCAGTCGCTCCAGTGGCGGATCAGGTGGAACCTGTCGAGTCAAGGCGAAGTGAGGATCAGCAAGCATTGAGAATCAGGAAAGACAACACTTCCGTCACAACGAGTGACGTACATGGCGTCCTGGCGCAGCTCGAGGTGGCCCTTGGCGTGCGAGAAGACGGTGCCGTGTCCGTGCTGGCTCGCGCCGCGGGACATGCAGATGCTGGACGACACGAACAGCGCGCGACCGTCGGCGCGCACCACGCCGTCGCTGCTGAGGCTGCAGCGGTCGCTCCCCTCAAAGTCGAGCTCGCTGGTCCTCGACAGCCTCGACAGCCTCGACAGCGACAGCAGGTCCGAGTCGTCGATGCTGGTGACGGTTGCGACCGACTCGGCGTCGCTCTCGCTCTTGCGCCAGTCGCTCACGCGGTCCAGCTCGCCCTGCAGCAGCGTCATCTTGCCGTCGCGCGTGACGGCCACGACCGTGAGCGGCCGGCGCTTGGTCGGCGGCATCGGGGATCGGCCCGCGCCGCGCTCGTGCATCGACTCGTGCCACTGGTCGTACCCGTAGGTGTCGGTCAGCAGCAGCGCCAGCTCGGTGCGCGTGAAGGCGCACAGCAGCGGCCGCAGGAAGGGGAGCACGCAGCCGGCGACGCCGTACGCGGTCTCCATCGCACCGCGTCGCCCGCCACGGCTCGGATCTTGGAATGGGCGGGACGGCGCCGCCGCCGGTTTAGCTGGTGCCGACCGCCTCGATACCTCCGCGCCGTCCACGCCCGTTAGTGGTGGCTTCCATTCTGTCGACCTCCCTGGCTGGCCGCCGCGAAAAAGGAAGGAAACGCCGCGCACTGAACTAATCGCGCGTTCATCTCGGCCGTCGGTCGGCCCATATGCCTCCGCGATCCAGGGTCGCCACGCTCATCGAGGACGCCATGGCCGATCGAGCCGGCGCGCGAGCCGGTCGGTCGCCGCATCGGTGGAAAAGATCACCGGGCACGCCATTCTGGCGGCGCTCATCGAGGTGTTTCCCCTCGCCATTGGAGACAGTATGCTAATATCAAGAGGCGAAGTGAGCGAGTTGCCTTGGCGATAGGGTCGTCGAATGCACTGAAATATGCGCAATAGTGGGCCTTGGACTGGCGGGTTTTGAGCCAATCCGCGCGCAGTTGGGAAGGCCATGGCGACGGCAAGCGGAGATGGCGCAGAGCTGCCCGACGACGCCGGATGCCGCGTGTACGTGGGGAACCTGACGCCCAAGGCGGGCGAGGCGCACCTGCAGGCGCAGTTCGCGCGGTTCGGCGTGATCCACAGCATCTGGGTGGCGCGCAAGGTGCGGATCTGCGTGTCCTCGTATCATCGTCGCTGCGATGGTGCTAATCTCCTGCTGACCTGTGCAGCCGCCAGGGTTCGCGTTCGTGGTGTTCGCCAAGCCGGCGCAGGCTCGGCGCGCGGTGGACTGCTGCGAGGGAGGGGTGGAGATCCTCGGCAAGACGGCTCGCGTGCAGATGGCGGGCGACAAGCAGAAGAAGCCTGCGACTAGTAGCGGCAGTGACAACGGTCGATCTCGTGTGAATGCCAGTGGATCGACCAGTCCAAGCCGCAGCTCGCGCAGGGATGGCGAACAATCCATGCGGAGGAGGAGGCGGAGCAACAGCCTGTCGGACAGTGAGGTGTCACCAAGGCGACGCAGCCGTCGGTCGCCATCACCGTCTAATGCTGACCGTCATCGGCGACGAAGTCCCAGTCCAAGTCGGAGGCGATCAAGAAGCGATCAGAGCCCGAGCCGCAGTCCACACAGGCACAGGAGCGAGCGTGGACGACCGAGGCGGAGTCGGAGCCGGAGTCGACGGCGGGATCGCCATCACCATCGACGACACAGTCGCAGTCGCAGTCGCAGCCGCAGCAGACATGGCTCCAGCCATGACCGCAGCTCCAGACACCGAGGTCGACGGTGAGATTCCGGTCTGGAGTTGTTCGGTCTCGTAATACGGTGCTATACAGC
Organism: Phytopythium vexans; assembly: GCA_003413675.1. NCBI lineage: Eukaryota > Oomycota > Peronosporomycetes > Pythiales > Pythiaceae > Phytopythium > Phytopythium vexans. Next base: position 38,957 of record QLOC01000012.1, on the reverse strand, counting down.
GTTTGCAGACTCGAGATCCGCGGCAGTGGCACCTCGCGCGAGTGCCACCATTTTCATTCGTAAACTGTACGGCACACCGTTAGTGCTGAATGGACACTCCCAATGCCGGTTCAAAAATGCCGGGGTGAAACGCTCGAGCGAGCGGCTGAGCGCTGCCTGGCGTGCCTGGATCTCAGGATGGATGACGCAAGCCTCGGTCCGGTCCTGGATTGGTCCACGCCGCCGTCGGCGCGACCCGGGCAGACTCGGCGGAACGCGAGTGTCTCTCGTGTCGAGCGATTCGAACGACCCGCCTTCCGCCGTCGCGAACTGCAACGAGGTCTCTCTCGCCGTACGGTTTTGTATCAGCTCTGTCAATTCCCCGCGACTCGAATGTTTCGCTGGCTCGTGTGAGCAAAGCTGGATGGGATGTTTGGTTCATGCGCTCTCCTGTCAGTTTATCGAAGGTTTGTCGCGATTACGTGGCTGCTGGCATCGATCACGGATCATCTGGGAGTTGGGAGATGGAGGCGTCCCGTGACTGCCCCGTCGCTGCGCCAGCCGGTCAGCGAGAGAAGAGGCGCGCACATCCCCTCTCCGGTGTATTCACGGCCAGTTGAAAGAGGGGGACGGCGCTGCTCAGTACTCTGTGGCTTGCTGAGACGTTCAAGAATGCCAGAGACCTGCCGCCCAAGCGGTTCGCTCGCTCGCTCGCTTTGCGGGTCGATGGATTTTCAGATTGGATTCTCGCCGTCGCCTTGAGCCATGTAAAGGACCAGAGGACGCGCGTGTTTGGCGGAGAGTGCTCGACCAAGTCGACGACGCCGCGACCGGCTGCCGGTCATTGAACGGCAATGCTCCACCTCCCCGCGCGAAAATTTGTGCGGGCAACCAACCCGTCGGACATGAGCGACGGCGCGTGGGGTTGTCAGTGTACGGTAGTGTACTGTAGCGGTAGTGTACTGTAGCGGTCATACCGTAGCGAGCCACTTTCTGCATCTGTTTGGCTCTTTTTATTCCTTGCGAGTCGCGGTGCCTTGCCATCGCGTGAAGGAATGCACATGATAATTTCGACCGGAAAAGACAACATAGCCGGATACACCGTCACCGCCAGCCGGATCCCGCCAAGGCAAGTCAGGTTCACCTCGCAGCTGACGGCGGTCGACACTGCCGGTGGCCGCGCCAGTCGTGGCTGGAGGCGGCCGCCCTCTACCACTTGCACTTGCTGCCGGTGTGTAATGAGGTGGTGGTGGCGGCGCGCGACGAGCCACTGTGAACCTCGATCTGTTATTTGTTCAGCTTTTTTGTGGGCGGCGATGCGCGGCCATGCACCTCTGCAGTGTACGGTACTGCACTGTGCACTGTGTGCCGCGAAAGGTCCACATCACAGGTTCTCCCGTCCCGGTTGGTTGCCGCTTGGCGACCCCATCAAAATTCAGCAGGCCGCGAATCGGAGCCGGGCCAGCGCTGTGTGTGCCGCCAGTACAGTACTCGCGTAATCAATCGCCGGAATGCAGGTCTTCATCATCAAGGTCTGTGGCCGGATGACGCCGACGGTGGCGCGACTAGGGTTCATGTGTGTGAGCCGTGCCAGCTGTTGTGGCCATGCTGTGGCGCCGTGGCGGGGTGCTGTGCAATCTTCGGCATCCACAACCGGACCAGCGAGTGAATAACGCTGGGAGAAAAATATTTCTCTCTCTCTCTCTCCAATTTTTTCTCTGCTGCTTTCCGGGAGAACACAAGTTCCCGGTGAGACCGTTCGCGTACGGTACAGTGTGTGTGGGGTGATGCACGGTACGGGTGCGACCTGCGAGAGTTGTTACCCTTCCGCCGCGTCGCTGCTCGTTGCGGCTGGTCGCTGTGGTGTGTCGACTGTCGAGTCGCGCGGACTGAACCTGCGAAAGCGCATCTTTTTGCGTTCGCGGGGTACTACTGTATTCGCGCACGTCGCCAAAAAGCGCCGCAACCGCGTCGGTCGTGGCCGGCCGCTGTCAACACGCAGAACCGGGGCGGTCGGGTGACTGGGCCATGGTGGCGCACACAAAACCGCCCGGCCGGCGCGGTTGCGAACGCGAGCGATTGCCGGCCGCGCGCGACACAACCGGTGTGCGCATCCCCCTTTTTGCGCGTTAATGCAGTACATTCGCTGTCGGGAGGAGCGCGAGGGTCCCCAAGGCCGCCAGATCGGAATCTGCGCCGTCGAGCGTCGAGCGGCCTCCCTCTCTCTATATTGTGCTATTCATCGCGCGTAACCGGATCCGGAAGTTCATTCACCTTTGGCGACAGTATGAAGGCCGAATCATCATCACCTTCATCGACTATGACAACAGCGTCGACATCGACGCCTGCGGTGCGCAAGCTGCGCAAGTCGTGCTCGCTGCCGACCTGTTCTCGCACGCCGGGCGAGTGCATGCACTGCTCGTGCGACGGTCGCTGCGGGCAGCACGCGGCAGGGCGGTGCGGTGTGCGTCGCGAGGGAAATGGCAAGAGCTGCAAGCGGCCGGGCTGTCCGCGCGACGAGCGGTGCCGCCACTCGAACCGCGCGACGTGCTGTCACTGCCGCAACCTGGTGTCGAGCAACGGACGAGCGGCGCGGCTCGGGCTGGCGGCCGGCGGCAAGCGCGCGCGAGCTGGCGCGGCCATCCCCGAGGCGAAGCGCAGCAAGGCTCCGCCGTCCGAGCTGTCGGCGTTGTCGACGCCTTCCTCGACATTGTCGACATTATCGACATCGACATTATCGACGTCGACAACTTCGGGATCAGCGTCAGCATCAGGATCTTCATCTTCAACCGCGCCGGGACTGCTGGACGCGGAGCTGCAGGCGTTCCTGCAGCAGGCCAACCTGGACGACGAGCTGGCGCTGTGCGAGTTCTCGCAGTGGCACGCGCGCCGCGACTGGTGCAACCTGGTGGTGCTCGTGGGCGGCACGCAGTTCAACCTGCACAAGCACCCGGCGCTGTTCGAGTCGGGTCTGCTTCGACGTCAGGCGCGTGCTGCCGCGGCGGCCGGTGTCTCTGCTCCGGTGCTGTCGCTTCCCATGTTCCCCGGCGGCGCCAAGGTGTTCGAGCTGCTCGCCGTGTACATGTACACTGGCGAGCTGGCGTTCTCGTCGGCGACGTTCGCTGCCGTCCACGCCGCGATCCGCCACCTGGAGATGCGTCCCGAGATCCACCGCCGCGCGCGCGACTTCCTGACTTCGCACCTCGCGGACGCGCACACGAGTTCGAGTGACGTCGTCGAGCTGGTTCGCGCCGCCGACGCCGTGTCCGCCTCGCAGCCGTCGCTGTTCCAGGCCGCGAGCGACGAGGTGATCGTCGCCTGTGTCGATGCGCTGGCTGCTCGCACGCCGCAGCTGTCGGGTGCTGCGATCGCGGAGCTGCTGGGGCTGCCGACCGAGCCATTCATGCAGCTGATGCAGCGATTGCTCGGCTCTGCGTCGCGCGCGTCGTCCCCGACGGAGCCCTCGGACGTGGACGGCATGCTGTCGAACCTGTGCCTGCTCGCTCAGCTCGGCCAGCTGCAGCGGTCGATTTCGGGTGCGGACGTGTCGTCGCGCGAGGCTGTGGCGGCCCAGTGCGCGGCGATGCTGCGGCAGAACGGGTTCTTGGTGGCGGACGATCGCCACGCGGCGGGTCTGGCGGCTCCGTCGTCGGGCGAGACGCGCGCGGACGAGTCGGACCGGATGTTGTGGCGCATGATGCTGGAGGACCTCGAGCTCGATGCGCTCCCCGTGGGCGAGGGCGACTTGGGGGTGTCGACTGTCGGCGCCTCGACGCTGTGCCAGGTGTGAAGGCGCCGGTGCTCTTCGAGCTGTACATTTATCTATAAAGGCTAGTCAATGTCATGGCGTGTCGAGTGTGATTGTCTACTCTGCTGTTTGTGTCTATCGCAAGTGTATTGATTGGATCGCAATGAAAGGGGTCTCATGTGGCTGGAGATTAGCCAAATGGTCAATGTCATATGCCCATTATCTCTACTCGGTCTTGGCCTTCGGCGCCTTGGGCACGTACGGGAAGCTCGAGTACACGACCATGCTGAAGGCGACGAGCCCGGCGGCGATGAACACCTCGTTGGGAAGCACGGCGCCGTACACGACCGACTCGACGAGTGCCGTGAAGGCGATGCCACAGATGAGCGCGAACGACTTGAGCACGCCGCCCACGTACTTGGTGACGGTACCGACGAGCAGCCCGCCGCACGCGTTCGAGAGCACGGGGATGAGCGTGTAGATGTCGCAGCCCTCGAACACGGCGTCCATGTTCTGCAGCGCGTTGAGCGCGGGTGACTCGTCCGTCGGCGTCTTGGTGATGGTGGACCAGACGGCGGGCATGACGAGGAACACGGAGCCGTAGAGCGACAGCTCCATGGTCACGAGCGCCGCGTCGCGCTTGTGCTGCTGCATGGACCGCTGCGTGATGGCGGCGCCGAGGCCCGAGAGCATTGAGGCGAGCAGCACCGGCACGAGGCCGAACTCGACCGACAGCTCGGCGGCCTCGCCCTCGCCCTTGCTCGAGTCCTTGGAGAGCGAGAGCAACATGGCCGCCCCCAGCAGCGTGAGCATGCTCAGGCACTGCGCGAGCGAGTACTTGGTGCCGATCAGCGCGTAGATGAAGAGCGCCGACCAAAGCAGCTTGGTCTGGTTAAGCAGGTTGAACACGATGGACGGCAGGTGCTGGTAGGCCACCTGGATGAGCACGTTCTGCACGGCGTACGTGCACGCGGGGAGGCCCGAGGCGGCCAGCGACTCGCGCAGCGTCCAGTTCTTGGCCACGCGGCCCAGTGAGCCGGACGACAGCAGCGTCAGCAGCGCCAGCAGCAGCTTGAAGCCCTCGCACGCGATCACGAGCACGGACGAGTGCTTGACGTTGGACGCGAACTCCTTGAACAGGATTGGCTGCAGCCCGAACTGCACGGCCAGCAGCGCCATGGCCACGTAGCCGATCCAGGCGGACGACGAGGGAGCGGCAGCAGTAGCGGGTGCCGTCGGAGCGGTCTTGGGCTTGGAGGCAGCGGCCATGGTCGATAAGGAGGAGGCAGCAGGCGAATCGGCGAGTGGGGCGAGGTCGCGACGGACCGAGGAGCGTTGCGTCTCACTTGCGACTGGAGCGGGGGATGCGTTTTCGAAGGTTTGATTATGCTCCTGCGAGACTCGATACCAGGTCGTTTGTATCCGAGATCTGCTTGGTGATAGATATCCATTCAGCAGGGTATTGCGTCACAAAGGTTTCTTGGGGTGAGGTGGACACGTCGACAGGTGCCACGCTTCAAGCCACCGCCAAACGATTGCGACGCAAGCTGCTTGGCTGTTCGGCTGCTTGGCCGCTCGCCTGACAGCATGCACGGGCGGGTCTTTGCGTCCCTGAACTTGCGGTCTGTGCTCTGGCCCAGTCGTTCGCACCTCGGTTGATTACTGGGCCTGCGTGGAGTTGTCCTCGTCACTCGACGATGAGGCAGGTAGGTCTCCCCAGTCAACTCAACAGCAGCAACGAGAGCACTGGTTTTCATTCCCAGTGCAACAGTTCAATCGACTTCGCTGCTTCTTCCACTCACACACAACAGCCCGTCCTCACTTCCCCGCCTTCTAGCCGAAGACCTCGTCCAGCGTGCCGGTGGACACGAGGATGACCCAGAGCACGCCGACCGTGAGCGACACGCAGGACGAGAACACGCCGACACGCACGAGCGACGCGTCCGAGAAGCGGCTCATGCGGCCCGTGACCTCGCCGTAGAGCGCTGCGAACCCTCCCATGACGAGGATCGAGGCGATGCAGAAGGCGCCGAGGTAGGCCGACGACTTGGCCCAGTCGTTGAGGATCACGGCGGGAAGCACGCCGAGGATGCCGCCCGTCCCCGCGAGTCCGTGCGCCGTGCCGTAGAGGAAGGCCGTGAGCTGCTGTGTGCGCGGGTTCTTGATGTCGGCGGCACACAGTCCGAAGCAGCACGTGCGGGTGGTGGCGGTCGCCTCGTGGTCCAGGTGGTGGTCGTGCAGGATCTTCTTCACCTCGGCGTCCGAGTCGTCGCTAGAACTGGCGCTGGCTCGGCCGGACTCGAGCCGCTCGCTCTCGCTGACGACCAGCGGCGTCGTCTCCTTGGCGGCTGGCTCGGTGCTGGTAATGTCGTGGTGGTGGTGCTTGGTGGCGAGTCGCTGGCGCAGCAGCAGGTAGTGGCGTAGGCTCCAGAGTCCGAGACCCACCATGAGGAAGCCGACCATGAAGTCGCAGTAGCTGCCGAACGTGTCGATGTCCAGCCGCTGGTTGAGCGCCAGGAAGCAGCCGGTGACGACGATGAGGCCCGTCGAGTGGCCGCATCCCCAGCGCATGCCGAGCTGCGCCGAGCGCCACGAGCTGCCGGCGCTCAGCACGATCAGCGCCGACAGGTGGTCCGGACCGGTCAGCACATGCACCACGCCGAGCAGTAACCCCGTGGCCACGATCGTGGGGATCGACGCGTGCGCCAGCGCGGCTGCGGACTGCTCCAGCGGCATGGCGGGCTTTCGCTTGCTTGCAGGGGGAGGGCCGCTCTTGGCTCGCCGTCCGCTTTCTTGGATGTGTGATTGACCACGTTGAATGTGTGAAAGGGAGGTCATCATCAGGGGTGAGTGATTAAGTTCGCGTTCGAACTTTACGGATCAGATTCGACTGTGGCTAGTGGTCGGTATCGGCTAGTGCGACCGACCGCATTGAAGTGGCCACTGGCAACATGTGAAACAAAATCCGAGCGGGTAGCGCCAAATTGACATGCCCTGTTAAAACACCGCGCGGGCGTTCACTTACGCGGTGGGACACATGCACGGCGGGATCACTCTCGAGTGACCCCGTCCATATACACCGAGGCCGGGGAGGCGAACGCATCGAGTCCTAACCAAAGACGGCATCGAGCTGGCCGGAGGCGACGAGGATGACCCACAGAATACCGACGACGAGCGAGACGAGCGACGAGAAGATGCCGATGCGGTAGTGGAACGAATCGGAGACGCGCGCGACGCGGCCAGTGAGCTCGCCATAGGTGGCGGCGAAGACGCCCATGATGAAGATGGAGGCGATCGAGAAACTGAGGATGTAGGCCATGGACTTCCCCCACGAGTCGAGCATGACGGCGGGGAGCACGCCGAGCACGCCGCCCGTCCCCGCGAGTCCGTGGATGAGTCCGTAGCCGAACGACGCCAGCTTCTGCGTGCGCGCGTCCTTGATGTCCGGGTTCGACAGCTTGATGCGGCCGAAGCAGCACGTGGTGTGCGAGTGCGAGTGCGGGTGTGGATGCAGGTCTGGCAGCGCAGATTCGCTGTGTGACTCGTGCGCGTGGAACTCGGCCTTGGGGTCGGCTATGGGCGACCGCTGCAGCTCGCCAGTCTCGAGCTCATCGCCGGTGCCTCTTGACTCCTTGACGCCCTTGCGCACCTTGAGGTAGTGCACGAGACTCCAGATGCCGAGCAGCATCATGAGGATGCCGACGATGAAGTCGCAGTAGGTGCCGAACGTGTCGAGGTTAATGCCTTGGTCGACGGCCAGGAAGATGATGGTGAGCAGGATGAGTGCGCCCGAGTGGCCACAGCCCCAGCGCATGCCGAGCTGCGCCGAGCGCCACGAGCTGCCGGCGCTCAGCACGATCAGCGCCGACAGGTGGTCTGGTCCGGTGATGACATGGATGATGCCGAGCAGCAGTCCAGTGCCGATGATGGTGGCGAGCGAGGCGCCTTCGAGGCTGTGATCGATGCCGTCGCCCATCGGAGTCTGCTGGCTGTGGAGAGAGGCTGCAAGTTTGCGAATGAGCTCTCGTCTCGGCTCGCGAGCTGCGAGAGGATCGAGCGAGCGAGTACCCGATCGCCGACGAAGGCGATCTCATGATGCCAGAGGAGAACGAGAAACGACCTCGACGCGACCGGCACGCTCACTGGCCCTGTGGTCAGCACCGCCAGGCTTCCCGCGACTAATGCCAATGCGCGTGCGCGCATGGGTGAAGATGAGCGGGGCTGTCGACGCTCGTGGCGGGCCGACGCGAGGTGCACTTCGGCGCCAGAACCGCCCGGTTTGCCGGCGCTACATAGATAATTGCCAATCAGGGCCACGCCGACGCCAGCTTCGACCAGCCGAGGCGCTTGATGAATGCGGACAACAGAAGAGGACAGGCCGCTCAAGTTCCCAGGCCACATGGCGACTGGGTCGCTCCCATCCGCACGTTCAACTGTTGTTGAAGGATGATGCACTGTCGGCGTAGTATGGTCGTGATCACAGTCGAACGCGACCGGCGCTGACACCCGTTTCAGCCGCTAGCCGGTGGCGGATTTCTAGCCGGCGCTGAGTATGGATGTGATCCAGGACGATCCATCGCCAGCGCCGATCAATGCAGAACCGGTCTGAAGTCCGGACCTGCAGGCCGATTCGGGCTGGTCGGAGCCGGATGAATGAGCTCAAGTGGTTACAGTGCGGATAAAGTTCGCACAAAGTTTGAGGTAATAACTGGTTTACTGGATGAAACCGGTATATTTTGCTGATGGTACGCACGCTGCTTCGTTGAAGTTGGCTCGCCTGGCTCCCTTCAAATTGGTGATTCCATGTCTTCAATTCGGAAGCCGCCGTGTCTCCTATGGATGCACACTGGGTATCTCGAATCGGGTATCTCGAATAGACCGATGTAGTCCGCCTTTGACTCCCCGAGAGGCGACGACCATCGGCATCTGTAACGCCTTGATGGTCAATCCAATGGAATGGTCCGCCCAAGTGGTCGTCACCATTGCCACTAGCTTCACTCGACGATTCCGCATGGCAGCAATGGTTCCATTCGGACATCGGTGGTGTCCATTTTCGAGCTGTTCGTAGTCAGACTGTCTAGAGCAGTATGCTGTGCTTACCAGAAATTGGATCAAGAGGAAAAGTGCGCACTCTGAGTACACCATAACGGATCAATTAAGCTACGATGAGCGTGTGGAGCCGCACCGACCGAACTCACCACGAAATGCTTCACGTCCACAGAGCCATAGGTTCTTTCCCTGGACCGCTGATTCTAAGCAGTTCGAATCACTGTGATGTTGGTGATGGTCAGTGCTGCAGTTGTTGCTCATGGAGCACAACTGCACGACCCACTTTCGACCACATGGTGTTCATGATAACATCCGCCCGCCTCAAGCCACGATCAGTGCAGGACGGACACTGAATATCGGTCAGCTATTGGTCTTGGTGTTGCTCCTGAACGCAGCACAATCTCCACCAGAAACCAGATTGCGCCTGTAAATCTCTCGCGTCCATGTTCGAACTCTTTAGAAGGCTCACATGTGGTGCGGCGCCGTATGACGCTAGACATTTGCGGGTCGTCTGCAATCATTTCCCACGCCTGTCATCCTGCGCGACTGAAACGAGCGTATCTATCGACTCAATCAGTATCCGAGGAACGAACCGAACTGCCACCATGTCAGTCGCGAGCATATCGCTGCGAAAGCCGCGGGGTCGCTGGACGCTCTAGCGCTGCAATCAACTGCGACCGTGACCTCTTCACCTTGACTAAATCATGGCCCACGAACCAGGAGCCCCATCGTCTATCGCGCGTCGCATTGGACTCTCCGCGCCGCAAACGGGTCTTCTCGCAATTGGACGACATCTAAGAACTCGACGATAGCTGCACTTCCGCATTGTGGGGAATGATACACTCGCCATCGCGCTGTCCGTCCACGGATAAATTGAGTAATGCACGCGATTCCCCTCGCACTCTGTCGGCGCTGGAGAGTCAGCGGATACCGAGGAACTCTCAGCTATTCTCCTAGCGTGTGGCCATCGCCTTCACGTTGAGAGCGTCAGCTTGAAGCTGCCAACATCGCATTTCAGCCAATAATCGACCGCTAAACATGTTTTCAGCCAATCATGAGGGCTGATCCACATCGACAGCAAGGAACAACACCGATCATGTTCAGCATCTGGCGGCGGATATGCCGAGCTGCCAGTGCACGTTGGCCACGATGCGGCGCCGTCGGTGGCTGGACGGAGGCTGTCGACTGCTTCGCACTGAAAGCGGACGCCAGCGTCGGATCTGTTCTGTACAGCGGTGCATAGGCGCTCGTCCATCGGTGCCAATCTTTCCAAGGCTGTCGCCTAAGATGAGCGGTGACTAATGGCGACGGTCGCGGCGCCACGAGAGTACCCAAGCTTCAATAACACGGATCTCTCCCCCGTCTGCGTGCGCTGAGCCAGACTCCTAATCAGTCTGTCGCCCGGCCTGTCGATCGATGAAGAGTGCGCCTCCAGGTGGTCAGAAGGTGGCGGCCGAGTCAGACGGCGAGAGGAGCTGCTGGCTTTTGATCGCGCTAGGTTGGTCCAGCGACGAAGCAGAGACTAACTTCTGTACCACGTGAGGCTCCTAGTCGAGCGAGCGGCAGCCTCAGCATCGGCACAGTCGCGCGTGGAAGTCCTTAGACATGACGGGAAAGCTTCGATTGTGAGTCGCCCACATAGCGGCGAAGGCTGCCAGCTTGGCAGAGCCGAACGTTCAGAGCGGGCCAGTGGTCGATCGACTCACCGGCCAGGCTCGGCAGACAGACGCTCACCTGAACCCCAGTACGCGCTCTCTTGCTGCATTTCGCACCGCAACGCACGCTGGCGACAAACGACCCACGACGTCGGCCATTTCTCGATTCTCGGCCTCGACGGAAGAGACAACCGACTGACGTGGGCAAGCGATGGCGGACGGCTCCGGTAGTGGCAATAATACGGTCGGCTCGCTGCTCGGCACCGGCTTCGCCGAGGGCGTGGTGCATGTCATCACGGGTCCGGACCACCTGAGCGCCATCGTCGTGCTGACGGCCGGGACGACCTGGCACTCGTGGCGACTCGGTGCCATCTGGGGCTTCGGCCACTCGCTCGCCATGGTGGTGCTCTCGATCCCCTATGTGGTCTCGAACGAGGGCTTCGACATCGACACGCTCGGCTTCTACTTCGACTTCATCGTCGGCATCCTCATGATGCTGCTCGGACTCTGGGGGCTCAGCCACTACATCCAAGTGCGCGACCATGCGCGCGACAAGTGGATCACGAACGAGATGGCGGTTGGACGCGGCGCATTCGACCCTCGCGGCCGCGACCTGCAGGCGGTGCAAGAGAACGACACGCCGGCCGCCTCGAGCCACAACCACGTTGTCCACGAGCAGAACGTGCCGGAGCTCGGTGGCGACGACTACTACCAGCGTCTGAGCCAGCAGCAGCGCCGGCCCATGAACGCGACGGACGAGATGGCGCTCGCCGGCTCGTACTCGTACTGCCACGCGTGCGGCGGCATCTCGACCGACATCACCAATTCGACCACGATGCAGGTGATGGCGCTCGCCTACGGCTTCGTGCACGGTCTCGCCGGCACTGGCGGCGTCATTGGCGAGCTGTCGCACGACGTGACCCACACGGCCGGCAAGCTGGCAGCCTACCTCGGCATGATCTCGATCGGCTCCATCTTCATCATGAGCGTGGTTGCCGCCGTCTACGGCGAGCTCTCGGGTCGCTTCATGGTGCGCAGCGACGCCAACTTCTACTACGGCGGCGTCTTCTCGTCGACGGTGTCCTTTTGCGTCGGACTGCTCTGGATCGTGCTGTGTGACACCCAGCAGCTCGACAACGTGTTCGGCTGAAGGAAGGCCACGGTTAGCTCCGAGTTGTAGCGGCGTTTGTCCGTGTCCCTAATCCATTAATCGCCCGTGAATATAGTGGCCCCGTGTTGTCTCCCGTCGCGCCAGTGTGTGCCGTCGTCTCACGCAGTGTCGACGCGATCGAAATGTCTGTCCCGAGTCGCCAGACATATCCAGTTCGAGTCGGCCGGGTTCTTTGGTCGCACCGAGGGACTGTCCGCCCGCGAGGCGCAGGCTGAACGCATGGCCGGCTGTGTGGTGCTCTGTGGCGTTTGTTCAGCTGGACTCGTCAAATTCGCGACCTCAAGAGTCCGGTGGTTGCTCCGACGGCGGCGGCACTGTCGCTTTGGTGGAGCCGATAGTCTGGACGCATGAGGACTCCTTCGCCGCTACACGCGGGACGGGCAGCCTCATTTGGTTGATGCAGGCCAGTTGAAAGTGCTGTAATCGACGAAGAAGCCAAGACTGCGGGGGCGGAACGCGTTGAACCTGGTGGATCATTAGTGAAATCGAAATCGAACTCGACAGACCGACTGGGCCACCCATCCAGCGCTGCAGCGCCGCACTCCTCAATCCGCTGCGTTCCTGCTCGCCTGCCGCGATGACCGACCACAGAGATGGCTCAGCTAGCGCAATGCTCGGCCACGGTTTCGTCCATGGGTTCATGCACGTGCTGGAGGGTCCCGACCACCTGAGCGCGCTCATCGTGCTGAGTGCCGGGACCTCGTGGCGAGCGGCCAAGCTCGGCTCGTTCTGGGGCATCGGCCACTCGCTGGCGATGATCCTGCTGACGGTGGTGTACCTCGCGTCGGGCGAGGGTTTCAACGTCCACGGGATGGGAGACTACCTCGAGTTCCTCATCGGCATCCTCATGATCCTCATCGGTCTCTGGGGCGTCCACCACTACATCGAGCTGCATCGACGTCTGCGCAACAAGCGCATCGCCAACGAGCTCGTGCTCGCGCGGGCGTTCGACCGAGTGAGGGACCTCGACGTCGTCCAGGAAGTCGACGAAGCCGCGGTTGCGGCCGGTGTGGATCTCGAGACTGACCAAGACGTCTCGTACCAACGACTGACCCTCCGCGACACGCGCCGCGTGTCCAGCAACTTCTCGGTCGCCATGGCCGCCGCGCCGTGCAGAGCGTGCATCGGACTGACAAGCGACATTACACGGTCTGGGGCGATGCTGGTGACGGCAGCAATCTACGGATCGATCCACGGGTTCGCGGACACGGGTCACGTGCTCGAGGGGCTCTCAGAATCGACCCTGCATGACGCAGGCAAGGTCTCCGCCTTCTTGGCGGCATACACGGGCGGCGCCATCCTCGCGATGACGCTCTTTGCCGGGGTGTATGGCGAACTGTCCGGTCGGGTCATGCGCGCCAGCGCGCTCTCGCTCTACGTCGGCGGGCTCTTCTCGTCGCTCATGCCACTCTGCGTCGGCGTGATGTGGCTCGCGCTGGTCGAGTCGGGACAGCTCGACAATGTGTTTAGCTGAATATATCGGCACGAAGCAGCGGCCTCGCTCACGATTGTCGGAGCGTCGCCCCACTGCTGTCGATGCCAGTAGGAGCCTCATATAAATTCAGTGTCGTCGACTCTGTCGTTGCATAGGAGCCTTGTGGCGATGCGATGCCATATCTCTGGGATCGAGCCGGAAAGAGGCCAGCACGCGCCACGGACCCACCTTTGGCTCGACGCGTGCGACGACAGCGCCTTGAATGGTTCGATGATCGCTCTACTACCATCAAATACTTAGGCGCTGCATCCACCGCGACGATTCTCAAAGTCGCAAACCAACACCCCCGAGGAGTGTGGCTATGAAGCGCCGACATCAAACTTCATGGATGATTCAAGTGGACAAGACTAGCTAAGCGGCCGGGTCTTGCCCTCCAGATTGTGGTGGTCGTTCACCATGAACCAGAGTCGTGTCTTGGGAGGTCGACGGGGGGGGGGGGGTGTCCGAATTGGACGATGGTGTGACGTCCTGCTCTCTCTGCTTCGCTTACTGGCTCGAATGGACCGACGCCGCGCGTGTCAATGCCATCTTGAGACGACCCGATGGCGGATAGTCGCAGTTAACACTCTGAGTCCACGACGGAGTATTGCTTTCGAGCTATCGCGAGCGCGATTTGAACCTGCTGGCGTCGGAATGAGAGGACAGGCCGTTGGAATTGCGTGGCTCGCTCGTTCGATTTAGCAGCAACCGACCATTTCCGGAACACAACACCACACTGCAGCTGCAAATGGAACCCATTCGACCCGTCTTGTCAGCTCACTGACGGCCAATCTGAGCGATTACTGCGCTGACGAACTCGTACAGTGAAGCCAATCGAGGCGGCAGCCACACCATTCGAGAACTTGCCGAGTCTCCACCACCTCCAAGCCACAGTTTCGGTCTGCTTCCAGTTTGCAAGACGTCATGCCGCTAAGCACGTTCACACAAGAGGAGCTCACATCGGCCACGACAGGGGAGCTAGTCAACGCGGGGTTTGGCGACGGCGTCGTCCGCGTGCTCATCGGGCTGGATTGCATGGGGGCGATATTGTTGCTCAGCACTGGGACATCGTGGCGCGCGTGCGAGCTCGGCCTCCTTTGGGGCGTCGTTCACTCGCTCATGCTGTTCTTCGCCGCCATCATCTACGTGTCGGCGTCTCACAGCTTTGACATCGACGCCGCGAGCTTCATCTTCGACTTCATCGTCGGCCTCATGCTCATCCTGCTCGGAATGTGGGCGTTGAAGCAATACCTGCGAGTCCGCAAGCGCGTCCTGAACGGCGAGTCCATCCACGAGATCCTCATGGACGAGGACCTGCCGGTTAAATCGCCGACCAACCAGTCCCCTCCCTCATGGCTTCATAACTCGCGCCACCTCGAGACCACGACACCCAACAGCTCTCGCAACCCGCACGACACATTCAAGATCGCGGGCAGACCGCGGTTGTGCCTCACATCGGCCGGCGTCACCAACGTCCACACGCTTCGGCTCATCTCGATTGTCTACGGCACTGTCCACGGTCTTGCTGGCGAGGGCGGAACGCTCACTGCGTTGCCCGATGGTGTGGTGGACGACTGGGGTCGCGCGATGAGCTTCTTGCTGGCGTACATGGCCGCGTCCACGCTCACTATGGGACTGCTCGCGGCGCTGTACGGAGAGATCTCGCACCGGATTATGCGCCGCAGCAACGAGCTCTACTACCGCGTGGGCATCTTCTCATCGCTCGTGCCGATCGTCGCTGGTGTCGTCTGGATTGTGCTCGTCGAATCCGGCGAGCTGGATAATGTGTGGTGAATAAACGATTCCAAACAGAGAGAGATGCAATTGTACGATCACCCTCACCTACTCGTTGAAGACTCTAGTGGTGCGCGTGTCCACCACCAAACGCCTTCTCGAGCTCGCCAGTGGCCTGCAGCACAATCCACGCGATCCCCACAGAGATCGAGAGCCACGCCGAGACCGCCGCAACGCGGAGCGCGACGACGGCAGAGCTCTGGCTCGAGCGGCGCGTGGCTTCTCCGTACAGCGCCGCGAAGGCACCCATGCACAGCACAGAGCTGAGGCTGAAGCTGAGTAGGAAGGCGACGGCTGGAGCCACATAATGCATGGCGAGCACGGGAAGCACGCCGAGCATCCCACCAGGACCGGCAACACCGTGCACGAGACCCATGCAGACACTTACGAAGGCTGCCGACGAGCTCCAGGTGGAGTTGCCAGTCCATGAACAGCAGTGGCAGAAGTGGCGGTGGTGCTCGTTGATGTCGTCGTCAGCTTGCAGCTGCACGTACGACGCGTCCTGGCACTTGACCTTGCTCCACTCGGACGGCGGCGGCTTGCTCGAGGCGGCTCGGTACGCGATCACGGCCGTGTACATTGTCCACGTACCGATCACGATCAGGAAGAGACCAGTCAGGTAGTTGCACGCCGTGCGAACTTGGCCCAGGTCCAGTGAATGGCCGATCACGAGCGCAATGACCGCGACGACAGCGATGCCGAGAGAGTGGCCGCAGCCCCACTGGATGCCGAGCGCGAGCGACTGCTGCCATGTCCGTCCGCTGGAGAGCGCGGCAAGAGCGCTCAAGTGATCGGGACCTAGTGAGACACAGCCACACTGAGCTACCACCACAACGATGCCAAACACGATGGCAGACTCCTTATCGCACCAGTGACGACGTGGATGAGGCCGAGCGAGAGTCCCGTGGCGATGGCGTTCGCGACCGTCGAATGGTGGAGCAATTCGGTCGTCGCCATGGCGTCGAGTGGCTCTGTTGACGTTAAGTAGCGGTCGTCGGTCTCCTCGTCAAGGGACGCGAGGATCTATCCGACAGTCCAAATTGGATCCGTCTGACTGCACCACAATCGCATTTACTCGCCAAATTGCTACTGATCCGATTGACAACGTACACTAGTTTGACAAATGTGTCTGATGCTAGACGAGTGTTCTCGACGAGTACCATGCTTCGACTCAAACACTTTGCAGGTTGGAGCTCACTTTTACGCCACACAGTCTATTCAAACACTTCGTCCATGAGCCCCGTCGCCTGGAGAACGATCCAGGCGATGCCCACCACAACCGAGAAGGCGGCCGAGAAAATGCCGATGCGGAACTCCACGAGCAGCGAGTTGCGGCCGAGGCGGCCCGTGATCTCGCCGTACAGCGCCGCGAAGACGCCCATGATGAAAATGGACGCCACACAGAACGACCCGAGGTACGCCACCGATTTGACCCAGTCGTCCAGCACGACGGCGGGTAGCACGCCAAGGATACCTCCCGGACCAGCGATACCGTGCACGATTCCCACCAGCAGCGCCGTGATCTGTCGTGCAACTGTATGTTAGTCATCGGCACGAACACCACCAGCAACAGCAAAGAGAGATAACTGCCGTACTCGCTGAGTTGTCGGGTTCGAGAACGAGGCTGACTTGCACGACTTGCACGGCTTGCACAGCCATCGGCGATGCGTCTGCTCGGTTTCCTCCTTCTCCGATCTCGAGTCCTCCGGTTGGGCGGACGTGGCGCCGTCACTCAATCGGACCTCGCGTCGGTTGTCGCCTCCGCCGGTGCTGTCGACCGTGACCAGGACCTGGAACGCCGCAGTAGGCGTGTCCGGCTCCTTGATTTGATCATCGACCCTGCTGGACTGCGACGACGTCCGCTGCAAAGACGCGAGCGGGGTGACGGATGATGGCACTCGTTCGGACGACGTGGCGCGGGTCGGCAGCAGACACTCGCCGCTGGCGGTCGACGCCGCGATGAGCGCCTCCTTGCGCTGCACCTGGTACTTTCGCCGCACGTGGTGGGCCGTCCAGCCGCCGAGCGCGACCATGAAGACTCCCACGACGTAGTTGCAGTAGACGCCGACGTCGTCGAGGTCGATCGTCTGGCCGGCTGCAAAGAAGATGAGCGCCATGATGATGAGGCCGATCGAGTGGCCGCAGCCCCAGCGCAGTCCGAGTGAGAAGGCCTTCCAGGACGAGTTGGTCGTCATGGCCGCCAGCGCGCTCAGGTGGTCCGGGCCTGCCCATTCCCAGTCGTATTAGAGCGACTGCGAGACATCGCGAAAGATCCTACCGGCACATCCTACCCGTCATGACGTGCACCACGCCGAGCAGCAGCCCCGTGGCGATGATCTTGCCCAGCGACGCGTGCGACAGGCTGCTGGCCGTGCTGGCGCTCAGCAGCCGCGCCGCCTGCACGGGCAGCGGCTCGTTCGCCATGGCAGCGCTCGCCGAGACGGAGAGATCGTCACTGGCGAAGCAGCAGCTACCAGAGCTCCTGGCTCTCAAAAAAAGAAGATTTGTGTCTGCCCGCGTACGGTAATATGATGGTGTCCCAGGGGCTACTATTGGAAGATGCGCCGATTATTAATAATCAGAGGGTAAAGTCCAGCAGATGTGATCTGTCGAGCGCTGGTTGGCTGGAGCTGGAGGGTTACGCATGTGACGAGGAGCCGTTAAACCTACAATGCGAGGGGTACGCTGACGATCACTGGATGTTTGTATCGGCGACGTGACGCGCTGGCGTTGACTGTGTCCATTCACGTAACCTCCGGTTACGCCGCATTCGCCAGCTTCAACTTTGCCCAGTCCCGGTCTCGCTTGGCGCTTGCGAGGCCAACCACTGCGCGTCACGGTTGCTCGCGCCGCGTTTGCCTACAGCACTGATACGCTCACGTGTCTCATGGTCGGCTGCGGATAACTCAAGAGAAGGCAGAAGAACACTGCGTAGTGCAACTCCCTGCAGTTGTCAGTGCGATGATGAGCTCGGAGCAATTTGTCAAGGCTGTCAGTCAAGGCGTCGGACATCGACTGCCGATGCTGTGAGCTGGTGGACGGCCTCGCCTGTGGAGTCGATGGCTAGCGGGCATTGATGGCAGCGAACTGGAGGTGGCTGCCCGCCACGAGAGCATCGAGGTTGTCAAGTGGATCTGGAGACGATGGCCCAAGGAGAAGGATCGCCGGATCTACACCGCCAACATCTTTTTGCATGCGAAACTCTCATTCCTCAAGCGATTTATCCAGGGATACATGGAGAACAAGCTCACACTGGAGGCGTTGATAGATCGAGGCGACTTGGAGGTGCTGAAGTGGTATATTAGCCGTTTCGACCATGTGTATGAGACTTATCTGGCAGACCAAGAGCAGAACCACCAAGGAGGCTTGGCACAATGGGGTGCGTTTGGACACCCAGTGCTGCGCTTCCCAATCAAGTGTTGCGTTGATATTGGCGCAGGAGGACTCAGCGTCGTCGAGTGTTTTTTTTACTGCTGATCGGCCGTGGCTAGAGATCGAGGGGATGCGCGAGACGATCCAGTGGGCGGCGCTGGAGGGCCGATTGGATGCTGTGAAATGGCTGCACTACAATCGCACCGACGGATGCACCGCTGACACGATGGACTATGCGGCTAGCAAGGGAACATTTGCACGTCGTCCAGTGGCTGCACGACAATCGAAGCGAAGGATGTACCCAAGAAGCCATGGATGCGGCAGCCGGCAACGGATTTCTGAACGTCGTCCAGTGGCTACACGACAACAGAACTGAAGGTTGCACGAAGGAGGCGATGGACATGGCGGCGAAGAATGGTCATCTCGCTGTGGTCGAATGGCTCCACGAGAATCGCAGCGAAGGATGCTCTGTCAATGCAATGAATGAAGCTGCGCAGGGTGGGTTCGACAAGATCGTGGCCTTTCTCCACGAACACCGGACGGAAGGCTGCACAACCCAAGCGATGGACTCTGCAGCTATCGCTGGCCACTTGGATGTGGTTCAGTGGCTTGGTCGTTACCGCTCAGAAGGATGCACAACTGCTGCAATGGATGGCGCTGCAGCCAATGGCCACTTGGATGTGGTCATGTGGCTCCACACTAACCGAACAGAAGGCTGCACGACGTTGGCGATGGACGACGCTGCAGGCGGAGGCCATTTGAATGTCGTCCAGTGGCTAGCGTCGAACCGATTGGATGGCTGTACGTCGGCGGCAATGGACAAGGCAGCAAGTTACGGTCGACTGCCCGTTGTGCAGTGGCTGCATGAGAACCGCAGGGAGGGATGCACGGTGAAAGCGATGGACAGCGACGCTGGGAACGACCACCTTGATGTGCTGCTGTTCCTTCATCAGCATCGTTCGGAGGGCTGCTCGACCGATGCGTTCGTGCAGGCATACCGATTCAATCACCTGACGTTCTTCGCTGGATCCAATGCAACTATCCTGACCAATGCGACCGACAGCAGCTGACCGTTGACAGATTCGGAGCTACCAGAGAGAGCTACATGAAGCAATGGGTCTTGAACGGCACTTTGCCTTCCACGCGCGACAGCAATCAACAGTGATTTGTAATTATTGGCATGACTCGGCAGCATGTATGCTCTTTGAATGCGATCAAATCGTTTCCCACATATCGATCGAGGTGTTAGCGATAGTGGCAATAGATGAGCATGATCAAGTGAGCAAATTGGCAATAGAAGTATCGAATCTCCAGGCGAAACACTTCTGTACATCGTCGGTCAGAGGATTGTTCGTTGTTGAAATGCTGGCTGAAGTTGCAGCTCGGACATGTTGGAATAGGAGCTAGAACAACTACAGGACGCGATGCACACAATTGAAATCGACCATTGAACCTGGTTGCATCCGCGCTAAACTCTTACAACCCCGGATCTACACTATCCCTAACTCGCCTTCGCCAATACAGCAGCAATGCACACATGAGAATGCAGGCGAGGCTACCCTTCTTCAGACACTATTCACTGACGCAGCGCCTTAATCTTGGCGACGATAGCGTCTCCCGTGGCGGTCGTGCCAACCACCTGGCTCTTGTCCTTGGTCAGGTCGCCGGTACGCAGACCGTCCTCAAGCACTTGCTCGACCGCCTTCTCGATCAGCTGCGCCTCCGTCTCCATCTGGAACGAGTAACGCAGCAGCAGCGCTGCCGACAGGATCTGCGCGATCGGGTTGGCGATGCCCTGGCCGGCAATGTCCGGCGCCGACCCACCAATGGGCTCGAACAGGTGCACCTTGTCGCCGAGACTGGCCGACGGCATGAGTCCGAGCGAGCCGGGGAGCACAGACGCAGCGTCCGAGAGGATGTCGCCGAACATGTTGCCCGTGACGATCACGTCGAACTGCGACGGGTTGCGGATCAGCTGCATCACGGCGTTGTCGACGTACCTGCAGAGTCATCGAAAGTCGGAGTCAGACCGTGAACGCGACAGTGCACAATAGTCTCTCACAAATGAACGTACATGAAGTCGAGCTGAACGTCCGGGTAGTCCGCGGCGACCTCCTTGGCGACCCTGCGCCACAGACGGCTGCAGTCCAGCACGTTGGCCTTGTCCACGACGGTCAGACGCTTGGAGCGCTGTATACAAGTTCCAGCAAGCTCACATGTTAGCATTGAGGTTGTAGCCCAAACAACAGTTAGACACTTACGCTCTTGGCGGTCTCGAAAGCGAACTTCATCGGCTTGCGAATCTGTCAACACAATGCAGGATACGCATCAGCATCAACCCTCGCTCGGAATCACATTGGAGTCGCGATTGTACCTCATCGGCCGAGTACTTCATCACGTCGGTGGCGACGTCGCCGTTCGTCGAGTGCTCGCCGAAGTAGATGCCCGACACGAGCTCGCGCACGATGACCATGTCGACGCCGTTGGCAATGATGCTCGGCTTGAGCGGTGACAGGTCCGGCAGCATCGAGTAGATCTTGGCTGCAGCATTGCCAACGCATCAGTCACCGATGCCATCATCACCGCCGATATCGCTCAGCGTACCAGGACGGATGTTGACCGCGAGTCCGAAGTTCTTGCGGAGACCCAGCAGGCAGTTCTTCTCGGCGTCCTTCCACTGTGCAGCACCAATAATGGTGAGTCAAATCCTACATGATACACGCCCACTCAAGCTCCAAGCACCAACCTTGGGGTCCTCCTGCGCGTCCGTGGGACCGCCGATCGACCCGAAGAGCACAGCGTCCGACCCGGCGACCGCGTCGATCGTCTCCTGCGGCAGGTGCGTGCGGTGCGCCTCGTACGCGGCGCCGCCCGCCAGCGCGTACTGGAAGGCGAACTCGTGGCCGAAGAGCGTGCCGACCGCCTGCAGCACCTTGACGGCCTCGGCGCAGACCTCGGGACCGATGCCGTCGCCCGCCAGCACTGCGATCTTGTGCACCATCGTTGTTGAGAAGAGAGGAAAGGAGGAGCTTGCGCTGCTCGTGGAGGAGTGGCAAAGTGGCCGCCGACTGCAACCCGCTCGGTGGCTTTTGCTGTGCCGGTGTGTGTGTTGTTTGCGCAACCGCATGTTGCAGAGAGGATCATGTGTCGAATATCGGATATCGACATAAGCAGGTTCGACACAGTGTCGATAACGTCGATAGTTGCGATCGTCGTAAATTGAGTTTTCGACAGGAGCTGCCCCCACCGCACGTGTCTTTGGAGTTGACAACCATGGAGCTCGCGCGGGCAGCAGTGGCGCGCACTGCACGGCGCTCGGCGCGCTCTTCGCGGCTGCAGCGCGCGCTAGTAGCGCGTCTCCCGGTGTCTGTGGCCTCTTCCCAGATGCCGCACGCGTTTGGTCGCCAGCAGCGCGGCGTGAGCTCGTCACAGGCGGCGTTGATGGCCAAGAAGTCGAGCGCCGAACCCACCGAGGCCATGCTGGCGCAGCAGATGCTGGACTTTATCAGTCTCGCGGAGGAGGAGGAGAAACACCCAGCGGCAGATAAGGCTCAGGACCAGGCGCGGCACGTGGATGCGGCGGCGCAGGCGCTGCTGCCGCTCTCCGGGTCCGTCATGGACGTCAAGAACAACCTCGCGAGCGTCTCGGGTCTGCGTCACGCGACTATCGGATCGGTCGTGGCTGTGCACGATGCAGCAGCGAGCGACAAAGGCGAGGAGGACGCCGCGACGCCGTCTGGGCCGCCGCTGTGCCGCGGCATCGTGTTGTTCCTGGAGAAGAAGGCGGCGCACGTCGCGCTGTTCGGGTCGCAGAACTACTCGGCCGTTCGCATCGGCATGCACGTGACGCTTGAGGGAGCGCAGCTGGAGATCCCGGGCAGCCTCGCGCGACTGTCAGGCGCGGCCGTCAACCCGCTCGGCGAGCCGTTGTCCGACTTGGAGTTTACCCGCGACGGCGAAGGAGCTGAAGCCACTGCTAACGACCGGATCCCTGTCGCGTGGGGCCACAAGACCGTCCCGGGCCTCATGCAGCGCGCGCCGCTGTCGACTCCGTTTGAGACGGGCATTTTGGCCATCGACTGTCTCAAGCCGCTGGCGTTCGGGCATCGCGTCGGGGTCTTGGGACAACACAACAGCGGCAAGACTCGGCTGGCGCTCGATGTGATCGCCCACAGCGTTCGGCGAGCGCTCGACAACGGCGAAGAGCCGCCGCACTTTGTGTACGTGTGCGTGGCCAAGAGCGCGGCACGCGTGCAGCAGGTCGTGCAGTTCCTCGAGCAGACTGGCGCGCTGGAGTACACGACAGTCGTGTCGGCTGACGCTCGCGACTCACTCGTCATGCAGTACCTCGCGCCGTTCTCGGGCTGCGCGATCGCCGAGTACTACATGGAGCACGGCAAGTCGCACCAGAGTGTCGTGGTGTACGACGACCTGGCCGCGCATATGATGGTTGTCGAGAGCCTCGTGCAGACGATGAAGTTACCCAAGGCCGCACAGCTCAGTCTTGGCGCTCACGCTGTGTTGATGGAGCGCTCGGCGCAGTTCGTCGACGACGACAAGTCGCTGACCACGCTCGCGCTTGCGGATACTCCCGACAGCGCCACAGGTGAGTCGTCCGAGTTCAAGGAGCGCATGACGTCCATTGTCGACGACTGCATTGAGCTCGATGCGTCCCTCGCCGGCCATCGCGTGTACCCGCCAGTGAACGTGCTGGCACCCGGTGCGTCGATCCGCGGTCCGCCGTTCCAGTCGGCGACGCTGTGGGCTTTCATGCACAAGCTACGTCCCAAGATCAACGAGGCCGCACACACCAAGACGAACGTTGAGGTGGCGCGTAAGCTCGGGTTCGAGGTTGAGCCCGAGGACGCCGAGCAGCTCGAGTTCCTCGAGCTGGTGCAGCAGTTCTTCACGCAGAAGATGCTGGCGCCGGCCGTGTCGACACTCGAGAAGGAACTGGGCGTGTTCCTGCTCACGATCGCGCGGATCCGGCGGCTGCCAGCCAACCTCTCGCTCTGGGGTTTCATCGGCGACGTCGTCGAGGCGCTGACCGACAAACCCGAGTACGTCGACTTGTGTCACCAGCTCGAGACACACCCGAGGGACAAGCCGTGGTCGTCGGACCTGCAGGATAGCGTTGCAGCACTGCTACTTGACACTCTTGATGCTCAGCGAGCGGAGCAGCGCAAGCAACAGAAAGAGACGCTACTGCAGGAGATCAAGCGCCAGCAGTACCACAAGCAGCTGCGACAAAACAGGAAAAAGTGATAGACATCAGGCTTTGGGCCACAGGCGAGTCGAGTCGGATTGGGTTTCTCGTCAATATCGGAACTCCTCGCCCTTCCATTCCGCCTATTGCGTGGCAGATCATTTCTCGATTTTGCTTAACGAAGCGAGAACATTGAGTGCAGCCACAAAATGATGACTAGAATTTCGCTTCCAGATGCATACATGTACGGACACTGTGTTCAACTCGACACCTAGAAAACTTCTACTCGAGTTCCATATAATCCCCATCCACGTACACCCGACCGTTGCTCACCCACGACTCCATGTATCTGGCCACAGTGGTGCCACCAAGTAGGAGATGTTGTTTAGCAGTTTCAAACTGCTCAGGATAGTTGAACGCCAGCCACCGCAAAACATCGAAATGGTTCCCCGTATACGAATTCATGAACGCATCGAAATCGCATCCCTCATGGCGATTGTGGCCGAGGAAGAGCAACAACTCAAAGTATCCTCTCGATGCAGCGCCATTCATCGCACTAGTCGTGCAGCCTTCAGTTCGGTTCTCGTGCAACCAGCGCACGACGTGGGAATGACCATTTGACGCAGCCAAGTCCATCGCCATCGTCGTACAGCCCTCTGTTCGATGCTCTGACAGCCACTGGACAATATCGAGATGGCCGCATCCAGCTGCTCCATCAATTGCTCCCGCCGTACATCCCTCCGACCGATGCTTGTGCAGCCACTTGACCACGTCGAGATGACCACAATAAGCCGCTCCATCCATCGCGGCAGTTGTACACCCTTCAGAGCGATTGCGACTCAACCATTTCACCACATCCAAGTGACCGTTTCGTGCCGCCCAGTCCATCGCGTTCGTGGTACACCCTTCGGTTCGATTTGCAGCGAGCCACTGGAAGACCTCTATTGATTGTTGCTGCAGCGCCATCCATGGCCGCAGTGGTGCAACCCTCCGTTCGATTTGTGTGGAGAAACTCAACGATCTCGAGGTATCCACACGATGCCGCCTGATCCATGATGGCTGTCGTCCAGTGATCACTCTGATGCTCGTGCAGCCATTTGAGAACACTCAATTGACCATTGAGTACAGTCGCGTATATTCCAAGCGCAGAACAGCCTGCAGTCGTGTTCGCGTGGAGCCACTTGACAATGTCCAGGTAACCACCTCCAGCTGCTCGATCCATGGCGGTCGTAGTGCAGCCTTCGGAGCGGTTGCTGTGGAGCCACTCGAGAACCTCTAGTTGGCCGCCCTGCGCAGCATAGTCCATTGCTTGCAACGTATTAATGTTCAACCAGGGGAAGTTGGCAGCTTGAAGCCACTTGAATATTTCGAGATACCCTTTCTCAGCAGCCCGGTACATATCGCAGCGATATGGGAATAGAGGCGCATGACCATCATCAAGATCGTCTTCGTTCTCGTTGTCACTGATGGCGTCGTCTTGATCAGCATTTTCAAATCATCGTCGTCGCTCTCTTCTCTATTCATCATTCCTCTTTGCAGACTTTGAGCATCTCGTTGTGCTTGTTGTCGTTCCTGCGCTTGAACTTGAATGGCACGATACTGGTGGTCGAGATGGCCCGCATACCACTGCACGACGTCCATCCGTCCAGCGTTGGCCGCGTTACTCAATGCAGCGCCGCCGTATCGGTACCCATGATCAACGCTCCACCGGAGAAACTCAAAGCTCACATCTCTAAACAAAGCGTCGGATAATACTGTTCGGCCCCCCTCAGGCTGCAACCACTTGACCACGTCGAGATGTCCGTTCTTGGCTGCGGCCGACACCTCGTCCATCCCCAATGCGACAACTTTGTACTCGTCACTCAGCCGCTTTAAACGTGAAGATGACCGTGCTCTGCCGCCGCTTTCATGCCACCCAACACCACATTACCCGGCGCGTAGACACTCGTGAGCCACTTGATCAGATCCAAGTCACCTCGAGCTGCTGCGATCACCACACTTTGTCTGAACTGCCAGTCTCTGTAGAACCGGTCGATAGGCGGATCTGCGAGTTTCTGGAGCTCGTTCAGACGGATTAGGAGCGGGTACGACGCGACGTCGCATGCCCTGACGATGTTCCAGTCGAGCGATGCGTTGGCAAAGTCGCTGATCAGATCAACGACGTGTGGCAGCGCCGCGAGTTGCGGAGCACGTGCATTACAGACGACGGTGACTCCGGTCAGTGGCGGTAGCTTTGGTGCGTTGATCGACGGGTGGTCGGGTAGGAGAGGCTGGTGCGGAGGCTGGATGAATCGCGGGGGGCCGAAGCCGAGCGCAGTGAACCCACATCGCGAGTGCGAGCAATGTGGGTTTGTGATGTAGTGCAGGAGTTCTGGGTTCAGGATTGAACTCGTTGAATTACTCTTCTAGCCAATCCTCTCGACTGAGTCATTAGCAGAATTCAACCAGCTGTCGTCCGAACCCAACTCGACTCCCATGCGACAGAACAAACCCACATTGCCCTCAGTCGTGATGGGTTCACTGTCCCGCTTCGGCCCCCCGCGATTCATCCAGCCTCCGCACCAGCCTCTCCTACCCGACCACCCGTCGATCAACGCACCAAAGCTACCGCCACTGACCGGAGTCACCGTCGTCTGTAATGCACGTGCTCCGCAACTCGCGGCGCTGCCACACGTCGTTGATCTGATCAGCGACTTTGCCAACGCATCGCTCGACTGGAACATCGTCAGGGCATGCGACGTCGCGTCGTACCCGCTCCTAATCCGTCTGAACGAGCTCCAGAAACTCGCAGATCCGCCTATCGACCGGTTCTACAGAGACTGGCAGTTCAGACAAAGTGTGGTGATCGCAGCAGCTCGAGGTGACTTGGATCTGATCAAGTGGCTCACGAGTGTCTACGCGCCGGGTAATGTGGTGTTGGGTGGCATGAAAGCGGCGGCAGAGCACGGTCATCTTCACGTTTTAAAGCGGCTGAGTGACGAGTACAAAGTTGTCGCATTGGGGATGGACGAGGTGTCGGCCGCAGCCAAGAACGGACATCTCGACGTGGTCAAGTGGTTGCAGCCTGAGGGGGGCCGAACAGTATTATCCGACGCTTTGTTTAGAGATGTGAGCTTTGAGTTTCTCCGGTGGAGCGTTGATCATGGGTACCGATACGGCGGCGCTGCATTGAGTAACGCGGCCAACGCTGGACGGATGGACGTCGTGCAGTGGTATGCGGGCCATCTCGACCACCAGTATCGTGCCATTCAAGTTCAAGCGCAGGAACGACAACAAGCACAACGAGATGCTCAAAGTCTGCAAAGAGGAATGATGAATAGAGAAGAGAGCGACGACGATGATTTTGAAAATGCTGATCAAGACGACGCCATCAGTGACAACGAGAACGAAGACGATCTTGATGATGGTCATGCGCCTCTATTCCCATATCGCTGCGATATGTACCGGGCTGCTGAGAAAGGGTATCTCGAAATATTCAAGTGGCTTCAAGCTGCCAACTTCCCCTGGTTGAACATTAATACGTTGCAAGCAATGGACTATGCTGCGCAGGGCGGCCAACTAGAGGTTCTCGAGTGGCTCCACAGCAACCGCTCCGAAGGCTGCACTACGACCGCCATGGATCGAGCAGCTGGAGGTGGTTACCTGGACATTGTCAAGTGGCTCCACGCGAACACGACTGCAGGCTGTTCTGCGCTTGGAATATACGCGACTCAATGGTCAATTGAGTGTTCTCAAATGGCTGCACGAGCATCAGAGTGATCACTGGACGACAGCCATCATGGATCAGGCGGCATCGTGTGGATACCTCGAGATCGTTGAGTTTCTCCACACAAATCGAACGGAGGGTTGCACCACTGCGGCCATGGATGGCGCTGCAGCAACAAATCACATAGAGGTCTTCCAGTGGCTCGCTGCAAATCGAACCGAAGGGTGTACCACGAACGCGATGGACTGGGCGGCACGAAACGGTCACTTGGATGTGGTGAAATGGTTGAGTCGCAATCGCTCTGAAGGGTGTACAACTGCCGCGATGGATGGAGCGGCTTATTGTGGTCATCTCGACGTGGTCAAGTGGCTGCACAAGCATCGGTCGGAGGGATGTACGGGGAGCAATTGATGGAGCAGCTGGATGCGGCCATCTCGATATTGTCCAGTGGCTGTCAGAGCATCGAACAGAGGGCTGTACGACGATGGCGATGGACTTGGCTGCGTCAAATGGTCATTCCCACGTCGTGCGCTGGTTGCACGAGAACCGAACTGAAGGCTGCACGACTAGTGCGATGAATGGCGTGCATCGAGAGGATACTTTGAGTTGTTGCTCTTCCTCGGCCACAATCGCCATGAGGGATGCGATTCGATGCGTTCATGAATTCGTATACGGGGAACCATTTCGATGTTTTGCGGTGGCTGGCGTTCAACTATCCTGAGCAGTTTGAAACTGCTAAACAACATCTCCTACTTGGTGGCACCACTGTGGCCAGATACATGGAGTCGTGGGTGAGCAACGGTCGGGTGTACGTGGATGGGGATTATATGGAACTCGAGTAGAAGTTTTCTAGGTGTCGAGTTGAACACAGTGTCCGTACATGTATGCATCTGGAAGCGAAATTCTAGTCATCATTTGTGGCTGCACTCAATGTTCTCGCTTCGTTAAGCAAAATCGAGAAATGATCTGCCACGCAATAGGCGGAATGGAAGGGCGAGGAGTTCCGATATTGACGAGAAACCCAATCCGACTCGACTCGCCTGTGGCCCAAAGCCTGATGTCTATCACTTTTTCCTGTTTTGTCGCAGCTGCTTGTGGTACTGCTGGCGCTTGATCTCCTGCAGTAGCGTCTCTTTCTGTTGCTTGCGCTGCTCCGCTCGCTGAGCATCAAGAGTGTCAAGTAGCAGTGCTGCAAACGCTATCCTGCAGGTCCGACGACCACGGCTTGTCCCTCGGGTGTGTCTCGAGCTGGTGACACAAGTCGACGTACGGGTTTGTCGGTCAGCGCCTCGACGACGTCGCCGATGAAACCCCAGAGCGAGAGGTTGGCTGGCAGCCGCCGGATCCGCGCGATCGTGAGCAGGAACACGCCCAGTTCCTTCTCGAGTGTCGACACGGCCGGCGCCAGCATCTTCTGCGTGAAGAACTGCTGCACCAGCTCGAGGAACTCGAGCTGCTCGGCGTCCTCGGGCTCAACCTCGAACCCGAGCTTACGCGCCACCTCAACGTTCGTCTTGGTGTGTGCGGCCTCGTTGATCTTGGGACGTAGCTTGTGCATGAAAGCCCACAGCGTCGCCGACTGGAACGGCGGACCGCGGATCGACGCACCGGGTGCCAGCACGTCACTGGCGGGTACACGCGATGGCCGGCGAGGGACGCATCGAGCTCAATGCAGTCGTCGACAATGGACGTCATGCGCTCCTTGAACTCGGACGACTCACCTGTGGCGCTGTCGGGAGTATCCGCAAGCGCGAGCGTGGTCAGCGACTTGTCGTCGTCGACGAACTGCGCCGAGCGCTCCATCACACAGCGTGAGCGCCAAGACTGAGCTGTGCGGCCTTGGGTAACTCATCGTCTGCACGAGGCTCTCGACAACCATCATATGCGCGGCCAGGTCGTCGTACACCACGACACTCTGGTGCGACTTGCCGTGCTCCATGTAGTACTCGGCGATCGCGCAGCCCGAGAACGGCGCGAGGTACTGCATGACGAGTGAGTCGCGAGCGTCAGCCGACACGACTGTCGTGTACTCCAGCGCGCCAGTCTGCTCGAGGAACTGCACGACCTGCTGCACGCGTGCCGCGCTCTTGGCCACGCACACGTACACAAAGTGCGGCGGCTCTTCGCCGTTGTCGAGCGCTCGCCGAACGCTGTGGGCGATCACATCGCGCGCCAGCGAGTCTTGCCGCTGTTGTGTTGTCCCAAGACCCCGACGCGATGCCCGAACGCCAGCGGCTTGAGACAGTCGATGGCCAAAATGCCCGTCTCAAACGGAGTCGACAGCGGCGCGCGCTGCATGAGGCCCGGGACGGTCTTTGTGGCCCCACGCGACAGGGATCCGGTCGTTAGCAGTGGCTTCAGCTCCTTCGCCGTCGCGGGTAAACTCCAAGTCGGACAACGGCTCGCCGAGCGGGTTGACGGCCGCGCCTGACAGTCGCGCGAGGCTGCCCGGGATCTCCAGCTGCGCTCCCTCAAGCGTCACGTGCATGCCGATGCGAACCGGCCGAGTAGTCTGCGACCCGAACAGCGCGACGTGCGCCGCCTTCTTCTCCAGGAACAACACGATGCCGCGGCACAGCGGCGGCCCAGACGGCGTCGCGGCGTCCTCCTCGCCTTTGTCGCTCGCTGCTGCATCGTGCACAGCCACGACCGATCCGATAGTCGCGTGACGCAGACCCGAGACGCTCGCGAGGTTGTTCTTGACGTCCATGACGGACCCGGAGAGCGGCAGCAGCGCCTGCGCCGCCGCATCCACGTGCCGCGCCTGGTCCTGAGCCTTATCTGCCGCTGGGTTTTCTCCTCCTCCTCCGCGAGACTGATAAAGTCCAGCATCTGCTGCGCCAGCATGGCCTCGGTGGTTCGGCGCTCGACTTCTTGGCCATCAACGCCGCCTGTGACGAGCTCACGCCGCGCTGCTGGCGACCAAACGCGTGCGGCATCTGGGAAGAGGCCACAGACACCGGGAGACGCGCTACTAGCGCGCGCTGCAGCCGCGAAGAGCGCGCCGAGCGCCGTGCAGTGCGCGCCACTGCTGCCCGCGCGAGCTCCATGGTTGTCAACTCCAAAGACACGTGCGGTGGGGCAGCTCCTGTCGAAAACTCAATTTACGACGATCGCAACTATCGACGTTATCGACACTGTGTCGAACCTGCTTATGTCGATATCCGATATTCGACACATGATCCTCTCTGCAACATGCGGTTGCGCAAACAACACACACACCGGCACAGCAAAAGCCACCGAGCGGGTTGCAGTCGGCGGCCACTTTGCCACTCCTCCACGAGCAGCGCAAGCTCCTCCTTTCCTCTCTTCTCAACAACGATGGTGCACAAGATCGCAGTGCTGGCGGGCGGCATCGGTCCCGAGGTCTGCGCCGAGGCCGTCAAGGTGCTGCAGGCGGTCGGCACGCTCTTCGGCCACGAGTTCGCCTTCCAGTACGCGCTGGCGGGCGGCGCCGCGTACGAGGCGCACCGCACGCACCTGCCGCAGGAGACGATCGACGCGCCCGGGTCGGACGCTGTGCTCTTCGGGTCGATCGGCGGTCCCACGGACGCGCAGGAGGACCCCAAGGTTGGTGCTTGGAGCTTGAGTGGGCGTGTATCATGTAGGATTTGACTCACCATTATTGGTGCTGCACAGTGGAAGGACGCCGAGAAGAACTGCCTGCTGGGTCTCCGCAAGAACTTCGGACTCGCGGTCAACATCCGTCCTGGTACGCTGAGCGATATCGGCGGTGATGATGGCATCGGTGACTGATGCGTTGGCAATGCTGCAGCCAAGATCTACTCGATGCTGCCGGACCTGTCACCGCTCAAGCGAGCATCATTGCCAACGGCGTCGACATGGTCATCGTGCGCGAGCTCGTGTCGGGCATCTACTTCGGCGAGCACTCGACGAACGGCGACGTCGCCACCGACGTGATGAAGTACTCGGCCGATGAGGTACAATCGCGACTCCAATGTGATTCCGAGCGAGGGTTGATGCTGATGCGTATCCTGCATTGTGTTGACAGATTCGCAAGCCGATGAAGTTCGCTTTCGAGACCGCCAAGAGCGTAAGTGTCTAACTGTTGTTTGGGCTACAACCTCAATGCTAACATGTGAGCTTGCTGGAACTTGTATACAGCGCTCCAAGCGTCTGACCGTCGTGGACAAGGCCAACGTGCTGGACTGCAGCCGTCTGTGGCGCAGGGTCGCCAAGGAGGTCGCCGCGGACTACCCGGACGTTCAGCTCGACTTCATGTACGTTCATTTGTGAGAGACTATTGTGCACTGTCGCGTTCACGGTCTGACTCCGACTTTCGATGACTCTGCAGGTACGTCGACAACGCCGTGATGCAGCTGATCCGCAACCCGTCGCAGTTCGACGTGATCGTCACGGGCAACATGTTCGGCGACATCCTCTCGGACGCTGCGTCTGTGCTCCCCGGCTCGCTCGGACTCATGCCGTCGGCCAGTCTCGGCGACAAGGTGCACCTGTTCGAGCCCATTGGTGGGTCGGCGCCGGACATTGCCGCCAGGGCATCGCCAACCCGATCGCGCAGATCCTGTCGGCAGCGCTGCTGCTGCGTTACTCGTTCCAGATGGAGACGGAGGCGCAGCTGATCGAGAAGGCGGTCGAGCAAGTGCTTGAGGACGGTCTGCGTACCGGCGACCTGACCAAGGACAAGAGCCAGGTGGTTGGCACGACCGCCACGGGAGACGCTATCGTCGCCAAGATTAAGGCGCTGCGTCAGTGAATAGTGTCTGAAGAAGGGTAGCCTCGCCTGCATTCTCATGTGTGCATTGCTGCTGTATTGGCGAAGGCGAGTTAGGGATAGTGTAGATCCGGGGTTGTAAGAGTTTAGCGCGGATGCAACCAGGTTCAATGGTCGATTTCAATTGTGTGCATCGCGTCCTGTAGTTGTTCTAGCTCCTATTCCAACATGTCCGAGCTGCAACTTCAGCCAGCATTTCAACAACGAACAATCCTCTGACCGACGATGTACAGAAGTGTTTCGCCTGGAGATTCGATACTTCTATTGCCAATTTGCTCACTTGATCATGCTCATCTATTGCCACTATCGCTAACACCTCGATCGATATGTGGGAAACGATTTGATCGCATTCAAAGAGCATACATGCTGCCGAGTCATGCCAATAATTACAAATCACTGTTGATTGCTGTCGCGCGTGGAAGGCAAAGTGCCGTTCAAGACCCATTGCTTCATGTAGCTCTCTCTGGTAGCTCCGAATCTGTCAACGGTCAGCTGCTGTCGGTCGCATTGGTCAGGATAGTTGCATTGGATCCAGCGAAGAACGTCAGGTGATTGAATCGGTATGCCTGCACGAACGCATCGGTCGAGCGCCCTCCGAACGATGCTGATGAAGGAACAGCAGCACATCAAGGTGGTCGTTCCCAGCGTCGCTGTCCATCGCTTTCACCGTGCATCCCTCCCTGCGGTTCTCATGCAGCCACTGCACAACGGGCAGTCGACCGTAACTTGCTGCCTTGTCCATTGCCGCCGACGTACAGCCATCCAATCGGTTCGACGCTAGCCACTGGACGACATTCAAATGGCCTCCGCCTGCAGCGTCGTCCATCGCCAACGTCGTGCAGCCTTCTGTTCGGTTAGTGTGGAGCCACATGACCACATCCAAGTGGCCATTGGCTGCAGCCATCCATTGCAGCAGTTGTGCATCCTTCTGAGCGGTAACGACCAAGCCACTGAACCACATCCAAGTGGCCAGCGATAGCTGCAGAGTCCATCGCTTGGTTGTGCAGCCTTCCGTCCGGTGTTCGTGGAGAAAGGCCACGATCTTGTCGAACCCACCCTGCGCAGCTTCATTCATTGCATTGACAGAGCATCCTTCGCTGCGATTCTCGTGGAGCCATTCGACCACAGCGAGATGACCATTCTTCGCCGCCATGTCCATCGCCTCCTTCGTGCAACCTTCAGTTCTGTTGTCGTGTAGCCACTGGACGACGTTCAGAAATCCGTTGCCGGCTGCCGCATCCATGGCTTCTTGGGTACATCCTTCGCTTCGATTGTCGTGCAGCCACTGGACGACGTGCAAATGTTCCCTTGCTAGCCGCATAGTCCATCGTGTCAGCGGTGCATCCGTCGGTGCGATTGTAGTGCAGCCATTTCACAGCATCCAATCGGCCCTCCAGCGCCGCCCACTGGATCGTCTCGCGCATCCCCTCGATCTCTAGCCACGGCCGATCAGCAGTAAAAAAACACTCGACGACGCTGAGTCCTCCTGCGCCAATATCAACGCAACACTTGATTGGGAAGCGCAGCACTGGGTGTCCAAACGCACCCCATTGTGCCAAGCCTCCTGGTGGTTCTGCTCTTGGTCTGCCAGATAAGTCTCATACACATGGTCGAAACGGCTAATATACCACTTCAGCACCTCCAAGTCGCCTCGATCTATCAACGCCTCCAGTGTGAGCTTGTTCTCCATGTATCCCTGGATAAATCGCTTGAGGAATGAGAGTTCGCATGCAAAAAGATGTTGGCGGTGTAGATCCGGCGATCCTTCTCCTTGGGCCATCGTCTCCAGATCCACTTGACAACCTCGATGCTCTCGTGGCGGGCAGCCACCTCCAGTTCGCTGCCATCAATGCCCGCTAGCCATCGACTCCACAGGCGAGGCCGTCCACCAGCTCACAGCATCGGCAGTCGATGTCCGACGCCTTGACTGACAGCCTTGGACAAATTGCTCCGAGCTCATCATCGCACTGACAACTGCAGGGAGTTGCACTACGCAGTGTTCTTCTGCCTTCTCTTGAGTTATCCGCAGCCGACCATGAGACACGTGAGCGTATCAGTGCTGTAGGCAAACGCGGCGCGAGCAACCGTGACGCGCAGTGGTTGGCCTCGCAAGCGCCAAGCGAGACCGGGACTGGGCAAAGTTGAAGCTGGCGAATGCGGCGTAACCGGAGGTTACGTGAATGGACACAGTCAACGCCAGCGCGTCACGTCGCCGATACAAACATCCAGTGATCGTCAGCGTACCCCTCGCATTGTAGGTTTAACGGCTCCTCGTCAATGCGTAACCCTCCAGCTCCAGCCAACCAGCGCTCGACAGATCACATCTGCTGGACTTTACCCTCTGATTATTAAAATCGGCGCATCTTCCAATAGTAGCCCCTGGGACACCATCATTACCGTACGCGGGCAGACACAAATCTTCTTTTTTTGAGAGCCAGGAGCTCGGTAGCTGCTGCTTCGCCAGTGACGATCTCTCCGTCTCGGCGAGCGCTGCCATGGCGAACGAGCCGCTGCCCGTGCAGGCGGCGCGGCTGCTGAGCGCCAGCACGGCCAGCAGCCTGTCGCACGCGTCGCTGGGCAAGATCATCGCCACGGGGCTGCTGCTCGGCGTGGTGCACGTCATGACGGGTAGGATGTGCCGGTAGGATCTTTCGCGATGTCTCGCAGTCGCTCTAATACGACTGGGAATGGGCAGGCCCGGACCACCTGAGCGCGCTGGCGGCCATGACGACCAACTCGTCCTGGAAGGCCTTCTCACTCGGACTGCGCTGGGGCTGCGGCCACTCGATCGGCCTCATCATCATGGCGCTCATCTTCTTTGCAGCCGGCCAGACGATCGACCTCGACGACGTCGGCGTCTACTGCAACTACGTCGTGGGAGTCTTCATGGTCGCGCTCGGCGGCTGGACGGCCCACCACGTGCGGGCGAAAGTACCAGGTGCAGCGCAAGGAGGCGCTCATCGCGGCGTCGACCGCCAGCGGCGAGTGTCTGCTGCCGACCCGCGCCACGTCGTCCGAACGAGTGCCATCATCCGTCACCCCGCTCGCGTCTTTGCAGCGGCGACGTCGTCGCAGTCCAGCAGGGTCGATGATCAAATCAAGGAGCCGGACACGCCTACTGCGGCGTTCCAGGTCCTGGTCACGGTCGACAGCACCGGCGGAGGCGACAACCGACGCGAGGTCCGATTGAGTGACGGCGCCACGTCCGCCCAACCGGAGGACTCGAGATCGGAGAAGGAGGAAACCGAGCAGACGCATCGCCGATGGCTGTGCAAGCCGTGCAAGTCGTGCAAGTCAGCCTCGTTCTCGAACCCGACAACTCAGCGAGTACGGCAGTTATCTCTCTTTGCTGTTGCTGGTGGTGTTCGTGCCGATGACTAACATACAGTTGCACGACAGATCACGGCGCTGCTGGTGGGAATCGTGCACGGTATCGCTGGTCCGGGAGGTATCCTTGGCGTGCTACCCGCCGTCGTGCTGGACGACTGGGTCAAATCGGTGGCGTACCTCGGGTCGTTCTGTGGCGTCCATTTTCATCATGGGCGTCTTCGCGCGCTGTACGGCGAGATCACGGGCCGCCTCGGCCGCAACTCGCTGCTCGTGGAGTTCCGCATCGGCATTTTCTCGGCCGCCTTCTCGTTGTGGTGGGCATCGCCTGGATCGTTCTCCAGGCGACGGGGCTCATGGACGAAGTGTTTGAATAGACTGTGTGGCGTAAAAGTGAGCTCCAACCTGCAAAGTGTTTGAGTCGAAGCATGGTACTCGTCGAGAACACTCGTCTAGCATCAGACACATTTGTCAAACTAGTGTACGTTGTCAATCGGATCAGTAGCAATTTGGCGAGTAAATGCGATTGTGGTGCAGTCAGACGGATCCAATTTGGACTGTCGGATAGATCCTCGCGTCCCTTGACGAGGAGACCGACGACCGTACTTAACGTCAACAGAGCCACTCGACGCCATGGCGACGACCGAATTGCTCCACCATTCGACGGTCGCGAACGCCATCGCCACGGGACTCTCGCTCGGCCTCATCCACGTCGTCACTGGTGCGATAAGGAGTCTGCCATCGTGTTTGGCATCGTTGTGGTGGTAGCTCAGTGTGGCTGTGTCTCACTAGGTCCCGATCACTTGAGCGCTCTTGCCGCGCTCTCCAGCGGACGGACATGGCAGCAGTCGCTCGCGCTCGGCATCCAGTGGGGCTGCGGCCACTCTCTCGGCATCGCTGTCGTCGCGGTCATTGCGCTCGTGATCGGCCATTCACTGGACCTGGGCCAAGTTCGCACGGCGTGCAACTACCTGACTGGTCTCTTCCTGATCGTGATCGGTACGTGGACAATGTACACGGCCGTGATCGCGTACCGAGCCGCCTCGAGCAAGCCGCCGCCGTCCGAGTGGAGCAAGGTCAAGTGCCAGGACGCGTCGTACGTGCAGCTGCAAGCTGACGACGACATCAACGAGCACCACCGCCACTTCTGCCACTGCTGTTCATGGACTGGCAACTCCACCTGGAGCTCGTCGGCAGCCTTCGTAAGTGTCTGCATGGGTCTCGTGCACGGTGTTGCCGGTCCTGGTGGGATGCTCGGCGTGCTTCCCGTGCTCGCCATGCATTATGTGGCTCCAGCCGTCGCCTTCCTACTCAGCTTCAGCCTCAGCTCTGTGCTGTGCATGGGTGCCTTCGCGGCGCTGTACGGAGAAGCCACGCGCCGCTCGAGCCAGAGCTCTGCCGTCGTCGCGCTCCGCGTTGCGGCGGTCTCGGCGTGGCTCTCGATCTCTGTGGGGATCGCGTGGATTGTGCTGCAGGCCACTGGCGAGCTCGAGAAGGCGTTTGGTGGTGGACACGCGCACCACTAGAGTCTTCAACGAGTAGGTGAGGGTGATCGTACAATTGCATCTCTCTCTGTTTGGAATCGTTTATTCACCACACATTATCCAGCTCGCCGGATTCGACGAGCACAATCCAGACGACACCAGCGACGATCGGCACGAGCGATGAGAAGATGCCCACGCGGTAGTAGAGCTCGTTGCTGCGGCGCATAATCCGGTGCGAGATCTCTCCGTACAGCGCCGCGAGCAGTCCCATAGTGAGCGTGGACGCGGCCATGTACGCCAGCAAGAAGCTCATCGCGCGACCCCAGTCGTCCACCACACCATCGGGCAACGCAGTGAGCGTTTCCGCCCTCGCCAGCAAGACCGTGGACAGTGCCGTAGACAATCGAGATGAGCCGAAGCGTGTGGACGTTGGTGACGCCGGCCGATGTGAGGCACAACCGCGGTCTGCCCGCGATCTTGAATGTGTCGTGCGGGTTGCGAGAGCTGTTGGGTGTCGTGGTCTCGAGGTGGCGCGAGTTATGAAGCCATGAGGGAGGGGACTGGTTGGTCGGCGATTTAACCGGCAGGTCCTCGTCCATGAGGATCTCGTGGATGGACTCGCCGTTCAGGACGCGCTTGCGGACTCGCAGGTATTGCTTCAACGCCCACATTCCGAGCAGGATGAGCATGAGGCCGACGATGAAGTCGAAGATGAAGCTCGCGGCGTCGATGTCAAAGCTGTGAGACGCCGACACGTAGATGATGGCGGCGAAGAACAGCATGAGCGAGTGAACGACGCCCCAAAGGAGGCCGAGCTCGCACGCGCGCCACGATGTCCCAGTGCTGAGCAACAATATCGCCCCCATGCAATCCAGCCCGATGAGCACGCGGACGACGCCGTCGCCAACCCCGCGTTGACTAGCTCCCCTGTCGTGGCCGATGTGAGCTCCTCTTGTTGTGAACGTGCTTAGCGGCATGACGTCTTGCAAACTGGAAGCAGACCGAAACTGTGGCTTGGAGGTGGTGGAGACTCGGCAAGTTCTCGAATGGTGTGGCTGCCGCCTCGATTGGCTTCACTGTACGAGTTCGTCAGCGCAGTAATCGCTCAGATTGGCCGTCAGTGAGCGACAAGACGGGTCGAATGGGTTCCATTTGCAGCTGCAGTGTGGTGTTGTGTTCCGGAAATGGTCGGTTTGCTGCTAAATCGAACGAGCGAGCCACGCAATTCCAACGGCCTGTCCTCTCATTCCGACGCCAGCAGGTTCAAATCGCGCTCGCGATAGCTCGAAAGCAATACTCCGTCGTGGACTCAGAGTGTTAACTGCGACTATCCGCCATCGGGTCGTCTCAAGATGGCATTGACACGCGCGGCGTCGGTCCATTCGAGCCAGTAAGCGAAGCAGAGAGAGCAGGACGTCACACCATCGTCCAATTCGGACACCCCCCCCCCCCCCCCCGTCGACCTCCCCAAGACACGACTCTGGTTCATGGTGAACCGACCACCACAATCTGGAGGGCAAGACCCGGCCGCTTAGCTAGTCTTGTCCACTTGAATCATCCTGAAGTTTGATGTCGGCGCTTCATAGCCACACTCCTCGGGGGTGTTGGTTTGCGACTTTGAGAATCGTCGCGGTGGATGCAGCGCCTAAGTATTTGATGGTAGTAGAGCGATCATCGAACCATTCAAGGCGCTGTCGTCGCACGCGTCGAGCCAAAGGTGGGTCCGTGGCGCGTGCTGGCCTCTTTCCGGCTCGATCCCAGAGATATGGCATCGCATCGCCCACAAGGCTCCTATGCAAACGACAGAGTCGACGACACTGAATTTATATGAGGCTCCTACTGGCATCGACAGCAGTGGGGCGACGCTCCGACAATCGTGAGCGAGGCCCGCTGCTTCGTGCCGATATATTCAGCTAAACACATTGTCGAGCTGTCCCGACTCGACCAGCGCGAGCCACATCACGCGACGCAGAGTGGCATGAGCGACGAGAAGAGCCCGCCGACGTAGAGCGAGAGCGCGCTGGCGCGCATGACCCGACCGGACAGTTCGCCATACACCCCGGCAAAGAGCGTCATCGCGAGGATGGCGCCGCCCGTGTATGCCGCCAGAAGGCGGAGACCTTGCCTGCGTCATGCAGGGTCGATTCTGAGAGCCCCTCGAGCACGTGACCCGTGTCCGCGAACCGTGGATCGATCCGTAGATTGGCTGCCGTCACCAGCATCGCCCCAGACCGTG